>CM035836.1:265986140-266586140 GCA_020510985.1 Pholidichthys leucotaenia
CCCTCCCGGATCTGGACAAAGTGATAAGCACTGAGGAGGTCCAACTTGGAGAACCAGGACGCCCCCTGGAGGTAACTGAAGGCTGAGTCCATAAGTGGCAGCGTATAACGATCCTTAACAGTGATGTCATTAAGGGCCCTAAAGTCAATGCATGGCCTCAAGGACCCGTCCTTCTTCGCCGCAAAAAAGAACCCAGCACCCAGGGGGGATGAAGAGGGGCGAATAATTCCGGCACTGAGGGATTCCCGAATATAGGTGTCCATGGCCTCCTGTTCTGGGGCAGACAGGCTATAAAGGCGGCCAGATGGGAGAGGCGCCCCCTGCAGGAGATCAATGGCACAGTCATACGGGCGATGGGGTGGGAGGGATAACGCCTTCGACTTGCTGAAAACCAGACCCAGGTCGTGAAACTCCGGTGGCACTGCAGAAAGGTCCGGCGGGGCGGGGTCAAGGGCGGGTGCAGGCACAGACGGGGCACAGGCCGCAGACTGGAGGCAGGTTCCCAAACAAAAAATGCTCCAAGATAGGATGCAACCGGTCTGCCAATCAAACACAGGGTTGTGGAGGCGTAGCCATGAGCAGCCTAAGATGATGGACGCCGCAGAGGTGGGAAGGACATAAAAGCTAAGGTCCTCACGATGATTGCCAGAGATAATGACGGAGATGGGCTTGGTAATATGAGTGACCTTCTCTAGGGGAAAACTGGTAAGAGCGACGAGATGAAGGGGAGTGGGCAAGGCTTGGCATTGGATGCCCAGGCGGGTTGCCAAACTCTTAGAAATAAAACATTGTTCGGCCCCCGAGTCCACCAGTGCGTGAGATGTGTGACCAATGGAGTTGCAGCAGAGTCTAATTGGAACCTGACATTTAGAGAGGGGATTAGACTGGGTAGTGTCTGCGAGGCCCCCTACAGTGACTCGCGGACCTCCCCTTTTGGCTTCACCGGGCAGACTTCCACGGGATGTTGGTCGTCTCCGCAATACATGCAGAGACCCAACTCCCGGTGGCACTGTTTCTCCGCTAAAGAAAGTCTAGCCCGCCCGATGATCATAGCGTCCGGATCGTCCCAGGCTAACGGTCGCCCTTCCAGAAGATTTGAAACGTACCCAATTTGGCTTTGGTCTGATGGAAAGTTCCCAGGCACGCACTGGAACACCGTCTCACACTGTAGAATAAACCCACGCGCTCTGCCGAGCTTTCCGCTAAAACGCGCTGGAGTGGGAATAGGAGTGAGACGGGTCGGCGGACCCGGGGCAGAGGAGCTGGCCTGAGGGGCGGGAGGAACTGGCCCGCCGAGCTGAGATGGAGGGAGCGCCTGCGGAGGATCGAGGCGATCCAACCGGCTAATAATGGAGGTTAGCTGATTAAGGATAACCTGTTGTTGATGAACAATTAAGTCCACTCGAGCCTCGAGATTGGAGAGTCAGCGTACGTACCCGCTGTTCGCTGGGCCGCTGTGCTGGAGCCGTACTGACATGATTTCTGGCCCAGGAAACACGCACACAGGCTCGGGTGAGATTTAAGAGTTTTATTCAGCAACAGGTGTATGTATGCGTGAGTGGGGAATATAAATATTCTCTTGGGGACAGGAAAGCACCGAGGGCAGAACAGACACCGTACAGCCAGGCAACCCTGAGGACAGAGCAGAGAACAGTGGATGAGCAACAGTCTCAGTGGGATGGTGAAAGTAATAATGTGGCTTACTTGCAGACGTATTGGTGGCTGGCGTTGGCAAGAGAAGCTCCCGCCTGGGAGACAGCGCCCTTCTGCGCTCGACGGAGAGATGCTGCGAGGAGAGGCGATGAAGGGATAATTCCGCCGCCAGGAGGATCCACCTGTTCACAGTGGAAGAACTTTGGAGAACAGGTAAGAGAACCTTACGTGAGGATGATGAGCTGCGGCGTTGGCCGAGAGGAGTAGGCAAACGCAGAGCTTGAGCGTGGAGATGAGCTGATGGCTCCAGGCCAAGGCTGCGGGCAGAGCAGGTTAAGTAGAGGCAGCCTGATGAAGCACAGGTGTGCGCACGGCTGGAGCGGATGACAGGCGGGAGCGAGTTGTGACACCTCCGTGTCTCCCCAAAAGGTGTGCGTTCCCTCAGCAAACGCTGCACAATAAAGGGCGCTGACATCACATGGACACCACAGCCACTCGCTCATTCACAAAAATGCCATCAACGCCTCTACTCACACACGTGAGTAAATTGCACAGCCGGACCAAACTGACCTGGGCAAACAAACAGAAAGAAGTGTTTCCATACAAAAAAATGACACACTGGAAACTTTCCACCCTTGCTACCTAGTCAAAGGAGCCTGTCTACATAATGTAGACCCTAGTCTTTGTGCAGTGACCGGTGGGAGGATCTTTATTGACAAACCCACAGGGGCTGACAAGTAATTGCTACGCTGCGATTCACAGGATCCTGTGGACGTGGACCTATTCCACCTTCACCACCACACTAAACCAAAGACAGTAAACCCCCAATGGAATTCACTGTTAAGCCTAGCAGGAGAAATTTCCAGTGATATCAGAACCAAATAAATGGAAAACACTTGAATTAAACACAGTTAACAAAACAAATGGACAAATCCGCCAACCAAACAAACGAGCTCCTATTTTCACCAATAGGTCCACTGAAAAAACAAGCGAATGAGCAAACAGGTCCGGATTCAAACCGCCCTTCTAACGCTATTCTAACGAACAAACAAGGTTCAAATGGCCCACCAAGCCCCCCACTTTATCCTATTACAAATGGTTCTAAGGCTGAAACAAACGAACTGGGTTGAAACAGACGAGCTCCCATTCCATCACAAATGGGCCAAAGGTTCAAACAGACAGACCAGGTTCAAATGGATGGACAAGCTCCTGTCCCATCACAAATGGACCAAAGCCAAAACAGATGGTCCCAAGTTCAGATGGCCGGATGAGCCCCCAGTTTTGTTGCAACCCAGCTTGAGGCTGGACAAAAAAAGGGAGACCACATGGAGGTGCCAATTTAATCACAAGTTTATTTAACGGAAAAGAAACAAAAGGTATCTGTAATGACCAGTGGTGTGTGTATGTTTTGGATGCATGAAAGAAAAAACAACAGACCAGTCACTGGCCAACCCAGTGACCACACGCCTCTGTCAGGGGCTGCAGCAATGCCAGTGGCAAACCCAAACCAGAACCAGAGCCCTCAGGCCACAAACAACACAGACAGGAGCTGCCAGCACAGCCCCGACCAGGGGCAGAAACAGGTGCAGCGGGCAAAGCACAGATACAACAGAAAGGCAACTGCCCTCTGCAGGAGCCAAAAGCTGCTGACAGGTGCACAGGTGTGGCTTTTCAAGACAATCCCCCCGACCAGAGGCGGTCCTTCGCAGCTCCACCTACAACACAGAAAAAAAAAAAAAAAAAACACGCAGAGGACACACTCCAAGAAGGAGCGGGGCCATAACAAGAAAATTCCAGTGCGTGCAGTTTCCTCACGGGCTCCTGAACAGGGCCCTAAATGTGCAATGAAAACCTGTCTACTGATTCTTAATTATTTGGGGAAGGCTGCATTATGTGTGTAGTTTGTATTCAACTATCCTCATATTGTTACATTTAACAGAAAACAACAGCTATGTGTGTGGGTGTTTCATTAAAAAAAAAAAAAAAGAGACTGATTTTTGTGGTAATTAGCTGTAGTACTCAATTCATCCAACAGATGGAACACTCCAATTTTTTGTCACATTAGTGGCCCCAGAAAGGCTTCTTCCCCCATAAAATTTTGGAGGCTGAATTTTTGCCATGTGGTAATTAGCTGCAGTACTGAATTCATCCACTAGAGGACACTTTTTCTTTCCATCTCTACTTTGGCTTTCAACTTTTATTCTTGTGGAACAGACTTGCAGTCTTACTGGCTCAGCTTAGTTTCCTCTACAGTTAAAGGTATGAAAGTCAATTAGTCATCTTACTAAATAACAATACAGCACAAATCACTTGTTTTTGCAAGTGCTTTTTATGTTTTTAATGAACTTTATTGAACAAAGAACAAATTTACAACATCGAAACAACTGAAGCATACAATAAGGCAATGCTTCTTGAACTTAATGTACTTAATTGAATTTAAAGTTACCATTGTATTTATACTTTAAAAAAGCATTTTAAAAACTGTTTTAGCATTTGCTTTCACCAATATAAGTATAAAGGGCTGTCCACACCAAGCACTATAAAGATAATTATAAAATAAAATTGTAGTTCTAAAAATAAAATAAAATTGTCGTTCTAGTTAGGTTAATTGGCATCAAACTGGGGATTCTAAATTGTCCTTAGGTCTGACTGTGAGAGTGAATGGTTGTCTGTCTCTCTGTGTTGGCCCTGCGATGGACTGGCGATCTGTCCAGGGTGGACCCTGCCTCTCGCCCAAAGATGCTGGGATAGGCTCCAGACACCCCGCGACCCAAAAAGGATTAAGTGGAAGAAGATGGATGGAAAAATCAAACTCAAGTTGATGGCAGTATCTTCACTTCAGAAGTAATTTTTCAGCATCCTTATTTTTTTTTTGTGGGGGGGTGCCTTTCTGAGGTCTGTGTAAACAAAGACGAAATCTTTCAATTTGTGGTGCCAGCCCTCGTTATATTCCCTGTTGAGCTATTTATCTTTCTCATGCTTTATTTATCTTTTCTTTTCCTTCTATATTTAAACCTAAAGCCAATAGTATAACCACAAATAATCCATCACAGCATCATAGCTTCTCTTTCAATATTTAGATCCCTGCAGTCATCTGAAAATGCTGTAGTCATCTGGGTAATTGCAAACATTTGCTACGATGAAATATCCTGGAACTGCAGCACCAGGGAATGAAATACCAAGCCTCAGCATCACAGTGGCATCTATACATCCTGAGGCGGTGGCCAGGATAAAATGGGCTTTACTCGGCCATTTAATCCTGCTAAGAGCTGCTGCCTCACAGCACTTTTCATGGGAAAAGGCCACTGGAAAAGGTCAATATTGTCTAGGGAGTGTGGAGCTTATTAACATGATGGTTAGCTTAAATTACTGTGATGATGACAGCAAAATTGAAGTTTAGATTTTCTTTTTCTTTTGCTCATCATTTAATTAGAAAGCTGTATTTTGGGGGACTTGTGAAGGCTGGCTGACACTGAATGGACGTGGGTAGGAAGGGACATCATTAAACATGTATAACTTAAATTTTATCATAAGCATGTAGAATTTCCCATTTTATTTCTCATGAATCAACTCCATTCAGCCAAACGGAGCTTGTTAGTAGTCTGCTCTGATTTTCAGTCATCCTCTCCTGAGTGTAGACTATTTGTGCATGTAATTATTCCTCATTGGAAGACATAACCTCAATTGATTGGAGCCTTAAGAGTAATATCAAGTTAAATATATCTCTGGTGAGATTTAATCACTGTATTGGTCATTTGCCCTTAATGAACACCTGAGATAAACAGCTTGAAGCAGCCAGATCAAAGCATTTCATCTACACCAGCACTGTGCACAAGGCACAGATGGATTAGTAGAGTTTCATTAGGAAGGCCATTAATATTTATAAATTAATTTCACACATTGTTTATCCTAAGTTAATAAGAAGAGTTGCCTCTTTGTTAAATAATCTCAGGAGCCCAGGAGGTTTGTTAAACCTCCACTTAATCCCAGCAAATCACCTCATCTTCCAAAGCCTCTTTAACATGTCTCTTTCCATAATAATAGTGAAATAATTGTCTTACCTTGTGTCCTGTCCAATCTGTCAGTTATGTAAGGGCTCATCCGGTTGGATTCTTGTTTAGCATTGGTGACTTAGCCAAATATCCTTTGCTTGTCCGGAATTACTAATCAATCAGTCTATTCATTTTTTAACAAGTATTCATAATTTTCCAGTGTTCCCATTTGGCTAAGGAGGAATCTTTTTACTGCTCTTAAATTTTTTTAAGGTTCCTTTTCCTTTTCTCTCAGTGTATAATGTAATCCCAATAAAGTGCAGCCACAGTAAAATAAATAAATAGATTTCCTTTACTTGTGTGCACAGACTTGCAGACAGCGCACACCACATTTTATTCATCTTGCATAATACAAAATAAATTAACAGAATACCAGGGCGAAAAACTGGGGACAAATTTTCCATCAATAAAGAAAAAGAAACAGGCTAAATGATTCCTCCATCCACTGTCAGTACAGCGATCAACACCCCACACTTACTACAAAGACACCCACTAGCTTGTGGGGTTTACAATAACTGTACACTAAATCATGCCCACACTCACACACACACACACTACACAATGGCATATATGGAATTTAGTACAGGTGCATCTCAATTAATTAGAATATCATCAAAAATTAATAAGTGAAGCTCATAGATTAATTACACACAGAGTGATATATTTCAAGTGTTTTTTTTTTTCTTTTAGTTTGGTGGTTATGGCTTATAGCTCATGGAAAAACAAAAATTCAGCTCTCAAAAAATTAGAATAAAAATATGGATTTTAATAGAAATGCTGGCTGACTTAAAAGTATGTCAATGTATACATTCAATACTTTGTTGGGGCTAATTTTGAATGAATGACTGGATCAATGCAATATTTATTTTTTGCTGGGTAATTTACGAACTGTAATGCTATTTATACCATCTAGCTACAATGCTCATGCACTGTGTATATAACTGTGTACATACTGTATGTATATTTATTTACTGCTTTGGCTAACCAGTTCTTATCTTATTTTATTTAGTATTGCTTTGATTGCTGCTATCCCTGTAGTGCTGCAATACTGGAATTTCCCCATTGTGAGACTAATAAAGGCTTATCTTATCTTATCTTATCTTATGCAACATGGCATTGGAAGCAATCAGCCTGTAAATTATGTAGTTAATGTTCATATATATGGTTATACTGTTGGAGCTCTTATTTGTGTGGCACAGGGTGGTGGCTCCTCCTTCCAGTTCCACACTCCGTGGGCAAATGAGGGGCTGCGGGTAGAGGGACGGTCTCTTCTGCCTTACAGCAGCTGCATACATGGCAGGTGCACTGAGGTCAGCTTTATAATAAAGAAGTGTTCAGCTCCAGTCCTGGCGTCATCCTTGTCTACAAGTTACGACATAACATTTGGCGACAAGAGGTAAACACATGGAGGTGTGTGAAACACCTATTCGGCCATTCCTGGAGTTCCCGGGGGAACCACCAGTACTGTGGCCTCATTGATATGAGGCTTTCCAGAAATACATTGTGGCATTGAACCTAGGAGGAATGGAGAAGCTGAGAGCTCGTGCATTGTTGGTACACAACCTGGGAATGGAGGGACAGAAAATTTTGGGCACGCTTGGAGACGCGGACAATTACGAACAAGTGGTCGAGTTAATGGGCCACCATTTTAGGGCGCCGGACAACTTCATCGTCCGACAGATTAAGTTCAGACAGTGCTGCCATCAGGTAGGTGAACCGGCCCAGTGGTTCGTGTCAGACTTAAGGCAGTTGGCTGCTGAGTGCCGGTTCGGGCTGTTGGAGGAAGAAATGGTTCGTGACCAGTAGGTGGAAAACACCAACTGTGCTGCGGTCCACTCCAAGCTGCTCTCATTCCCGGGTGAGTTGATGCTAACTAGGGCTGTCGAGTTGGTGCTACAGCTGGAAGCAGCAGACAAGCTGACTCGGGAGCTGAGCGAGCACCTTTCACCAGAAAATTCAAGCTCCCCCATGGCCGCACAGGTAGTGGACTCAGACAGTGATGGGAGTGTCGCGAATGACATGGAGGAGGCCAACGCTGCACGGATGAGGATGCACGGTCTGGAAGCCCAGGTGTAAGGGTTGTGGGTCCACGAAGCACTGCTATAAGGCCAGAGAGTGTGCAACAAGAGGAAAGTGCTGCGGGAAATGTGACCATTTATACCATTTTGCGAGAGTTTGCCAGTAAACGGACCAGGAGAGCCCGCGCAGGAATTCGAACCCCCCCTGCTCTGACAGTGATACACACGGTGTCCCCGAGTACCTGTGGGCACACACCCTGCACGGTGGTTCTAGATGGTGTTCTGGTGCCAATGCTGGTCGACACGGGAGCAGAGGGTTTGATGCTGAATTGGGCTACGGTCAATCACACTGACGGCTCAGTACAAATCAGCAGAGATGGCCAATGTGGAGTTCGTCGTGTCGGCACACAGTTCTAACATCATGTGCTGCAACCTGTTTTATGGCCTTGGATTATCCATCAAGAGTGGGGCTGGGGAAGGATGGTTGGGCTGCGGACTGAGGGACCGACCGGTTCCGAGAGATTGGGACGATGCTGTGTGGGACGAACAGTTGCTGGGCATTCCAGAAAGTGGACAAGCTGTGTCGTGCCCAGGGTCGCCGCAGGAGGGCCCTGGTTCCAATGTTTGAGCTGCCCTGGATGTGGGCACCGGGCGGCACCGGGGATGATATGCAGCAACGAATGATGCCCAAACGATGGTCTCAGGCGTACCCAGAGCACGGTCGTCATGTGGAAACACTGCAGGCCGTGCAAGGCCATGCTTGGAGTCATGGAATGGGTTCAGGCTCTGGTGGAGGCGAGGTCCAGGTGGGTGAGGGAGAAGTGAAGATGGAGAGGTATCAGGGTCAGCTGCAGGTGACGGATGTGCGGCTTGATGGTTATCTTCGGCTGTTGGATGGCTCGTGGCACCAGCCTAATGAGCTACGGAATGCCCCGAGGAAGGCGGAAAAGCACTGCCCCAGATGGATGGAGTGCTCGGAGGTGTGGTGGAGAAGACGCTTTGGGATTGAGGCGATAAGCTGTGGTCCAGGAAGCGGACTGACTCCAGGGGCGGACTGATGGTGAAGGGTCTTGGGGGGGGGGGGGCGCACAGGTCATCCTCACCGAGTCATGGACGTGTTCCAGCTGTTCAGTCTCTTTCTGTGTTCATATTTTTGGGGATTATTTTAGTATCATATTTTATATAGGAGACATGCCAGTAGTTCTTTTTTTTTTTCTTTACTGGACTGTTAAATAGCATAGGCGGCAGAATAACCCGCCTTGCCGTGTGGGGGGGTAGGACAGCAGTCTACCCGTCCCCCCTAATTTTAGTTCTTTTGGCATGAATGTCATAGGGCCCTTTTGGTGATTTTGGTTTAATTACGTTTGGCAGATGATTCGGGTTTCAAATTGGTATGGGCTGATTATGTGGGTGTTTTGGATTTTTCTAAGGGGGGGAAGGACGGTCTCCTCCGCCTTACCTCTGCCAGCGGCTGCATGCACGGCAGGTGCACTGAGGTCAGCTTTATAATAAAGAAGTGTTCAGCTCCACCCCTGGCGTCATCCTTGTCTACAAGTTACGACATAACACTGTGGCACTGCTGAGGTGTTATGGAAGCCCAGGTTGCTTTGATAGTGACCTTCAGCTCGTCTGCATTGTTGGGTCTGGTGTCTCTCATTTTCCTCTTGACAATCCTCCATAGATTCTCTATGAGGTTTAGATCAGGAGAGTTTTCTGGCTAATGAAGCACAGTGAAACCATGGTCATTAAACCAGGTACTGGTACTTTTGGCAGTGTGGGCAGGTGCCAAGTCCTGCTGGAAAATGAAATTAGCATCTCCATAAAGCCTGTCAGCAGAGGGAAGCATGAAATGCTCTAAAATTTCCTGGTAGACAGCTGTGCTGACTTTGGACTTGATAAAACACAGTGAACCAACAGCAGCAGCTCCCCAAAATCAGGTGCCAACTCCTTTCTTTTGGAAATCAGTGTCCCAGGTCTGGAAAAAGAGTGGGGCTGCACAGACTCCAAGTAGCTTGAGATCCAGTGTGAAGTTTCTGCAGTCAGTGATGATTTATGGATCCATGCCATCTGATGGTGTTGGTCCACTGTATTTTATCATCCAAAGTCAGTTCACCCCCCAACTTACAGGGGGCCTTCATTTTTACCTACAGGGTTGTGACGATGGGATGTCACCACTGTTATGACTTATTGTATGTGTGTTTGTGTTGTATTTGTATTATGGTAAATGTTATTATGATTGTTTGTATAGTGCACATATTATTTTGGGATCTGTCTTTGTTTAATTTGAATGCCCTTGGGAGATAATTGGTATGGTTAAGTATTTGGGGTAAAATAATGGATAATGAGTTATTTCACATACCTTTGCCAACATGCTTCCTGTGGGTGTCCAGGCAAAAGACTGTGAGGGGTTGAGGGCCTTTTATAGGACACCAGCAGGAAGGAAACATGTATAGTAAGTTAGAGGGGTGGTTTAACATTTGTAAATAGGGGATTGAAATATTTATTGAATTATTTATATAGTTATTTATTATATGTTATTTATATTTGTATTGTATATAGTTGGGAAGTGTTTATGTATTTTTAGAGATCAGTGGGTATGTGGAAAACAATGGGAATGTTGATTGTTTTGCCTGGGATTATGGTAGGGGCTAATCAGCCCTAATTACCTCTGGTAATATATAACAGGTGTTGGGTCGTTCGTTTACAGAGAGTTTTGAAGGATCGTGTCGGATGTCTGGAATGATTTACGTGTAAGTTACTGAAATAAAATATTGGACTAATTGAAATCTCGCCTCGCCGTGCTACTTTTTCACAAGGGTCAGTGACTATACAAGTCTCATTAATGACCCCCAGGATGCTCGCAGAGAACAGCAGAGCTGCTGCACTACGGAATGATACAAGCCTGATCTACCCGCTTCTGAGGTAGAGATGCCCGGCGGTGAGGCCGCATTAGTGGCCTCAGCTGGCGGATCCTCCCCAGCTCTTTGTGGATATGAACGGATGAGATGCCCCTCCATTCCGCAGCTGAAACACTTCATGTTCTCGGATGCTACATGAACAGTGGAATCATAGTGTAATTGGTATTTCCAAGAACAAGTCCCAGATTTATAGTGGAACAATGGACCACTATCTAGGTTCAAATTATCTAGGTTCTAAATTGTCCCTAGATATCTGTTTCCTATAGGCCCTTAGAATAGAGGGTTAGTATTAGTGAAAGCGCTTTGAGTGGTCTTTGTGACTAGAAAAGCGCTATATAAGTGCAGGTTAGTTAGTTAGTTAGTTAGTTCAGAGAGGTAACAACGTAATAACTGGCATCTCTATAAACAAAACTATTATTTTCAACCATTTTTTGAATAAAAAAAATTGTAATTTCATTCAATGCTGCAATATATAATCAACCTTAAGTCCATATGTGTTCTTGTTAATGTCGTTGTCAATGACAGTTCTGTTTTAGTCAGATGTTGTGTAAGTCAGAAGCTTCTTTCCAAATAGTTTTGTCTTCTCTGGTGCACTCTTTAATAGTCAGCAACAATGTGTGGTTTAGTTATTCCTACCACACTGGAGAGGTTTCATTGGGAAAGAAGAAGGGGATGAGGGTCTCCTCTTCGGCAAGGGATCAGATCAGGTTCACGTATGGCTTGCTATCTCCTTGGTTAAGGAGAGAATCCAGGATCCAGAATTCCAGGGAATATCACGCAAGAAAAAAACCCCAGCCTGCATAATAATAACAACTCTTATTGTACACATTGGTGGTATCAAGATCATACAGTATATGGCCATAAAAATTACATTCAGCTTTGTCAAAATGCTACTTAAGTAAAACAGGATTTGCATCTGTATTCAAATGCTACAGAAGTGACATTTTAAATCATTACTCACATTACCTTGTATAGAATGTTTCTAAACCATGAATTAGGATTTTTACATTTTAACCCATGAATTATCATTATTTTATAACCATGAAATTAAAACATGACTCATTTAAATTATGAATTAAACTGCATTTCACATTGAATCATCATTATCTATTTTTCCTTTACTTTGTGTCACAATTTTTTTGACCAAAATCCTGTTCAAACCTCTTTTTGTAGACAATTAAACACTAATTGCTTAATAATAATGCTTATTATTAATTAATTACAGATTTTGCATCTTATTTTATTTTAAAATAACAATTTTACACAGGATTTGTAAAAACACAACAACAGTGCTGGGGTTGAGCAGAACTTGAAGTAGTAGAAATATTTTTCCTCTTGAACAACAATTAAATAAATAGAATGGAAAAAAAAATAAAATTCTGTAAATAACCATTTTGGTCACATCTTACTCAGGCATATCTCAAAGTGCATAAAAACTCAATGTGCAGTTAGTAGCATTAACAGTTGTTTCCCTTTTGAAATAAAATGTACTACATCCTGTTCATAACTGACCTTGGCACATCACAAAATGCATTTAGCTGAATAAAAAGAGAACTGTTAAACTCTTCAGTACACAAACCCCCCAAGAAAAGATTGATAACATTAACAAACATTGCACATCCACTATTGTGGTTTGTTATGTTTTAAATCACCACATGTGTGAGTAGGAACCTCTTTTTATAACTACACATTCCATGACACACACGTATCAGTCAACAAAAAAAATTCTAGTAGAGTTAAGGGTACAAAAAGCACCCACTTAAAAAATGTGAGTAATGACTTCAGTCTTGAAGGTTTGAGGTGTTTCTGAAAAAATGATAACAATTTTCTTATAGTTTTCTACTTTTCTCTGAAAATTTAACTAAATTTTAAACCATTTTCCTCAAATTTGTAATTTCCTCTTGTAAAATTGACTTTTCTTGTACATTTGAGGCTTTATTATAAATTTGTGGATTATTTTCTGCCTAATTTTTTGTCAATTTTTAAATAAAATTACTGGTTTTTTTTAATAAATTTGAAACAGATTGTGGTAAAATTTAGACTTTTTTTTCCTTACACAATTTACACTTTTAACCATAATTTTGAAGAGCCACAACAGAGCAATAATTTAACTTTAAATAATTAAAAAAAACTATTAATACAATTATATTTAATGAAATATCCATCCATTCATCCATCTTCTACTGCCTTTCCGGAGGTCCGGGTTGCGGAGGCAGCAGTTCAAGCAGAGAAGCCCAGACTTCCCTCTCCCCAGCCACCTGCTCCAACTCTTCAGAGAGGATACCAAGGCATTCCCAGATCAGCTGGGAGACATAGTCTCTCCAGTGAGTCTTGGGTCTGCCCCGGGGTCTCCTCCCAGTGGGACGTGCCCAAAACACCTCAAGTGGGAGGTGTCCAGGAGGCATCCTGATCAGATGCCCATACTGGGAAAGGTAGATGAGCTAGTGGCTATCTCCCGCTACGATAGCATATACCGGGAATGCTCTCTCCTTTTGTTTTCCGAGACGTGGCTAACTGAACTAGCAGCAGATGCTAACATTGAGCTGGAGGGTTTCCACACGATACGGGCAGACCGAACACCAGACAGTGGCAAAGCAAGGGGCGGTGGAGTGATAATGTATGTTAACAACAACTGGTGCAGACCGGGACATATCACTGTTAAACAGCAACACTGCAGCAAAGACATTGAGTTGCTAGCTGTTAGCATGCGGCCTACAATACTCACACGTGATCTGCATTGTTGTTTATGCAAATCCGACGGCGAACGCTGGGACAGCGCGTGACGTCATCCATTCAGTAACTGGCAGGCTGCAGACAGAACACCCAGATGCTCTTCTCCTCATCTCAGGCAATTTCAACCATGTTTCACTATCTCCCATTCTACCCACGTTTACCCAGTATGTCACATGCCACACTAGAGACAATAAAACACTGGACTTATTCTACGCAAACACTAAGGAGGCGTACACCTCATTACAACTCCCCCCATTTGGGAGATTGGATCACAACTTGGTTCATCTCCGGCCGGTGTACAAACCCCTAGTGCACAGACAGCCTCCGGCCATGCGCACAGTGGAATTATGGTCTGAGGAGGCAATGGACACTCTAAAGGGCTGTTTTGAAACCACCGCCTGGGAGCAGCTCTGCGATCCACATGGTGAGGACATTGATAGCCTCACTCACACCATCACGGACTACATCAGCTTCTGTGTGGACAAAACCGTTCCCACCAAGACCATACGGTGTTGCTCAAACAACAAACCCTGGATCAACCCTGAGATAAAAACACTTCTGAGAGAGAAGAAGAGGATCTTCAGGTCGGGGAGCAGGGAGATGCTGAAGTCTGTACAGAGGGAGCTGAGGAGAAAGATCAGAGAAGGCAAGGACAGCTTCAGGAAAAAGATGGAGGACAAGATGCAACAGAGCGACATCAGCGGGGTCTGGAGAAACCTTAAAACCATCTCTGGGCTCCAGAATACCTCCCCCCAGGCCACGGGGGGCAGGGAGTGGGAGAACAATCTGAATCTGTTTTTCAATAGGTTTGACCAACCGCCCTCCCCCCTGACTGCATAACAACCACTGCTGCCTCTAAAGACATCAAGTCCTGCTGCCCAATCCCCACTCCACCAACACCCCCCACTCCCAACACACAGTCCCCCAACCTGACCCTGACCAAGACCCAGGTGAGGACGGAGCTGAGGATGATCAAGGCGAGGAAGGCGTCGGGACCGGACGGCATCAGCGCAAAGCTCCTCAAGTCCTGTGTAGACCAGCTGTGTGGGATTGTGGCATACATCTTCAACCTGAGCCTGAAGCTGGGGAGGGTACCACAGCTGTGGAAAACATCTTGTGTGGTACCTGTACCAAAAACTTCCCACCCCAAAGACCTGAACAGCTACAGACCGGTGGCCTTGACGTCCCACATGATGAAGACCCTGGAGAGACTGCTCCTTGCTCACCTCCGACCCCCGGTGGGACCAGTGATGGATCCACTCCAGTTCGCCTACCAGCATGGCATTGGGGTGGAAGATGCGGTGATCTTCCTCCTTCACCGTTCTCTGTCCCACCTGGAGAAGCCCGGGAATGCGGTGAGGATCATGTTCTTTGACTTCTCCAGTGCTTTCAACACCATCCAACCAATGAGCCTGAAGGACAAGCTGCTGTGCGCAGGGGTGGACCAGCACCTGTCATCATGGATCCTGGACTACCTCACGAACCGGCCTCAGTTTGTGAGAACCCGGGACTGTGTGTCCGACACGATCATTGGTAGCACGGGGGCCCCCCAGGGAACGGTTTTGGCTCCCTTCCTGTTCACCCTTTATACTGCGGACTTCTCACACAACACAACACACTGCCATCTACAGAAGTTCTCTGCTGACTCTGCGATCGTTGGCCTCATCTCCAATGGAGATGAAGCTGAGTACAGAGGGCTTATCCAGGACTTCGTGGACTGGTGCCATCGGAACAGCCTCCAGATCAACGCGAGGAAAACTAAGGACCTGGTGGTGGACTGCCGCAGGCAAGGACAACCCCTCACAGCACCAGTAAATATACAGGGAACAGACATCGAGATGGTGACATCCTACAAGTACCTGGGTGTTCATCTGAACAATAAACTAGACTGGTCACACAATACTGACGCACTCTACAAGAAGGGACAGCGCAGGCTGTTCCTACTGAGGAGACTCAGGTCTTTTGGTGTACAAGGGGCGCTGCTGAAGACATTCTATGACACGGTGGTGGCATCAGCCATCACTTTTGGAGTGGTCTGCTGGGGCAGTGGCATTACAGCAGCCGATAGGAAGAGACTGAACAAACTGATCAAGAAAGCTAGCTCTGTCCTGGGGCAGCGCCTTGACCCAGTGGAGGAGATAGGAGAGAGAAGGATGGTGGCTAAACTGTCATCTCTGCTGGAGTCCAAGTTCCACCCTATGCAGGACATACTGAATGCACTGAGGAGCTCATTTAGCAGCAGACTACATCATCCCAGGTGCACAACCGAGAGGTTTTGCAGGTCCTTCCTACCAATGGCTGTCAGACTGTATAACCTAAGCAGGGCTGCTCGCAGAGATAGCAAAAAGACGTAACAACCTAATAGTTTTGAATGCAAAAGATGCAATAGACTTACACAATGGTCCCCTCCGGCATACAACTAGGAAAATACCGGTCGCTATGGAGGGCATAGAGCATCCGCCCCACACCTGGGAGGCAGGGGTTCAAATCCCGGCCGGGTCATGCCGAAGACCATATAAAAGTGGAAGTTCCTGCCGTCCAGCTTGGTACTCAGCAATAATGGAATGGAGGAGGGAAATTTGTGGCGGCGCCTTGCATGGCAGCGGCCCTCTGATTCTGCACTGGGGTGTATGTGATTGACACTGTAGAAAGGTAAAACACAATCTCATTCTACTGTACATGATTGGCTGTATGGTTGAATGACAATAAGGGTGATTTAATTAATTAATAATAATGCATCAGATTTATATAGCGCTTTATCATAGACACTCAAAGACGCTTTACAAGTAGATACATTACTCATTCACTCCAGACAGACAATGGTAGTGGCAAGCTACTACTGTAGCCACAGCTGCCCTGGGGCAGGCTGACGGAAACGTGGCTGCCAATCCGTGCCAACGGCCTCTCCGGCCACCACCGAACATTTATACACATTCATACCCAGTGTTATGGGCACTGGAGGCAATGCGAGTGAAGTGTCTTGCCCAGGGACACAACGGCAGGATATCTGGGGAGAGCGGGATTCAAACCGCCAACCATCGGGTTATTAGACGACCTGCTCTGCCTCCTGAGCCACTGCCACCCCTAATAATGCCGCCCCTAATAATGAACATAAATTAGTTAATATTGTAGTAGCTGGTGAAGTAAATCCTCAGCAATTCATTCTTGCCTTTCCCTGCATATGAAGCCTCCATATAAATCCTAACCACACATTTGCTAAGCGACTCTTTCTCTCAATTATTGTTCCCGTTCCCAGCGGGTTAAAACCATGATAAATGCCTCCACTACTGACATACCTCTTCTGCTTTTTTCCGTGTTTAAAGGACTTGAATAAGCTCATGCTTCTCTCGGACAGTGATGCTAGCGAGACACTCTGCCTGCCGACTGGAACGGTCGCATTGGCAGGGCACTTCTGAACTCCGTGTGGATGACAGTCACACACGTTTGTGTGCGCACTTACGGACCATCTCTCTATGGTCTCTTCATATTTTTTTTTCTTAAATTTATATTTCCTTGTCGTGGCCTGGGCCACTTGGAGGTTGCTTCTTGGCCGCATGTGGCCTACAGGCTGCTAAATGGGCCTGTTTTATACCAATTACATTTTGCTGGGAAAGAACACAGTGGAATGCTCCAAGCTCTGCAATGACACAGGTAGGTGGGATGGTGACATCTAAGTCAGATTCCTGGCAATGACAACTGGAACCTTATACGGTGCACGAGCAACAAGAGTTATCAAGCAGTTTTTAACACACAGGCCACCTGGTAAGGAGGGCTGGTTAGGGTGCTCAGTTATGGCACATCTTGCTGTTGAAGAGGAATGGGCATTCACCAACACATTCAACAACTTGTAGAATATTTTACTACAGAATTCAGACACTTTCATACTGTTTACTCTCCCTCAGCCAGCAGCCCATCACTGCTATGGGAGACTGCTAAAGCTTTTGGTAGGGGATTGATAATATCATATTCATCTAGCAAAAAGTGTTGAATTACAGAACATAACATATTAGAAAGAAGGCTCAGTTTCACAGAAAAAGAATATTTTATAAATCTTTCACTATCCAAATTAAAAGAGCTCAATGTCATCCGGTGCTCGCTTAACCACTTGCGCTCCGTTGTTCCGCGGGCGGGCAAGTCTCTGCGTCCTATGACGCACGAGGGCGCACGAGAGCGCCCTCGTGCGCGCTTGGACGCATGACACATGATGGTGGTGATGGTGATGTAGTAGCGTCCAAGCGCCACTCAAAAAAAAACTGCAGAGACAACCGCGAACAGATTAGTTCATCTGATTGACCTCTCATTCGACTAATAAGAGCCTTGAATTGGGTTTCTGAAACCTTGAGGAGCCAATGAATGAAAATCTAGGAAGGAGGACCCGCCTACTGTGAACGCAGGAGCCAATTGAAGCACAGAAATTCAGGCAGGGTGAAGAGAGATTTACTGTTGCCACAGATGAAAACAAAGGACGCTGGACGAATCTAATACAGACCCAGCAGCATGGAGAACACCCACAAGTGGGACCTGCACTCATTCCAGCAGAATAGACGGAGGCCGACGACAAAAGTCGTAAATCATTCGCCAAAACGGCAATAATGGAATTATGTTGATCGGGATCCACGAGCGGAGCAGCGTCGCGTTCGTCTGACGCGTGGGAAGAGATGTTCGCCACGACTCTGCTGCTTTGAAGAGGTAAGGTGTTATAAGCTAAATTATTATTTATCCCTGAAAACTGTAATCCAAAAATGACTTTTGACCGATCGGTAAATTACAACTGTACTGCGCACAAAGTACGAAGTGCGTGCGCCGCGATAAACGGTTCATTTGCCGTGTTCGGACCGTGAACGCCCCCCCCCCACCGCTGCAGAAGAGGAGCGGGGGAGGGGCGTTCACGGTCCGAATGCCCCCCGGTCCGCGGGGGGAAGCATATCAGTCTATTCCATCATGTAGCGATGGCCCTCTTCTGTAGCAAGGGGGGGGGGGGGGGCGTTCACGGTCCGTTCACGGTTCCCCCCCCACACACACACACACAGTAGCGAGGGGGGGGGGGAGCCGCTGTGAAAACATGCAAGGAGTGTAATCCGTCTGTAGCGAGGGCCGAAGTCGGTCCTTGGTAGCGGGGGGGGAACGACCCCCCGCCCACACACACACACACAGACACAGCCCTGAGTATGACCTTTCATTAGAGCCTAAAATGAAGATTCTACATTGAATTATTCAAAAGTTACAGACGTTTTTCCAAACTGTGCCATTTGGCACAATTTGGCACAGTTCCAAAACGCCTGGGAACAGCCTGAGAACAAAGCTGTGTAAAATATTCATTTTTTGTGGTATTGTTACCAAATTTGGATCTCAGCTGGATAACACTTGGTTCTACATTTCTGTTGCATTTTCCAGCCGGATCGGACAGCTGTGTGTTATTTACAAGCATTTGTATCCAAAAAAACACTGTGTCCAATTTTTTTTTCTTCAAGTTCAGTATGTTTAGATGACTGTAACTCAGTGGCTGGAGCACGTAGAGAGATTGTGTTTTTTTGCCAAAAAATTCAAAGTGTTTTCTTTTAAATGAGACCAACCCCATGAAGATGCTGCAAAGGGTTGAATAACAGCTTTCGATTTACTTTGGGCACGTTATTTTTTGGCATTTTTAGGAAAATTGCCCGGAGTGCAAGTGGTTAACACTTTGCTGACACAAAATGCTACAGACAAACTCAAATTTACCAAGCAAAAATTATTTGAGCATGGGGATAAACCAGGTAAATATCTTTCTTACTTAACAAAAACACGAATAGCTTCCCAAACAATCGCTTCACTTTCTGATGGGAATGGCTTTGGTTTCAGTGATCCTGAGGTAATTAATATGGCTTTTCTAGAATTTTACAGAAATTTATACAAGTCTGAAAAACATAACAATTCTCAATCATTAATGACAACTTTTTTTCACAAATTAAACTTCCAAATTTATCAGACATTCAAAAAACTGACATAAATGCAGAAATATCAGAATCTGATGTGCACAGAGCAATTAAATCTCTCCAGAATGGGAAGGCATCAGGTCTGGATGGACTCACATCAGAATTCTATAAAGAATTTAGGGATCTGCTGTCAAAGCCGTATTTAGATATGCTAAGTGACTCATTTGGTGCTGGTGTCCCCCCCCCCCCCTTCTCTCAGGGAAGCTACTATATCCTTAATTCTCAAAAAAGAAAATCTCCAGAAAAATGTGTCTCTTATAGATCAATTTCTTTACTTAATGTTGATTTTAAAATACTGTCAAAAATCCTCACAACATGCCTGGAAATAATCTTGCCCCATGTAATAACTCCTAACCAAACTGGCTTTATTAAGGGTCACAATTCATGTAAAAATGTCAGACCTCTTCTAAATGTGATCCAGTTGTGTCAGAAGCGTGTGGTGGATGGTCTTGTAGTTTGTCTCAATGCGGAAAAAGCGTTTGACTGTGTTGAGTGGTTTTATTTGCTTTACACTCTGCAGCAGTTTGGGCTGGGTCCTAGTTTTATTACGTGAATTAAAGTCCTTTATAGTTGTCCTTTGACAGCTATGATCACAAATGAACTTTGTTCTAAATATTTTGAGGTTGGAAGAGGGAACATACAGGACTGTCCCCTCTTCCCTCTTTTGTCCACTCTTGCGATTGAACTGCTAGCTGAAGCGATACAAAGTAATAAGATAAGATAAGATAAGATAAGATAAGCCTTTATTAGTCCCACAACGGGGAAATTCCAGGATTGCAACAGCACAGGGATAGCAACACTCAGAGCAACAATCAGAAGGCAAGAAAAAAAAACAAGCAAGCAAGAGCAGCTAATAAACATATGTACGTATTACTATAAAATATATATATATACACACACACACAGACACACAGTGCAGAGCATTGTAGCTGGATGGAATAATATATGAATATATGAACACACAGTGCAGAGCATTGTAGCTAGATGGAATAAATATGTAAATATATAAACACCCACAGTACGGAGCATTGCAGCTAGGTGGAATAAATATGCAAGTATATAAACACACACAGTGCGGAGCAATGTAGCTAGATGGAATAACATGTAGATATATAAATATATAAACACCCACAGTACGGAGCATTGCAGCTAGACGGAACAAATATGCAAATATATAAACACACACAGTGCAGAGCATTGCCGCTAGATGGAATGAAACAGCATAACCGTCTACCCAGCTATCCTGCATGGTATGATTATGTGCCCATACACACTCTCACCCTCCATAGCGACCGGCATGCTCCTAGTTGTATGCCGGAGAGGACCACTGTGTAAGTCTATTGCATCTTCTGCATTCAAAAAACTATTAGTTTGTTACGTCTTTTTTGCTATCTCTGCGAGCAGCCCTGCTTAGGTTGTACAGTCTGACAGCCGTTGGTAGGAAGGACCTACGAAACCTCTCGGTTGTGCACCTGGGATGATGTAGTCTGCTGCTAAATGAGCTCCTCAGTGCATTCAGTATGTCCTGCATAGGGTGGAACTCGGACTCCAGCAGAGATGACAGTTTAGCCACCGTCCTTCTCTCTCCTATCTCCTCCATCGGATCAAGGCGCTGCCCCAGGACAGAGCTAGCTTTCTTAATCAGTTTGTTCAGTCTCTTCCTATCGGCTGCAGTAATGCCACTGCCCCAGCAGACCACTCCAAAAGTGATGGCTGATGCCACCACCGTGTCATAGAATGACTTCAGCAGCGCCCCTTGTACACCAAAAGACCTGAGTCTCCTCAGCAGGAACAGCCTGCGCTGTCCCTTCTTGTAGAGTGCATCAGTATTGTGTGACCAGTCTAGTTTATTGTTCAGATGAATACCCAGGTACTTATAGGATGTCACCATCTCGATGTCTGTTCCCTGTATATTTACTGGTACTGTGAGGGGCTGCCCATGCCTGCGGCAGTCCACCACCAGCTCCTTAGTTTTCCTCGCGTTGATCTGGAGGCAGTTCCGATGGCACCAGTCCACGAAGTCCTGGATAAGCCCTCTGTACTCAGCTTCATCTCCATTGGAGATGAGGCCAACGATCGCAGAGTCATCAGAGAACTTCTGTAGATGGCAGTGTGTTGTGTTGTGTGAGAAGTCCGCAGTATAAAGAGTGAACAGGAAGGGAGCCAGCACCGTTCCCTGGGGGGCCCCCGTGCTACTGATGATCGTGTCGGACACACAGTCCCGGGTTCTCACAAACTGAGGCCGGTTCGTGAGGTAGTCCAGGATCCATGATGACAGGTGCTGGTCCACCCCTGCGCGCAGCAGCTTGTCCTTCAGGATCATCGGTTGGATGGTGTTGAAAGCACTGGAGAAGTCAAAGAACATGATCCTCACCATATTCCCGGGCTTCTCCAGGTGGGACAGAGAACGGTGAAGGAGGAAGATCACCGCATCCTCCACCCCAATGCCATGCTGGTAGGCGAACTGGAGTGGATCCATCGCTGGTTCCACCAGGGGGCGGAGGTGAGCAAGGAGCAGTCTCTCCAGGGTCTTCATCAAGTGGGACGTCAAGGCCACCGGTCTGTAGCTGTTCAGGTCTTTGGGGTGGGAAGTTTTTGGTACAGGTACCACACAAGATGTTTTCCACAGCTGTGGTACCCTCCCCAGTTTCAGGCTCATGTTGAAGATATACGTCACAATCCCACACAGCTGGTCTGCACAGGACTTGAGGAGCTTTGCGCTGATGCCGTCCGGTCCCGGCGCCTTCCTCGCCTTGATCTTCCTCAGCTCCGTCCTCACCTGGGTCCTGGTCAGGGTCAGGATGGGGGGCTGTGTGTTGGGAGTGGGGGGGTGTTGGTAGAGTGGGGAGTGGGCAGCAGGACTTGATTTCTTTAGAGGCAGCAGTGGTTGTTGTGCAGTCAGGGGGGAGGGCGGTTGGTCAAATCTATTGAAAAACAGATTCAGGTTGTTCGCCCACTCCCTGCCCCCTGTGGCCTGGGGGGAGGTATTCTGGAGCCCCGAGATGGTTTTGAGGTTTCTCCAGACCCCGCTGATGTCGCTCTGTTGCAGCTTGTCCTCCATCTTCTTCCTGAAGCTGTCCTTGCCTTCTCTGATCTTTCTCCTCAGCTCCCTCTGTACGGACTTCAGCATCTCCCTGTTCCCTGACCTGAAGATCCTCTTCTTCTCTCTCAGAAGTGTTTTAATCTCAGGGTTGATCCAGGGTTTGTTGTTTGAGTGACGCCGTATGGTCTTGGTGGGAACGGATTTGTCCACACAGAAGCTGAGGTAGCCCGTGAAGGTGTGAATGAGGCCATCGATGTCCTCACCATGTGGATCGCAGAGCTGCTTCCAGGCGGTGGCTTCAAAACAGTCCTTTAGAGTGTCCATTGTCTCCTCAGACCATAACTCCACAGTGTGCATGGCCGGAGGTTGTCTGTGCACTAGGGGTTTGTACACCGGCCGGAGATGAACCAAGTTGTGATCCGATCTCCCGAGTGGGGGTAGTTGTGATGAGGTGTACGCCTCCTTAGTGTTTGCGTAGAATAAATCCAGTGTTTTATTGTCTCTAGTGTGGCATGTGACATACTGGGTGAACGTGGGTAGAATGGGAGACAGTGAAACATGGTTGAAATCGCCTGAGATGAGGAGAAGAGCATCTGGGTGTTCTGTCTGCAGCCTGCTGGTTACTGAATGGATGACGTCACGTGCTGTCCCAGCGTTCGCCGTCGGATTTGCATAAACAACAATGCAGATCACGTGTGAGTGTTCTCTCGGGAGATATGTAGGCCTCATGCTAACAGCTAGCAACTCAATGTCTTTGCTGCAGTGTCGTTGTTTAACAGTGATATGTCCCGGTCTGCACCAGTTGTTGTTAACATACATGATCACTCCACCGCCCCTAGCCTTGCCACTGTCTGGTGTTCGGTCAGCTCGTATCATGTGAAAACCCTCCAGCTCAATGTTAGCATCTGCTGCTAGTTCAGTTAGCCACGTCTCAGTAAACAAAAGGAGAGAGCACTCCCGGTATGTGCTATCA
This sequence comes from Pholidichthys leucotaenia, assembly GCA_020510985.1. Classification (NCBI taxonomy): domain Eukaryota; kingdom Metazoa; phylum Chordata; class Actinopteri; order Cichliformes; family Pholidichthyidae; genus Pholidichthys; species Pholidichthys leucotaenia. The sequence goes on from CM035836.1 coordinate 266,009,503, forward strand.
TAACGGGAGATAGCCGCTAGCTCATCTAACTTTCCCAGTATCGACCGTACATTTCCCATGACAACAGATGGAAGGGAGGGTCTGTACCTTATATTTTTTGTCCTCCGCCTTACTCCAGCCCGGCAGCCGCGGCGTTTTCGCCTCAGTTCTCTCGGTATGTCGAGTATTTCCAATGGGACCGGGTGGCGGTTGAATGCTAGCAGCTGTTCTCTGCTGTATCGTATCCTGCTATAGACAGTGGCTCCGTCCACCGGCTCAGGAGACATTTAGGACGATCTGTGTGTCCGTGATATAAGTGGGGTGAAAAAAAAAAAGACGGATCAAAAGAGAGAGGAAGGGAAAAAGACTCGGAATCGAGCCGCTGTTGCAAAAGGCAGCCGACTCGTGTGGCGCCCCTAGTGTTAAGTATAAGTTAAGTATAATGCTACTGTCCTTGGCATTACTACCAAGCATCGAGCTCACAAAATTTCATTATATGCTGATGATGTTTTATTGTCTCTTTCTAACCCATTTGTTTCAGTGCAGTGTCATTTAAATCATTAACAAGTTTAGCTTATTTTCTGGTTATTTTTTAAAATTTATTTTATTTTGTGTACATCAGTACAATGTGTATTGATCTCCAGAGGGGAAAATCTGGGCATCCATGGTATGGTGCTATTCCTTCACCATTCACACACACATTCATACCTAGGGCCAATTTAGAGTCTCCAGTTAACCCAACCTGCATGTTTTTAGCCTGTGGGAGGAAAAGGTAGAAATCCCATGCAGACACGGGGAGAAAATGCAAACTCCACACAGATCACTGTTGGTCAGGGGGTGGGATCAAACCCAGGATCCCATGGCCAAGGGTGAGTTGCTGTGCTGCCACAGTGCTAACCACTGCGTCACAGCACCGCCCCAAGCTTCTGCACCATTATAGAAGACGTGGACAAAATTGTTGGTACCCCTCTGTTAATGAAAGAAAAACCCACAATAGTCACAGAAATAACTTGAATCTGACAAAAGTGGTAATAAATACAAATTCTATGAAAATTAACCAATGAAAATCAGACAATGCTTTTGAATTGTGGTTCAACAGAACAGTGGCCGGGGAAAATGGGCCACCCAACCCAGTGGCTCAGTCTGTCGGGCGGCTGGCCTGAGTTCTTTAGCCAACAGGACTGGAGGGGTGACCCAGGAGGTGGCTCCCCCACGGGGAGGCCCAGTGAGGGGATATAGGGATGACGGGGGAAACCACGACGGTGTCTGGTGGCGGGGGGGGGGGACCCCCGGCGGCATCTGGCAGTGGCGAGGAAACCCTGACGGTGTCAGGAAGCGAAGAGGAGGCCTCGAAGCCCTCGGTGGTCTTGGGCTGAAGGACAGTAGCACCCATGGTGGCTCAGGGCTGGAGCACTGCAGCACAGCACCCGCGGTGGTTCCCGGCTGGAGCACTGCAGCACCCGCGGTGGTTCCCGGCTGGAACACTGCAGCACCCGTGGTGGCTCCGGGCTGGAGCATTGCTGCACCTGTGCAAACACATACCAAAGTGCTACAAGAGAACGTACACAGAATTAGCTGCAGAGCAGAGAATGCTCTGCAGAGAAAGGAGGGGGAGACTGACCGTGGAAGTGAAGTCCAGTCTGAACACTAATGTGACAGCCGCAGGGACAGAGAGGAAAAGCAGAGTTTAAAAACATAACAAGTAATGGACAGCAGGTGCGAGCGCCGGGCTGGCGAACACTAATAGCCTAACTGCTCTCAGCTGATGGAAGAGTAGCCTAAGAGCAGAGGGAGGGGGAAAACAGCAGGAGACACACACACAAAACAAAAAACCCACAATCACTCGCAGCTCAGGGACTGACAGGGACTGCGAGTGAAGGAGGCTGTGTCTGGAATAGAGGAAAAGGGGCTCATATCACCAAAACAACATAACAGAACTAATCAGAAAAATAATAATGAACAGAAAAACACTCAAAACTACAAAGGGAGTCTGAGCGCTGAGGACAGATGCTCAGACATATGACAATGTCTGGGGAGGGGGGGGGCACATAAGTGTAAGTAAACCAAAATATATACAGAAAACTGGCAACATGATACTAACAGACATACAAAACTCAGAAATAAATTGAGTCTGAGCTCAGAGGGAATATTTGAGCTCAGACTCATGACAGTGTTTAACCATATATGGAAACCGCTTCTGGACTATACCGAAGGAAATTTGTCCACCATTCTGTCTCAAGCTTTTATTTGCTCTTAAAATTTACTCATCTTTGTGCTAATTATGTTGCCTTTTTTAAATATTAATTTCTTTGTTCTTTCTTGCTGCTGAACAATTTGTGTCTGTGTGTTTTTTGTTTGTATTGCTTTTGTTCTGGAAAAATGAAAACTAATAAATATATTCTTAAAAAAACCATTTAACAACAATGGTGTGGCCTGCAGGAATGGCAGCTGCTGACCTGCGTAGCAAAGTGACTGAACTTACATTGCTATCTTGAATTTGCTTGTGTCTCAGTTCGAGTGTGTCATGATTTATTTACTAGACAGCTCACGTGCAGAATGCAGCAACAAAGGAACACACAGGACACAAAACCCACGATTGTAAATTTATTAAATTTCAAGATCAATGGAGCACAGCTACAGAAAACATCACTCACCAGAGGAAGTGGCCTGTGGGAGGAGAGACGAGAGCTGTTAGAAGAGGAATGGAGACAGGGAAGTGGAATACACAAATTGCCACTTACTTGGGCCGAACAGGCGATCCAACCGGGACCCCAGCAGGGTGAGATGAACCAGCAGGATGAAGCTGACTGTGTAATGATGAAGGACCGGGTTGGTGGTGCCTGACTGGGTGGAGATGATTGCAGCTGAGTGTAGATGATGGGGCAAGTGAGCACACGCGGTCCCCGGAGACACACCCACAGAGGAGGCAGCAACCTGAGAAGGAGAGAAGGAGAGAGAAGGTGAGTGCAGGAACTTCACCGATGTAATAAAGTTATACTTGCGTCGTTTCATTGAGGCAGTGTACCCAAACGAGCCAACGCTGAGGCACTGAAGTGCAGATCCTTATAAGCGCTGGCTGATCAGAGGCAGCAGGTGCATTTCATCTCCCAGGTGTGTTGATTACCTGAGGAGAAAACGGGAAGGAGGGGGCACGCGCTCACCAGGACATGACAGTGCCCCTCCCTCAAGGAGTGCCTCCTGGCGGTCCACTAGGCTTTTTGGGATTGGCTCGATGGTAGGCCCGGACCATCCCCTTGTCGTGAAAATGCGACCTGGGGATCCATGATCGTTCTTCTGCGCCAAAACCCTTCCAGTGGACCAGGTACTGCAGGCCTCGACCCCAACATCCAAGATCCATTGAACAGTGAAGGTGGTGTGGCCATCAAGTGTCCCAGGAGGAGGAGGCGGCTTCAGGAGAGGGCAAAGGGGGCTCACGGAGACAGTCTTGATGTGGGACACATGGAAGATCGGAAGCACTCGTAGGAGCTTAAACCAGACTGGGACGTCGTTGACGATGTGTGTAATGGGGTAGGGTCCCATAAAACGGGGGACCACTTCTTTGAGTCTATCTTCAGAGGGATCTGATCCGCCGCCAGCCAGACTTGCTGCCCTACGGTGTACTTGGGGGCGGGGTTCTGCTCCTGATCGGACACCTGACGATTACACTCAGTAGAGTGGGAGAGGGCGCACAGGTGGACCTCCAGATACGGCGGCAGCGGCAAGTATGGGCCCCCACGGACGGCACCGCGGCCTCCCTCTCGGCCATAGGGAAGAGAGAGGGGGTGTATCCCATTGAGGCTTCGAAGGGGGTGACCCTGTGGTGGTGGAGATGGTCAAGTTATAGGCGTACTCCACCCAGGTCAGGTGCATGCTCCAGGTTGACAGATTCTTGGCCGCTACACACCTGAGAGTGGCCTCCAAGGACTGGTTAGCATGCTCAGCCTGCCCATTGCTCTGTGGGTGGTTCCCAGATGTGAGGCTGACAGAGGTGCCCAGCGTGTGACAGAAGGACTTCCAGACTTGTGACGTGAACTGGGGACCCCGGTCAGACACGAAGTCGAGAGGAATGCCATGCAGACGAATGACATGAGATTTGAGGAGCTCAGCAGTCTGTGAGGCAGAGGGGAGTTTGGGCAGGGCAACTAGATGAACAGCTTTGGAGAAGCGGTCGACTATGGTGAGGATGACCGACTTCCCATGGGAGAGGGGAAGTCCAGTCACAAAATCAAGGGCTATGTGGGACCAGGGGTGACCAAGGATGGGCAGGGGATGCAGGAGACCAGTGGGGGGTGGGGGAGTCAGACTTGCCCCGGGTGCAGGTTTGGCAGGCTTTAACATACTCCTGCACGTCCCGCCGCAGCGTGGGCCACCAAAACACCCACTGGACTAGGTTGATGATACGGGAGATCCCAGGGTGGCAGGTGAAGCAGCTGGAGTGGCCCCAATGAATAACATTGCTGCGGATGGTGGCAGGAACAGACAGTCGATTGCGGGGGCATCCCGCTGGTTCGGGCTCCAGGGACTGGGCCTGTCGGACCCTCCCCTCAGTGTCCCAAGTAAGGGCTCCAAGTACACAAGAGGATGGGACAATGGGCTGGGGAAGGGACGGGGTGGGGGTGGGGGCTACCTGCTTGGAATCAAACTGGCGGGAAAGCGCATCCGGTTTGGTTTTCCGAGAACCAGGCCTATAGGTGATGGTATAGTTAAACTTATGGAAAAATAAGGCCCAACGGGCCTGCCTGGCATTAAGTCGGCAGGCCGACTGCAGATACTCAAGATTCTTGTGGTCGGTCCACACAACTATGGGGTGAACAGCCCCCTCCAGCCAATGTCTCCACTCCTCCAATGCCAACTTAATGGTTAGAAGCTCTCTGTCCCCAATGTTGTAATTGCTCTTGGCTGGCGTGAGCCGCCAAGAGAAAAACACGCACGGGTGGAACCTCTGGTTGGAGAACGAGCGCTGTGAAAGGATAGCACCCACCCCCGAATCAGAAGCGTCCACCTCAAGGATGAATTAGAGCTGAGGGTCGACCTTTGCCAAGATGGGTGTATCAGAGAACAGGCCTTTTAATTTAGAAAAGGCCTGTTCAGCTTCCTTGGACCAGTGAAATGGTGCCTTAATGGAGGTCAGCTGAGTAAGAGGCTGTGCTACCCCACTGTAGTTCCGGATGAACCATCCATCCATCCATCCATCTTCTACCGCTTTTCCGGAGGTCCGGGTCGCGGAGGCAGCAGTTCAAGCAGAGAAGCCCAGACTTCCCTCTCCCCAGCCACCTGCTCCAGCTCTTCAGAGGGGATACCAAGGCGTTCCCAGACTAGCTGGGAGACATAGTCTCTCCACCGAGTCCTGGGTCTGCCCCGGGGTCTCCTCCCAGTGGGACGTGCCTGAAACACCTCAAGTGGGAGGCGTCCAGGAGGCATCCTAATCAGATGCCCATACCACCTCAACTGACTCCTTTCAATGTGGAGGAGCAGCGGTTCTACTCTGAGCCTCTCCCGGATGACTGAGCTCCTCACCCTATCTCTGAGGGTGAGTCCAGCAATCCTACGGAGAAAGCTCATTTCAGCCGCTTGTATCCGCGATCTCGTTCTTTCGGTCATTACCCAAAGCTCGTGACCATAGGTGAGAGTAGGAACGTAGATTGACTGGTAAATCGACAGCTTTGCCTTAGAACTAAGCTCCCTCTTCACCACAACAGACCGGATGAACCTGTGACAAAAATTTGCAAATCCTAGGAAACGCTGGAATTCCCTACGGGAGTGGGGTGTGGGGCAATCAAGCACAGCCTTCACCTTGGCCGGGTCGGCTATCAGCTCCCCCTCTGCCACAATGAAGCCCAGAAAGTAGGTGGATCTAGTGAAGAACTCACACTTCTCAGCTTTAACATAGAGTCGGTTCTTTAAAAGCCATTGTAACACGGCTCTCACTTGGACTTCATGTTCCTCTGGCAAGTGGGAAAAAATTAATATATCATCAAGATAGACTTAAAACAAACCGAATAATCATATCACAACGGATGCCATTTATGAGCCTCTGGAAGACGGTGGGGGCGTTAGTGAGCCCAAACGGCATGACCAAATACTCAAATTGCACTATGTGAGTTTTAAAGACCGTCTTCCACTCATCTCCTTCGCGAATACAGATTAAATGGTAGGCGTTGCGAAGATCTAATTTAGTGTATATCCACGTGCGCTGAAGGAGCTCAAACGTAGAATTGATCAGGGGCAGAGGATATTTATTTTTCACTGTGATCATATTTGTCCTCCGCTGACGCTCTTCGTCGGTTAGATGTGACCGACCGAGTGCCAATGGGCTCGGAGAAAGAACCAGCTTCCCCTGTGTCAGTAGACGTGGTGGGCACCTGCATGGCGGGCAGGTGAGAGGAGGACTGTCGCTCCTTCGCGCACTCGTGGAAACGGTTGTCTAAACCAACAGCCTGATCAATTAGACCGTCAAATGATTTGGGAACCGCATAAACCGCCAGGTCATAGCAGAGGTGTGTGTTTAAACCATGGAGGAACGTGCTGCGTAGCGCAACCTCGTTCCACCCCGGGTCCGCCACTTCGACCTGAAATTCCACCAAGAACTCTGCCACTGACCGAGTCCCCTGGTGGAGAGACAACAGGCGGCTCATGATGTTCCCCTGGCTCTCTGTACAGTCAACCGTGCGGGTGAAATCGACCACAAATTGCTCAAATGTGTCCTCAGCCCTCTCTGGGCTGTCGAGAATGGAACGTGCCCACCTAAGGGCCCGGTTCCGAAGCAGAAGAGTCATAAAATGAATTTTAGTGGTGTCATGAATGAATGAATGAATCTTTATTTTTGGATAGATTAAAAGTAAAGATTAAAAGAAAGGAACAGAATAATATAACAAAGGGGAAAGAAAATCCAACAAGGTCAAATTAGACAATAACTCCTCTGATTAGACAGTTCAACATAAGTTATCTGAAATGGGTGATGGCTGAAGCCGCAGCTTATATTGCCCACCCATGTTCCATCCAAGAATTCCAAAGAAAAACAAAAACAGGAGCGATTACAATTCAGAACAAAACTAAGACAAAACATGACAAAAAAAAAAAACCAACTAAGCACAGCACAGAATGAATATGATAATTCTTATGTGATTTTACATGTCATCTTGTATATATGTTTGGAGTATTTCTTCCTTTAGTTTTTGTTTAAATTGTCCAAGCGTTGTACATGATTTTAATTCAGGTCCAAAAGCATTCCACAATCTGACTCCTTGCACTGAGACACAGTACAGGTACCCCCCCACACACACCTTTTCCCCCACCCCACATTTCCCCACCTCCCCCGTGTAAGGGGCAGGAGTGGGAATGGAGGTGGCATGGCGAATGGTAATATGAACAATGGGAGCAGGAGGAGCGGGAGGGCCAGGAGGAACCGGGTTAGCCAAATGCTCAGTGACCGTGCCCAGCATCTGCATAGTTGTCTGCAGCTGCGGGGTAAGCACAGCAACCTGCTTCTCGGTCGCAACTAAGCAGACGAGAGCTGAATGTTCCGAGACTGCTGCACCCACTGAGCAGAAGTTCTGACTGACTCATTCTGTCATGATTTATTTACTAGACAGCTCACGTGCAGAATGCAGCAAGAAAGGAACACACAGGACACAAAACTCACATTTGTAAATTTATTAAATTTCAAGATCAATGGAGCACAGCTACAGAAAACATCACTTGCCAGAGGAAGTGGCCTGTGGGAGGAGAGACGAGAGCTGTTAGAAGAGGAATAGAGACAGGGAAGTGGAATACACAAATTGCCACTTACTTGAGCCAAACAGGCGATCCAACTGGGATCCCAGCAGGGCAAGACGAACCAGCAGGATGAAGCTGGTTGCGTAATGATGAAGGACCGGGTTGGTGGCGCCTGACCGGGCGGAGATGATTGCAGCTGAGTGTGGATGTTGGGGCAGGTGAGCACACGCAGTCCACGGAGACACACCCACAGAGGAGGCAGCAACCTGAGAAGGTGAGTGCAGGAACTTCACCAACGTAATAAAGTTTAACTTGCATCATTTGATTGAGGCAGTGTACCCAAATGAGCCAACGCCGAGGCACTGAAGAGCAGATCCTTATAAGCGCTGGCTGATCAGAGGCAGCGGGTGCGTCTCATCAATCAGGTGTATTGATTACCTGAGGAGAAAACGGGAAGGAGGGGGCGCGCGCTCACCAGGACATGACAGAGTGCATTCAAGATTGCCCTATAGCCAAAGGGACTAGGTTGGAAAGTTGAAGTCTTTATATCCGAGTATTTCTCATAAAGCACATCAAGCGTGTTTGTCCCTATCAACACAGGTGTTTGGCGGTCAAGGTGAACATCTGGGATGACAAGAGGAAGAGTTGGTATTTCAATGTCATTCCATCCATCCATCTTGTACCGCTTTTCCGGAGGTCCGGGTGGCGGAGGCAGCAGTTCAAGCAGAGAAGCCCAGACTTCCCTCTCCCCAGCCACCTGCTCCAGCTCTTCAGAGAGGACACCAAGGCGTCCCCAGACCAGCTGGGAGACATAGTCTCTCCACCGAGTCCTGGGTCTGCCCTGGGGTCTCCTCCCAGTGGGACGTACCCAAAAAACCTCAAGTGGGAGGCGTCCAGGAGGCATCCTAATCAGATGCCCATACCACCTCATCTGACTCCTTTCAATGTGGAGGAGCAGCAGTTCTACTCTGAGCCTCTCCCGGATGACTGAGCTCCTCACCCTATCTCTGAGGGTGAGTCCAGCAATCCTACGGAGAAAGCTCATTTCAGCCGCTTGTATCCGCGATCTCGTTCTTTCGGTCATTACCCAAAGCTCGTGACCATAGGTGAGAGTAGGAATGTAGATTGACTGGTAAATCGACAGCTTTGCCTTAGAACTCAGCTCCCTCTTCACCACAACAGACCGGTACAACGCCCGCATCACTGCAGATGCTGCTCCAATCCGTCTGTCAATCTCTCGCTCCATTCTCCCCTCACTCCCCTCTTATCCTACACTTTATTTCATGTATAGTTTATTTCTCTTATCTTATCATGTTTAATGTTGCAGCATTGTACCGAGACAAATTCCTAGTTTGTGTACTACATGAACAATGGCAATAAACCTGATTCTGATTCTGATTCTGATTCTGATTCACTCGTGAATAAGACCCCAAGATACTTAAACTCCTCCACTTGGGGCAGGAGCCTGTCCCCAACCCAGAGAGGACAATCCACCTTTTTCTGGCTGAGGACCATGGACTCGGACTTGGAGGTGCTGATTCTCATCCCAGCCGCTTCACACTCAACGGCAAACCATCCCAGCAAGAGCTGGAGGTCATTGCTGGATGAAGCCAACAGGACAATATCATCTGCAAACAACAGAGATGAGATCCTGTGGTCACCAAGCATGACACCCTCCATTCCCTGGCTGCGCCTAGAAATCCTGTCCATAAAAATTATGAACTGGATTGGTGACAAAGGGCAGCCCTGGCGGAATCCAACTCTCACTGGGAATGAGTCTGACCGAGTGTTGGCAATATGAACCAAACTCTCATAACGGTCGTACGGAGACCGAATAGCTCGTAACAACAAGCCCGATACCCCATACTCCTGAAGCACCCCCAACAAAAAACCATGAGGGACGTGGTCAAATGCCTTCTCCAAGTCCACAAAACACATGTAAACTGGTTGGGCAAACTCCCACGAACCCTCGAGAATTCTCAAGAGGGTAAAGAGCTGGTCCGATGTGCCACAGTCAGGACGAAAACCACATTGCTCCTCCTGAATCCGAGGTTCGACCAAGGGCCGGACTCTCCTCTCCAATACCTTGGCATAGACCTTCCCAGGGAGTCTGAGGAGTGTGATCCCTCTAAAGTTGGAGCACACCCTCCGGTCCCCTTTTTTGAAGAGAGGAACCACCACCCCAGTTTGCCATGCCAAAGGCACTGCCCCCGACCTCCATGCAATGTTGCAGAGGTGTGTCAACCATGACAGCCCTACAACATCCAGGGCCTTGAGGTACTCAGGGCGAATCTCGTCCACCCCCGGGACCCGGCCACCAAGGAGATTTTTAACCACCTTGGCGACCTCAGCCCCTGTGATAGGCGAGTCGTCCCCCTCGTCCACAAACCCTGTTTCCTTTGTGGAAGGCGTATCAGTGGGATTGAGGAGATCCTCGAAGTATTCCTTCCACCCCCCAACGATATCCCCAGTCGAAGTCAACAGTGCCCCATCCGCATCATGCACAGTGTGGACAGGGAGCTGCTTTCCCCTCCTGAGCCGCCGGACAGTTTGCCAGAATCTCTTCGAGGCCGACCGAAAGTCTTGTTCCATGGCCTCACCGAACTCCTCCCATACCCTGGTTTTTGCTTCAGCAACCACCCGAGCTGCACTCCACTTGGCCTGCCGGTACACCTCAGCTGCTTCGGGAGTCCCACAAGCCAACCAAGCTTGATAGGACTCCTTCTTCAGCTTAATGGCCTCCCTCACCACTGGTGTCCACCACTTGGTTTGGGGGTTGCCACCTCGAGATGCACCGACCACCTTGTGGCCGCAGCTCTGGGCTGCTGCTTCAACAATAGAGGTGGAGAACATGGCCCATTCAGACTCCATGTCTCCAGACTCCCTCGGAATGTGCTTGAAGTTCTTCCGGAGGTGGGAATTGAAGACCTCCCGGACAGGGGCCTCAGCCAGACGTTCCCAGCACACCCTCACTATACATTTGGGTCTACCAGGTCTGAATGGCTTCCTCCCCTGCCATCGGATCCAACTCACCACCAGGTGGTGATCAGTTGACAGCTCTGCACCTCTCTTTACCCGAGTGTCCAAGACATACAGTCGCAGGTCTGATGACACGATAACAAAATCAATCATCGACCTGCGACCTAGGGTGTCCTGGTGCCAGGTGCACATATGGACACCCTTATGCTTGAACATGGTGTTTGTTATGGACAAACTGTGGTTAGCACAGAAGTCCAATAACTGAACACCACTCGGGTTCAGATCAGGCAGGCCGTTCCTCCCAATCACCCCCCTCCAGGTTTCACTGTCATTGCCCACGTGCGCATTGAAGTCCCCCAGTAAGACAATGGAGTCTCCAAGAGGAGCATCCTCCAGCACCCCAGTCACAGACTCCAAAAAGGGTGGGTACTCTGAACCATCATTTGGTGCATAGGCACAAATGATGGTCAGGACCTGTTTCCCAACCCAAAGGCGCAGGGAAGCAACCCTTTCGTCCACCGGGGAAAACTCCAATATAGAGGCAGCAAGGTGGGGGGATACAAGAATACCCACCCCTGCTCCTCGCCTCTCACCCGGGGCAACTCCAGAAAAGGCCAAGCTCCAGCCCCTCTCCAGGAGACTGGTTCCGGAACCGGAGCTGTGTGTTGAGGTGAGGCCGACTATATGTAGCCGGTGTCTCTCAACCTCGTACACCAGCTCAGGCTCCTTCCCCACCAGAGAGGTGACATTCCACATACCAAAAGCCAGTTTAGAAAGCTTGGGATCAGTCCGCCAAGGTCTCCGCCTTTGACCGCCACCTAATCCACATAGCACCAGACCCCCATGATCCCTCCTGCAGGTGGTGAGCCCACTGGAGGACGGACCCATGTAACTCCTTCGGGCTGAGCCCGGCCGGGTTCCATGGGTAGAAACTCGGCCACCAGACGCTAGCCATCAAGCCCCTCCCCCAGGCCTGGCTCCAGGGTGGGGCCTCGGTAACCCCATACCAGGTGGGGTACATTTCAATGTCATTTTTCAAGAAAATCTTTGGGAAATGTAACAGACATCACTATTTAACCCAGATAAGGAACAGAATGTCCAGATGCACCTCCAACTTCTAAGAGATCATGTAGGGTTTGATGTCTTGATCAGGAAAGTTCAGTTTATAAAATGTCTTTGTAACTGTGGTTACCTGGGAACCGGTGTCTAACAGACTGCTACAGTCAGTAGCTGCAGTTTCAGTACTAGCAGTTTTCTTTTCTCTGTGACTAAAGCTGGATTTGCATCATTCTCACAGCTTGGTTTAATGTGGCTATCTTCTCCCCAAAGGAAACAATACCATAGTTTGGGTTTTGAGGTCTGAGTTTTGGGAATGTGTTCTGGAAACTCTTTTACCATCTCTCTGGATTTTTGTTTACCATTTGGCTTGTCACTACAACCCATTTTAGTATTTGGTAGATTTCCTTTTCTGTTGTTTTAAAGTCATCATTGCTTACTGACTTTGAATCTCTGCCGCTTGTTGAGTTGGCTCTTGAGTGAGTGTGCTTAAGCAGCATATGTATCTTTTATATCATAGTGACTATGTGCAAGCTGATTATGTGATGTGACTTTTTGTTTTGGGGTACAAAGGTGTTGTTGCATGTACACAGCTTTAGCTGCAGCATGCTGATCCTCTTCGGTACATAATAGCAAGAGAAGCTCTGAAAATGAAGGTGGGTTTGATCACTTTTGTTTTAACTGAAGCTCACTAATAACGGAATTATCCCAACAGCCCCAGCAGAACTGTGTGAGAAGATGTTTGTCAGCTTCTTCATTGCGAGCTCTGCCTCCTTTTTACAATTAGATTCAGCAATAACTGAAAATGTTTTAAATATGCAATCGGCTTCTCTCCTGTATCCTGAAATGTCTCCAGAAATTTTGCATACAGCTCATCACCATCTTGGACAATGCCATAAGCAGAATCTAGCAAGCAAAGGTAAATCACCAGGTAAGCTATTGGCACTCAGATGCTTAATCACTTCAGCTGCTGGAGGTAAGAGACCTTTCAAGGTTTTCCGAGATTGGTGAAGATCAGATAGAGGAGGATCACTCTTGCTCAGTTCAACACCAGAGCACCAGGTGTCATAGTCAGGCTCCTGTGTATCAATCAATCAAACTTTATTTGTATAGCACTTTTCAAAAATTAGATGCTGCACAAAGTGCTTTACATAGATAAAAACAGTAGACACATTTAGCTAAATATATTTACACAATACATCCCCACCCCTTCCAACCCTCCCATAAACACACCCACAACACACACACACACACACACACACACACACACACACACACACACACACATCACCCCCTACTTCTCTTACACACATATAAAATAAAAGCAACATCACTAGGCACTCAGGCACCATGTGAAGGAGCAACCATCCTGTGGAGCCCCCCACGCCGGGAGGCCACACAGCCCATAACCACAGAACGCACCACAGAGGCCACCCAACCAGGACAGGCCGGGGCCCACACCACAGCTGTAGACAGTGGCATAAAGCCCCCACCCATCCAAGCTAGAGCGACCCATGAGACCAGCACCCTTGCAGATGGGCCAGGCAGCATCTGGCATGAGGGTCTCCACTGAGGAAACACTGGAGCTAAAACACATAAAATACAAGCTAAAACTTAAAACACATAGAACAAAGGGAACTAAAACCCATACTTATGAACTGAGCTAAAAACACATTAAAATAAGAGAATCTAAAAGCAAATGGAGCTAAGAAGAATGTAAAACAATGGAACATAAATGACTACTTCAATAATAGTTAAACAGGTTTGTTAGAAGCCAAATTTAAAAAGGTACAGAAAGAAACTAACAATACAGAAACAAGAGGAACTAAAAGTCCATACTGAAAACTGAACTAAAACACATCGATAAGAAAAGATGAGAAAATCTAAAAACAACTGGCTCCAAGAAGAACATAAAACAATGGGCCATAAATGACTACTTCAATAATAGTTAAACAGGTTTGTTAAAAGCCAAATTAAAAAGTTGGGTCTTTAGCCTGTTCTTAAAAACATCTATTGACTCTGCAGCCCTGAAGTTCTCTGACAGGCTGTTCCACAAACGAGGATCATAATAGTGAAAGGAAGCTTCACCAAAGGTCTTGGCCTTGACTTTGGGAACCATTAAAAGGCCAGTACCACAGGACCTCAGGGTCCACGAGGGCTCATAAGATAAAAACAGCTCAGATAGATAAGACGGCCCAAGACCATTGAGGCATTTAAAAACTACTAAGAGAACCTTAAAATCTGTCATGAACCAGGCCAGTTTGTCCTCCTGGCTTGGTTCCATTATTCTCCTTTGTGTGTCCTATTTTATCATCAGTGTATTGTCTAGTTTACCTCTGTCTAGTCTTGTGTTATTTTGCAATCCTTTCTGTGTTGGTGTGTTGTTTTGGGTTCTGACTGACGGGCTGCCAGGCAGCACGTGGAAGTCTGCACTTGGTGTGGGTGTTGCCTAACAGTCTGCCAGCCAGACCCTGCCCTCTCTTTCTTGACACTCAGCTGTTCCCTGTCTAGTGATCACTGCCCTGGTCCGGCGCTCAGGTGTTCCCAATCACTTGTTCATTCAGTTTGTGTATTTAGCCAGCTCTTATTTTTTGTTTCATTGCTGGATGATTGTTTCTGTCACAGCCACGTTACTCCGTGGTCTGCTCTAGTGTTCCTGTCCTTGGGTTTTTGCTCTGCCATGTTACGCCATCATCTGCCCACAACACGTTACGTCATGTGAACTGTAAGTTTTTCTCCGTTTGTATTTTTTGTACATCTGTACTATTTTTGGAACTGTTTGTCTTTTCTTTAATAAATGTGTCTGTGGTGCAACCCTGAACGTGAATCTGTCTGTTCTCCTCTGTGCGCTGCGTAAAAGTGCACAGGGAATTCAAGACAAAATTCAATCTTAGAACACACGAGGAGCCAATGCAGCGATTCTAAAACTGGTGTAATGTACAGTATGTCCGCCCCCTGGTCCTTGTCAACACTCATGCAGCTGAATTTTGGAGCAGTTGGAGATGTGATATTCTTTTTGCGGAAGACCAGAGAGCAGATTATTACAATAGTCTATAGGACTGGTAATAAAAGCATGCATCAAGACCTCTGTGCTGGCAAGAGAGAGAAAAGGGTGGACTCTGGCTATATTCCTAAGTTGTAAAATCTGATTTTTGTTACATTTTTAATGTGTGAAATAAAATTAATGTCAGAGTCTAGAAGAACACCCAGGTTCTTGACAAAATGTGTAGGTTTTAGACCTAGCAATTTAGGTAAAAAGTTTCTCTCTCCTGTCGTCAGGACCAATGATTAAAACTTCTGTTTTGTACCGGTTGAGCTGTAGGAAGTTCTCTGCCATCCATGACTTTATATATAATATATAAAACACAGTTCAAAAGGGCATTAATTGGTTTTGTGTCATCAGGCGATGTGGCAATGTACAGCTGTGTTTCATCGGCATAACTATGAAATCGATGCAATGTCTCCTGATAACATCTCCAAGTGGTAACATATAAAGATTAAAAAGTATTGGGCCTAAAATTGAACCCTTGTGGATTGCTGAAGAACATGTATCCATACTTACAAAATGTTGTGTTGGGTTCTTTTATAAATAAAGACTGCTGCTTTGGGTGTTCACGGAGCCTCCTTTATTGACTGGCTGCAACACATTAACACATGAACTTTGCCATATTAATATCCATCCTGTTGTACTCCTGACAACATCCGGTCTATGATCGCCCCCTAGTGGCTCCACACATGTAATGCCTAGATTACACCACATCCCCCTTACTGAAGCTAGGTTGACCCCTTTTAGCTGAAAAAACAAAATACATTCTTATATGAGATCGTTTCTGTTCCCTTTTGTCAACTAACTATGACAGCATAAATTTAACACATCACCACTTTTAACAAATCTATAACATTACTTTTTTTTTTCCAACACTGTTGCCATGTAAGAACATATTATGCAAAGGCCTCTTATTTTCTATTTAAAGAAGGCATTTTTAGAACTCAACTCTGCTTTCACAAATATTAACATGCAACTTCTACAGATCCAGTCTCTTTGGTTTAATCACTTGTCTACCAGAACTGGTTCGAACAACACCTGGTGTTTCCTGTGCACTGGGCTCAGAAGCAGTTTCTGTAGGAGTGTCTTTTCCATTTGACTGGGTCCGTTGTGGTTCCATCTCAGTCTTTGGTATCGACATAGGCACAAGATGAGTGCGGTTCCTCCTGATTGTCCCTTGTGGTCCACTGATGACATAGGACAGTGGAGTTTTGTGGACAGATGTCACTGTGCCCTGTGCTTTCGCATCTGTAATCCAAACAGAGTTTCCGGGTAACAGTTTGTCCAAATCTCTCGTTCTGTGTCTTTTGTTAAAACATTCTGTTTGCCTCATCCGTCTCTCCTTTTCCATGTGACGAATTTGTTGCAGATTCGGCACGCATGGCTGCAAGGCCTCTGGAAGCATTGGCAGGGTGGTACGAAGCCTACGCCCCATGAGAAGCTGCGCTGGGCTGTAGCCGTTTGCCAACGCTGTGGTTCTGTAGGCTAACAGTGCTCGGTATGGATCACTGGCTTTCTTGATAAGGTTTTTGACTGTTCGGACAGCTCTTTCTGCCTCACCGTTACTTTGGGGGTACCTGGGACTACTGGTCACGTGCTCAAAACAGTACTCCTTTGCAAAGTCTTCCATTTCCTGACTTGCGAACTGCGGGCCGTTATCTGTGATCAGTATCTCTGGTATTCCGTGACGTGCAAACATTGATTTTAAATGCACAATGACATTGGCAGAGTGAGTTGGGCTGAGCTGGGCAATCTCTATATACCTAGAGAAGTAGTCCACTAATAACAGATAGTTTTTGTCTTGTAGCGTGAACAAATCAGCTCCCAACTTCTGCCATGGCCTTTCTGGTAAATATGTGGGCATTAAAGGCTCTCTCACATTAACTCTTTCCTGTATGCACTGTCTGCATTTGAGTACAACTTCACTGATCTGGTTGCTTAAACCTGGCCACCATACAGCCTGATGGGCGTGCTCTCTGCATTTAACCACCCCCTGGTGGCCCTCATGTATCTTGTCCAAAACTGCATTTCTCATGTTAGCAGGGATAACTAACCTCGTGCCTCTCAGTAGCAGTCCGTTATGCACACTCAAAATGGCTCTCTCAGACCAGTAGTGCTTCACCGCTCCCTGTAGCTGGTTACGATCCGGCCAGCCTTCTGTGCAGTATTTCATGACTTGTGAACAGACGCTGTCGGACTGCAGTTGCTCTTGGAGATCTGCAAGATATTTGCTGCTTGTAGGGAGTCCCTCTAGCACAGAGTCAACATAAATGTTAGTGTCCTCCATAAGATCTGTGTCTGTGTGAGTAACACTGTTTGTGAGCGGTAAGCATGAGAGCGTGTCGGCAGTGGTGAGACTTTTGCCAGGGATGTGCTTTATAGTGTATGAGTACCTCATTAGGCGCATACGAAATCTCTGTATACACGGTGGAAGCGCATCCAAAGCTTGTCCTCCCAGTAGACTCGCTAGTGGCTTATGATCAGTTTCTAGTTCAAAGTGCAGACCCAGGATAAAGTCATTGAATCTTTTGCAGGCCCACGTGAGAGCCAGCGCTTCTTTTTCCAGCTGGGCGTAGCGCTGCTCTGTAGGTGTCAATGATCGGGAAGCGTAAGCAACTGGTGACCACACATCTCTCTCCTTCTGTAACATGACTGCCCCCAATCCGTATGAAGAGGCATCTGCAGATATTTTCTGTGGTTTGTTTGGGTCATAGAGCTGCAGTACAGGAGCAGAGGACAGTTCTTGTTTGAGGTTACAAAACGCATTTTGTTGTTCATGCCCCCAGTACCACATGTTCTTTGTTGAAAGCAAGTCTCTCAATGGTTTGTCCTTTTCAGAAAGGTTCGGAATTAACTTCCACAGCTGGTTCACCATTCCGAGAAATCTCCTGAGCTCACTCACGTTGCTTGGCTCTTTCATGTCCTGAACAGCTTGGGTTTTGTCTGGATCTGGCCTCATTCCTTCTGCTGAAACAATAAACCCAAGAAATTTGACCTCTCTTTTGCCAAACTCACATTTTGACATATTCAACGTAACGCCGGCTTTCTCCGTGCGCTCCAAGACAGCGTGCAGTCTTGCGTCGTGCTGCTCCTTGGTGGATCCCCAGACCAGGATATCGTCCATGTGACAGACGACTCCGTCGAGACCCGCTGTAACCTCTGTCACCATCATGTTTTGGAAATGTTCGGGTGCACTGGAAATACCAAATGGCAAACGGTTGAAGTGGTATCTGCCAAATGGCGTAATGAATGTGGTGAGAAAGGCCGACTCTTTAGACAGTGGTATTTGCCAAAATCCCATATTTGCATCAAGCTTTGAAAAGTACTGAGCACCTGTGAGCATGCCTAGCGTTCGGTCCACAGACGGGAGGATGTATCTTTCGCGACACACTGACTCGTTTAAAGGTGTCATGTCCACACAGATACGCACCTTTTTATTTGTCCTTTTTGGGAGCTACAACCATGCCACAGCACCAATCTGTTGGCTGCTCCACGCGACTGATGACTCCCAACTTTTCCATCCTCTCGAGCTCTTCTTTCACTTTACCCATGAGCGGCAGTGGCACACGCCTTGGCACCTTGAGCGAAAAGGGCTTAGCATCAGGTTTCAGTTTAATTGTGTATGGCTTTTGAACAAGCTCAAGTCCATCGCATAACTTGGGGTACGCTTTCTTCACTGTCTCTTGGTCTATAGTGTCAACTCTGGCAATTAGTTTCAGTCTCACGGAAGCTGTTCTACTCAGTAGTGCCATGCGCAGATTTTTGACAACATAGATTTTCTCAGTAGCGCTCTTGTCACCATATGTAATAGTCTCTGTCATAGACCCCAACACGGTTAGTGCAGTTCCACCCGGTCCGTAGAGTGGTTTTTGTGCCTTTTCCAACTGTTCATTTTTCTTCTTGAAGGTTTCAAATGTTTGTTCAGAAACCACTGTGACGTCCGCTCCGGAATCTAACTTGAAAGTCACTTTATTTCCTCTCACATTTATGTCTGCCAGCCATGGATCCTCCCCTAGATCCACTTCACCCAGAAAAAGTCCATCTGCATTGTCAGCGACCTCATTCACAGTTGGGTTGGACCTACAGACTCTACTATAGTGTCCACGTTTTTTACAGTTATGGCATTCCACGTTTTTAGCAGGGCACTGTACTGCTGCATGTGCTGGTGCTTTGCCACACTTGGAACAAGCTTTACTGTCTTGTTTTGTCTGTTGAGGCCTTGAGGACTTAATCTGTTTTTGTTCCTTGATTATGAACTTGTTTGGCTTGGCTTTTCTGATGTGTACCGCATCCACGGCTGTTCTGTTAACGCTAGTTTCACCTCTTAGGTCAGTTTGTTGTCGTTTTATTTCTTCAGATTGTCTTGCCAATGTTATAGCTTTAGCTAGGGTAAGATCTTTGTCAAGCTGCATTCTTTCTGACAGCGACGAATCTTTTAGACCCACTACAAGCCTGCTTCTCAAAAGGTCATCATGAAGTGCACCGTACTCACAGTTTTCTGCCAGTGCATAGAGTGCTGTTATGAACGAGTCTACTGGTTCTGCCGGCTGTTGCACTCGCTTGTTGAATTTTGCTCGTTCGTAAATCACGTTCTTTCTGGGAACGAAATGTCTATCAAAGGCTGTTTTAACGGCATCGTACTGCTGGCGCTGCACACTTGTTAGCTCGAGCCCTCTTAGCACGTCGTCAGCCTCATCTCCCATGCAATAAACCAGTGTATTTACTTGGTTCTCCTCAGATGAGTTATTCAGGTTACTTGCCAGTCTAAAACGCTCAAAACGTCTTATCCACTTTTCCCACTCTTGGGGTTTCGCAAAGTCAAAGGGCTCCGGTGGTTTAATGGTGAAGGATGCCGCTGGAGTAGCCGCCGCCATTACAGGATCAATTGGCGCAGCTGCAGCCCTTTGAACTTCGTCTGGCATAGCCGCTAGCCGGTTGCAAAGCTTTTTTTTTTTTTTTTTTTTGCTTCTGCCCTTCAGAGAGAACAGA
Source organism: Pholidichthys leucotaenia (assembly GCA_020510985.1). Taxonomy (NCBI): domain Eukaryota; kingdom Metazoa; phylum Chordata; class Actinopteri; order Cichliformes; family Pholidichthyidae; genus Pholidichthys; species Pholidichthys leucotaenia. Next base: position 266,029,268 of record CM035836.1, read on the forward strand.
CGCTTTTTCCTTTGCTCCCTCTTTTACCCTCCTTCCCTCCCTAACTGAGAATCCCAGCTTGCTGTCTTGTCTGCGTCGCTGTTCTTCTGGCTGAATCTTGATCCAAACAAAAAAAATGGATTTGGTGAGCAGCTTTAATAAAATTAACAACATTTTATATAAATTCGGGCCAGGGGGAGCCCCTATGGAGAGACCCATGGATTGGAACGCATGTGTCTGTATGATTCGACTGAGGATGTGGAAACATCTACCTGGTTTGGCTAGGATCACAGGATTTTCTGCTGATTGGCTCTGGAGTTTTTCCTGGTGTATCGAAAAATTAACTGGAAGAGCTAATTAAAAGCGGTCCCGGCATAGCTGCTTCTTCAACAATTCGACCAGACGGGGGAGTGCACTAACTAACGGCAATGACTAACATGGAAATTACCATCTGGCATGCACTGTAGAGGGATGGACTCTACCGGACATGTTTACCCATGTTTTAGAAGGGAAACATCTGGAGTCGTTTTTGGTGCCTCCAAGGAATGGATTTAAAGCCTATGTATGGAAATTAAGAACACAGGATTGCAAGAGATGAAAAAATTCTATGCTCTGAGTGATCTGTGTCTATCAGACCTTGAATTTGATGCCCTGCTGACTATTTCCCTCCTGGATTAAGACAAAACAGAAGATTGTGCTTCTCTTTCATAAACATTCTGGGGCTGCATCTGAACTCTCAAGGACATGTGACTGGCTCAGGAAATTTCCATCTGCCATGCCTCAAGGACATGCTTCCGAGTTTCAGACACTAAGACATAACATCTCGGCTGGGAGAAATTTTGCTGCCTCCAGTAACTGATAAACACCCACCTGCATTCAACATACACGAACACACTGACTCATATACTGAATTACACCCATCCATTCACTGATCCTCTCTGACTTTTGGTCTTTTGTTTTTTTGTGGTTGATTGTTGCTCTGTGCTATTGAGAGATTTTTTTTTCATTGTAATCATAATCTGCTTAAATATTCATAAGCTGTATTCTGATAACGACGTTTTTTTTCTCTCCTCCCCCCTTGTGTTGTCCCCTCCCCTCCCCTCCCTTTCTTCTTATCTATTTCTGTTTGATGAGGCGCCTATTATGGCTGCCGTGTCGTTGTGTCGCGCTTGCGCACCAATGTCAAGTCAAATTCCTCGTGTGTTTTTTACATGCTTGGCAATAAAGTTTATTCTGATTCTGATTCTGACTTTTCTCACCTCAAAGCACACCAACTTCTGACACCATGTTGTGTTGGGTTCTTTTATAAATAAAGACTGCTGCTTTGGGTGTTCACGGAGCCTCCTTTATTGACTGGCTGCAACACATTAACACATGAACTTTGCCATATTAATATCCATCCTGTTGTACTCCTGACAACATCCGGTCTATGATCGCCCCCTAGTGGCTCCACACATGTAATGCCTAGATTACACCACACAAAACAGTGACGATCTGTGAGATAGGAATGAAACCATTCAAGAACGGTACCTGAGAGGCCCACCAGGTGTTTGAGTCTGCTTAATAAAATGTGGTGATCTACTGTATCAAAGGAAGGGAAGAGATCCAGCAACACCAGGCATGACAGTTTGTGGGAGTCCATGTTACACCTGATATCATTAACGATTTTTAGAAGGGCTGTCTCGGTTATGTGGTTTGTCCTAAAATCAGGTTGAAATTTTTGAAAAATGCTGTGGTCAATAAGGAAATTGTTTAACTGGATAAAAACATTTTTTTCTAAAACTTTACTTAAAAACAGTAAGTTGGATACAGGTCGATAGTTACTTAGAATATCAGGATCCAGTCTGAAGAGAGCAATTTACAATGTTTAAAATCTCATGTTCGAAGAATCCATAAAATGCTTTAAAATGTGATGTGGGAATTGGATCTAAAAGGCAGGAGGTCAAATTTACCTGGGAGAAAACTCTACCAAGCATCTTAGCATCAACCAGGGCAAAACAGTCCAGCATTTCCTCAGCTAAAGGTGAGTCCAAGATTCCATTAAAAGCAGTCTTCTGGTCAGATAAAATGTTGGATCTAAAAGAATCACCCTTGCACCTGAAGTGGTCTGCAAAACTCTCACAGAGAGAGTTGGATGGCAGGTTTGTGTGTTTATTAAAATCGGTTTGTGTTTATTATAATCTGGGTTGATTAAGTGATCAATAGTTGTAAAAAGGACTTTAGGGTTATTGTTATGTGTTGGCAAAATACTCTATTCTTGATGTCTTGACTGCATTATTGTATATTTTTAATTTATTCTGTAGTATTTGGTAACTGACAGTAAATTTGTTTTTCCTCCATTTCCTCTCAGCAATTCTGCACTCTCTTTCCAGTTTTTGGATTTGGTTTTTTCTCCATGGAGGCTTTGGTTTATTCCTAACTGTCCTTGAGATTAATGGGACAACTTTGTCAATGATTGATTTTAATTCACTGTTAAAATTATCAACAATAAAATAACAGGACACAGATAAAATAACTAGGTGAGTGTTGTGTAAGAGTTTGATAAAATCAGCAGCCACTTCAGGTGTCAGATGGCGCTTCCTCACAGTTCACACTGAGGTCTCCCGTTGCATAAAACCAGTGATGTTAAAAAACACACAGTAATGGTCAGATACAGCCAAGTCAACAAGAGAGGACACACTGGTGGGCAGGCCATGGCTAATGACAAGATCTAGAGTGTGTCCTCTGTTGTGAGTCGGCTGCATGACATGTTGAGTAAAATTCATGGCCATGAGCAGTTCATTAAAATCTTCTGACATATGGCCTCCCCTGCTTATCAGTGTGTAGATTAAAATCACCGGAAATGAGAATAAAATTAAATGAGAAGTGGATTATTGATAAAAACTCAGAGAACTCATTAATAAAAACAGGGCAGTATTTGGGTGGTCTGTAAACTGTGACACATAAAATTGCGGGGCTGCAAACAACAAAAGCGTGGTGCTCAAATGTGGTATATCGATAAAGATTTTCTTTACTGCAAGTGAGGAAGAAAAAATAGAAGCAGTACCCCCACCCTTCCTGCCCTTTCTTATGGAAAAAAACTAAACTAAAATTTGGTGGGGAGGCCTCAGAGAGAACCGCTGGTGCATCTGTGCCATGCCACGGCTCTGTTAAAAACAGTCAATCTTATTATCTAAAATCAGGTCATTGATGATAAAACTCTTGTTGGTAAGTATATTTAAAAGAGCCATCTTTAGGGTAGGTGGTGAGTTATTTATGGATGGGTAATTTGTTTTCTGTGGATTATTGTCAGGAGACTGATCCACAGAACGTAGGCAGAGTGGGCATGAATTCTTATGAACTAAATGTTTTATAGATGGAGGTCTCTCTGTGATGAATGTCCTAATAGGGAAAGTGAGTAGTGAATGAATATCCAGACCAGATGGCGGAGAGTGACAAAAAAGGGGGCTGGTGCTGGATAGCAGTCATCCTGGAGATCAGAGATGTGAGTGGATTGGGGGGGGGGATCGTGAGATGTAAACAGTTAATAGCGTATTGTGGTTTGAATGATATGCATCAGGTTTGCTGCTAAAACCCAGCTACCTGAAGCATTTAAATGTATGCCGTCAGATTTATAGACAAGTTGAAATTGTCAATAAAATTAATGTTGTTGCTTCTGCGGGCGGACTTGAACCAAGTTGAGAGGGCAAGAACATAACTAAAATGGTCTGATCCACAGCACGGTGTAGGAATGGGGCCAGAAATTAGAATAGACTATCCGCTGTTTGATAAAATAAAATATTACAGAAGTTTGCAGAAGTCATTTTTAGTGATTTCAGATTTTCTGCGGGTGGTGTTGTTGGTTCGTACGTGAAAAATCATCCATGTAATGTAGGGGGGTTGCAACTACAGCACATCCAGAATCAGAATCAGAATCAGATTTATTGCCATTGTTCATGTAGTACACAAACTAGGAATTTGTCTCGGTGCAATGCTGCAACATTAAAACATGATAAGATAAAGAGATAAACTAAAAAACTTAAAGACTAAAACCATGCAATAAGTGTAGAATAATAAGTAATAATAATAATAATAATAATAATAATAATAATAATAATAATAATAATAATAGTGAGTAATACTAGTCACAGCAGTTTTAAATAAATTAGCAAGTAGCAGATGATGTGCAGTCGATAATGCAACAGAAAAACAGTGATGAATGACATGAGTCTGGTTGAGCTGCTGTATATAGTGCACGAGAGTCAATAAGTCACTTAATGTTCAGCAGTCTGATGGCAGAGGGGAAAAAGCTATTCATGTGCCGGGAGGTTTTAGTCTGAATGGACCAAAGTCTTCTACCTGAGGGGAGGGTGGCAAACAGTACGTGACCAGGGTGTGAAGGATCGGCCATGATCCGGCCTGCATGCCTCCGGGTCCTGGAGATGTACAGATCCTGGAGAGATGGGAGCTTGCAGCCGATCACCTTCTCAGCAGTGTGCACGACGCACTGCAGCCTTAGTCTGTCCCTGGCAGTAGCTCCTGCGTACCACACGGTTATGGAGGAGGTGAGGATGGACTCGATGATGGCTGTGTAGAACTGCACTAACATCTTGGTGGGTAGCTTGAGCTTCCTCAGCTGCCGCAGAAAGAACATCCTCTGCTGGACCTTTTTGATGAGGGAGCTGATGGTTGGCTCCCACTTGAGGTCACGGGTGATGGTGGTGCCCAAGAAGCGGAAGGAATCTGCAATGGTGATGGGAGAGCCTGTGATGGTGAGGGGGGGCAGGGGGGTTGTGACTTTCCTGAAGTCCACAATCATCTCCGCTGTCTTCAGAGCGTTCAGCTGCAGGTTGTTGTGGCTGCACCAGGACACCAGCTGGGCCACCTCTCTCCTGTAGACGGACTCGTCGCCATTGGAGATGAGCCCGATGAGGGTGGTGTCGTCCACAAACTTGATCAGCTTAACAGACTGGTGAGTGGAGGTGCAGGAGTTGGTATAAAGGGAGAAGAGTAGGGGGGAAAGTACACAGCCCTGGGGTGATCCGATGCTGATGCTAACAGAGTCTGAGACAGACTTCCCCAGCCGCACATGCTGCCTCCGGTCCGTCAGGAAGTCGGTGATCCACCTGCAGAGGGAGTCAGGCACGCCGAGCAGGGACAGCTTGTCCTGGAGCAGAGCGAGGCGGATGGTGTTGAATGCAGAACTGAAGTCCACAAACAGGATCCTGGCGTAGGTTCCCGGGGAGTCCAGGTGCTGCAGGATGGAGTGGAGGGCCAGGTTGACTGCGTCGTCCACAGACCTGTTGGCACGGTAGGCAAACTGCAGCGGGTCCAGGAGGGGAGTGGTGATGGACTTGAGGTGGGACAGGGCCAGGCGCTCAAAGGACTTCATGACTACAGAGGTGAGCGCTACAGGTCTGTAGTCGTTAAGTCCAGTAATCCGTGGCTTCTTGGGGACAGGGATGATGGTGGAGGATTTGAGGCAGGTCGGCACGTGGCATTGCTTAAGGGAGGTGTTAAAAATGTCTGTGAAGACAGGAGCCAGCTCTTTCGCACAGTGTCTCAGGGTGGAGGGAGACACGCCGTCCGGACCGGGGGCCTTGCGTGGGTTCAGTCTGGAGAACTGTCTGTGCACGTCCTGCACACTGATGACAAGGGCGGGGGGGAGGAGGAGGAGGGGGGGACCACTTTTGATGAATTAGCGGCCTAGGAGGCAGTGGAGCTGGGTGGAGGGGGGGAGTTGGACACAGCTGATGAGGTGTCAAAACGGGCGTAATGTTGGGACAGTTTTTGACAAAGGGCTTTGTCATCCTGACCTTTAGAAGCCTGAGGCCGATAGTTGGTGATTTGCTTCAGTCCTCTCCACACAGAAGCCGAGTCATTAGCAGTGAACTGCTGCTGGAGTCTCTCAGAATACACAGATTTAGATCTCTTCAGCTCTCTGTTAAACCGATATTTAACCTCCCTGTAGCAGTCCCTGTCTCCACTTTTCAACGCTGCTTCCTTCTCCTTCCTGATCTGTCTGAGCTTGGCAGTGAACCAGGGCTTATCATTAGAGTACCTCACCCTGGTGCGCGATGGAAGAATGTTCTCCTCACAAAAGTTGATGTATGAGTTCACAGTGTCTGTGTACTCATTAAGATCATGTGTGGCTCCTTTAAACATGTCCCAGTCAGTTATTTCCATGCATGTGTTCAGTTTCTCTCCAGCTTTACTGGTCAATTTCTTCCTGGTGTTCACAACAGGTTTAGTGAGCTTCAGTCTCTGTCTGTATGTGGCAATGAGGTGGACCATCACGTGATCAGATAGTCCGAGCGCAGTGCGGGGAACAGCGCGATACGCGTCCTTCACTGTGGTGTAACAGTGATCTAGTGTGTTCTCACCTCTGGTTGGACATTTAATAAACTGTTTGTATCGGGGGAGCTCGTGACTCAGATTGCTCTGGTTAAAGTCGCCAACCACAATAACCAGGGAGTCCGGGAAAGTCCGCTCCGCATGTTGGATGTGATCTGCGAGCGTGCGCTGAGCCATGCGCGCGTCCGCGTCGGGAGGGGCGTACACAGCGATCAATACGAATGAAGCAAACTCCCGCGGGGAATAAAATGGCTTGCAGTTAATGGAGAGAAATTCTAGGTCGGGAGAACAGTGCCGGGAAATCACGGTTGCATCAGAGCACCAGCTGCTGTTAATGTAAAAGCATACTCCTCCTCCTTTAGACTTACCGGAGAGCTCTGTGACGCGATCAGCACGAAACAGCTGAAATCCCTCAAGGCTGATTGCGTTGTCCGGAGTAGAATCATTAAGCCAAGTCTCAGTAAAACAGAGGGCGGACGAATTAGCGAGGTCCTTAAATCGCATCAGCAGTCTCAGTTCGTCTACCTTGTTAGAGAGAGAGTTGGTATTGGTCAGAAATATTCCAGGCAAGGCTGTGTGCGTGCCCCTCTTCCGAAGCCGTTCGAGAGCTCCCGCACGTCTTCCTCTCTTCCGCCGTCTCACTTTTTGGGCTAGAAAGTGGACCAGATCGGCGGCAGGAGCCAAAAAAAACGGGAGACGGTCCGTGGGAGTGAAAGACCTGATATTTAGAAGCTCTTCTTGGGTATAAGAGCAGGCAGACACACAACTGATGAACAGAAACAAACAAATTAAAGGGCAGCGAAGCACCATGGCGGCCACTGTGGGCGCCATCTTGGATCGAAGGGAGCTTTTCCGGGAGCTCATTCGGGAGCTTTTCTAACAGGTCGGGGATAGTAGTTCCAGGGAAACAGTGAGAAATAGAGTTAAAATACCTGATGTGACTTATGATGGAGTCACCAATGATCATCGTGGCTGGAGGAAAAAGCAGGCAGGATGTTGGTGGTTGCAGGGTCTCTCGGCGAGAGTCAGTGCAGTGAGGTGGTGACAGAGTGTGGGTCCCATCATTGGGAGAGGTAGAGCCCCATACATCACCAGCCGAAGAGCAGGGGAGTGAAGTGGTGCCAGAACCGGAAGAGGGATTCCCCAACTGCTCCGTGCAGTGTGGCCTCCCAGAGTGCCAGCGAACAGTCTCCCTCAGGATCATACATCGGGCACAGGACTCTCCAGAATGGGGCCGGAGTCACCGTGGCTCGGCTAGGGCCGCGCCAGCCACCCCACTGCAGTCAGCCCTCAGCGAAGGAAAGGCCGCCGGGTCTTCCAGTGAAGGTATTGGTGCAACGTCAGTGGGGGCTGTACATTGAGCCGCGCCTGGACGAGCTGGAACCAGTGAAGCAGGAGCATCGGTGGAAGGTGGATTACCAGCTGTTGCCAGAGCCTCGTAGCGGTTGGAGATGGACAGGGGAGGACTAGTGGTCGACGCATCTGAGACCTTTTTTATGCCCCGGACCACCACTTCAGACCAGGCCAGCTGATTTGGCGTTGAGCAGGAGGAGGGCCATGGACAGGTGGAAGTGTCCCAACCAACTGTGTCTTGGAGGGCTAAGTCACTCAAGTCCGTTTTTTTTTTACTCCTGGGCCGCTAAAAGACTCATAATCTGTGACAGTAGTGGAAGACGTAAGGTGAAGTTGGAGAGGAGCATGTTTTTCTGCTTCAGTTCAACGGAGAGCCATTGGATATCCTCCTCCAGGTCAGCAATATTCTTTAGTGCTTTCTTCAGGAGAATTTTATCTTTCCCAGGCACTGACATGTCCATCTTTGTCTTTAAAAACATAAGCAGTCCAGCCGGTGGGAGCCGTATGATCAATATAGCTGATCAATAAAGTTCTAGCTCCAGTTTAAAAAGTTAATAACACTAAGTAAAAAAGTTAATATCTATAAAAGAGATAAAAATTTAAGACAGAGTTGGTAAAATAAAATAAAAAAAACAAAACAGATAAAACAACCAGTAGGTGTAAGAGCGACAGAGTTTTCAAATAGGCGCCGACTGTGTAGGTCGAGGGACCTTGCCTGAGAAAGCACGGAGTCTCACTGGAGACTGCATTTGCATTGTGTTCATCATTTTTCACCCTGTGCTCTACCACCAACCACTGCACAACTGGGGGATTAATGTCTTGTGCAGCAATGGATGGGACACTTTGGCTTTGTCCCTTTGTGGCAAAGGAAGTGATGTATTGGCTTTCAGTGTAGGAGTTTCAACAAGGTGTGCAGCTGCAGGGGGCTGCACAGCAACTACAGGTAACTCAATCATATAATTTGTTGGGTTTGCTTCTTCTGTGGAAGCAGGGACAAGTTGTGTGATTGACTCACTGATTTGAGACATAATTTCATTTAGGACATCAGCATAATCCCTATCACTCATCTTGATTAGGTTTTTAAGTTCAAGGTACGACTTAGTTGTGCTGTTCCTCACTGTCTTGGTACAAAAACACTTACACAGGATTTGCATCTGTATTGAAATGTTACAAAAATGACATTTTAAATCATCACATTACCTTCAATGGAATGTTTCTTAATAGTGAACTAGGATTTTTACATTTCAACCCATGAATTATGATTATTTTTTAACCATGAAATTAAAATATGACTCATTTAAATAATGAACTAAATTGCAATTCACATTGAATAACTGTTATCTCATTTTCCTTTACTTTGTGGAACATTTTTTTTTTGGACAAAAATCCTGTTCAAACCTCTTTTTGTAGACAATTTAGCACTTTTTAAAAAAAAAAACTTAACAGTTTTACAATGCACTTGCAACAGCAAACTGCACTCTGAAAACAAATAATACTCACTGGAATTTTTACAGTGCATTGGCGATCGTAACCATGCTGGAAAAATCAATAAATTAGCATCAAAACAAAGTTAACCACTTGAACTCGGGAGATTCCGCGGACGGTCACGTCTGTGCGTCTTAGTGTGTCCCAGTGTGCACTGAAAAAAAAAGCTGTATTTCCGGTCTTCCAGTACAGACACAGCCGTAAACAGAAAGCCAAAGCAGAGTTTGATTGGTTTAGAATGAGACTGACATCTCATTCGACCAACAAGAGCCTTGATTTGGGTTTTTAAACCTTGAATAATCAATGATTGTAAACCTAGCAAGAAGTATCTGCCCATCAACAACCGCGAATACAACGAGCCAATTGAAGCCGAGTAATCTGACGACGGACGTGTCGTTTAGCCAATCAATTTCTGACTTCAATGACATCCTACATGCCTAGTTCAGTGTTTATATTTCCGGTAAAATACCATGCGTTCTCGTGTGTAAAACCTCTTTTGACTCTGCCGCTGTGTGACGCGTAGTCCTTTGTGATACTGTGCAGAAGGGTCAGGGTAACATTAGCCATTATTTTACTTATTTTGAAAAATGGTTCACAAAATAAACCGAAAGGGTGTGCGTGAAAACATAGATGGCTTGACCGGGTTGGGTGACCTGGACGACGTAAACAACAGAGGTTTCCATTGATCAACGGAATAGCTGACGATCGTCACACGCCAGTGGACAATACCAGCGACAGTGCAGTTGTGGACAGGTAAGTCTTATAATCTAAATTATTCTTTATTGATAAAAATAGTAATAAAAATAACTCTTGACCAATCGTGGTAATAACAAGGGTCCCGCATGGCGACATTTTTGTGTGCGCCATGGGGGGTGGGGGGGGTTATTTGTTACTGTGTATAGTGCAGAAAAATTTAATAATTTTTTAGTGTAATTTTTATTTCACTGTAGGCTATTTTTTCCTGTAAAAAAAAGGAACTGTGCTGTATATGTCTGGGTTATTATGCCTTTGTTTTACTGTGTAAACGTGATCTGGTGAAATGGAGCCCTGACCATGTGAGCACACTAATATGAGCACCCCAGGTGGACCTCGGTATTCAGTCTGTACATTTTCAATCCAGTGATTTACAAAGTGATTCATAATTTTCTAAAGCCTCATTCAGAACATTATAGTCCCACAGACTGGTTTTCATCTGGGGCAGCATTTATAAATCACTGGATGGAGAATGCACCTGTACATGTACAGATTGGATTCTGTGGTCCACTTGGGGTGCACACTTGGTCACGGGTCCAGTTGACCTGTATCTGTGTAAACTGGTGAGATAGTGAACTCTGGAAAAATTAGAGGGGGAAGAGGGTTGTTTTTGTGTATACTTTAGTGAAATGTATTAATTTTTCGCATATTTTTTCTTATACTGTAGGCTATTTTTGCCTGTAAAAAAAAAACAGGAACTGTGAGTTCAACAGGTTTAAAAAGCTAATGCTCACATTTTAGCTTTTAATTCTCTCATGTAAAACCAAAACACATAATAGTTAATGTCACTAATGAGGCTTCCAATTGTTCACAGCAGACAGTTTAACATTTTCAGCAGCATATGAACAAGACACGGTACAGGGAGACAATGTTCACAATTAGCTAGTTAGCTGCATTAGCTCATCTAAACTCGAGTCACCAAGAAGGTCCAAAGATGGTAAATCATTTCCGGTCACCTCAGTTGGCTCTAGTGCCACTCCTGAACCAAGTACAGCTAAAAGAGGATTGCACATAATCGATAATCTATACTATACTATAATCACTGAAGAGTCCCACACTTTCACTCCCTCTGCTCTCCATGTGCTTTTGGTCTCAACTCTGCTGCAGCTCTACATGACGGGGAGCTAACTTCTGCTCACCAATAGGAGTGGAACTTCCCCACTCTCAACCAATGAAATTAAATGGTAACAAACTTGTTTGACAGACACATAGATTAACTATTAACTCAAGTGAGTTGACTGCCGACCTAGCCGCACCTAGGACACAGCCCAAGGATGGATAATTTTTCAGACATAAAGAGTTGTTCAGAACTCCTTATACAAAGATATAGAGTGATGATAATCAAGTCAGTGGTGGTAATGCACCTATAAGCTGGTTGCCAATCGCCAATCAAATCTAAAAGAAGAAGAAGAAGAAAAGCCAAAGCTCTTTATTTTGACAGCGTCCCTGCGGCGCTTCCGGCTGTCAGAGCGGAGCTCAGCAATGACAGCTGAGTTTAATTCAATGGATGATGCCCTCATCATCTAATTAATCCCTTGCCCTATTTAAGGGAGCAGCTGCGGTTACTCTGGGCTGCGACCTCGCCTTTTCCAGTCTGGTTTCCCTACGCCCGAAGCCAGTTCTGTTCAGCCTCGCTAAATCGTATGTAAAGGCACTTTTCCACTAGCCCAGCACACCTCGGCACACCTCGATTCACTTCAATACGGTTTGGCACGCTTTTGTCTCCATTACAACCGTGTTAAGCTGGGGTGGGTGGGATTTCTATAACAGCAAGGCGGCGCCACACTCCCATGACGTAGAACACGCGACCCAAGCAAAACATAACACATACAGCTGTACAAGGCCACTCCTCGGTCTGCGGCTTTTTTCACCGTAAACGCCGAAAAGGACCACCAGACAAGGGTACAGGCAGCGAGATGAAACACTCTGGAATAGTTCTGCAGCTTCTGGGAGAGCTAAAGGCGTGAGGATACAAACTAGGTCATATATGACGGTAAGCTAATGTTGCTAATGCTAGTTTGCTATAAGTACGTCGTACTACACTTTAATGTCTGCAAGTTATCGCTGTTAGGTACTTAAATATGTACGTTGTGTGTGTTTCAGATGGCTCTGTTGTGGGGAAATTACTGCTTCATTCGCTCTGGGCGTTCAGCACAGCCTGTCACGGATGTCATCAGCCTGTCACTGATGTCAGCACAGCTTCACAAACGATCAGTGGTTATAGAGCTTAAGAATGTCTGTAGAAACGTTTATTTCCTGTGCAACAAATTGCTCTGATCTGCTTGAAAATCATGGAGAGACTGTTGAGACATCATACACGTACCTGCTTCTGCAGCAGAGTCTGAGATGGTGTCATAGAAAAAAAGTGATCAGCTGACACAACTTGATCGCCATGTTAATAACTATATTAGCCACAAAATATATATTCAAAAAGTAAACTTTACTGAGTTAGGTATAATAAGATATATTTGACAGTTATCATGCATTTTAGGCCAAAACAAACTTGATCTAGGATTAAAAGCAATTAAAATAATGCAGTCACAAGGTTACATGGAAAATACTTGATTTACTAGATACATGTACTGTAGAAATATATATTCTCTGCATCAACAATGTACTAGACATGCATTCATGTCGTATTGCACTGGGAATTTCACTGACAATAAACCTCTGAAGTTTTTGCAGATGTCTCTTTTTTTATATGTGAAGGTTACCACCATGTGGCATGAATTAAATACTGAAAGATTGGAAAAGCTAAGAATAATCCAGCAGTTTGAGAAATCACTTTTGGTTTGGTGTAAGTCTGTCAACAGAATTATGGACCATAAAGCAGTTTGTGTTAAAATGTTAAATCCCATTAAACCTAATCCGGGGGCTTCCAATCATGTGTCATGGGGGGCAAGACCCTGCAGGTTCTCTCTTCTACCCAGTCTCTTCAGCAGGTGTTCTCACTGATCAGTCAGTGGAAGAAGTTCAGTGGAATCTGCTGTTGAAGACACTGGTTGGAGGTAAAGCCTGCAGAGTCTTGGCCCTCCATGGCACATGATTAGACACCCCTGCCCAAACCCATTATGATGAAGAGCAGATGCTAATATGACCCAGAATTCCTCCATATACTGGTACTGTCACTAAAGTATGCAGGGTCTTCTGTACAGTCTTCTAACAATATAGTCTTCAGTTAATAAAATAATTGTTTTGGTTACTTTTTCTTAAAAATGAGCCATTATTTTCAAGGTCACCGATTAATCCTTTTTTTTTTAATCCTTTGTACAGTTGACTCTTTTCCCACCGATGTCTTAACAGACAAAATAGAAAATCATGATGCAAACACATAAGTCACTAAATTGTTTATTACAATCAGCAGCAAATTCCAGATTATTCAGAATGTGCAAAATTCAAACTGTAAAAAAAAAAAAACTGGAATGGTCACACACGGCAGCCATGCTGCCTCACTGAGAAGCAACTGGATCGGCCCATCGTATTGGTCCTGGTTCAACAGATCTTCAGCCTGCATCTCTGTAAATAGTGAGGCAAGGTCCAGTTGGGGTGACAGTTTCCCTCTTGCCTAGACAAAAGACAAATGGGTGGTGGTTAATTAAAGCAAGTTTAAAACTTATTTGGGAAATACACTTGTTGCTAAAAGCTAGTGGTGGAATGTGAATTAATGAATGAATCTTTATTTCGGATTGATTAAAAGTAAAGATTAAAAGAAAATAGAATAATATAACAAAGGGGAAAAAATCTAATAAGGTCAAATTAAACAATAACTCCTCTGATTATACAGTTCAACATAGGTTATCTGAAATGGGTGATGGCTGAAGCTGCAGCTTATATTGCCCACCCATATTTCATCCAAGAATTCAAAAGAAAAACAAAACAGGAGGGATTACAATTTGAATGTGACAATAAAGTACTTTGTTGTTGTATTTAAACACAATTTTCATGTAGCTGCGCTTCGGTAGATTTTACAAGGGCCGGGTTACATTTAAAATCATCTCTTTTTACTGTGGCCTCAACAATCAGAATGAATTAATACATTCACTTGAATGGAATCTAGTACTTTAACTGAAGTTGTGCATCACCGAGTGTGGAGTCGCTCAGTCAAAATATGAAGTTTTTATCAATAAAAGATTGTTTTGTCTGTAAAAGTGTCTCTTCTTGCCCTGGCTTCATGTGTGGGCGGTGTTTTGTACTAGCATTGCTAAAATATAAAAGGAAGCACTACATTGGGTCTCGAATATTTGTAATGTGTCCTGTTACTGCATGAGTTTATTGATGATAGACTATAAACTACACATATAAAGTAAATTATATTGATTACTGAACATCTCACATTTGCCAAAACATACAGTTATGAACATAACTCACAAAGGATCACACAAGTGATCTGACAAAAAAATAAATACGGTACATCAACAAGCGGCTTATTTTACAGTTGATGTGCCATATTCACACAATCAAATAAATCTCAGTTCAGTCCCTTTTATATTAAGTGGAAATTGTGCTACTTTGTTTTTGACACTTTACCTATAAAAGCAAAGGATTTCAGTACTTTCCACAGTGGCGAGGTAGGTTGTGGGGAGGCTGATTTCCTCCTGCCTAGATGAACGACAGAAATGGATGATGGTTAGTTTCAAGCAAGTTCAACACTTATATAGGCACATCTCAAAAATTAGAATACCATGAAAAAATTCAATATTTTTTTCACTCATTTCAGAAAGTGAAACCCATATATAGATTCATTACAGGGACAGTGATATATTGCAAGTGTTTATTTTAATATTGATGATTACGGCTACAGCCCATATTAACCAACACCTCAGCGGCCAACATTTATATTTAAAAACTATTTTTTAAAGTTAATTTTATGTAATATTCTAATTTTTTTGCCAAATTGAATTTGGGGTTTTCAGGGGCTGTAAGCCGTAATCATCAAAATTAAAATAAATAAACGCTTGAAATATATCTGTCTGTGTAATGTGTAAAGTGGTGGGATGTGACAAAAATGCCCTGGCTTCATGTGTGGGCGGTGTTTTGTACTAGCATTGCTAAAATATAAAAGGAAACACTACAATGGGTCTCAAATATTTGTAATGTGTCCTGTTACTGCATGAGTTTATTGTTGATAGACTATAAACTACACATATAAAGTAAATTATATTGATGACTGAACATCTCACATTTGCCAAAACATACAGTTATGAACATAACTCACAAAGGATCACACAAGTGATCTGACAAAAAAATAAATGCATTAACAAGCGATTTATTTTACAGTTGATGTGCCATATTCACACAATCAAATAAATCTCAGTTCAGTCCCTTTTATGTTAAGTGGAAATTGTGCTACTTTGGTTTTGACACTTTACCTATAAAAGCAAAGGATTTCAGTACTTTCCACAGTGGCGAGGTCCACTGTGGGCTGGCTGATTTCCTCCTGCCTAGATGAATGACAGAAATGGATGATGGTTAGTTTCAAGCAAGTTCAACACTTATACAGGAGCATCTCAAAAATTAGAATACCATGAAAAAATTCAATATTTTTTTCACTCATTTCAGAAAGTGAAACCCATATATAGATTCATTACAGGGACAGTGATATATTGCAAGTGTTTATTTTAATATTGATGATTACGGCTACAGCCCATATTAACCAACACCTCAGCGGCCAACATTTATATTTAAAAACTATTTTTTAAAGTTAATTTTATGTAATATTCTAATTTTTTGCCAAATTGAATTTGGGGTTTTCAGGGGCTGTAAGCCGTAATCATCAAAATTAAAATAAATAAACGCTTGAAATATATCACTGTCTGTGTAATGTGTAAAGTGGTGGGATGTGACAAAAATGCCCTGGCTTCATGTGTGGGCGGTGTTTTGTACTAGCATTGCTAAAATATAAAAGGAAGCACTACAATGGGTCTCAAATATTTGTAATGTGTCCTGTTACTGCATGAGTTTATACTATCCACAGTGGCGAGGTCTGCTGTGGGCTGGCTGATTGGGGTTTTCAGGGGCTGTACGCCATAATCATCAAAATTAAAATAAATAAACACTTGAAATATATCACTCTGTGTAATGAATCTATATAATATACAGATTTCACTTTCTGAAATGAGTGACAAAAAATATTGAAGTTTTTCATGACATCCTAATTTTTGGAGATGTAACTGTATTCGGGAAATACACCTGTGAAATTCAGTGGTAGGATGTGACATTTCATTTCCCTGACAAGCACTGCAGGATCCACAGAATAGGTGTGTGTGTCTATTCTGACGCTTTAGAAAATTATATGAATGACTTTATAAATCACTGGTTTGAAAAAGCAATTTTAATATGATGAGATTTCGGCTCGTGTGGTCCATTTCACCAGTATCCACAACAGGGAGGCTAAACCCTGGCATGTGGAAACACATTCTAGCATTAAATTGCACACAATTTAATGCGCAGCACAAACGTGCAATACAAAACAAAAACCAGGACTTTAACCAGGATTAACATATTTCATCGTTTTGCTCTCACAAGCGAATATTTAGGAGAAAACAAGCGCGAATCAGCAGTTGGTACTAGCTAGCTACTAGCAAAAAAAACTTTAGCTAAAACGAGTTAGCCAGCACAAAACAGCGCTGTATGGCTCAAAAAAAGTGAGCTTACCACCAACAGGATAAATAAGCAAACAGATGCACATTATTACAAATCACTCACCATCGATGGTTCTCTCACGATCGTAGTCATATCAACCCATAGTCCGGTTTCTATGCTGGCCAGCCATCTGTATATGGGTTCGGGTCACTCCTCACTGTGGATCTGCCACCAAGCAGAGAAAACTCTGCACCTCTTCGTTGGACCACGGTGTAGAGTTCCGCAAAACCTACAACGCTGTCTGTATTAATATCGTATTTACTCCGTGATCGAGTTAGTCCGTGAAATATTGCATATGGCGGTCGTGTATCAGAAGACAGCGAGACGGTCGCTTTTGTGACGTTAAGACCTGACCAATCAGCGGCGACCAGTCTTTTAACGTCACAACACAGCACGACTCGGCACGACTGGACCCTGCCCTTGAGCGAGGCTGAGAATCGCTGCTGTTAAACCGTGTTGGGGCTAGTGGAAAGACTTACAAAGCGTGCTGAGCTGTCCCGTGGCTTGCTAAGCCGTGCTAGTGGAAAAGGCCCTTAAGTGTTGTGTCTTGGTCTTTATTTATGTTTTGCCCCACGAGGCTCATTATTTTGTAGTATATGTCCTTATTTAATAAATGTGCAAAGTCATCGGCTGCCTACAGAGTCTCTTTAGCGGTCCGCGAGGACCACTCCATAACAGTAGGTCGCAGCCAAAAGGAGACGCTGGTTACCGTGAGTTTGCTGTGGTGCTTGTGTTTTTCCCCTTCTCTGGGTGCTCGTATTTTCCATTAGCATGTCTGCTTTCATGCGAGAGTATTGCCCCGAGTGGTTTGAGGAGATTGATGGCTATCTGGCCGAAGTCCGTCGCCTTATGCCCACCTACGTGGTATACGAGCACCTGGATCTCTCCCAGAGGACATTATTAAAGTATCACCTTACCTCCTTTCCGGAAGGGAAGGAAAGAGTGGTATGGATTGTGGTGCAACGAGGACTGACTGAGAGAGCGGCCATGAGGCGGCCAAGGAACCCTCATCTCCTTCCCCAAATACGGCCGTCCCGACGAGGAAGGAGACCCACGGACTGGAGGTAAACTCAGGCAGGAGGGCGACGGTGAGGCAACCCCACTCCTCACCTCAGGATCCAGCTCCTGTCACCCGTCCAGCCCAGGAGCAGCGGTTTCCTGACCCAACCTTTGCCCCGCCCTCTGTTGGTAGACATCGTCACAAAGCCCATGTAAAGCCTCAGCGAGAACCCCGTCCAGATCCAGTTCCGGGTCGCCGTAGGAACTCTGCCTCCCAGCCAGCTGTTTCTCCTGCTTCACGACAGGAAGAAAACCCAGCAGCCTCCGCCTCCCGGTCATCTGTCCCTGCTCTTCCGTCAGCTCCTCGTGCCCGGATCGCCTCGGCTGTTACTCCCTCCTCCTCGACGCTCTCCTCAGCTGTTGTGAGCTCCACGTGTCCTGCTCTGGCGATGCCCATCATTGATCCTGTGTGAACGGCTTTTCCTCGTCTTCCCGGGGGGCTCTCTGTCACCATCCAGCGGGGGAAGGGAAGAACCAAGCCCACTGCAGCAGCTTCCACCGGCCCTCAGCGGAACAGGAAAGTGCGTTTTCATTCTGTTCCTTCACTGGGTGAATTGCCTTGTCTGACCCCTGGGGGTGGAGTTCAGGGCTCACAGCCCCCTGAGCTCCCTCCACCTGCTGCAGTGATTAATTATTTAAAAAAAATTAAATTAAATCACCCTTATTGTCATTCAACTGTACAACCAATCATGTACAGTAGAAGGAGATTGTGTTTTACCTATCTACTGTGTTAATCACACACACCCCAAGTGTAGAATCAGAGGGCCGCTGCCATGCAAGGCGCCACCACAAATTTCCCTCCTCCATTCCATTATTGCTGAGCACCAAGCTGGACGGCAGGAAGTTCCACTTTTATATGGTCTTCGGCATGACCCGGCCGGGATTTGAACCCCTGCCTCCCAGGTGTAGGGTGGATGCTCTACCAACTGAGCCACCACTCCGGTAAAGGCTCCGATTATGAACCTGCTTCCTTTGTGTCTCCTTTCCTCGAGTGTTCTTCAGCGTCAGGTCTACGCCGTTGGACGAGGAAGGAGCCTGCGGCTCTGGAGTACCTGGTTCCAGCCCCGCAGCCATGTCATGGGCAAAGGAGGAGGGCGGACTGCATTTTGGAGCCTGCACCGACGAGTAAGCATCCCCAGGTCTCCACGGAGGGACAGTCCAACCCGACAGGTCATGGATCCCCTGCCACCACGCCGTGCGGGCCCTCGGCGTGGATGTCAGCGTCAGGGAATCCCCGGACTGTGGATACCATCATGCCAGTTACGGAGCCCGCCATAGTCGAGTGGGAACCAGAAGACGACCTTCTACCTGCTGAACCCGGATCGCCGAAGTCCTGGATGGCGGCAAAACCCGAGATCAGGCAAGTGCTCTATTTTGTCTTTCTCTTGTCTATTCTGGAGCATTTTTGCCTGTCTCTCGGGGAGACGAGCCGGGTGCAGCCGTCAGCTGCATCCGAGTTTGTCTCGCTGGGCTCTGTCGCTGCCGGTGATCCTGATCCCGGATCTCTTTCTTCTCCTGAGCCTTCTCCTAGGGTCACCGGTGCGGAGTCGATTCCGGTCGCTGTGCTGGAGGTTCCGGGTTCGGGTTTGGAGGCCTTCCCTGGTGCTGCGCCGGCCCAGTCAGGGTCCATCGTGGGTGCAGCTCTGACCCAAGCGGGGTCCATCGAGGGTGTGGTTCCGGCCCAGTCAGGGTCCATCGCGGGTGCAACATTGACCCAGTTGGGGTTCATCATGGGTGTGGTTCTGGCCCAATCGGGGTCCGTCATGGGTGCAGCTCTGACCCAGTCGGGGTCCATCGAGGGTGTGGTTCCGGCCCAATCGGGGTCCGTCGTGGGTGCAGCTCTGACCCAGTCGGGGTCCATCGAGGGTGTGGTTTCGGCCCAATCAAGGTCCGTCGTGGGTGCAGCTCTGACCCAGTCGGGGTCCGTCGAGGGTGTGGTTCCGGCCCAATCGGGGTCCGTTGTGGGTGCTGCATGGTCCAGCTTGGGCTCCAACAGAAGAGCAGCGCCAGTCCGTGTGGGGTTTGAAGAAGGAGCTGCAGATCCTTCGCTGATTGACGGACTGGTCCCTTTCCCTTCCCCCGTTTCCTTTTCCCTTCCATCTGGGGCCGCTGGGATTTCCCGTTATCGGCTCGGCTCTCCCTTGCTATTCCTCTTAACAGGGAAGCCGTCTCCGAGTTCTCCCCTGTGGTCCTGGTGGCTGAATGATGCGGATCGGCCGCTGGGGAGATTGCTTCGCCGGTTTAGCATTCTGGGTTGGCCACCCGACTTTCTGGACCGTTTGTTCGGTGACCTGGTCCGGCCGCCAGAGATACTGTTTTTCCAGGCCTGGTGACTGGTGTAGACCGCCTGAACTGATCCTTTTTCCCCTTCCAGCGATCTGGACACTAGATGCAGGAAGACTCCCTGAACTCATTGTTGTTTCTTCTTGCTGCGTTGTGCTCTATCTGCCGTCGTTCCTGTATTTTTTTTTTTTTTTTGCTGTCCTCTAAAATATCAGGGATGCTTCTGTGTGCTATTTGAACTATACTGAACTGTGTACATCGCCGCCTTGTAGCGTGTGTTTTTTTTTCTCTTCCCCTATAATTCTGGGATGCCCTTGTGTTTTGTGTCATTTGGACTATAGTGAACTGTATATACTGTATATCGCTGCATATAGCGTGTCCTTTGTGTTTTCTTTTCCTCTGTAGCCTGAGCTTTGTCCGTTATGCCCATTTATTGGGTCTTTATTTGTATCTATGCTGTATGCATTTCGCCACTCTTTAGCGTGCGTTTTTTTTTCTCCCTTTCCTTCATCCGCCCTCTCTATAGTCTGTTTATGTGCTTTTGGCGCCCCTGCCTGGTTATTTAGATCCTGGAACTGTTTAATTGATTACCGCTCTATAGCATGACTTTTGCCCCTGATGTCATCTGATTACTGATTTTTACGTGCCTGTTTCTTGTTTTTTTTTTTTCCTTCATCCCTTGTAGTGTTAGGGATTCTCTTTTGCTTTGTTGTCTGTACTGTATTGAACTATTTGTATTTTGCTGTGCTGTAGTGTTTGTTTGTTTTTTTTCTGATTCTAGCCCTCCTAAGCCTTTTCTTTCCCCCTCCTCCCGCCCTGTGCGGGTCTTCTGGCCCTTTCAGTGGGGGGGAGGTGTAGGTGTTACAGTTACGCCCAGAGTGCGTACTTCAGGGGGGAGTACTGTCGTGGTCTGAGCGCCAATCTCGTCCGCGCTCAGGTCATGCGATATTTCCCTTCCAGCCGATGTTTATTTCTGTAGTTTCCCAGAGCTCTTATTTTGACAGCGTCCCTGCGGAGCTTCCGGCTGTCAGAGCGGAGCTCAGCAATGACAGCTGTGTTTAATTCAGCGGATGACGCCCTCATCAGCTGATTAATCCCTTGCCCCATTTAAGGGAGCAGCTGCAGTTACTCCGGGCTGCAACCTCGCCTTTTCCAGTCTGGTTTCCCTACACCCAAAGCCAGTTCTGTTCAGCATTAGGATCCGTCCTCTCTAAATCGTATGTAAGTGTTGTGTCTTGGTCTTTATTTATGTTTTGCCCCATGAGGCTCATTATTTTGTAGTATATGTCCTTATTTAATAAATGTGCAAACTCATCGGCTGCCTACAGCGTCTCTTTAGCGGTCCACGAGAACCGCTCCATAACACTAAGTGAATTGATGAATTGAAAAACATAAAACAACATAAAATAATTACTTATAAATGTCTACCGGGCTGCACTAGTTGCTGATTTTAAACATAAAACTTAAACTTAGATCTTCCTCTTTCTTATTAAGGATCATTAAAACGTGTCCTCTAAAAGACAAAGCATGCTTTAAGTGCAAGGACTTACAACCTACCGGAATGTGTCTGATGGGAGAAACAAGTGGCCCATGTCTGGACAGCTCTATTGCCAGCAAATCATTTCTAACAAATGGTGGGACATTGGAGATCATGATCTTCTTAGTAGGGCTGACAAGTGGGAGAACAGGAGTGAGGGTGTCCTTAACAGCCACACTGCTGTCAACCAACTTATGCACTTTATTGACACTATCAAGAAAAATCTCAGCAGCATTATTCATGTGGGAGGCTGATTTAATGTTGTCATAGGCAACCAACTGTCACACGCCTAGAGCACAATCCTCCACTTTACAGCTGACAGCCATAGGCAACTTGACAGCATGTTGGTGAGTCAATTGTTCAACCCTGAAGCCCTGCTCCACAACCATGCTGACTCTGACCAGCAACACTGGTAGCCAATGAGCCAAAACATGCCGAAACCATCAATGCCTCTCTCCTATACCAACTCACAAATTTTCGTTATACCCACAAGAACAAAGAACAGTTGTGCTCATAAGTTTAAATGCCCTGGCAGAATTTGTGATTTTTTTGGCCATTTTTTAGAGTATGTGAATGATAATACAACAACTTTTCTTTCACTCATAGTTAGTGGTTGGGTAAAGCCATTTATTATCAAATAATTGTGTTTGCTCTTTTTATATCATCGTGACAAAAGAAACTACCCAATTGACCCTGATCTGAAGTTTACATACCCTAGTTCTTAATACTGCGTATTGCTCTCTCTCTAACAAGGTAGATGAACTGAGACTGCTGATGCGTTTTAAGGACCTCGCCTCCTCAGCTGCCCTCTGCTTTACTGAGACCTGGCTCCGGGAAAATATACCGGACAGCGCGCTGCGCCTCGACGGCTTTCAGCTCTTCCGTGCTGATCGTGACACAGAGCTTTCCGGCAAGACCACAGGAGGCGGTGTCTGCTTCTACATCAACTGCAGCTGGTGCTCTGATGTAACGGTAATTTCCAAACACTGTTCTCCTGCCTTGGAATTTCTTGTTATCAATTGCAAGCCCTTCTATTCCCCGCGGGAGTTTGCTTCTTTCATAATGATCGCTGTGTACGCCCCTCCCGACGCGGACACGCGCGAAGCTCAGCGCGTGCTCGCGGATCACATTCAACACACAGAGCGGAGTTTTCCAGACTCGCTGATTATTGTGGCTGGCGACTTTAATCAGTGCAATCTGAGCCACGATCTCCCCCGCTACAAACAGTTTATTAAATGCCCCACCAGAGGATTAAACACACTGGATCACTGTTACACCACAGTGAAAGACGCATATCGCGCTGTCCCTCGAGCTGCGCTGGGATTATCTGATCACGTGATGGTTCACCTCATTCCCACATACAGACAGAGATTGAAGCTCACTAAACCTGTTGTGAGCACTACGAAGATACGGACCAGTGATGCTGAGGAGAAGCTGGAAACGTGCATGGAAATATCTGACTGGGGCATGCTTAAAGGAGCCACGCATGATCTGGATGAGTACACGGACACTGTGAACTCATATATCCACTTTTGTGAAGAGAACATTCTTCCATCACGCACCAGGGTGAGTTACTCTAATGACAAACCCTGGTTCACAGCTAAGCTCAGACAGATCAGGAAGGAGAAGGAAGCAGCGCTGAAAAGTGGAGACAGGGACTGCTACAGGGAGGTTAAATACCGGTTTAACAGAGAGCTGAAGAGGGCTAAATCTCTATACTCAGAGAGACTCCAGCAGCAGTTCACTGCTAATGATTCGGCTTCCGTGTGGAGAGGACTGAGGCAAATCACCAACTATCGACCTAAGGCTCCTAAAGGTCAGGATGACAAAGCCCTTTGTCAAAGACTGTCCCAACACTATGCCCGTTTTGACACCTCGTCATCTGTGTCCAACTCCCCCCCTCCCTCCAGCTCCACAGCCTCCACATTCCCTACTTCATTTAAGGCACCCCCCCCTCCTCCCCCCTCCCCTTATCATCAGTGAGCAGGATGTGCTCAAACAGTTCTCCAGACTGAACCCGCGCAAGGCCCCCGGCCCAGACGGCGTGTCTCCCTCCACCCTGAGACTCTGTGCGAAACAGCTGGCTCCTGTATTCACAGACATTTTTAACACCTCCCTTAAGTTATGCCACGTGCCGTCCTGCCTCAAATCCTCCACCATCATCCCTGTCCCCAAGAAGCCACGGATCACTGGACTTAATGACTACAGACCTGTAGCGCTCACCTCTGTAGTCATGAAGTCCTTTGAGCGCCTGGTCCTGTCCCACCTCAAGTCCATCACCACCCCTCTCCTGGACCCGCTGCAGTTTGCCTACCGTGCCAACAGGTCTGTAGACGATGCAGTCAACCTGGCCCTCCACTCCATCCTGCAGCACCTGGACTCCCCGGGAACCTACGCCAGGATCCTGTTTGTGGACTTCAGCTCCGCATTCAACACCATCCGCCCCGCTCTGCTCCGGGACAAGCTGTCCCTGCTCAACGTGCCTGACTCCCTCTGCAGGTGGATCATCGACTTCCTGACGGACCGGAGGCAGCATGTGCGGCTGGGAAAGACTGTCTCAGACTATACTAGCATCAGCACCGGATCACCCCAGGGCTGTGTACTTTCCCCCCTACTCTTCTCCCTTTACACCAACTCCTGCACCTCCAGCCACCAGTCTGTCAAGTTGATCAAGTTTGCGGACGACACCACCCTCATCGGGCTCATCTCCAACGGCGACGAGTCCGCCTACAGGAGAGAGGTGGCCCAGCTGGCGTCCTGGTGCAGCAATAACAACCTGCAGCTGACCGCTCTGAAGACAGTGGAGATGATTGTAGACTTCAGGAAAGTCACTACTCCTCTGCCCCCCCTCACCCTCTCAGGCTCTCCCATCACCACTGCTGATTTCTTCCACTTCCTAGGCACTACCATCACCAGGGACCTCAAATGGGAGCTGACCATCAGCCCACTCATCAAAAAAGCCCAGCAGAGGATGTTCTTCCTGCGGCAGCTGAGGAAGCTCAAGCTACCCACCAAGATGTTAGTGCAGTTCTACACAGCCATCATCGAGTCCATCCTCACCACCTCCATAACCGTGTGGTACGCAGGAGCCACTGCCAGGGACAGACTAAGGCTGCAGCGCGTCGTGCGCACTGCTGAGAAGGTGATCGGCTGCAAGCTCCCATCTCTTCAGGATCTGTACATCTCCAGGACCCGGAGGCGTGCTGGCCGGATCATAGCCGATCCCTCACACCCTGGTCACGTACTGTTTGCCCCCCTCCCCTCTGGTAGAAGACTTCGGTCCATCCAGACTAAAACCTCCCGTCACATGAACAGCTTCTTCCCCTCTGCCATTAGACTGCTGAACACTAAGTGACTTATTGACTCTCGTGCACCATGTACAGCAGCTCAACCAGACTCATGTCAATCATCACTGTTTTCTTCCTGCATTACCGACTGCACTATATAGTTCTCCACAGTATCTGCTGCTGGCTAATATATATTTTAACTGTTGACCAGTATCACTTAATCTTATCCTACACTTTATTACATGTATAGTTTATTTCTCTTATCCTATCATGTTTAATGTTGCAGCATTGTACCGAGACAAATTCCTAGTTTGTGTACTACATGAACAATGGCAATAAACCTGATTCTGATTCTGATTCTGATTCTGCCTCCTTTAACATCAGTGACAGCTTGAAGTATTTTGTGGTAGCTGTGGATGAGGCACTCAATTTTCTCAGATGGTAAAGCTGCCCATTCTTCTTGCCAAAAAAGACTCCAGTTCATATAAATTTTGGGGCTGTCTTTCATGACTTTCACCGACTGTTTTGGCAGACCCACACAGACGGCTCGGTGTCCGTCAATTGGAGGTCAGCATCGACCCAAGCACCCAGGATGCTGGTGCTCCAGCAGCTTTCCTGGTAGGGTGGGCCTGCCAGGTGGAGTCGGGATGACAAATCATGGCCCAACGGCAAGGTGACAATGCCAGCCCAGTCCCCTGGGCGCCGGTACAGTGGCAGCTCTTCCAGCGGGGGATGTCCATCAAATAGAGCCATGTCAATGGCTTGGAGCCCCATGGCTGTATGTCGGTTCTGGCCCTTTTCCCTCAGATACCAGCGCAGTGGTGGCTTTTTTGGTGAGGGATGCTTGCAGGACAGAGCAGTGTCGACGATTTGTGGCCCAGCTGCTGGCTGTTCACGTCGCTCTGGTCTCTCTGGACACCGATGCAGCAGCAACCCATCCAGAGGAGGCTTACATCAGTCAGAGGGTAAATGGTAATGTTAAATGGCATTCACTTATATAGCACATTTTCTCATCTCTCGATGACCAAAGCGCTTTACAGATCCTGCTGTCCACCCATTCACACACACATTCCCACACTGATAGCGGCAGAGCTGCCATGCACCTGCACTGGCCTGACCCACCAGGAGCAACTGGGGCTTCAGTGTCTTCCTCAAGGACACTTCGGCATGCAGACTGCAGGCAGAGTGGGAATCAAACCCCTGACCCTCTGATCAGTAGTCAGCCACACTACACCTGCACCACAGCTGCTCCAAAGACACTGGTGATATCAGCGCAGGAAAGGTTTCTCCAGACGCCAGTGTGACGGTGACCCATCCAAAGGGGAATGCATCAGTGGAGTTATCCAGGATACCTGTGACATCAACACAGGAAAAATTATTGCAGTAAGACTCAAACTGCATAAGCCTGGCAAGACTGTTACAAAATGGGATGGGTGTGGGATAAAAACTGTGACTGAAAAACAACAAGATACTGAAATGTTTCAAACTGTAAATCATGCCAAGGTATTGTGAGATCCGACTATGAAACCTAAAGGTTTTTTGAAGGTCATCTCAATATTAGTTTCATGGTCTGGGGCATGACCATGGGGTCATGCCCTCTAGGGTCATGAGTTTATTTCTGTTTTTCTCCATTTAGTTTCTTTGTGTTTATTGTTATTTGTATGTGGGGTTTATGTTTGGTTTTATTATTCCTGTCATCATTGCTTTGGGATTTAATTTGACAGTGTTTTCAGTTCATGTTCTGGTTCCAGTTGTGGTTTTAATTTTGTATTATTTATCCCAGCTTTGTCCATAGTCCTGTTGCCATGTTCTGTGTATCCTCTGACGTGATTGAGTGTGTGTGTAGCCCCGCCCCGTCCTCTTATCTCGGTTTTCCTCATGTATCAGCTGTTGTGATGATTGCTCTCCCCACCTGTGCTGTATTGCCGTGATTATCCTTTCTGTCTATAAATACCAGTGTCAGTCTGTGTCCTGCATGGCGCCATTAATGTCTTCAGTCTGTTATGACCCGAGCGTCGGTTCTGATCGCGCTCGGGCTAAGCTATGTCTCGCTGCCGGCCTTGACAGCTGCGGGCGGAAGCCCCACCGAGCACTTTCACAATAAGAGCCCGGAGAGGCCAGAATACCGCCCGCAGCTGTCAAGGCCGGCAGCGAGACATAGCTTAGCCCGAGCGCGATCAGAACCGACGCTCGGGTCATAACACAGTCAGTTTTGTCCATGAGTTCCTGAATTAATGTTGTCTTGTCGGTCTGCTCTGTGAGTATTCACATACCTGTGTTTATTCTAGTCAAGTCCAGTTAGCCTGTCAGTCTGTTTAGTTTTTGTTTCTTTTCAGCCCACGCATTGCCAATTGCTTGTTTCAGTCTTTTGCTAATAAGTTGTTTTTTGCACCATATGTCTGCCTGTGCTTGAGTCCTCTCCACCACCAAACCTTGACAATTAGGAGCATTTTCTCTAAAACGGAACAAATACAACAACCACTGACAAATTCAAATCTTCACTAACTATGCCTCTTAGAAACCTTGTTAACCCAAAACACCGCCAGCTGTTTTCAATATACCAGGGTACAATACCTATAGACAAGACAGAAAAGATGGCAGGGGAGGCGGAGTCATGATTTATGTAAAGGATGGTTATTAGTGTACACAACTTAGCATTGCAGAAAATATGCTGGAATGTGTTGGAGTTAAAATTGAAAAGAAAAAAATCACCTGAAATGTCTTTTGCTTTGATTGTGATTTATCTGTGTGGACAAATCCGTTCCCACCAAGACCATACGGCGTCACTCAAACAACAAACCCTGGATCAACCCTGAGATAAAAACACTTCTGAGAGAGAAGAAGAGGATCTTCAGGTCGGGGAACAGGGAGATGCTGAAGTCCGTACAGAGGGAGCTGAGGAGAAAGATCAGAGAAGGCAAGGACAGCTTCAGGAAGAAGATGGAGGACAAGCTGCAACAGAGCGACATCAGCGGGGTCTGGAGAAACCTCAAAACCATCTTGGGGCTCCAGAATACCTCCCCCCAGGCCACGGGGGGCAGGGAGTGGGCGAACAACCTGAATCTGTTTTTCAATAGATTTGACCAACCGCCCTCCCCCCTGTCTGCACAACAACCACTGCTGCCTCTAAGAAAT
Source organism: Pholidichthys leucotaenia (assembly GCA_020510985.1). Taxonomy (NCBI): domain Eukaryota; kingdom Metazoa; phylum Chordata; class Actinopteri; order Cichliformes; family Pholidichthyidae; genus Pholidichthys; species Pholidichthys leucotaenia. The sequence goes on from CM035836.1 coordinate 266,057,114, forward strand.
CAAGTCCTGCTACCCACTCCCCACTCCACCGACACCCCCCCCCACTCCCAACACACAGCCCCCCATCCTGACCCTGACCAAGACCCAGGTGAGGACGGAGCTGAGGAAGATCAAGGCGAGGAAGGCGTCGGGACCGGACGGCATCAGCGCAAAGCTCCTCAAGTCCTGTGCAGACCAGCTGTGTGGGATTGTGACGTATATCTTCAACATGAGCCTGAAACTGGGGAGGGTACCACAGCTGTGGAAAACATCTTGTGTGGTACCTGTACCAAAAACTTCCCATCCCAAAGACCTGAACAGCTTCAGACCGGTGGCCTTGACGTCCCACTTGATGAAGACCCTGGAGAGACTGCTCCTTGCTCATCTCCGCCCCCTGGTGGAACCAGCGATGGATCCACTCCAGTTCGCCTACCAGCATGGCATTGGGGTGGAGGATGCGGTGATCTTCCTCCTTCACCGTTCTCTGTCCCACCTGGAGAAGCCCGGGAATATGGTGAGGATCATGTTCTTTGACTTCTCCAGTGCTTTCAACACCATCCAACCGATGATCCTGAAGGACAAGCTGCTGCGCGCAGGGGTGGACCAGCACCTGTCATCATGGATCCTGGACTACCTCACGAACCGGCCTCAGTTTGTGAGAACCCGGGACTGTGTTTCCGACACGATCATCAGTAGCACGGGGGCCCCCCAGGGAACGGTGCTGGCTCCCTTCCTGTTCACTCTTTATACTGCGGACTTCTCACACAACACAACACATTGCCATCTACAGAAGTTCTCTGATGACTCTGCGATCGTTGGTCTCATCTCCAGCGGAGATGAAGCTGAGTACAGAGGGCTTATCCAGGACTTTGTGGACTGGTGCCATCGGAACTGCCTCCAGATCAACGCGAGGAAAACTAAGGAGCTGGTGGTGGACTGCCGCAGGCATGGGCAGCCCCTCACAGCACCAGTAAATATACAGGGAACAGACATCGAGATGGTGACATCCTACAAGTACCTGGGTATTCATCTGAACAATAAACTAGACTGGTCACACAATACTGACGCACTCTACAAGAAGGGACAGCGCAGGCTGTTCCTGCTGAGGAGACTCAGGTCTTTTGGTGTACAAGGGGCGCTGCTGAAGTCATTCTATGACACGGTGGTGGCATCAGCCATCACTTTTGGAGTGGTCTGCTGGGGCAGTGGCATTACTGCAGCCGATAGGAAGAGACTGAACAAACTGATTAAGAAAGCTAGCTCTGTCCTGGGGCAACGCCTTGATCCGATGGAGGAGATAGGAGAGAGAAGGACGGTGGCTAAACTGTCATCTCTGCTGGAGTCCGAGTTCCACCCTATGCAGGACATACTGGATGCACTGAGGAGCTCATTTAGCAGCAGACTACATCATCCCAGGTGCACAACCGAGAGGTTTCGTAGGTCCTTCCTACCAACGGCTGTCAGACTGTACAACCTAAGCAGGGCTGCTCGCAGAGATAGCAAAAAGACGTAACAAACTAATAGTTTTTTTTGAATGCAAAAGATGCAATAGACTTACACAATGGTCCTCTCCGGCATACAACTAGGAACATACCGGTCGCTATGGAGGGTGAGAATATGTATGGGCACATAATCATACCATGTAGGATAACTAAATAGACGGTTATGCTGTTTCATCCCACCTAGCAACAATGCTCTGCACTGTGTGTGTTTATATATTTACATATTTATTCCATCTAGCTACAATGCTCTGCACTGGGTGTGTTTATATTTATATATCTATATATTTATTCCATCTAGCTACAATGCTCAGCACTGGGTGTGTTTATATTTATATATCTATATATTTATTCCATCTAGCTACAATGCTCCGCACTGTGTTTTTATATATCTACATATTATTCCATCTAGCTACATTGCTCCGCACTGTGTGTGTTTATATACTTGCATATTTATTCCACCTAGCTGCAATGCTCCGTACTGTGGGTGTTTATATATTTACATATTTATTCCATCTAGCTACAATGCTCTGCACTGTGTGTTCATATATTCATATATTTATTCCATCCAGCTACAATGCTCTGCACTGTGTGTCTGTGTGTGTGTGTGTGTATATATATATTTTATAGTAATATGTACATATGTATATTAGCTGCTCTTGCTTGCTTGTTTTTTTTTTTTTTTTTTTTTCTTGCCTTCTGATTGTTGCTCTGAGTGTTGCTATCCCTGTGCTGTTGCAATCCTGGAATTTCCCCGTTGTGGGACTAATAAAGGCTTATCTTATCTTATCTTATCTTATCGACCTCCATCCTCCAAGGATGCATTCATTAATTTTCTATCAAATGTACTAAAACAGTTTGGCAGCAGAGTTAATCCTCGTGGGTAATTACAACTTAAACTGGCTTTGTAAAGCATACAGACAGAAATTAAAGGACATCACCAATAAGTTTCATATTGATCAGATGACAAGTTACCCAACTAGAATAACTCATTCACCTCAAACTCTCCTTGATTTGATTTTTACAAACAAACTTGACCGCATAACAAAAAAATACAATTTAATTACTGGCACGTCTGACCATAATCTCACTTTAGTGGTATGCAAATTGTCAAAATCATGATACAAAAAGCCTACTGATGGTGGAAAATATATCTTGTACATACCAAAGAAAAACATTGAATCATTTGAAAATGATTTACAGCACGTGAAATGAAAGGAAATAAATTGTGATACAAACTGTGCAAAGACATGCAAAAATATATCAACAATCAAAGAAATTATATCAAAATATAAAATAACAACACAACTATACCTAAGCACAACAGAAAACACGATCTACCTAGGCTAAATGAAAAAGGGGAAGACACATTTTGCGTCCTAACAGTAGTAGGGCCAGGGACCATCCCTTCGTGGCATGAGGCGTCACTCTGTAATGTAGCAGGGTGCTCTGTAATGCGGCTGAGAATTGGAACCCATCCACCAGGTGTGCCCTAAGATTGTTCTTGAGGATCTGGTTAAATCTCAGCACCCCCAGTTTGCCTGTGGGTGGTAGAAGGCGGTTTTAATGTGCTTGATGCCCCCTTCTCTCATAAATGTCTCAAAATTCGCTGAAGTGAATTGTGGTCGGTTGTCCATTGTGACGGCATTCAGCGCACCCCAGCGGGTGAAGAGGGAATTGACGAACTCTGTGACTACGTCTGTGGTAGCTGAGCCGGTGGGCAAAACCTTGGGCCATTTCGAGTGAAGGTCATATTCCACTAATAGAATGCATTGGTGCTGGGGGATGCTATGTAGCTTGCCACATATGTTCAATTGGACATGTTTCCACAGGGCCGATGGCCACGGTAGTGGTTGCAGAGGCAGCGGTGATGGCCCGCCAGTTTTCCCACTGACCAGGCAGGGCATACAGTCCTTCACCATGTTCTCCATGTCCTTGTCGATGCCTGGCCACCAGACGGAACCTCTACACCGTTGTTTGACTCCAACGATGCCCAGGCGGCACTTGTGTACCGTGGTCAGGATGCGTCCCCTTAGCACCTCTGGAATCACTGTGCAGTGGCCTCTTGCTACACAGACGTTGTTCAAGCATGAAAAATCTTCCCTGACTCTTGGAAGGGTGCCAGTTGTCCTGGCACGTCGGAAGGCCAGCACTCACGTTCAGGTTCAGGTTCAGGTTACTTTATTTGTACCCGTAGGTAGATTTGTTTTGCAGTCTGGTGACATCCATATTTACAAGCCACTAATTACATTCAACATAGACACAAACACAGGCACACATCATACAAAATAAGTAAATATAAAATATGTACAATATATTTTTATAGCTTGTTCAACTCTTTGACAGCAGCAGGGACAAAGCTGTTTTTGTAGCTCTGGGTTTTGCTTTTTGGGACAGCAAACCTCCATCTGGAGGGAAGAAGCTGAAAGTCGCAGTGCAAAGGGTGGGAGTCATCATTTAAAATCGAGTCAGCCATCCTCTGTACTTGTCTGGTGTACAGGGATGTCAGGCTCAGCTGTGACTCACCAAGCAAACGATTGGACCATCTAACTACCTGATCCAAGGATTTCCTCTGTTTCAGTTTTATCTGACCAAACCATGACATTAAAGAAAAGGATAAAACAGATTCAATAAAAGCCCGATAAAACATAGTCATTATGGTTCGGTCAATTTGGAAGCGTGCCAGTTTCCTCAAACAATGCAAATTTTGCTGACCCTTTTTGCACACCCTTTCACAGTTCACTTCAAAGTTTAAATTACTATCAATAATCGTCCCAAGATATTTGTACAATTGTACACATTCGGTGGTCTGGCCTTTCAGTATGGTGACTTTGTGCCTGGGAGTTTTACTCCTAAAGTCAATAATCATATCTTTCGTTTTTGTTGTATTCAGCTGCAGGTAGGAATCCTCACACCAGTGAACAAAGTCATCAACTACTGGGCCGTAGCCACTCTCACCATCCTGGAGGAGACTGACAATAACTGAGTCATCAGCATACTTTATAATGTGTCTGTTGTCATGTCTGCTCCGACACATGTTTGTGTACAGGATGAAGAGTAGTGGTGACAACACACACCCCTGAGGAGAGCCAGTAGAAGAGCACTTTAGGTCAGACAATGTGCCATTGACCCTTACTCTCTGCGTCCTGTTGGTTAAGAAATCCAGAATCCAACCCACCAGATTATTGCTCAAATCAAATTGTTGCAGGAGCCTTTCAACTAAAATATGAGGTTGGATTGTATTAAATGCAGAAGAAAAGTCCACAAATAAAAGCCTGGCATGTGTCCCATTAAAATCCAGATGTTTAAAAAGCATGTTAAACATAGTGACAGTGGCATCCTCCACTCCTCTGTGAGGCCTATAGACAAACTGCAGAGGATCCAATGCATGTTCAGTCTGCCTTAGGACCTCACATCTGACCAGTTTTTCAAAAATTTTCATTAAAATTGAAGTCAAAGCAACTGGTCTAAAGTCGTTTACCGTTTTAGGACAGCTGGATTTTGGAACGGGAACAACCACGGCTTCTTTCCAGATCTTAGGGACATGTTGTGTCTGTAAGGACTTATTGAAAATGTAATGAAATATAGGACTCAGTTCATGTGCACAGGACTTTACCAAGCGCCCACATATATTATCAGGGCCATGACTTCTGTTCACTTTTACAGCGCAGAACTCCCTTTTAACATCCTGCATCTCAATATTAAAGTGCTGATTGTCTTTGAGTTTCTGTTTCAAATCTTGGATTTCTGTGCTGAAATCAAAGGAGTCAAAATGACCATAAAAACAGTTAAGAGCATTAGCCAGCTCTGTGTCTGAACTAAAACCATCTAAAAACACACGATTACTGCGCTCTGTGCTCTGAAGGCCTGCAATAGTTTTCATACTGGCCCAGGCCGAACCAAGTTTATTTGCTGCCATCTTGCTTTCCAACTCTGATTTATAATTCTGTTTTGCTCTTAAAATTTCAGACTTCAGCTCCTTAGTGGCAACCTGTAGCTCAGAAACAGACCCCTGTTTAAAGGCAAGTGCTTTCCTCTGTAAGCAGGATTTAACTGATTTAGTAACCCATGGTTTGTTGTTGGGATACATTTTGACACGTTTACGTGAAACAATCTTATTTTGACAGTAAGCCATGTATGAGCATGTGAGCTCAGCCAGAGTCCAAATCATCCCCGCAGGCCATTATGAACATCTCCCAGTCTGTACAGTCAAAGCATTCCTGGAGACTGTGCTCTGAATCTTCTGTCCACACATCTATGTCTCTCATCTCCACCTTGCCTCTTCTGAGAGCAGTTTTATATATGGGCAGCAAATGAACACAGTTGTGATCTGAGGATCCTAAAGGAGGAAGGGGGAGTGATTTATAGGCCCTCTCTATGGATCCATAGCACAGGTCCAATGTCTTTTTTCGCCTGGTTGGGCAGGAGACATATTGATAAAAGTTTTTAAGTGTCTTCTTTAAAGAAACATGGTTAAAATCCCCAAGAATGAAGTTTGGCGCCTCTGGAGAAATTGATTGCAGCCGCTGCATCACATCAAAGATGGTTCTGGAGGCGGGGTCAGCGTCTGCCCTCGGATGAATTTACACAGTTGTGATGAAAATTTGGGGAAACTCGCGAGGCAAATAAAAGGGGCATAGTGACACAGACAGCAGCTCCACATCGGGTGTACAGATGCGTTCTCTGACCGTGACAGATGTGCAGTACTGCTTATTAATGTATAAACATACACCGCCCCCCTGACGCTTCCCCGTTACCTCTTCCTGCCGATCCGAGCGCAGCGGGGCTCCAAAGCCGTCAATCCACAGGTCTGCGTCTCGATCATGCGCAGTAAGCCAAGATTCAGTGAAAGCCATGACGCAGCAGTTCTTAAAATCCTTCTGGTAGCGTACATTCCCTTGAATTTCATCCACCTTGTTTCTCACAGACTGTGCATTCCCAAAAATTATCGAAGGAAGAGGAATGTTACCAAACTGACGTCTCCTAAGGCACAATTTTACACCTCCACGTCTTCCACGCTTCCTTCTGCTGCCTCTCTTTTCACCACTGTGTCCGTCTCTCAAAATAAAGTCCGGCAGTTGCGGCTTAGGCTCAATCACAGACGCTGCATCAGCTGTGTTTAAGTGTAGCAACACGTCCCTGGAATATTGTATTCTGCCCGCTATTCTTCCCGCCATGGAGCCGAACGCGTTTACTTCAGAGACAAAGAGCCACAGCACAGATAGCAGCAGTGCGAGAGAGGAGAGGAAATCCATGTTGTAGATACCAAGAATAAAGGTACACAGTAAGGACAGAGTTGAGACTTGTTCGGATGCTGCCTGGAGCTCTTGCAGAGAGACAAGGTTTTGAATTGGCTCGTGCAGCATGTGAATCAGTTCTGACTCCAGGGGGGCTCGATCGCTATTTGGAGTGGGGTTAGGTGTGGCCCGGGACAGGAGGTCCACTACTATGTTTTCTCTGCCCGGTATGAACTGTGTTACAGTCATATGATTGTAGTCTTTCTGTTCACCTATAGATGCACAGAGGCTTGTGCCCCAACTCTGAAGTTTCCAGTAGTGTCGTGAGGGCTCTGCTGTCCTTCCGCAGTTTGGTGTCATCCATATACATTATCTCACAAAAGTGAGTATGCCCCTTATGTTTTTGTAAATTTTATATTATCTTTTCATAGGACAACACGGAAGATATGACACTTTGATACAATGTAAAGTAGTCAGTGTACAACTTCCAAACGTCCAAACGCCCAAATTGTGCCCAATTAGCCATTTTCCCTCCCTGGTGCCATGTGTCTCATTAGTGTTACAAGGTCTTAAGTGTGAATGAGGAGCAGGTTTATTAAATATGGTGTTATTGCTCTCACACTCTCTCTTACTGGTCACTGGAAGTTCAACATAGCACCTCATGGAAAAGAACTGTCTGAGGATCTGAAAAAAAAAGAATTGTTGCTTTACATAAAGATGGCCTTGTCATGGCCGCCAATCTGTCACACCTGTGTGCGCACCTGCCTGCCATCTTCCTCTGCCTATTTATTCCATCAGGTCCAGTGCTCGGCACGGAGTCCTCTGTTTCTCTACCCAGAAACCTGCTACGCCAACCTTCGAGCTTCCCAGCCTCATTGTGTGCTTCCACGTTGGCTTCCAAGCCATCGCTACTCTCTGTCCGGGCCTGCGCCTTCCGGATCAACCAACATCCAAGTAAGCCACCACTATTCCTCCTCACCCTGTCAGCTTCCCCTGTGCACAGGCAGAGATCGGTGGCGGTGGACCCCTCTCTCCCTGGCGGCGGATTCATCTGCCTCCCACACCGGCATTCAGCTCTCTAGCCACCTGCGGGCACTAACCTCCTAGCTGCAGCTTCAGCGCTAACCTGGGCTACTCTCCACCATCTCAGACAGTAAGCACTATTACCAGCAAAAGTGTCTTCCGGGCCTAAAACTGTAATTAACGCCCTCTGTCTCTTCCCAGGGTTGTCAGATCATATGGTGCTCTGCTCGCCCCAGCTGATTCAACTGCTTACACTACACTTACACAACTCTGCATACACGCACCCACTCATGTCCACTATATCAATAAAACAGTTAATTGCATCTGCTTTGAGTTGTGTCTGCTTTGTGGGTCACTAGAACCTTGTCAGTAAGACTCCGCCAGAGTGACCCAGCAGACAGTGCACTAGCGCACAGGATGAACAACTTAGAGACTTGAGTAGATCAGTTGGCCTATCAACAGCAGGTGATGCTAACACAGTTAGCTCGCATAACAGACAGGCTAGATCGTTTGGTTAGCCCACAGGGTTTCCCTGCAGCCCCTGTTAGCTACTCTGCTCCCGCTAGTTCCACCGCTAGCCCCATCGTTAGTCAGCCTACTCTGGGCCCTGCTTGTCGGCTTACTCCCGTCCCGACTCCCACCCGTTTTAGTGGTAAATTGGGGGAGGCCAGGGGGTTTCTCATGCAATGCGACATCATATTCCAATGGGTACCCGGGGATTTTCCCACTGACCAGAGTCACATAGGTTATGTGATTAATTTGTTAGAGGGACGGGCTCTGGCTTGGGCATATGCGGTGATGGCTAGGGCTAATTATGCTTCGCTAACATACACTCAGTTTGTGAATGATTTTCAGGAGGTGTTCGGCCACTCGGACCGTGAAGACATGCTTACCTCTAGGTTGTTAAATCTCTGGCAGGGGTCTAAAGCCGTCGCTAACTACGCCGTGGACTTCTGGGTCGTGGCCACGGAGGTTGGGTGGGAGGATGCCTGTTTATGTAGTATTTTTGTCAGAAGCCTAGGCCCTAGCCTACGGGATGAGCTAGCCCGTTTGGAGAAGCCCTGTACGCTGCATGAGCTGGCTATCAGTATCGATAACAGACTAAGGGAGCGGGCGGCCGAACGGAGGACTTCCAGTCACTCGGGCGGTCTGGCTTGCTGCTCCCTACAGCCCCCCTGCTGGCCCTCCCATCTGCTGATTCCCCTGAAGATCAGGAACCTATGGTTATGGGTGGGTTTAAACTATCATCCGCGGAGAGACAGCGCCCCCGGGATTTGGGGTTGTGCATTTATAGTGGGAGTGAGGAGCATGAGCTCGAGTTCTGTCCCAAACAGCCAAAAGGGGGAGTCCGTGCGTTGCAGTAGGGGGTCTCACAGACTTACCCCACAGTAATCCTCTCGCCCGTTTCTTGATCCCCATTCATTGCAATTATGGATATAAGGAGACAAACACACATGCACTCATTGATTCACGGGCCAAGCAGAGCTTTATTTCAGGGAGACTGGCAACCCGGTTGGGGCTTTCCACGCAGCCATTAGCGACCCCACTCAGACTCATAGCTCTGTCTAAGGCTCTGTTGGCCACGGTCACTCACCGGACCGCCCCAGTCAGTTATTATATCAGGCAACCATCAGGAAGAGTTAAGGCTGTATGTTTTGCCAGTGTCGTCCACGCCGGTCATCCTTGGCTATCCCTGGCTTCGCCTACACAACCCCTCTATTGACTGGTGTTCAGTGTCTCTTCTGTCTCTTCTGTCTCTTCTGTCTCTTCTGTCTCTTCCCAGGGTTGCCAGGTCGTATGGTGCTCTGTTCGCCCCAGCTGATTCGCCTGCTTACCCTACACTTACACAACCCTGCATACACGCACCCACTCATGTCCACTAAATCAATAAAATGGTTAATTGTATCTGCTTTGAGTCGTGTCTGCTTTGTGGGTCACTAGAACCATGTCAGGCCTAGGCTATAAGAAGATTGCTAACACCCTGAAACTGAGCTGCAGCACGTTGGCCAATACCATATAGCAGTTTAATAGGACAGGTTCCACTCAGAACAGGCCTCACCATGGTCGAACAAAAAAGTTGAGTGCACGTGCTCAGCATCATATTCAGAGGTTGTCTTTTTAAAATAGACATACAAGTGCTACCAGCATTGCTGCAGAGGTTGAAGGGGTGGGGGGTCAGCCTGTCAGTGCTCAGACCATATGCCACACACTGCGTCAAATTGGTCTGCAATGCTGTTGTCCCAGAAGGAACCCCCTTTTAAAGATGATGCACAAAAAAGCCCGCAAACAGTTTGCTGAAGACAAGCAGACTAAGGACAGTGATTACTGGAATCATGTCCTGTGGTCTGATGAGTCCATGATATACTTTTTTGATTCAGATGGTGTCAAGCGTGTGTGGCGGCAAACATGTGAGGAGTACAAAGACAAGTGTGTCTTGCCTAAAGTCAAGCATGGTGGTGGGAGTGTCATGGTTTGGGGCTGCATGAGTGCTGCCAGCACTGGGGAGCTACAGTTCATTGAGGGAACTATGAATGCCAACATGTACTGTGACAGACTGAAGCAGAGCATGATCGGAAACTGGGCTGCAGGGCCGCAGGGCCACAGGGCAGTATTCCAACATGATAACAACCCCAAACACACCTCCAAGATTACCACTGCCTTGCTAAAGAAATTGAGGGCAAAGGTTATGGACTGGCCAAGCACGTCTCCAGACCTAAACCCCATTGAGCATCTGTGGGGCATCCTCAATCGGAAGGTGGAGGAACGCAACGTCTCTAACACCATGATGTCGTCATGGAGGAGTGGAAGAGAATTCCAGTGGCATCCTGTGAAGCTCTAGTGAACTCCATGCCCAAGAGAGTTAAGGCAGTGCTGGAAAATAATGGTGGCCACACAAAATGTTGACACTTTGGGCACAATTTGGACATTTTCACTGTGGGTGTACTCACTTTTGTTGCCAGCTGTTTAGACATTAGTGGCTGTGTGTTGAGTTATTTTGAGGGGACAGCAAATTTACACTGTTATACGAGATGTACACTGACTACTTTACATTGTATCAAAATGTCATACCTTCAGTATTGTCATGTATTGAATGTACCTCACTTTTGTAAGATACTTTAGATACATGTGCCAGCGTTCACATGCCCAAACGCATGCTAGTGCCTCCCTATCCCCCACTGAGCACTTCTGCTCGGCTGAAGTAAGTGACCTCAAGGCGAATGCCACTTGGCGCTCCATTCCTCCTTCCATTTGCAACAAAATGGCTCCACCTGACGTGTTGGAGGCGTCGCATGTCACAAACGTGTGGCTTCATGGGTCGAAATGGGTGAAAAGTGGTGGAGACTTGAGCTGTATCTTCAATCAGCTGATGGCAGCTGAGCACGCCAGCGTCCATACCCAGGTTTCAGCCTGCTTTAGAAGGGCACGTAGCGGCTCTATCATCTCCAAGTAATGTGGAATGAAGGGCCCATAAAAATTTGCTATGCCCCAAAAACAATGAGAGTTGTTTGGGGCATGATGGTTCGGGTAGCTGCAGGACCGTCAGAACATTTGAGTGCAGTGGGCTCAGGCTCTCGGCAGACATGCAGAAAACCACAAACTCGATGATCGTTGCTCTCAAAATTCACTTTTCCCTTTGAGCATGAGGCCGTGTTTCGCTTGCACCTCCATGACCTTGTCAAGGTGGGAGTTGTGGGAGGCCGATGTTGGGCCATACACCACAATGTCATCCAAGTACACCACCAACCCTGGGAAACCGGTGAAGATTGTAGCCATGATTTTTTTAAAGCAGCTTGGGGTGGAACTTAGGCCGAAAGGCAAGCAGATGTGCCTGAAAACCCCCATGTGGGTGATGAAGGCTGTTAGACTGCAGCTGTCTGGGTGAAGGGGAACCTGCAGGTAGCCCTGGTGGAGGTCCAGTTTGAGCAAGACCTTCGACCAGTGGAATGCCGTTGTCAGCTCCTCCATGGTGGGCAGGGAACATTTATCAGGGATCACAGCCTTGTTCACCATTCTGAAGTCAACACACTGTTGCAGTCTGCCCGTCTTCTTTGCAACCACCAAATTGGAGATTCAAGGGGATGCGTCAACCCGCTCAATGATGCCGGCATCTAGCAGTTTCCACCTTTCCGCGGTGACGTTGTCCCATAATGAGAGGAGTAATCACCTGAGGCTGAATGTCAGCAAGACCAGAGTGATGGTGACTGACTTCAGGAAGAAGAGGATGCCTTCACAGCCATTACAGATCAGGCGGGAGGATGCGGAGGTAGTTGAGGACTACAAATACCTGGGTGTCATGATCAGAAAAGGACTGGACTGGAAATCCAACACCGATGCTGAGTACAAGAAGGGAATGAACAGACTCTAGTTCCTGAGGAAGCTGAGATCCTTCAACGTGTGCAATAGGATGCTGGAGCTTTTCTACCAGGCTGTTGTTGCCATTGCCATCTTCTTTGCTGCTGTCTGTTGGGGTAGCAGTATCAGAGCCAGCGACACCAACAGACTTGACAAGCTTATCAAGAGGGCTGGCTGTGTAGTTGGTCTCAGGCCAGAGACTTTTGAGACCGTGGTGGAGAGGAGAACATTAAATAAACTGCAATCCATCATTGACAACCCTGATCACCCCCTCCACCACACACTGGACAGAGAGTGGAGCACTTTCTCCAGCAGACTGCTACAACTTTGCTGCCGAACGGTTAGGTATAAGAAATCTTTCCTTCCACATGCCATTTCACTGTACAATAACTCACTGTAATGTTGAATTCTGGTCATAACTAAGCAACCATACTGCACTTTACAGTCTAATTGGTCCCTCACATTTCATCCTACACCTGAGAGTCCTGCATTGCACAGTGGGTATGATTCATGTATCTATACGGGTCACCATCGATTCATCTATGATGCATATAAGTTATTTATCAGTTTTACTTTCCATGGGTAATCCCTTTGTCTGTTATGCTGTGTGTGTTTCAGTCATTTTGGTCATCTACTGTCATGCTGCTGTTACACTGTAATTTCCCAGTTTGCAATCAATAAAGTACTTCTATCTATCTATCTATCTATCTATCTATCTATCTATCTATCTATCTATCTATCTATCTATCTATCTATGAGGTTAAATTTTCAGGGAGACCTTTGGGTCAATGAGTGGTCAGTGGTTGAAAGAAGTAAGACTGCCCAGTCCTTTGAAGAGTGTTGGTCTATGCTGCTGCCAGGATGAAGTGACTGCCAGAACGGTGGCACCCATTGGGTTGGTGATGGAGAATCCCAACTTGCTGATCAAATCAATGCCTAGCAGGTCAGCCCGCTTGCGTGTCACATAGAAAGTGAAGGAATGGCCTTGGAGCTGTATCCCACAGCAAAACTGACCTCGTTTATTATCTCTTCCACCAACCCTCCATAGTCACAGGGGATTGCTAGGTCCCGGAGATCTGCTACAAAATGCTGGACTCACTCACCCTCACGTTTGCGGAGCCGGTTGAAAACTGCTCTCTGTTACACTGCTTTTGTCAGGATAGAGCATGTCCATCATGGCCACACAGTCTTTGTATGTGTCCGTAGGGCCCAGAGTGTCAAAAATTACCCTTCAGGGCAGTAAAAGACCCAAATGCTGGAGTTTTGAGTTCCTGATATTTAATAACAAAAAAGCACAAAAAATACAAGACAAAAACTTACACATAACACGACCAGGAGGAGAAACAGGTAGACATGCAGAAATGTCAGGGAAGACGAGGCTTACATCTAAGGAGAAATGGGAGAACAGCCTGGGCGGAACCAGGCTGAGGTAACGGGAACACCAGGAAAATAAAGAAGAACGAGAGCTAAGATGGAGCACAACCGTCGATACAAACAGTAGGACACTGCAATGAGTTGCATTGCAGCTGTCCTTAAATAGGTACAGGGGAAATGAACAAATGAATACAAGTGTGGACCACTTGAGCAAGGTTAATTAACCTAAATAATGAAAGCTGTGACAGCCCGCAAACTTGAGCTCAAAAGGGAAGTAAACACAGGGCACAGTCAACATTAAAATACAGGAGAGTATGGCAATAAGAAACTGAGTAAGAACATGAAATAAGCCAACAAGAAACTGACTGAATAATACAACACGGAAAACATAACCCATAAGGTGAAGACAAGTATATAAAATTTACACATTCTATGCAACAACTGCAAACTTTTGAAGCTGTATATGTGTGTTTAAAGCTGCATTATTTGATCCCTTCCACAGGAAGCCCAGTTCAATGTAAGGATTTGAATAAAGGACAATGTTTAGTCAAAAGTGACCTTAAAGTGGTGTTAACCCTATGCATGCTGGTAAAAGATTTAGTGATTCACTGAATATTTATCAAAATTTTTCAAAACAGGAAACCACATTAATCAATTAACACTAAAAGCTCAAAGTGTTATCTAGTCATTGTTTTATTCTTGGTTCATGTTTTTGTTTTCTCCACAGGAAAAGGAAAACATTAACCAACTCCCTACTTCTCACTAGGATTTATAAGAGAAAAGTCAACACGTGGAAACATTGATTGCGCTGTAAATAAAAAAAAAATTATAGCTAACAATCAAGTAAATCACCATTAGCTTTAATCCTAACAAATCCTTGGTAGCAAAATACATAATTCACTTGTGTTTCCTAATCTGTAAATACTAAAATATTTAAAGCTTCAAATGAAAATAGGCTTTAACAAATAAAAACAAAAGTCAACCTTAACTTTAAGAGAAAGTAAAAGCTTTTAACCTTAAATCACTAAAGCATTTAACCTTTTCTATTTTTGTTGTTTCCCTTTTTGTAAATAAAATAATCACTTTAAAGTGACATTAAACAAACTTCCAAAGCTAGTTTTGATAACATTTCCAATACTAGGCTTTGAAAATTTAAGTAAAGAAGTCAATGTACACAAATTTTAAACTGCAAAATAAAAATACAGTTTCAACAAAAAAATAAATTTACACAGCTTCAGAGTTCTACAATTTCAAAATTCTACCTCCCTTCTTACAAGCCTGTATGCAAGTTTTAAAAATAACTTATAACTACCACTAATATAAAACAACAATCAAGGTTAACCCTTGACTAACAAATTTAGCTACACTCAACAAGTTGATTTTTAACCTAACTGGTAAACAATGGTAAAACATGGAGGGTCTACAAACAACCAACCGATTTACCGAATTGGATCACCTTCAAGTAACATTGGAAGAATGGATTTCTGATGTTATATCTAGCTTCACAACATGGGTCAAGAAAACACAGCATGAAGATCTGAAGCAACTCACTGAAGAACTTATAGAAAAAATTCCATATTATCTATACTATTATTTATATTAATAATGTATTATTATATTTGAGAAGTATCATACCTTTCATATGCCATGTTTAATGTTTATATGTGCATTCCACATAGGATAAGTTTATATATTCTTGGCCTGTTTCTGTGAGCAATTTCAGCAAGTTCAGACTGAGGATCAGTACATGTGTAAGGAATTATCTCTTCTTATCTCTTTGACATAACCTGTTTTGGGTCACAGGAATGCAGAGGAACTTCTCAGCCTGTACAGATCAGTGGTAGATGGACATTCTGTCAGTTTTATGGCTCTCATGTCTTCATGACCCATGTCTCCAGAGTGTCTGACGTCCGCCTGGATAAGCTTAGTTATCAGGACTGTCCCGTTCTGTCCCTTCCCTTATCCTCATCCTCCCTCTCCTTTCTCCTACCTATATATATCAGACTTAGAAGAATGGATCTTTTAGAGATTCTAGGTGTGTCTGAATGTCATGCCTTGTAACCGCTCCCCCATAGTGGCCAATGGGGTGATTCTGTAATAAATGTACATAAATTCAACTTTCCGCCTGATTATTTGACTTTGAATAATTTAAGCTCAAAATTATTCATTTGGCATCCAAGCAGCGGATCCAGATATCTCCGTCTTTCCAGTGCCTCTGCTTGATCTCAGCAAGTGCACAGCTGATAAAAAGACCTTCCCAGGCTGAGTGAAAAAAAAAAAAAGGCTCAGTGTTACTGCAGTGAAGACATTTCAGACCGGGGCGCTGGAACTGCCTGGGTAACGGATCTGAGAATCCTATAGGCAGCTTGAATGTAAGTACATTTGTTGTTGTTTATGGATAAAAGATAGTGAGATTCCCCGGACCGATAGTACACTGCAAAAATACTGAAAGGAGTGAAACTAGCAGCTTGAGTGCTGAGTTATTTTATCCACGGTGAGCATATCATAATAATCCCTTGGGAGGAACGAGGTTTTCCTTTGCAAACGGTGACCGATATTGCAAGACCCGGGGTGATTCTTAGAAATTCGACGCATTCTACGGTCTAAGTAAGTGCAGTGGAGGTGCCGGAAGCTTGCATGCAAAGAAAAAAGGGAAAGATTTGTGGTCTCGTTCCTGTGTCGAAGAGTCACGTGATCCCACAGAAGTGAATTTTTCGGGGACAGATTCATGCTTCTTGTGACCACTTCTGCTTATGGTCCAGTGTTTGGACCTTGAGCATTCGTGGGGAGGGTACGTGAACCCTGAAAGGGTGGAGGGGAGAGATTTTATTTTGTGAGTTTGTTGAAGCGCAAAAAAAAAAAAAAAGGTTACTGTAGTCTGAATTTGTTTTTGTCTCAGTGTTACATGAAATCCGCTCCAGTGTGAAACACAGAGAGGCTGAGTTCCCAAGGAGGTGGAGTGAATAGGTTGTGATTTTTTTCCTGATATTTGTGGAGCATAAAAGGGCTGGTTAGTTAATTGTTATCCTTTTGGGAAGTGTTTAAATTTATAGGTATTTGAAAATAGTAGCCTTGAGCAGAAACAGGGGACTGGTGTTGTGCTTTCACGGCAGTGGTGGTGTGGGGGTTGCCAGGTGTGAGATTTCTCTGCTAAAAGGTTGCCAGATCCGGAGATTAATTGAAGTAATTCTCATGCTGTTTTGGGGTTTTGGCATGAACCTAAAAGTCTTTATTGTATGACCTTGTGGAGATAACGCGAAAAGAGAGCATTCCTGTGCGGGCCCTGTCTCTCTTTGTGTGTGTGTTTATCTATCTGTGTCTCTGTGTATGTGTCCTTGGGTAATAAAAAAACAAACAAAAAAACCCCAAAACAAAACAGAGGGAGAGAGAGAACTTGGGAAAAAATATAGAAAAAAATGTGTAGCTACTGATTTGTGTGTAAAAACTTGGTAAAAGGGAAGAGAAAGAAAAAACTATATATATGGGTATTTTTTGCAAAGTTTTGGGATTTTACTTTTTCTTTCAGTCTAACTTTGTGAGTTTTCACTCTAATGTTGCGTATGTGATGAACTATTTACATATTTTTAAAGCCAATATTTTAATTTTCCCTCCAGGTTTTTCTTTGGAAAATGAAAAAAAAAACATTGAGCTATTTTTATTCAATTTTTTGACGTATCACTGACTTCTCTTTTTTTTTTCTTTGACTGAAGCATAACAGTGTACTTTACAGGGAAAAAGGACGCAGGACTGACGTTCTCCTTTCTATATAGTTCTACTATAGTTGAAGCAGAGATAATTTACTGTTAGTGTGTACAGCCCCTCTCCTCCCTAATCCCCCAGGGAGAGCAGCAAAGAAGCCCCAGTCCTCTCACTTCTCCTGTCCCTCCCCTGATTAGTGATCGGGACCGTTTGATCGTGTTTCCCTGCCTGTCCTTGTGATTTGTAAGCTGTTTAAACGCGAACGAGGCAATTAAATGAGGACAAACAGCGCGTAGGAGAGAAGGTGGAGCGGTGATCATTAGCGATGAATTACCCCAGTGTGCACTCAAACACTCGGGAGGACTTTCAGGCGGACCACTCCCGAGGATCCAGATCCAATCTAGCCATTGATTAACAGAGACTTGTTCTTCCTGTGAAATCACTCGACAGGGATTTTAGGGCACTCATCTGGTCTTATCGAGATAGGCTAACATCAAAGGCGAATGAAGAGGGATTGGTTAAATGGGCTCCCCTTGCCCTCCATGTAAGAGACTTAGAAGAGCAAATCTTGAATTATTGCCTCATGTAAATAATCTACTTGGCTTGTTTTTTGGGAAGGTGAGAGAGGAACTCATGAGTCACTTGGGGTAGAGAACACTCAAAGTACTTTGGAAGCTCTCATATTTCCCTTGATGGGAAACAACGGTGGGGCTCTGTCCTCAGGAATGTAAACAACACAGTGTTCCCGACTTTTGTGATCTGCCCCAACAATTTGAGCGTGTTAAGGCGGGGGAGATGTAGAGGTATTGGCTGTTGAGGAGGACGCTCATATCTTGTGAATAAAAATATTGTCTTCTGTCACCATGGGTTGAGATGCCGTCTCGGCACTGAGCCCATGTTTTCCCTCATCCCTGCCTCCCATTGAGCAGCGTCTCAGCTGGCCCCCAGCTGGCAGCATTATGGACGGCTGGGGCCAATTAGTCTTCATCAGCTGGGGCGCTGCCAATGAGGATAAATAGGAGCAGCCTCGATGACTCGGGGCTGCGACATAAGCACTGCTAGGCTGAAGCCCCTTCGTCTGGTGTCAGCCTCAACTCCCCTTGCAGCATTCCTGTGTTTGTATCCCGCTGTGAGGATGTACGTCTTGCTACCCCCACGTCCGGTACGAGCTGCTTACCTCTGCGCTGTGCAACCTGTGAGTGTACCTCTGCATGAGTATCTGTGCTCTCCTCATCCCTTATCCCTTACCCAAAATAAACCATCTCGACTCACTGGCTTGTCCCTGGCTCTGATTGCCCGGCTCCCTAGAGCCGGATATGACAGTATGTCGCAGCCAGAAGAGTTGCCGGCGGCCGTGAGTCGCTGTGGAAATGTACCTTTCTGTCCGGGTGTCAGCGCTGCTAGCATGCCGTTTCCCAGGAGTCACTTCCGGCGCCAGGGCGACGAGCTAAGGTCCATCTCGGAGGCTGTCGACGGGACATTCTTCACCCTGCACGACGCCTCCAACGCGAGACGCTGGCATCCGGGCCGTGCTGAGGAACTCCTGGACTGTCACCCTCACTCTCTGTACCATCTGGAGGACAGTGCCAGGATAGACGTTGCAGGTACACAGCGAGAGAAGCTCCACGGGGTGGATGGAAATCCCGGCAGGGAGTCGAAGTGGGCGATGTCTTTCCCCGCTTCGGAGTCCCGTTCCTGCCGCCATTCCAGTCCGGGAGTTCGCGCCAACCAGAGGACTTCCCCCGACCTGCGCCACGTCACTCGGGATTCCCTTCTAGGAGCCGCAGCTGACAGCAGTTATGTCCGGGGTCGAGTGGCTGTCGCGAGCTCTACTGTGTTTCCTGTCACCACCTTCAGGCATGTGGCGGCGGCTGTGAGATTGATGGTGAGGACTTCAGGGCTACGAAGCTTTCCCGTGCTCGACGCCTTCCTCGTCTCGATCTCCGATCTGGAGCGGCGAATCCTGGGTTTCCCCCTCGCTTCGTCCCCTGGGAGTAGTCGTCATCACATCGCCGAGTCACCTCTGCACGAACCTCGTCCGGATCCAGTTCTGGGTCATCGTCAGGACCGTTCCTCCCACGCAGCTGTCATCCCTTCGCCTCGTCAGTGTGGAGATCCTACAGCCTCGTCCCCTGAGCCTCGTTCCCCCGCTGTCATTCCTGGACATTCGGGCTGGCTCACCCCGGCTGTTTCCCCCTCCTCCTCGACGCGCTTCCTGACCGCTGTGTGTGCCTGGAATCCCGGCCTGGTGAGCTCTCTGCTGGAGACAACGCGAGCGATCCTCAGACGAATTCCCGGGGGGTCCTCCGTTATCGCCGGGCGGGGAGAGGAAGAAGCAGATTCCACTACAGCAGGCGATACTCAACCTCCAGGGGGCAGGCAAGTCATTGTTTTTTCACACCTGCTTAATGATTTGCTCTGTCACATCCCTGGAGGAGAAGTTCAGGGTTCGCAGCTCCCTGAACTCTCCCCACCTGCTGTAACCTGTTTTCCTAATCCCGCATCCTCTGTGTCTCTCTCCGCCGAGCGGTCCCCGGCTCCGGGTCAACGTGGTGGGATATGGAGAGGGCCTGTGGTTCCGCAGCTACATTGCGGACGGAGGAGGGGGACTGACTGCTGCGTGGAGTCTACGCTGACGACTGAGCGTCCCTGGGTCTCCACGGAGAAGCGGTTCGGTCCAGCGGGACGAGATTCTTCTGGCTTCACGCCGAGTGGGTCGTCGGCGGGGTTACCTGAGCTGGAGGGATCTCAAGCTGCGCTGACCATCGTGCTGGCTGCGGGGCCCGACGCGGCTAGATGGGAGCCTGACAACGACCTCCTGACGACGGATCCTGGATCTTCGCAGTCCTGGACGGCGTCAGAACCCGAGATCAGGCGAGTGCTCTCCTTTCTTTTCTCTCTTTTTATCTTTGAGCACTTCAGCCTATCTCCAGGGGAGACGAGCAGGGTGCAGCCGCTCGCTGCGTCTGAGCTCGTCTCGCCGGGTTCTGGCGCTGCCGGTGATCCTGATCCCGGTTCTGTTTTCTCTTCTGAGCCTTCTTCCAGGGTCACCGGCGAGGAGTTGCTGTTCCTCGTGGTGCTGGAGGGTCCGGGTTCAACGTTGGAGGTCGGTTCTGGTGCAGTGTCCAACGTGGGTTCGCCCGAGACCCAATCGGGGTCCAACGTGGGTTCGCCTGAGGCCCGATCGGGGTCCGACGTGGGTGCTGCCCCAGTGTTGTCCAGGTCCGGTGAGGAGGTGGCCGTTTCCCTGAGGCCCGCCGCCCTCGTCATCGGCTCTCCCCTGAGCCTCTTCCACCGGGATCCGCTCTGACCCTTCGTCCGTCTCAACGGTCCTGGTGGTTGAGTGATGCGGGTCGACGACCCGACCCGCAAAACTTTCGGTTCGGCGATCTGGTTTCCCCCCACTGGTCTGTGTTTGCCTTTGGGCGGCCTGGTTCGGCAGCCGTTGGACTGGATTCCTGGGATCTGGGTCCAGAGTTCGCCGTCCGAACATTTCTCTTCCCCTGATTCGCCAGCTGGACAATGGGCGGGGAGATCTCCGGAGCCATCTCGGCTATTTTTGGACTCTGCCTGCCATACACCTCGGGTGTCACTTTTTCTTTTATCGTTATTAAGGTCACTTGGGTGTAATGTCTGTCCTGTTGGTGGATGTGTATTTATAGTGCTGTGCGTTTTCCTTCCCTCGTACCCAGCATTTTATTTTTTGTACCATGTTTTTAGTCTCGTTTTTGCATTGTAGAGTTATGTTTTGTTCCCTTTCAGACCATACTCTGCAGTTGCCCATTCATTCCAGTCACTTTCATTTCTTTAGGTGACTGTGGGTATTTATATATTCATGTGTGTGGGTTTTTCTTTGCCTGCACTCAGTATTTCTTTTTTATGCCCTGTTGGTTCATTATAGAGTCATGTGCCTTGTTTTCCGTAACACCATGCTCTGTAATTGTCCATTTGTTCCAGTCACCCTCACTTTTCTTGGTGACTGTGTGTATGTACTTATATTGGTGCTGTGTATTGTGTTTTCCCTTTATTTGACCATACTCAGCATTTTTTGCCCTGTACCTTTTTGGTGGTTCTTTTTTTTTTTTCTTGCTCTGGGTCACGCATGGTTGGTACTCTCTGGGTAGTATGTAACCGGCGTGCTGACCCAGTTCTTCTCCCCATCTGTACCTGGGTTAATTGTTCTGTTGTCAGTATTGTATTTGGGTTTTTCTTTCCCGCTACCCTACATTGCCCCATTGGTGTTGTCCTTCCCTTGGCTTCTTCCCCTCCGGTCCGCCTCCCTTCCTCCCACCCTAGGTGGGGGGGGGGGGGGGGCTGGGATGTTCCTGGTCGTTCAGGAGCCCGACCTTGAGGGAGGGGCTCTGTCACCATGGGTTGAGATGCCGTCTCGGCACTGAGCCCATGTTTTCCCTCATCCCTGCCTCCCATTGAGCAGCGTCTCAGCTGGCCCCCAGCTGGCAGCATTATGGACGGCTGGGGCCAATTAGTCTTCATCAGCTGGGGCGCTGCCAATGAGGATAAATAGGAGCAGCCTCGATGACTCGGGGCTGCGACATAAGCACTGCTAGGCTGAAGCCCCTTCGTCTGGTGTCAGCCTCAACTCCCCTTGCAGCATTCCTGTGTTTGTATCCCGCTGTGAGGATGTACGTCTTGCTACCCCCACGTCCGGTACGAGCTGCTTACCTCTGCGCTGTGCAACCTGTGAGTGTACCTCTGCATGAGTATCTGTGCTCTCCTCATCCCTTATCCCTTACCCAAAATAAACCATCTCGACTCACTGGCTTGTCCCTGGCTCTGATTGCCCGGCTCCCTAGAGCCGGATATGACATCTTCAGGGAAAAAGGACGCAGGACTGACGTTCTCCTTTCCGCTGCCAAAACAAAACCAGCCTCCTGTAACCTCTCCCCCCATCAATATCAAAGAGGTGGCTGAACATCTAAGTTAAGTACAAATGCTTGCATCTTAATCAATACTACGAGCATGACAATGATGAAATTAACTGAACATTACAATATCATGCTGTCACTTAATAATGCCTAATCACTGAAGGCTTTATGTATACCCTGTATTACATGATTCAAAGCATAGAGGTTCAAAAGAGATTGATAATTAATGTGTTTGTGCATATGATTTGCCAGAGACTACTGATTATCAAACAGAGGTCTTAGTAATTGTATGTCATATTGTTGCTTTGTTTAAATAATACTATACTCACTTTTTAATAAATGACAAATGCAATCTTATTTACATTCAGACCCTAGGCCTGTCCATGTAAAAAAAAAGGGGGGGGGGCAAGAGCAGGATCTGAGAGTTCATGCTGTGACTTTTTCCCTCCTAAAAGAACACAGCAATATGAGAATGAAATTCCTGAAAACAGAGATTAGGCCTGCATTTCCAGTTACTAATTCTAACTGCTGTATTGGTTTAAGGCTTCTAACATATGATACTGTCCTAAACTAGTGATTACCCAAGTCATTTGGTAAAACATTTACTGATTCACAGAATATTGAGTGAATACTTGCTGTGAATAGCAAAAACACATTCAAATTGTGGAAGCTTTAGGTGTAATTTAAAGGTTTTTCTGCTATTCTTCATTCTTCGTTTTTCAACAGGAAAGGGAAAGCATTCACAATTTTTTTTCTTTTTCACTAGGAATTAGATTTGCCAAATTAACAAGGAATCATAACATCACCATTACCTTTCAATTTAATAAATCCTTGGTGACATATGCAATATGTAAAAAAACAACAACAAAAAAACAATAATTCACTTGTGTTTCTTAACATTACACATAATAAATAAACAACTGGGATAAACATTTAAGGGACACAAAAAATAAAATAATGATGATCACTGGAACATTAGTAAAATCAATTTATAAGGTGATAAAATTTGCACTCCTGTTGATGTAAATACTGAAGGTGCAGATGGGGAAGTCGTCTGCCTTTCCCCCAATTTTTCTTTGCAGGATGGCACCGACATTTGATCTTTGTGGGGGGAGGCCAGATGGGCTCATTGGCTAGAAGGACCACAGGAGGAAGGACCTCTTAAGTTAACAAGCATTTTTTTGAAGCTAAGTAGAACAAATGACATTGCAAATGACATAAAGCATAACAATTTAAATGACTCTGACTTTAAAAATGTAGTGTTCATATGACTTCACACTGCAGGACACATCTGATGCCACTCACCACATAGTGGTGTGACAATATCACATTTCAGAAATGTGAC
This sequence comes from Pholidichthys leucotaenia, assembly GCA_020510985.1. Classification (NCBI taxonomy): domain Eukaryota; kingdom Metazoa; phylum Chordata; class Actinopteri; order Cichliformes; family Pholidichthyidae; genus Pholidichthys; species Pholidichthys leucotaenia. The sequence continues at coordinate 266,080,509 of CM035836.1, forward strand.
AGTAATAAGGAATGTGTTTTCCTGATGCTCAGCTGTGGCCAAGATGGGTCTCAGGACTACAGTCCACCCCATAATTTACCAAGGAATGTATAAAAAGACATTAGTTGTACAAAATTAAGCCAAATTCTAATTAGGCAAAATGTCCACCTTTCCATTGACTAAAGGAGTGTGACACAACCTTTCACAAGAATTCACTTACACAAATTCAACCTGCCTGTGTTCAACTGGACAAACTGATCTTAGTTATCAATGCTAAGTCACATCAAATATGCACATACAGCTATATTGCTTTTTTCTAAATGGAATTTGTAAATTAGTTCAAGAGACGTCACAAATGAAACCATGATTATTGAAACCTCATTTTGAAGGAGCTGTACTACTCACAAATTTTCATCTAAATTAACTGTGTGTAACACATAAAAGTGGTAACAGCTTCCTTCCAGTAAAAGACACTACCCATCAAGCAAATACCCTGTAACTTCGCTGAATGTGCGTCTCCATGCATCAAAAGGGGGGTACCAAAGAAATTAATTAGCAAAAAGTAATTAGCAATCCTCAGAAAAATAGATAATACATAAAAATTATCAATAGATGATCAATAATGAAGAGAAAAATATAAATGAAATTGCTTGGTAATGAAATCACAACATTCAATAGGATAAGTTAAAAGTTACATCAATAAATTTCCAGATACTTAAGGAAATATCTGTAGATTACTGTAAAGGAAATATCATGTTTATAAGGAACAAGGTAAACTGATAAGGAAGAAAACCATGCAAATATATGAGAAAATTTCCAAATGTCTAAGGAAAGTCCAACTTGTGCTGAATTTATGTTTACTGTGGGACTTGATTTAGAATCTACTATGAAGACAATACAGATTCTTACTCAATTAATGGAACAATGCCTTAGGGAGCTCAAAGCAAAATAATTTGATCTTCCCTGCATAAACTTAGTTTTTTTTTTCCCCCAAGACCTTTGCATGGATGTCATTGAAGTAAATAAGAGTGAAGGTAAAAAATGTTTAGAAATTATTTACACACTTATTGAATATACAAAGACTTTACCCAACACTAATTTAAATATTGCTACTTATTTATATTGTTTATATTGTTTTAACTAAAACAATATCATGATTTAAAATAGCTGAAATGATTTACTTAGATAATGGAAATGGAATACACTTTGTAAATCAAATCATGTCACATTTAAGTGTAGTTCGTAAATTATTAGTACCAAACATTTATCTAGGAAACAATTTTGGTTACAATCAACAATTTGCAAGATTAGTATAATATTCAAATAAGAAAATAGGGAGATTGTGAATGACAAACCCTATTATTGAAGCCATTTAACTTAGGTGATGAGGAAGGGTTTCTGGGTGATTATATGCAAAGAATGACAACTGACAGTGATGCCATCCATACTGCCCTTCCCAGGAAGGACCATGTGACGAAGGAACCATAGGAGGTGCACCCATCTCTTGAGCAAACCAGGGGATCTGGTCATCAAAGGAAACTGGACCAAAACTCCCTGGCAAGGGCAACACAAAGGTTATCCTGCTGACCTAAACAGCCGTGGAAAGTGAAGGACGTGACACTTGGGTGCATCTAACGTTCTACCCCACCCGAAACCCTCAGCAAGAGACTGCTTAATATATATATATATATATATATATATATATATATATATATATCATGGCGCATGTTTAGGGCACATATATTGTATCCATATTTCCCACATATACCTAGTAGGCATAACGGTGCATATTTTGGAGGCCAAACGTCTTACTGGACAAAGAGGACCTGACCCTGCAGAGACCTATGGGAGGTGTGAAGTTGGTCTGGCAGGAGATGGGAAGTTGGAGAGAATGTCCCAGCAGGAGCCCCGGAGGCTAGAAGGATAAGAGACAATGGGGACGCCAAGGAGTCTCGGGGGCTGTATGTTTGCTAAAGGACTGTAGGTTGGGGGTGTGTGACTTGGGGAGAGTATAAGAGCTGTGAAGGACGATTGTTCTGTCTCTTTTCGAGATTCTGTGATTGATAGCGGATGTAACCCTTCAATAAACCTATCCTGAGAAATAAACTCAGTCTCGTCTGTGAAAGGCATCCTCTATACTGGTGACCTACGACAAATTATGGCCGGTGGCGACGATCTTCCCACACCGAACTCTTCAGGAGCCAACCGGGTTAACGCAGCTACCACACTACAGCTGCCCGATTTCTGGCAGCATAACCCACGCTCCTGGTTTACCACTGTGGAGTCGCAGTTCCACCTTCGGGGAATTTCAGCGGATGCAACGAGGTTCTACCATGTCGTCGCAAAGCTGGACAGCCTCACAGTGCAGCGGGTGGAGAGCCTGACCAACCACCCGCCCCAGGACGACAAGTATGGTGCACTGAAAGCCGCCCTCATTCGTGCTTTCACCCCCTCGCAGGGAGAGCGAGCAGAGAAGCTTCTGACGCTAACAGAAGGCGAAGCAGACAGGCCGGCGGATCTGATGGCAAGGATGATGAACCTGAGAGGTGAAGACAGCGACAATTTTATCTTCGCCCACCTCTTCCTCAAAACACTACCGCCAGCAGTGAGAGTCACCCTGGCCAGCTCACAGCTGCTCAACAACCGTGACTACCACGGGCTGGGCCAGGAAGCACAGCGGCTCGTTGACGCCCATAGACGACACGCAGCCACGACGGCGGCAACGGAGCTGAACGCATCCCCGCGAGACAAGGGGAGACCAGAGGCCGCAGCACTGGACCCACTGACATCAGCAGCGGCAGAGACCTGGAGAAGCGGAGCGGACGGCACCCTCTGCTTTTACCATCGACGTTTCGCCGAGAGGGCGCGCAGATGCATCCCACCGTGCTGATACAAGCGCCAGGGAAACGCCAAGACCGAGAGTCGGTAGTAGCTGCTGCTCTTGGCGCGAAGAACAAGCTGCTTTTCGTGATGGACGCGAATTCAGGGAAAGATTTCCTGGTGGACACAGGCTCCCAGCTGAGTTTCGTCAAGCCTTCCTACGCGGACCTGCTGGCGCCTTCCAGCGGACCCCTGGTGCTAGCGGCAAACGGCTTGACGATCAAAACCTATGGGGAGAAGACACTCCTCCTATCCTTCCACGGTCGCACCTTTGAGTGGACTTTCGTCGTAGCTGCAGTTAGCAATAACATGCTAGGTGCTGATTTTTTGTGCTCAAATGGTTTATTAGTTGATCTTACTAATAGACGTATGGTAAATGCACTGTCTTTCCACTCTATCTCCTGTACAGCTCGGGTGGCCCCGCCTTCTGCACATCCCAATGTCACAGCTGCGGGTGGTAAGTTTCATGCACTACTCAATCAGTTCCCAGCACTCACGGTCCCAACATTTTCAGCGTCAGTAGCCAAACACGGGGTCGAGCACTTCATAAGTACCTCTGGCCCCCCTGTTTTTGCAAAAGCTCGGCGCTTGGACCCAGCTAAACTGGCCATCGCGCGTGAGGAATTCGCCAACTTGGAAAAACTGGGCATCATTAGGTGCTCTAACAGCCCCTGGTCTTCACCTCTGCACATGGTTCCTAAGGCCGACGGCTCGTGGCGGCCTTGCGGTGATTTCCGCAGGTTAAATGATGCTTCAGCACATGACCGCTACCCGATTCCGCACATCCAGGATTTTTCGGCACATTTGGCGGGGGCGCGCATCTTTTCCAAAATAGATTTGGTGCGCGGTTATCACCAAGTCCCAGTCCGCGCTCAAGACATACCCAAAACGGCAGTAATAACCCCCTTTGGGCTTTTCGAATTTTTGCGCATGCCTTTTGGCCTCAAGGGCGCCGCACAGACGTTCTAACGTATGATGGATGCGGTGTTGCACGGCCTCCCTTTCGTGTTCGTCTATTTGGATGATATTTTAGTAGCCAGTACATCCGAAGACGAACACGAACGCCACCTCACAGCGGTTTTTCAGAGGCTGACAGAGCATGGGTTAATAATTAACCCAGCGAAATGCCAGTTCGGGGTAGCGCAAATCGATTTTTTGGGCCACCGCGTTTCTCCAGAAGGAGCGGTCCCACTGCCCGATAAAGTACGCGCGATAACGGAGTTTCCCCAACCGCAGACAGTTAAAGCATTGCAAGAATTTTTGGGGATGGTCAATTTTTATAACCATTTCCTCCCCAGCGCGGCACAGCTCATGCAACAACTGTACGCGGCACTAAAGAAGCAAAAACCTGCAAATAAGGTCGAGTGGTCCCCGGAACGGGAGCACGCTTTCTCCCAGGTCAAGTCGGCCCTGGCGAACGCTATGTTATTGGCACACCCGGTGCCAACAGCTCGCATGGCGCTAACCACGGACGCTTCCGACGTAGCAGTTGGGGCAGTTGTCGAGCAACTGGTAGCAGGGAGCTGGCAACTGCTTGCGTTTTTCAGCAAAACATTGCGCGATAACGAGCGGAAATACAGCGCGTTCGATAGGGAACTTTTAGCCCTGCATTTGGCCATCCGCCACTTCCAGTTCTGGCTGGAAGGGCGCCGTTTCACCGCGTTTGTAGACCACAAACGATTAACATTTGCAATGGCCAAGATTTCAGATCCTTGGTCGGGCCGACAGCAGAGACAGCTGGCCGCGATTTCAGAGTGTACCACCGACATTCAACACATGGCGGGTAAACACAATGTAGTGGCAGATTGTCTCTCGCGCGCAGTTGCAACGCCAGGCCCCCAGGGGGCAGACACGGTGGCCGTGGACGCGGGCCAGGCTTGTGGCGCGGAAGCGCTCACAGCCCCGGTCTGCGTGGGCTTAGATTATGCAGCCATGGCCGCCGAGCAGGTTAGCGATGCGGATGTGCGCGCGCTCCAGTCTGGGCCAACAGGGCTAAGGCTGGAGCACAGGGTGCAGCAGATAGGTGTGCCCCCTCTAATCTGCGATGTCTCCACGGGGCGCCCCCGCCCCGTGGTCCCAGCTGCATGGCACCGCCGCGTTTTTGATTTAATCCATTCGCTGGCACATCCGGGGGTTCGCGCATCAATCAAAATGGTGGGAGAAAAATTCGTTTGGCCGGGGCTGCGTAAACAGGTCAAAGAATGGGCTGCAGCCTGTGCAGCGTGTCAAACAGCAAAGATATACAAGCACATGCGGGCCCCCTTAGAACCTTTTCACATCCCGGCCAAACGCTTCGACCACGTGCATATCGACTTGGTGGGACCCCTTCCGCTGTCGCAGGGGTTCACACACCTTCTAACCATGGTGGACCGCACCACGCGCTGGCCAGAAGCGGTCCCCCTGGCGTCAACTACAGCAACAGACGTTGCGCACGCGTTTTTAACGGCTTGGGTCGCGCATTTTGGAGTCCCGTCAGACATAACGTCTGACAGGGGTCCCCAATTCATTTCCGAGCTCTGGTCATCCATGGCACTCAGTCTGGGGGTGAAAATTCACCGCACTACCGCTTATAACCCCCAGGCCAACGGTTTATGCGAACGCTTTCACCAGTCATTGATAGCAGCCCTCAGAGCGGCTCTCACGGACACAAATTGGGTTGATAAACTTCCATGGGTTTTATTAGGGTTGCGTTCAGCACCTAAAGAAGATTTGCAAGCCTCTCCGGCTGAGCTAGTTTTTGCCCAACCCCTACGGTTACCGGGCGAATTCCTTCCAGAGAACCCCGAACCAAATCGCCCACCCGCTCAGCTGCTGCAGAGCGACACGGGATCAAACACCCTCCCCGGCCCAGTTCATCACAGTTTCCCATGCGTTTTTGTGCCTAAGACCTTAAAGAATGCACAATTTGTCTTTAAGACCGCCTTATGATGGACCGTTCAGAGTGTTGGAAACTGGAGAAAAACATTTTTTGCTCGATTTGGGCAACAGGAGGGAATTAGTCTGCATTAACAGACTCAAACCCGCTTTTGTTTTGGCTGATGAACAAGTGCAGTTAGGCAGGGCCCCCCGTCGTGGCAGGCCGCCGGGGAGACACTGTTCTAAGCCTTCACAAGGATGTACTAACGACTCTAATCCACAGATTGAAGAAACGGCTACTGTCAGATCGAAACCTGCTTACAGCAGATATGGCAGGAGGTTGAAGCCCAAGCAGTCTGAAGTGTCATATGTTGTGCCATTTTCTGTTCTGTGTGATATGAGATGATTCTATGCATATTGGGGTGTACTTTGTCCTTATTTAGACGTTTGGGGGGGTTATATGGTGCATGTTTAGGGCGCATATATTGTATCCATATTTCCCACATATACCTAGTAGGCATGACGGTGCATATTTTGGAGGCTTCACGTCTTAATGGACAAAGAGGACCTGACCCTGCAGAGACCTACGGGAGGTGTGAAGTTGGTCTGGCAGGAGATGGGAAGTTGGAGAGAATGTCCCAGCAGGAGCCCCGGAGGCTAGAAGGATAAGAGACAATGGGGACGCCAAGGAGTCTCGGGAGCTGTATGTTTGCTAAAGGACTGTAGGTTGGGGGTGTGTGACTTGGGGAGAGTATAAGAACTGTGAAGGACGATTGTTCTGTCTCTTTTCGAGATTCTGTGATTGATAGAGGATGTAACCCTTCAATAAACCTATCCTGAGAAATAAACTCAGTCTCGTCTGTGAAAGGCATCCTCTCTCTCTCTCTCTCTCTCTCTCTCTCTCTCTCTCTCTCTCTCTCTATATATATATATATATATATATATATATATATATATATATATATATATATATACAGTATATATATACATTACCGTTCAAAAGTTTGGGGTCACTTAGAAATTTCCTTATTTTTGAAAGAAAAGCACTGTTTTTTTTCAATGAAGATAACTTTAAACTAATCAGAAATACAGTCTAATATCTAATATACATTGCTAATGTGGTAAATGACTATTCTAGCTGCAAATGTCTGGTTTTTGGTGCAGGATCTACATAGGTGTATAGAGGCCCATTTCCAGCAACTATCACTCCAGTGCTCTAATGGTACAATGTGTTTGCTCACTGCGTCAGAAGGCTAATGGATGATTAGAAAACCTTTGTGCAATCATGTTAGCACAGCTGAAAACAGTTTAGCTGGTTAGAGAAGCTATAAAACTGACCTTCCTTTGAGCAGGTTGAGTATCTGGAAAAAATTATTATTTCAAATGCAAATCATTATTTCTAACCTTGTCAATGTCTTGACTATATTTTCTATTCAATTTACAACTCATGGTGATAAATAAGTGTGACTTTTCATGGAAAACACAAAATAATTGTCTGGGTGACCCCAAACTTTTGAACGGTAGTGTATATATATACAGACATGGACAAAATTGTTGGTACCCCTCTGTTAATGAAAGAAGAACCCACAATGGTCACAGAAATAACTTGAATCTGACAAAAGTGGTAATAAATAAAAATTCTATGAAAAGAGGGAGACGCGGGCAGTGAAGATGGCTGCTTAGGTGAGGAGCACCGCAGTGCAGACAGCCTTTTTTTTCTTCTACAAGGGCGTTTTTCTCTTGTTTCCTCAGCTGAAACTATTAATACTACTACACTTTGCATTGAGACTGGATTTGTGGAGAACAGGATTAAAATGCCAACGCAACAACAGAAACTTAATCTTCGCTCCAAAGCCGGTGCTAGCAAGGAAAATCTGTGGTGCAGTGGTTAGCACTGTTGCCTTACAGCTAGAAGGTTCCTGGTTCGAATCCCCAGGCTGGCAGGGGTTGGAACCTTTCTGTATGGAGTTTGCATGTTCTCCCTGTGCTGTGTGGGTTTACTCCGGGGGCTCCGGTTTCCTCCCACAATCCAAAGACATGCATGTTAAGTTAATTGGTTGTTCTAAATTGTCCCTAGATATCTGTTTCCTATAGGCCCTTAGAATAGAGGGTTAGTACTAGTGAAAGCGCTTTGAGTGGTCTTTGTGACTAGAAAAGCGCTATATAAGTGCAGGTTAGTTAGTTAGTTAGTAAAGCTGGTGATAACACAACGAGCCCTCCTCCCTCTCCGCCACCTTCAACAGGTGCGGGTGTTGCCAAAGACCAAATGGCGGAGGACATCTCTAAGATCTATGCACTGTTGAAAGAAATATCGGAGAGGCAAGACGCTAAACTTAACTCTATTGAGGCGTCAACGAGGGCGGTGGACACCAAGTTAATGGAGTTAGCCACCCGGCTGGAAGACGTGGAGTCGCGCATTGCTTTTCTTGAGGATGCCAATGTAGCTCTGGATGCTAATCCCCCCGCAACCCAGACGCAGGTGGAAGATTTACTTCTGAAGCTGGACGACTTGGAAAATAGATCACGCCGAAACAATCTACGCTTTGTCGGCTTTCCAGAAAACTGTGAAAAATCAGATGCACTTACCTTCATACGCAAAACTATCCCAGATCTGCTGAAAATGGAGTTCCCTGGAGGGCTGGAAATTGACCGTGCGCATCGGAGCCTCGCCAGACGCAAACCAGACCGCCAGCCACCCAGGGCTATCCTGATTCGACTTCTGCGCTTCCAGGATAGGGAGCGTATTGTGGAGGCAGCGCGCGGGATGGGAAAGCTGGATTGGAATGGTCATCACATCATGATTTTCCCGGATTATTCCAGACGAGTATCCGAGATGAGAGCAGCGTTCAAGCAATGTAAACACCTGCTGCACCAGAAGAAGATTGCATTCTCTCTCAGGTATCCTGCAGTTCTCGTTGTGAAGTTGGCAAGTGGTAAACAGGAGTTCACTGACCCTAAGAAAGCATTGAACCTGATTCTTTCACTACCGTGAGACATTGATGAACAATGGTATGAATATATGCTATATGTTTATTTGTTATATATTTTTGACGGAGGATTTGATGCAGTATTAATGTAAGGTTCCATTTTTTTTTTACTGCCCACGCTGTATTATCTTTAGGCATGAGGCTGCTGCGATGTTGCGGCTCTCCCTAAGTTTGTTGCACTGTTCACAGTCACGGTCCTAGAGTTTTTTATTTTCTTTTTTTTGGTTGGTGCTGTTTTTGTGCACCGATGGGTGACATTGGTTTTAGGTCACCGATTATGTTACTTTATGATTAAGTGGTTTTCGTTTCTTTTTTTTGTATTTTTAATTTTTATTGTGTTTGTCTTTTGCCCAGTGAGGGGGTTTTTGGTGGAGAATTGCTGGATATTTTGGATGGTAATATGTACCGTTTATGATGTCGGTTAATTGTCAGAGATTTCTTAACCTCATTACTTGGAATGTTAAAGGCCTTAACCACCCAATTAAGAGGAAAAAAATTTGGGCGTTTATTAAATCAAAAAAAGTGGATGTAGCATTGCTTCAGGAGACCCACCTCACTAAAACAGAATCTAAAAAACTCTGTCGGGACTGGGTGGGCCATGGGTTTGTGTCTTGCGGTAATAGCCAGAGCAGGGGGGTAGCAATCCTTTTTCATAAACATTTGTAGTTCAAGTGTCTAAAAGAGGTTAGTGATGATGATGGACGACTCCTTATAATTCTTATAGAAATTCAGGGCCATAGGATGATACTCGCTAATGTTTATGCACCAAATATAGTTGATTGTGCATTTTTTGCACAACTGGAACACGAATTAAGCGAAATGGGTAATTATCCCATTTTAGTAGGCGGGGATTTTAATCAGGTCATGGACAACATTTTAGATCGGAGCACCCCCTCACAGCATTCATCTAAATCTGGCTCTACATTGAAAGACATGTGCAATGCAATTGGTTTGGTAGACGTGTGGCGGCTTTTTAATCCGTCCACAAGGGATTACACTTTTTATTCCACTGCTCATAATGTGTTTTCCAGGATTGATTACTTTTTAATGTCAAAATTCTCTGTTTTTTCTGTAAATTCGAGCTTCATTGGTAGCATAATACTATCAGATCATGCCCCTGTTTTTTTACATATGATCCCGCCTTGTCAGTTAAAAAAAAATTCTAGATGGAGGCTTAATTCAAGCTTTCTTCTTAATCCAGATTTTGTGTCATCTTTGAAAGTAGAGATTTCCTTATATCTTGAGACAAATTGGGATTCTGCTCCCTCTGCCAGTGTTGCTTGGGAGGCCTTTAAGGCATTTATTAGGGGACATATTATTCAATATGCATCTTTTAAAAAGAAAACTAACATTGCTAAACAGATTGATTTGGAGAGGAGAATAGCCATATTAGAGACTTCATTCAAACAAGACACAAATTTAATAAATTTGTCACCCCTTCTGAAGCTTAAGTATGAGCTGAATTCAATCCTAACACAAAAAGTTGAATTTTCCCTATTTCGCCTTAGGCATAAACAATTTGAGGAGAGGGACAAAGCTGGCAAAATGCTGGCTAGATATATTAAAATGAAAGAAGCTCAGTGTACTATATCTGCTATTAGGACACAGGATGGTACTCTGGTGTCAGACTTAAATGAAATTAATGGTGCTTTCAGAGAATTTTACGCTTCGCTTTATTCTTCTGAAATGGAGGCTGGATCTCAAGAGATCTATGCATTTTTGTCATCCCTGTCTTTGCCCTCCCTAACGAAGGAACAAATAGACCTGCTTGACGCCCCAATTACTAAAGAGGAAATTGTGAAAGTTATTAAGAGCCTCCCGACTGGAAAGGCACCGGGCCCTGACGGATTCACTGTAGAATTTTACAGGGCCTGTGTTGATGAGCTTTCTCCTTTACTTTTAGAAATGTTTGCGGAATCTTTTGAACAAGGCCATCTGCCCCCTTCTTTAACAGAGGCTTTCATTTTGCTTATTTTAAAAAGCAATAAAGATCCGTTAGAGTGTAAGAATTATAGACCAATTAGTCTTATAAATTGTGACTGTAAAATTCTCTCCAAAATTTTGTCATTAAGATTAGATAAAGTAATGATATCTCTTATAAATCCTGATCAGGTGGGTTTTATTCGTTCCAGGGGTGTGGCAGACAATATTAGGCGATTTATTGATATCATATGGTCAGTTCAAAATGATCCCTCACTTGCACACCTCTCTCCAGTAGCAGCCCTCTCCCTGGATGCTGAAAAAGCATTTGACAGGGTTGAGTGGCAGTATCTCTTTGCGACTCTAGAGACTTTTGGTTTTGGTTCAAAGTTTCTTTCTTGGATTAAATTACTATATAATGAACCTAGAGCTTCAGTGATATCAAATCGAGTTACATCACAGCCTTTTAGACTTTATAGGGGTACGCGCCAGGGCTCCCCTTTAATTAAGTCCCCTGCTTTTCGCTTTGGCATTAGAACCATTAGCTGTTGCTATCCGCAAAGATGGCAATTTTCCAGGTATTCAGGTCCATGGCAGTACCCATAAGATAATGTTGTATGCTGATGATGCATTGGTACTGATAACACAACCTCAAAAAATCAATTCCAGCTCTCCTTAAAATTATTAACCAATTTTCACGTTTGTCTGGTTACAGAGTTAACTGGATAAAATCAGAAATTCTCCCTCTAACATCTTATTGCCCTAAAACACTGTTTACATTTGGTCAAAATATAGGCTTCTCTTGGCCAAAATTAGGAATTAAATATCTTGGCATCCTGTTTCCTCACACTTTATCGGATCTGATTCAGATTAATTTTGAGCCTTTGCTCGAAAAATTTAAAATAGACATAGAAAGGTGGTCACCTCTTTTTTTGTCTCTCTGGGGCAAGGTCAATGTTATTAAGATGATTTGTGCACCCCGATTTAATTACCTTCTGCAATCTCTTCCTCTTAGGATCCCAGTTGGTTATTTTCGACAATTTGATAGGTTGTGCAATAAGTTTTTATGGAATGGTAAGCGCCCTAGATTAAAGTTAAAAAGATTACAGAAGTCTACAGATTCAGGAGGTTTGGGGGTCCCAAATTTAGTTTTATATCATTACGCTTTTAGTCTTAGACATTTGATTCATTGGGCTCTCCCCCCTGAGAGAGCTCCCCCTTGGTTTTATTTGGAGAGTTACCTGAGCAGCCCTCTTCCCTTAGTACATCTAATCACAATCAAACTTTCTTCTGAATTTCAGTCGCATCCTATTGTATCCTTTTTACAATACGTTTGGAAGAGAGTTGCTTCTATACTAGAGTTTAGCGCTCATCTTCATTCTATGGCTTCTATTTGGCTTAACCCAAGTCTCCATATTGGAAAATCCCCATTTATGTGGAAAATCTGGGTGAAAAAGCACATCTTGATGTTAAAAGATCTATATGAAGGGGGAGCTCTCAAATCATTTGATGTTTTACGGGCACAGTGTGGACTACCACAGAATCAGTTTTGGAAATATTTACAACTTCGACATCTGCTGTGTCAAGTCTTTGGATCTACAACTACCCCTCCTCCTGATGTAGATTGGCTCATCCAGGCTTTGAGTTCCTGTGGTAAAAGATCTAAGGCCTCAAATTTTTATTTAATGCTCCTAAAGAGCTCAAATAAAGATTCTACATTCCTTAAACACGTATGGGAAAAAGATCTGAATTCACAATTTACTGATGTTGAATGGGCAAATATTTTAAAGAATGGGAAGAAAGTGTCTAAGGAATTGAAAACCAGACTTGTTCAATTTAAAATTTTGAATCGATTTTACTGGACACCTCGTAAAATGTTGAGAGCGAATATCATTCATTCTTCAAGCTGCTGGAGATGTCTACAGGGGGAGGGGACATTAATCCATATGATCTGGAGTTGTCCGGTAATACAGGACTTTTGGTTGCAGATTCATAGACATATTATGACAATTGTTAAGCAAGAAGTGCCATTTACTCAGAGACTTTTTGTCCTTGGGGATCCATCAACGATTCAGGACCCAATCTCTGATGCCGAGTGGATTCAGACTGCTCTGATGGTGGGCCGAAAGTTGATTACTTCTTACTGGAAATCTTCCTCTGCCCCACCTGTAGCTCAATGGCTCAGGGAGTTGGGCAAGCTTGCTGCACTAGAACGCCTTTCATATAAACTTTTGGACAGGATGGACAGCTTCTACAATAAGTGGGGATCCTATCTTACCTTTATAGGTGTTGTAGATTAAGCCAATCATCTTAAGAGTATTAGGGTGGAAATGGAATGTTTTATCCTCTCACTGGGTATTTTTTTTTTTGATGTTTTTTTTTTTGCTTTTTTTTAGTTTGTTTGTTTGCTTTATTTTCTAAATTGAAAACCCAATAAAATTCAAATTACAAAAAAAAAAAATTCTATGAAAATTAACCAATGAAAATCAGACAATGCTTTTGAATTGTGGTTCAACAGAATTATTTTAAAAAACAAACTCATGAAACAGGCATGGACAAAAATGATGGTACCTCTTGAAAAGATTGAAAATAATGTGACCATAGGGACATGTTCAACCAAGATGTGTCCTCTAATTAACATCACAAGTGTCTATAAACTTGTAATCAGTCAGTCGGCCTATTTAAAGGGTGACAAGTAGTCACTGTGCTGTTTGGTGACATGGTGTGTATCATGCCAAACATGGACCAGAGGAAGCAAAGGAGAGAGTTGTCTCAGGAGATTAGAAAGAAAATTATAGACAAGCATGTTAAAGGTAAAGGCTATAAGACCATCTCCAAGCAGCTTGATGTTCCTGTGACTACAGTTGCACATATTATTCAGAAATTTAAGATCCACGGGAGTGTAGCCAACCTCCCTGGACGTGGCCGCAGGAGGAGACGGATAATACGAATGGTAACAAAAGAGCCCAGAACAGCCTCTAAACACATTCATGGCGAACTCCAAGGTCAAGGTACATCAGTGTCAGATCGCACCATCCGTCGCTGTTTGAGCCAAAGTGGACTTCATGGGAGACGACTAAGGAGGACACCACTGTTGAAAACAAATCATAAAAAAGCCAGACTGGAATTTCCCAAACTGCATGTTGACAAGCCACAAAGCTTCTGGGACAAAACTGGAACTTTTTGGCAAGGCACATCAGCTCTATGTTCACAGACGCAAAAATGAAGCATACCAAGAAAAGAACACTGCCCCTACTGTGAAACATGGAGGAGTTTCTGTTATGTTGTGGGGCTGCTTTGCTGCATCTGGCACAGGGTGTCTTGAATCTGTGCAGGGTACAATGAAATCTCAAGACTATCAAGGCATTCTAGAGAGAAATGTGCTGCCCAGTGTCAGACAGCTTGGTCTCAGTCGCAGGTCATGGGTCTTGCAACAGGATAATGTCCCAAAACACAGCTAAAAACACCCAAGAATGGCTAAGAGTGAAACATTGGACTATTCTAAAGTGGCCTTCTATGAGCCCTGATGTAAATCCTATTGAACATCAGTGGAAGGAGCTGAAACATGCCGTCTGGAGAAGGCACACTTCAAACCTGAGACAACTGGAGTATTTTGCTCATGAGGAGTGGGCCAAAATACCTGCTGAGAGTTGCAGAAGTCTCATTGACAGTTACAGAAATCGTTTGATTACAGTGATTGCCTCAAAAGGTTGTGCAACAAAATATTAAGTTAAGGGTACCATCATTTTTGTCCAGGCCTGTTTCATGAGTTTATTTTTTAAAATAATTCTGTTGAACCACAATTCAGAAACACTGTCTGATTTTCATTGGTTAATTTTCATAGAATTTTTATTTATTACCACTATTGTCGGATTCAAGTTATTTCTGTGACCATTGTGGGTTTTTCTTTCATTAACAGAGGAGTACCAACAATTTTGTCTACGTCTGTATATTGTATATTTATTTGGAAACAAAAAAGAGGAAAACAACAAATGACTGTCTAACTGTTTCTCTATGCACGTGTCAGCTGATGACTTGGCGTCCAGTAATGACCTCTGCTGATAGAGAAGCAGGCTGTTTGTTTATCGTGACAAGGGGAAAAATAATCTGAAAGAAAGGTGTGGTCAGTGCTATCTTATCATTATTACTAATTATCTTATTAGTAATACTTAATTTTGATCATTAAGTTGTTCCCTTGCTTTTACATTGTAGACAATGTTTGCTCCTTAATAACACTAACAGTTAGGCAAAATATCTTTATTGCTAAAATAATGCAGCTACTACAGGCTGTTTGGTTTAAAAAAAAAGGCTATATACAGAAATAACATAGCAAATGCCATTTTGAATCACACCTGACACAACACATCACTCCACTGATTAGAAACACGATGACACTCCTTACTCTGCGAATGCAAGGTTAATTTCATCAGTGAACTCCCCTTTTTGAAGTGGGGATGTCCCCTTTTCAACAGTTTAATACTTTCTGAGTATGCAACGGCTTACAGTGCGTCTCTTCCCTGTACTGCTATCCTGTTAACCAACAAAGCGAGCAAGTGTTATACCAAGGATCTACATTGTCAAAGGTCATTGAGTCATTGGGCTTATTCGGATCTGGCTGGACACTGGGCAGATCTGTGTACCCCGTTTTGGCAACTGACCGTATCCTCATCATGTCGGCAGGGCAGATGGGCAGGGTGAAGAGAGATGCTTTTCTACCACATGATGCCATTCATGAAGCATGAATGCAATTTCAGATGGAAAGTACAGGAGTGAGGTTTTGTTCATTGTTTCTTTGAGTGAGAGTGGAAACAAAATACCTTAGGGATTAAAACACTTAATTGTAGACTACAATTATTTATTATAACAAAGAATAGAATGGTCCTTGATTGACTAGTTACCACCCGTAGGGGTGTAGGCCCTATTATAGGAGATTATTGTATTCATGAAAATGATGCAAATGGCCATATTGATACCTCAGATACTCATAGAAGTTAGTGTTTCTCTTAATGGAGAAGTCTCATCATAAACTTGGTAATGATTTTTATAACCTCAGATTTTTTTCTTGTGTGAGTCCTTAATATGATGAGGAGGATGGTGAGAGGGGCAAGGATGTTTTTGGCCTGATGATGTTTTTGAAGGTTGCAATATAATTTAAGGCTTTTTCATATTATTTTCTATGTTCTTATTTGACACTGTCTGACATTACTTTTAGTCACATCACACATATTCACTTTTGATATATTCTATACACGTTTTTAGCTTGCAAAGACATATAACAACATGTAAATTCTTACACATATTAATTCATTCACTTTATTATTTTTTCTTTTAATCTTGATGCTTTATTAAGCATCAAGGGGGAATATGATAGAAAAAATTCCATATTATCTATACTATTATTTATATTAATAATGTATTATTATATTTGAGAAGTATCATACCTTTCATATGCCATGTTTAATGTTTATATGTGTATTCCACATAGGATAAGTTTATATATTCTTGGCCTGTTTCTGTGAGCAATTTCAGCAAGTTCAGACTGAGGATCAGTACATGTGTAAGGGATTATCTAAGCCATTTATTATAATCTCTTTGACATAACCTGTTTTGGGTCACAGGAATGCACAGGAACTTCTCAGCCTGTACAGATCAGTGGTAGATGGACATTCTGTCAGTTTTATGGATCTCATGTCTTCATGACCCATGTCTCCAGAGTGTCTGACGTCCGCCTGGATAAGCCTAGTTATCAGGACTGTCCCATTCTGTCCCTTCCCTTATCCTCATCCTCCCTCTCCTTTTTCCTACCTATATATATCAGACTTAGAAGAATGGATCTTTTAGAGATTCTAGGTGTGTCTGAATGTCATGCCTTGTAACCTCTCCCCCATAGTGGCCAATGGGGTGATTCTGTAATAAATGTACATAAATTCAACTTTCCGCCTGATTATTTGGCTTTGAATAATTTAAGCTCAAAATTATTCTAACAAGAACTTTTGGACAATTATGCAGAAAACCCACTAAAAGGGAAGAATCTCCCCAGCGGGGAGTTGGGAAAGTTTGTGATACAATTAGTTGTGAGATTAAAAGTAGCTGAAGCTAAAGTGTTATGCACCGAGAATGAGCTAAGGAATCAACAATCAACAACCTTCTCTCTCCAGGAAGAGAACAAATCATTAAAGAAGATACTGGAAAAATCTCAAAATGAAAACGATGATACTCAAGCTCAACTTGATTATGTGTTATGAGATTTGAACCAGGCAAAACCAGAAACGTGATGGTTGACTCATGACAATGACTTCCTTCGCAAAAAGAACAGTGAACTTGAACATGCCCTTCAGGACAAGAAGAAGGAACTCAGAAGAGTTGAAGGTAAACTTGAAAACGTGAAGTCTGACTACGAGGAATGTCAACTGTTTCTACAGGAAGCACATCAAAATCTAAAGGATTTAAAAGAGGAAGTGGAAGAATACCAACAACAAAAGGAAGCAAGACCATATTCACTTCCACAACCTCCAGAAACTCCGGCTGCTCCCCAATCAAGGCCATAAACTGTGAACAGGTTGGGTAGGCCGAAAAGAGAAAACATCTAACCAGCCCAGGACTTCCACCATGCCCCATCGCCTGATTCCCCTATCAGGTACGGACGATCGCATGGAAAGTGTGTATGTGCCCCTTCAGACCGCGACCTTGACAAGATTGCATGAAATCTCACGAAGTTTAATCCAGGCCCTACTGGTTCACCTGATACCAAAGTCTACTTACAAGACATTGACTACTACCTGCATAAGTACCCTGATGCTACGGTCGATGATCGCATCTATTTGATTAAACTAACATCTAACAGGTTGGTTTAAAAATGTATGGACCGACAGCCAACAGACATCAGGACGGACTACATGCGACACTGCAAAGCCATTGAAAAGGAATTCTCCGATGACTGCCTAGAATCAGGGCTATAGGCAGCCCTGGCCATAAAGCAAAGTCGCGCAGAGCCTCCACAGGCCTACTATCAGCGACTTCTTCTCGCATATTTTAGATCTTAAAATAGAACATGGATGGAAGAAGACCACAATTTTAAGACCCTCTTCATTCAGAACCTCCATCCCACTGAGTCACCACCTTGGAGTTACATCTAACCCAAGGTTAAGCTCAATAAATCAGCTGAGAGAGTTCACAAATTATGCATTCCAAAAACAGCAACAAATTCACAAAAAGCATGCTGAGCCTGCCACCGTGCTAGTTATCAGCATTGCTTCTGACAGCCTGGAGTTGGAAGGACCCCTCGCCCTACTCCATCTTCCACACCGCAATCACATGAAAATCTGAGACGTTTCCCCAACCAACCTCATCAAGGTCAAAACCAAACTAGGTCCTGTGGATCCCACTCAGCACCAACTTCGCGAAAGCCTGACTACCATCATAGGCCAAATTTAACAGACAGATCGCGAGAATACAGTATGGACTCTCAAGATGACAGATACTAATCCAAAGACACGGGTAACTGCGGCAAATGGTCTCTTCTACCTCATCACAGAAGCTCAGATGCAGAGACCAATCAGAAACCTTGGAAGAAGAAAGAAACTACTGTCAGTAGAGAAGATATAGAAGCTCTCAAACGTCTCCTAGCAAAGATTCAGAACAACAGAGAAGATGAAACAGCTGACATCCTAGCTATTGCAGCTATGCCAACTCAGAACAAATGCTCTAAATCACAAAGAAAAGGCAAAAGGAAAACCCCTCCTACAAATGGAGAAGAACCAAAGGACCCAACGCAGTCCAGGGCTGTTATGGCAGCCCAACCACAAGCCAAAGACCACTCCTCTAAAAACAACATTTCGCAAATCCATGTTGAACCACCGGTTCCACAATTTCTGTGCCATTTAAATGAGAGGGGAGTGGTGCGAAAATTCTATTTTCCACTGACCTTTGAAGACGTGATGTATCAGGACCCTTTTTTAGACACCACCACTGACATCACTCTTATGTCACACAATCTTTTTGACCAACTGCGTGTTGCTGCTAACCACGCTCACAAAGATTTAAAATTGGAACCTTTTTCGTTAGCCATTTGACCATACGCGCTCACTAACACAACTCTGTCGGGCGTGTCACTAATCAAAGTCATCATTGTCCCATGACCATGACTCATCCGGTCTATGTGTTAAAACTTGACTCCATTCCATTGCTCGTCGGCAAAGACCTACTGAATCACTTTGAGCTACTGACTGACTTCAAGAATCTCAAACTATGGTCTCAAACTCAACACCCTCACCCATTTGATCTACCAAGGACAACTGAATCACAGTGCTTTGTTGTTGATACTTCGGACACCCCGAGTCAAAATTGAAAGCGACAACAAAAACCAAGGTGAAAACTGTCCTCAAGAAGTCAAAGGTCACCTTCAAATACAAGGTAATGACAAGGAATCAAATGACCTTGGGAACTCAATGGCTGATCAAAAAGCTCTACATGGCCCCCTTTGTACCTCTGACTCAACGTTGGTGTTACCTTCTGAATCCCACCCACCCATCCCTGTGGCCTGCGTGGTCACACGAGCCAAATCAACCGGCTTCCCGGACCCTCTGCAACCTAAGGGTTATGCATTGGTGGACCCAAGTTTTGCAAACACTACGTGCCTCTACTCAAGCTCATGACTCCATGGTCCATATAACCGTCAACCACCGGTTGGACCTGACCATACACGCACTCCACGCGTCAAATTCCCTTAACATACTGAAATCAAAAACACTTACTGTGACGCGACCTTCTTTGCAGCTACGCAATGGCACTCCTATTCCTGCTTCTGACGAACAATCATTGCCACCGCTCATAGTTCTTTGAAACCAGAGGGGGGTGATGACTGCCAGCGCCCAAAATATTCCAGCTGCAGAACACAGAGGTGCCAAAACGCCATACAATGCTCCCAATGCCACATTTCAAAAGCACTTGGACAGATCCCCCAAACGACACAAAGCATACAAAGACAAAAAAGCCTCCCATGGCAAACCTCAAGGAGGGGACAAGGTCTTCCACTACACATTTGTACCGCAAACACAACAAATAAATCTACAGGCAGGGGAAATCACTCTTTAATTCCTGCTCAGGTGGATGAATCCACACATTGTCAACAACAAGCTTTGGCCACTTCAGTACCAAATCCAGGACCCCATTTTCAAATGGGCCCATCACAATCAGAGTAAACTTTACCAAAACACCATGGGACTTGTTGGGGACAACACTGTCACAGTAAATCCATATACAGTGGGGCAAAAAAGTATTTAGTCAGCCACCAATTGTGCAAGTTCTACCACTTAAAAGATGAGAGAGGTCTCCAATTTTCATCATAGGTATACCTCAACTATGAGAGACAAAATGAGAAAAAAAATTCTAGAAAATCACATTGAAGGATTTTTAATGAATTAATTGGTAAATTCCTCAAAAAAATAAGTATTTGGTCACCTGCAAACAAGCAAGATTTCTGGCTCCCACAGACCTGTAACTTCTTCTTTAAGAGGCTCCTCTGTCCTCCACTCGTTACCTGTATTAATAGCACCTGTTTGAACTCGTTATCAGTATAAAAGACACCTGTCCACAACCTCAAACAGTCAGACTCCAAACTCCACTATGCCCAAGACCAAAGAGCTGTCAAAGGACACCAGAAACAAAATTGTAGACCTGCACCAGGCTGGGAAGACTGAATCTGCAATAGGTAAGCAGCTTGGTGTGAAGAAATCAACTGTGGGAGCAATTATTAGAAAATGGAAGACATACAAGACCACTGATAATCTCCCTCGATCTGGGGCTCCACACAAGATCTCACCCCGTGAGGTCAAAATGATCACAAGAACGGTGAGCAAAAATCCCAGAACCACATGGGGGGACCTAGTGAATGACCTGCAGAGAGCTGGGAGCAAAGTAACAAAGGCTACATCAGAAACACACTACGCCGCCAGGGACTCAAAATCCTGCAGTGCCAGACGTGTCCCCCTGCTTAAGCCAGTACATGTCCAGGCCCGTCTGAAGTTTGCTAGAGAGCATTTGGATGATCCAGAAGAGGATTGGGAGAATGTCATATGGTCAGATGAAACCAAAATAGAACTTTTTGGTAAAAACTCAACTTGTCGTGTTTGGAGGAGAAAGAACACCATACCTACTGTGAAGCATATGGGTGAAAACATCATACTCTGGGGCTGTTTTTCTGCAAAGGGACCAGGACGACTGATCCGTGTAAAGGAAAGAATGAATGGGGCCATGTTTCGTGAGATTTTGAGTGAAAACCTCCTTCCACCAGCAAGGGCATTGAAGATGAAACATGGCTGGGTCTTTCAGCATGACAATGATCCCAAACACACCGCCCGGGCAACGAAGTAGTGGCTTCGTAAGAAGCATTTCAAGGTCCTGGAGTGGCCTAACCAGTCTCCAGAGCTCAACCCCATAGAAAATCTTTGGAGGGAGTTGAAAGTCCGTGTTTCCCAGTGACAGCCCCAAAACATCACTGCTCTAGAGGAGATCTGCATGGAGGAATGGGCCAAAATACCAGCAACAGTGTGTGAAAACCTTGTGAAAACTTACAGAAAACGTTTGACCTCTGTCATTGCCAACAAAGGGTATATAACAAAGTATTGAGATGAACTTTTGTTATTGACCAAATACTTATTTTACTGAGGAATTTACCAATTAATTCATTAAAAATCCTTCAATGTGATTTTCTGGATTTTTTTTCCTCATTTTGTCTCTCATAGTTGAGGTATACCTATGATGAAAATTGGAGACCTCTCTCATCTTTTAAGTGGGAGAACTTGCACAATTGGTGGCTGACTAAATACTTTTTTACCCCACTGTATAAGATTAAAATCAGGTCTACGTCTGAGAAATAACCCGTTAGCTAACTATTAGCCTCGGGTATACTAGGTCGCATTTCTCCAAACCAATCAGTTAACTGCATAAAAAACTTCCCAAAGAAAAAGGGTAAATTAAAACCAAATTATCCCTTAAACTAATCTTAACCATTTGAGTGTGAGATTTTGTGTGCCCCTAGTGGCAGAGCTTGGCACTGTGCCTGTCAACTAATTCTGACATCCCTGTACTCCCCAGCTATACTGACGACTTGTACTGATCGTGGCAGTTCAAAAGGTGGTAGACACACGTTGGAGGAATCATGGCTGACATGTAATACACCAGAGAAGAAGAACTCCTTATTTTCTTTTCCTGTATTCCCTTCTTTTAGCTTAGGAAGCAAATATGGCCGTCATCCATCATCGTGCACCGTCACTTAGATGGCTTTGTACATGGAAAATAGCTGTGGGATACAAGCAAAATTTATGTGGGATAATCATAAGACTTTGTAGATGTGGCAAAGAGTGTAAATGACTGACAGAATGCAAAATAACGACCACGATGGACGAAAACACACCGACCATAGCAACGAGTGAGTCCCCTTAGCCGCCGGTAAGTGACAAATTTCTTTGTTTTGTTTTGTTTTTTTTTACATTGTACTGATTTCTTGTTCATATACTTTGAAGATAAGAAGAAAACATACCCCTGTAGAGACAACGGTGTCAAAAGACAGAACCATTCTTTGCGTAAATATGTCCAAAGTCCGCTTTTGATTGAGTAATGTAATTCAATATAGCTGCCGTGGCATTATGCAAATTAGATGCGTAAAATCACTCCTATCTGAAACTTTAGATCATATTTTATATCTCTCTAATAGACAGTAAGCCATTGCCTCTTACCACTTTCAAGTTATAGCCTTGGAAATCTGAACTATTTTATTGACAAAAAATATTTACCACTCTTGACCACTAGGGTTATGTAGAAATTCGGTGACAGTTACACTCAAAGCCTTAAAGGCCTCTGTAAAATTCTAATCAAGTTCAATCAACTTACTATTACACAACATAACAAAAATAATTTTTTGTAAGTTGTCTGTGTTTTTTCAACTGCTTTAAAACAATTTTGCACTGCTGAATCTGAAAATGACATCCATTTCTCTCGATCAGGTCAGGTTTTTATGCTAAGTTATAAGCAATTGTACAGCAGTTGTACAGTTGTACTGTAAATTGAATAGTAGACGTTGATAAAGGTAAGTACATGTAAATTGAATGTTACATCATCACTGTTCAAAATTCAGAGAATTTCAAGAAACAAAAAAGAATTTTGCATCATATAAAGCGAAAATACCTGTGCATGTAAACAAAAACGTAAAAAAACCCCCAAAAACATGTGGCCATAGTTCATAAAGTTGACCTGATTCAGCTAGTACACACAAAACATCCAATACCATTAGCTTGAACAAACAACAACAAAATTCCCATTAAAGGTGACAAACTATCTAAGGTTTAGAGTTCAATCTCTACAAGAAATTGTTCCACCTCAGAGAATAATTTTCTCCTGCCACTCAGGTGTCTAAAGAAAACCCAACAAGAAGGTCGAGATTAAAATCACTCACTTCTATTTGTTTGCCAGGATGATGGCCCTCCTGTTTTTCAGTTTAGCCCTCTGCCTGTCAATCACACCTACGGTCAAACTGGGCAGAGCCAAGACAAAAAGTCACCAATCCTTAGGTGGATTCTCAGTAAGCCTCATCATTAGGGCCTCTTTTAACCTTAGCATGTCCACTGTAAACTCGGTCAACACCACTACACCGAAACGCCAGGTAGTTGAATCACAAACCATTACCAAAACTTTGCAAGATACTGTGTTGGTTTTTAAAGGTTGCTCCGAAGTTTCAGTCAAACTCAACAAGGTTTTGAACTTGTTGCTCTTCATGTTAAAGGTTGACTATGCTCACACAGAGCTGATGTCTATGTTCCTGCCAGAGGTAGCTAGAAACATCAGCTTTTCAGTTAACACTTTAGCGATGAGCCTGATTTCACCTCATCTTTACTCTTTTTCAGTGGTCACAAATTTACTCTTTGTTGCCATTCAAAGAACAATGACAACATTCCATGTTCACCCAGTTTTCCAGAACAATGGTCTCAAACACCCTATGTCTCCGACATCTGTGGAACCATGGTTTAGTCCAGTTAAACCAGTCCAATTTTAACCGCCTTAAGTTACCTCAGTATCACTTAGCTGAAACAGTCACCTCAAGTGTGGAAAAAATTACATACTTTTTATTTTTGTACTTTGGTACCCAAAATTTTCATTTTGTACTTGAGTGCCCAGAATTTTTGAGTCTTTGCATGCCTATACAGTATAGTGTATTAGTGTATTTTAGACAATTTCACAATTTTTTTTGTCTATATTCAAATTATTTTTTTGAATATTTTTAGAAGTTTTTTTGTAAACCAAACCAAAAGATCTTTACTCGGGAATAGATTCTGTTTACAAGCTATTGCTTATGGACATTAGAACCGTTAGCTCAGCAGTTGAGTCAAGAGTCGCCAGTTGGAACCAGCCGCCAAGGATGTGTACCAAAGCTGACCTAAGCTCACCATTGATACAGATTGAGGATATGTAGTGTTAACCCTTTTCTGGTTACAATTTATAAAATCATTCTTTGCTGAAGAAAATTGTTTCAACTCAAAAGTCTGGTCATGAACTGCTTCTATCATCAAAGGACCAGAGCTGTAACACTATCCATTGGCCATAAAGTGTAAATTAATCCCTTCTCCAGGACTTAGTCACTCTCCCCTTTCTGCTCTATGGCAAAGGAATGTTTCAAATTGGCCAATTTATGGTTGATATAATCCAGACTTGGGGAGTCAAGATTCTCCAGTAAACAACCAAACAGTTTCACAGTGCCATCTGGTGGACTAATCAGGAATATTTAATATGTTTCTCTTTGCTGTGGAATTTATGCAATATGGACAAATAAACTAATTCATATTCTTTCTCTCAAGACAATATCCTCTACTGAAGACATGGTTGAACTCTTTGGATGGACAATATGGTTTCAAATGCTTTTATTGATATGAATTGATATATGTTGTGTTATTTTCAGGAAGAAAATTTTAGCATGCTTACTATCACAAATTAATTACAGTTACAAAGTAGAGACACTGTATGTTCCCTTATTATTGAGTAGAATATCACTAAAGTTTAAGGAATTTATGCTTTATTCAGCGACATGTGTCTTAAGGGGTGGTCTCACTTCTCATATCAAATGTCTCTTCCCCCTCTTCTCTCTGCTCTTTGGGAGACCATAGCTGGACTTTGACTGACCAATAGAGTTCCAGGTTTCACTGAATTTCCCTTTATAGGTCGAGTTTATGACTTCCACTGGAAAAAGAAGCAATGTAATTGAGCCAGCTCAGGTTTCATGAAAATTAGTACCATCCTGCCACACCCTAGAAAAACTTTTTTTTTTGTTTCCTTTGTTGTTCAGTTTTGGGGCATTGGTCAAGCTGTAAGGAGTCTTCTCTGCTCTCCATTTCTTTTTCCTATCTTCCAAGTAAGGCCCAGAGCCTGTCATGCTCTGTGAAAATCTTGTGTCTTTTCTTTAAAATTAATTTTTTCTTATTTTAATGTTTTTTTCTTTAAATCACTGTGCAAGATTTTGTTTGATTTTTTCTAAGCTTCAACCAACTCATTTAGACCACCAACATCGGAAGAAATGGATTTGTGATGTGTTTTTGCCTCAGTTTGTATTTCTGATTGAACGTTGTACAATAAACCAATTAATTCTTCAGTGCATAAGAGGAGACCTCACCCAGCCTGCTGAAGAACAGCCTTTGTGACCTTGGGAGTTGGCCATAACCGTGGTAAGGAGCCTGTCTGCCAGTCTTCCAACAGAACCCACGCTAGTCCAGTTAAAACTGAATCAAAGTTGGCACGTGGACTGCCTGCTACCTACTGTGACACAATTGCTGACAGTCTGCTGTTTAATTTAAACTTAATTTTTCGGAATATTCCCGGTATAAGTTCTTTAAACCTATTTTCTGACATAATGCACGGCCCAGGAGACACACACGCAGGCTCAGGATAGATTTAACAGCTTTATTAGCAACAAGGAAGTGTATGGCTGCGTGTCTGTGGAATAAGAATGTATTGGTGGTGGCGTCTGCGTCAGGCACGGGGGCAGGAGGCCGTACAGCCGGACAACCCTGTGGGAGAGAGCAGAGGGAGAAGGGTAACGGGCACCACACCAATACAGGGAATAATGATGATAGCTGGCTTACTTGGTTATGACAGGTGGCTGGCGTCGACAAGGGCGAGGCCCGGGAGACAGCGACCTGCAGTACCTGTGGCAGCAGCGTAGAGCCAACGGCGAGGTGAGGAGGTCCGCCGCCGGGAATGTCCACCTGTGCACAGGGGAAGGCTAGAGGAGAGAGGTAAGGGGAGCTTACCCAAGTTATCTTCACTAGTCGGTTTGAGATCCGTAGTAGCAAAGGGGCCGAAGTTGAGAGATGGCTTCAGGCCGAAGCCCAGGGAAGAGTGGATTAAATACCTCGCCGCTGACAAGGAGCAGGTGTGCGCGCGGCTGCCGCCGCTGATGAGCGGCAAGTCATGACAGTACTCCCCCCTCTAGCAGCGCCTCCTGGCGATGGCCTTTCCGGGTGCGCTCGATGAAACTCAGAAATGAGTGACCGGTCCAACACCAGCGAGGAAGGCACCCACTGTCTCCACTCGGGTCCATAGCCCTCCCAATCCACCAGGTACTGCAATCCGCGACCCCGGCGTCGGGCGTCCAAGATCTCAGCGACGGTCCAGGCCGGATGGCCACCAATCATCCGGGGAGCGGGGTGCGCCGCAGGTGGAGGGCAAAGGGGATCAGAGACCACCGGTTTAATTTTGGAGACATGGAAGGTGGAATGGATGCGGAGGGAGGAGGGAATAGCCACACGCACAGCCACCG
This sequence comes from Pholidichthys leucotaenia, assembly GCA_020510985.1. Taxonomy (NCBI): domain Eukaryota; kingdom Metazoa; phylum Chordata; class Actinopteri; order Cichliformes; family Pholidichthyidae; genus Pholidichthys; species Pholidichthys leucotaenia. The sequence continues at coordinate 266,106,933 of CM035836.1, forward strand.
GGTTGATGATCCTGGTTATGGGATAAGGGCCGATGAACCGTTGGGCCAGCTTTCTCCTCTCACCCTTTAGGTTAACGTCCTGTGTGGATACCTAAACTTGCTGTCCCACCTGGTAGGCAGGTGCAGGTCTCCTATGTCGGTCCGCCGTAGACTTATTGCGCTCCGCCGTACGTAAAAGCGCATTACGCGCAGTGGACCAAAGGGAGCGACACCGCCTCAGATGTGCCTGGACAGAGGGGACAGCCAACTCGCCCTCCTGCGCGGGGAATAGAGGTGGATCATAGCCCAAGGATGCTTTAAAGGGCGACATCCCGATGGCAGTAGAGCGAGAGGTGTTGTGGGCGTACTCCACCCAGGCGAGGTGAGAACTCCAGGACGTGGGTTTGGATGAAGTGACGCAGCGGAGCGTAGCCTCCAGCTCCTGGTTAGTCCGCTCACACTGCCCGTTAGACTGGGGGTGATGGCCGGAGGAGAGGCTTACCTTGGCTCCAAGGGCGTTGCAAAATGACCTCCAGACGTCCGAAGAGAACTGGGGACCGCGGTCGGAGACCACGTCGACCGGGATTCCATGCAGTCTGACCACGTGCTGGATGAGGAGGTCCGCCGTCTCCAAGGCTGAGGGGAGCCCACGTAGGGGCACAAAGTGGGCGGCCTTGGAAAAACGGTCTACAATGGTCAGAACTGTGTCAAAGTTGTTGGAGACCGGGAGCCCGGTGACGAAGTCTAGGGCGATGTGCGACCAGGGCCTGCCAGGGACGGGCAGGGGCTGGAGCAGACCCGCAGGGGGAGCGTTACCTGACTTATTGGTAGCACAGACGGGGCAGGCCCGGGCTTAACGGGCAGCATCCTTCCGCAGGCCTGGCCACCAAAAGGATCGCTGGAGAAGGTCAATCATCCGTGAAGCTCCAGGATGGCAGGTGAGCTTGGAGGTATGGAGCCAGTGTATAACGTCCCCCCCGGACGGCAGATGGCACGAAGAGCCTCCCCTCCGGTCCGCCGCCAGGGTCCGGTTCCGACTCCTGCGCCCTCCGGATCTTGTCTTCTATGTCCCATGAAACAGCCCCCACGACACACGACCTGGGCAAGATGGTGTGAGCAACGTCTTCTGCGGCCTCCGGGGCAAATTGCCTGGAGAGGGCGTCGGGCAGGCCGTTCTTGGAGCCAGGCCTATATGTGATGCTGAACTTAAACCTTGCAAAGAACAGGGACCAACGCGCCTGGCGGGCGTTCAGACGCTTGGCAGATCTCAGGTACTCCAGGTTCTTGTGGTCAGTGAGGACCACAAAAGGCAAGGCTGCCCCCTCCAGCCAGTGACTCCATTCTTGGAGGGCAAGCTTGATGGCAAGAAGCTCTCTGTCCCCCACGTCGTAGTTTCGTTCCGCCGGGGACAGGCGCCGAGAGAAGAAGGCGCAGGGTCGCTTGACTCCGTTGGCTGGGGACCGCTGGAACAACACCGCCCCCACCCCCGTATCCGAAGCGTCCACCTCCACAATGCACTGCAGCGCGGGGTCGACCTGGCTGAGGACCCGGGAGGAGGAGAACTCCGTCTTCAGCGCCTGGAAGGCCGTAGCGGCCTCTTCAGTCCACCGGAACGGGGTCTTAGGAGAGGTGAGGCGGGTCAGGGGCCCGACGATGGCTCCAAAGTTCAGGACAAAGCGGCGGTAGAAATTGGCGAACCCGATGAATTGCTGAACCTGTTTCCGAGAGGTAGGTGTGGGCCAATCCACCACCGCTTTGATCTTTGCTGGGTCCGGAAGCACCTGGTCATGGGAGATGACGAACCCCAGGAAGGAAGTCGTTTTGGCGTAGAATTCACATTTTTCCGCCTTGACGTACAGACGGTTCTCCAGCAGTCTCTGCAGGACCCGCCTCACGTGGACCCGGTGTTCATCCCTGGACCTGGAGAAGATGAGAATATCGTCCAGGTAGACGAATACAAACAGGCCGATGAAGTCCCGGAGGACGTCATTGATGAGGCGCTGAAAGACGGCTGGAGCGTTGGTCAACCCAAACGGCATCACGAGGTATTCAAAATGACCGTTTGGGGTACGGAAGGCGGTTTTCCACTCATCTCCCTCCCGGATTCGGACGAGGTGGTAAGCGCTGCGGAGATCCAGCTTAGTAAACCAGGTCGCCCCCTGGAGGGAGTGGAAGGCAGTATCCATAAGGGGCAGGGTATACCGGTCCTTCTCCGTGATATCGTTGAGAGCTCGATAATCGATACAAGGATGAAGAGATCTGTCCTTCTTTCCCACGAAGAAGAACCCTGCACCTACTGGAGAGGAGGATGGTCGGATGATCCCAGCACTGAGCGACTCCTTCAAATAGCTTTTCATTGCCTCCTTCTCCGGCGCTGACAGGCTATAGAGGCGTCCTGAAGGTAAGGGCGCCCCCTGGCGGATGTTAATGGCGCAGTCGTAGGGCCGGTGAGGAGGCAGAGACATCGCCTTGGACTTACTGAAAACAGCACCCAGGTCGTGGAACTCTGAGGGCACAAGGGTGAGATCCGGGGGCGCGGTGTCCTGAGCTGTGGGAGGCGAGGACGGGGCGCAGGCCGCGGATTGGAGGCAGGTGCCCATGCAGAAAGTGCTCCACGCTGACACCTTCCCAGTCTTCCAGTCCAAGGCGGGGTTGTGGAGGCGGAGCCAGGGATATCCGAGGATGACAGGAGTTACTGAGGTGGGCAGGACATAGAAGGAGATATCCTCCCGATGGTTTCCAGAGATGATCACCGGGACGGGGGATGTTCGGTGAGTTACTTTTCCCAGGGAAACTCGGGAGAGATTAACCAGGGCGAGAGGAGTGTCGAGGGGGTGACAATGGATGCCCAGTCGGGTTGCCAGGCTTTGTGAAATAAAGCTACCCTCCCCGCCTGAATCCACCAGTGCATGTGTGAGGTGCCCAGTGAGGTTGTGACAGAAGCGGATGGGCAGCGTCAAATGTGTGAGGGGATTTAACCGATTAGCGTCCTCGAGGCCCCCTACAGTGACTCGCGGACCACCTCGTTTGGCTTCTCCGGACAATGCTCCACCATGTGCTGGCTACCTCTGCAATACATGCAGAGGCCCAGGTCACGACGGCGCTGTTTCTCCGCCAGGGGGAGCTTTGTCCGGCCCGTCACCATTGGTTCCGACTCCTCGGAGACCTCCGGCGGCGGCAACGCCAGGTGGCGAGCTTGGGGCAGGCATGCAGAGGTGCCCCGCGAGCGAGAAGACTGCTTCCGCTTGGAGGCGCGCTCGCGCAGCCTGTTATCCAAACTGATGGTGAGAGAAATCAGCTCCGCCAGCGTCTCCGGGGTATCCTGTCCGGCCAGCTCATCCCTCAGACCAGAATTTAGGCTGCGGAGGAAGATGCCGCAGAGCGCACGCTCTTCCCAGCCAACTTCCTCCGCGGTAACCCGGAAGTCGATCGCGTAGTCGGCCGCCGATCGGCTCCCCTGTTGGAGTCCGAGAAGGCGGTCAACCTGGACACTATCCAAACGCGAATGATCGAACACTTCCAGAAACTGTCGCACGAACTGGCCATAGGTGAGGGTGGCGTAGCTGGGCTTCACCATAATGGCGTAAGCCCAGGTAAGCGCACGACCCTCAAGGAGATTACCTATATAGCCAATTCTGCTATGTTCTCTTGGGAAAATCTCCGGGAACGTGAAGAAACACGGACTCACACTGCATAATAAAACCCTGAGCTCCACCCAGCTTACCGCTAAAGCGAGCAGGAGTGGGGATTGGTGTGAGCCGTGTTGGCGCACCCGGAGCGGGCTGGACGGCCACCGGAGCCGCAGGAGCCGCGCCACCCGGACGAGCCGAGGGGAACGGCTGCTGGGGGTCCAAGCGGTCTAATCGGTTAGTAATGACAATTAATTGATTTAATATCACCTGTTGCTGATGGGCTATTAAATCCACCCGAGCCTCGAGGGTGGAAAGACGGCGTGCGAGCCCGCTGTCTGCCGAGCCGCTCTGCTGAAGCCGTACTGACATAATGCATGGCCCAGGAGACACACACGCAGGCTCAGGATAGATTTAACAGCTTTATTAGCAACAAGGAAGTGTATGGCTACGTGTCTGTGGAATAAGAATGTATTGGTGGTGGTGTCTGTGTCAGGCACGGGGGCAGGAGGCCGTACAGCCGGACAACCCTGTGGGAGAGAGCAGAGGGAGAAGGGTAACGGGCACCACACCAATACAGGGAATAATGATGATAGCTGGCTTACTTGGTTATGACAGGTGGCTGGCGTCGACAAGGGCGAGGCCCAGGAGACAGCGACCTGCAGTACCTGTGGCAGCAGCGTAGAGCCAACGGCGAGGTGAGGAGGTCCGCCGCCGGGAATGTCCACCTGTGCACAGGGGAAGGCTAGAGGAGAGAGGTAAGGGGAGCTTACCCAAGTTATCTTCACTAGTCGGTTTGAGATACGTAGTAGCAAAGGGGCCGAAGTTGAGAGACGGCTTCAGGCCGAAGCCCAGGGCAGAGTGGATTAAATACCTCGCCGCTGACGAGGAGCAGGTGTGCGCGCGGCTGGCACCGCTGATGAGCGGCGAGTCATGACAATTTCATGCAAACCCCAATCAGAATTTAAAAATGTATTTTGTCCTTTCATGAAATTACGTTCCTTTTTAGAGTAACACCAATTTTCCATTTTTATAAATAGTTAATCATCACTTTTTTCATAAAATTGCATCCACTTTTCTTAACAAATGCTATTTTATGGGTTTCCAATTTCCAGTACAGTGACAAATTAAACTATGTTTTATTTCATTCCAAAAATGTTTGATTCACAGGTTACACTCAGTAACTCAATAACAGTCTAATGTAGTGTGACCTTGAGTTCCAATTTATTAAAATCATTCAATCTTTACTGACGGAAAATTGTTTCACCTCAAAGATCTGGACATGAACTGCATTTCTCACCAAAAGACTAGAGCTGTAACCCTATCCATCGGCCAAAAAGTGGAACTTAATCCCTTTCTCCAAGACACTTTGGCAAAAGGAATGTTTCTAATTGATAGATTTATGGGCCACATAATCCAGACATGTGGGAAACAACCAGACAGCTTCACAGTGCCATCTGGTGAATGAATCAGGAATATTTAATTTTCCCTTTTGCAGTGAAATTTATACATGATGGACAATGAACTAATTTATATTCTTTCTCTTAAGACAGTATCAGCTACTGAAGACCTGATTGATCTCTGAGGGACGGACAATGTGGTTTCAAATGTTTTTATTGATATGATGTTGAATGTGCTGTTATTTTCAGGAAGAAATTAATTTTTGCATGCTTACTAACACAAATTAGTGTCATAGTTACAATGTAGAGATATTGTATGTTCCTTTATCAAGTAGAATACCTTAGTCACTAAAATTTAAGGAATTTACGCTTTATTCAGCATACATAGTTGAGGGGGATTTCACTCTCAGATCAAATGTCTCTCCCCATCCTCTTTGTTTAGGAGACCATAGCTGCACTTAACTGACCAACAGACCTCCAGGCTTTACTTTTGTTGAACAAAACTTAAATATAATTGGGTCATCTCAGGTTTCATGAAGTTTTGGACCACCCGGCAACATCCGAGAAAGACTAGCTTTTTATTGCAATTTGTTTAGTCTGTTCTGGGGCGTTGACCAAGCTGTAAGGAGCCCCCTTCTGCTCTCCTATTTTGTTTCTTCTCATCCAAGAAGGCCCAGAGTCTTCCAGGCTCTGCAAAAAATCCTGTTTCTTTTCTTTAAATTTCATTTTTCTTTTGTTAATATTTTCTTCTTTAAATCACCATGCAGGAAGAGTTTGTTTGATTTTTTTTTTCTCAGCATAAACCAACATAGGACATTCTCCCAGAAGCTTTGTGGCTTGTCAACATGCAGTTTGGGAAATTCCAGTCTGGCTTTTTTATGATTTGTTTTCAACAGTGGTGTCCTCCTTAGTCGTCTCCCATGAAGTCCACTTTGGCTCAAACAACGACGAATGGTGCGATCTGACACTGATGTACCTTGACCTTGGAGTTCACCATGAATGTGTTTAGAGGTTGTTCTGGGCTCTTTTGTAACCATTTAGATTATCCGTCTCCTCCTGCGGCCACATCCAGGGAGGTTGGCTACAGTCCCATGTATCTTATATTTCTGAATAATATGTGCAACTGTCATCAAAGGAACATCAAGCTGCTTGGAGATGGTCTTATAGCCTTTACCTTTAACATGTTTGTCTATAATTTTCTTTCTAATCTTCTGATACAACTCTCTCCTTTGCTTCCTCTGGTCCATGTTTAGTGTGGTAAACACCATGTCACCAAACAGCACAGTGACTACTTGTCACCCTTTAAATAGGCCGACTGACTGACTACAGGTTTGTAGACACCTGTGATGTTAATTAGAGGACACATCTTGGTTGAGCATGTCCCTATGGTCACATTATTTTCAATCCTTTCTAGGGATACCATCATTTTTGTCCAGGCCTGCTTCATGAGTTTGTTTTTTAAAATAATTCTGTTGAACCACAATTCAAAAGCATTGTCTGATTTTCATTGATTAATTTTCATAGAATTTTTATTTATTACCACTTTTATCAGATTCAAGTTATTTCTGTGACCATTGTGGGTTTTTCTTTCAGGGGTACCAACAATTTTGTCCACGTCTGTATAATGCCCATGATACACGTTGAATTCTCAGTTTTAAAGTTATCCAAATACTGTATGTTCACCTATTCTGACATTTCTTAATAAACCATTGAAAGACGTATGGGAGTTATTGTTTGATTTCATGTCCATCTTCTTGATTATCCAGAGACAAGAACTCACAAGGGTTTATTTTGAGACTGATTCAAAATTGGTACAATAAAGGATTGTTAATAAAATTGTCCATTATATGGACTGGTGCCCCTAACGAGGATTTGAGTGTAATGAAAGTAACTCTTCATTCCTGCTCACATTCATGTTTACATTAATACACGTGCCAACATTAAATTACCTATAAAAACCCAAAAATCCACATCACAATGATGCTCATAATACAAGCTGATTTCTCTGTTTTGAAGTTATCCATATATGTTAACCTATTCTGACATTTCTGATTTAAACTAGTCACATACATATGGGAGTTAAGATAAGATAAGATAAGATAAGAAGATAAGATAAGATAAGATAAGATAAGCCTTTATTAGCCCCACAATGGGGAAATTCCAGGATTGCAACAGCACAGGGATAGCAACACTCAGAGCAACAATCAGAAGGCAAGAAAAAACAAGAGCAGCTAGTATACATATGTACATATTAATCTAAATATATATATATATATATATATATATATATATATATATACTGTATATATATATATATATATATATATATATATATATATATATATATATATATATATATATATATATATATAAATATACACTACCGTTCAAAAGTTTGGGGTCACCCAGACAATTATTTTGTGTTTTCCATGAAAAGTCACACTTATTACCACCATGAGTTGTAAAATGAATAGAAAATATAGTCAAGACATTGACAAGGTTAGAAATAATGATTTGTATTTGAAATAATAATTTTTTTTCCAGATACTCAACCTGCTCAAAGGAAGGTCAGTTTTATAGCTTCTCTAACCAGCTAAACTGTTTTCAGCTGTGCTAACATGATTGTACAAGGGTTTTCTAATCATCCATTAGCCTTCTGACACAATGAGCAAACACATTGTACCATTAGAACACTGGAGTGATAGTTGCTGGAAATGGGCTTCTATACACCTATGTAGACATTGCACCAAAAATCAGACATTTGCAGCTAGAATAGCCATTTACTACATTAGCAATGTATATTAGATATTAGAGTGTATTTGTGATTAGATTAAAGTTATCTTCATTGAAAAAAACAGTGCTTTTCTTTCAAAAATAAGGAAATTTCTAAGTGACCCCAAACTTTTGAACGGTAGTGTATACACTACCGTTCAAAAGTTTGGGGTCACCCAGACAATTATTTTGTGTTTTCCATGAAAAGTCACACTTATTTACCACCATGAGTTGTAAAATGAATAGAAAATATAATCAAGACGTTGACAAGGTTAGAAATAATGATTTGTATTTGAAATAATAATTTTTTCCTTCAAACTTTGCTTTCGTCAAAGAATCCTCCATTTGCAGCAATTACAGCATTGCAGACCTAACATGATTGCACAAGGGTTTTCTAATCATCCATTAGCCTTCTGACGCAATGAGCAAACACATTGTACCATTAGAACACTGGAGTGATAGTTGCTGGAAATGGGCCTGTATACACCTATGTAGATATTGCACCAAAAACCAGACATTTGCAGCTATAATAGTCATTTAGCACATTACCAATGTACAGAGTGTATTTGTGATTAGTTTAAAGTTATCTTCATTGAAAAAAAGTGCTTTTCTTTCAAAAATAAGGACATTTCTAAGTGACCCCAAACTTTTGAACGGTAGTGTATATATATACACATACAATGCGGAGCATTGTGGTTGGTGGATGTGCAGCAGAAAGTCTAAGCTCTCTCTCCGTGGATGCGGCGGGCCAGCTGGATGTCTTTGGGCATGATGGTGACCCTCTTGGCGTGGATGGCGCACAGGTTGGTGTCCTCGGAGAGACCCACCAGGTAGGCCTCGCTGGCCTCCTGCAGAGCCATGACGGCGGAGCTCTGGAAGCGCAGGTCGGTCTTGAAGTCCTGAGCGATCTCCCTCACCAGGCGCTGGAAGGGCAGCTTACGGATGAGCAGCTCCGTGGATTTCTGGTAGTTATTGTTTGATTTCATGTTCATCTTCTTGATTATCAGCAGACAAGAACTCATGAGGGTTTTTTTTTTTTTGAGACTGATTCATAATTGGTACAAATGAAGAATTGTTAATAAATTGTCCATTATCTGGACTGGTGCCCTAATGAGGCTCTGAGTATAATGAATATAAATCTTCATTCCTGCTCACAGTCATATTTACATTAATATTTGTACCAACATTAAAATACCTATAAACCCATAAATCCACTACACAAGACAGATACAAACCAGATATACAAATAATATAATATACATGAAACCAATATACAAGGAGAGAGGTGAGGGCAAAGGCAGGCTTCATGTCAAAAAGGCAGATAATAATAAACTAGATGGCACTAGAAAAAATAAACTAAGAAACATGAATAAACAAACAGAAATAAAAGGCAACTCAAATATCATCATACATGTTAACTACACAACAGAAGTGAAGAAATTACAGAGAAGACCAAGCTCAAAAACAAAACAACCCGAGATAAGGAAATACAGAAAATAATCAGAATAAATAAAAGTGTGAGGACGGTTCCCCAACAGTGCTCCACATCATGACACAGAGAGTGAATTATACTCTGTCTTTCGGCAATGAGATTGGTGACTAGCATCCCTTTTAGCTTCCTATCGCTAGCATTGTTCACCCCGGCAGCAGCAATAAAGCCGAGGAACATCTCGTGCCAGCGGGGCCAGGGAAATAGTGGCTCACCTGGCAGAGAAAGAAATGGCTGTAGGGGTGCCAAACATGCTTTCATATCAGAGTTATAAGAGTTTATCCTTGTCACCATTTGTTATATCTAAGATAGAGGTGCAGAAAAGTGGATATTGACCACACTCTCCTTTATTCAACACACAACTGAACTCTATACAGAAGGGTGACACTGCATGGCCCACGGCGAGTTTGCCATGTCATCATTCCACCTCCGGCAAGTCACCAAATCCAAACACCACAGACTGATTTTTAAAAGCCTCAGAAATAAAGGCACCATGCAGCTCTGTAAAGCAAAAGCATTTTTTTTCTTAATCATAATCAAAAATGCAAAAGAAAACAACAAAAAAACTGTGGAAATGTGTTGATAAGCTCAAATGAAAAAATGCAAAAAAGTGAAGTCATACATCTCAATTTTAATGGGAAAACTTCACTCAGATAGTTTAGTTATAGCCAGCAATTCTAATCAGTATTTTATCAAATCAGCACAAGAACTGGGTCTGAACTTTACCCAAACATACACGCACCAAATTAAAGTTACTCATGAAACTGATCTAAACCTTAAACCCACAAACTAGGTAAAGCTTAACAAAATTTTACCATCTCTATCACGTTCCAGAGCTAAGGATATTCATGGACTAGGCACTGTATTCTTGATAAAGAATAAAGATAATTTAATAATTCCAATTACAGAACTAATAAATCAATCAATACATGAAAATATATTTCCTGATGCATTGAAACCTGCCATTGTAACCCCCATACACAAAGCCGGAGACAAACAGGAAATTAGTAATTACAGATCGATAAGTATACGTCCTGTTTTGTCAAAAGCTATTGAAAAGGTGGCAGTAGACCAACTGGTAGAACATCTTGAATCTGCCCAGTTGCTGCATCCCATGCAGTTTGGTTTCAGGCGGAACCACTTAACGGAGATTGCATGTTGTTACTTTATTGAAATAATTAACCCTTTGCACGCCGGTCAATTTCCCTAAAAACGCCAAAAAATAATGTGCCCAAAGTAAATCGAAAGCTGTTCTTCAACCCTTTGCAGCATCTTCATGGGGTTGGTCTCATTTAAAAGAAAACACTTTGATTTTTTTGGCAAAATAGTCATAATCTCTCTAAATGCTCCGGCCACTGAGTTACAGTCATCTAAACATAGTGAACTTGAAGAAAATAAATTTGGCCTGGGTGTTTTTTTGGATACAAATGCTTGCAATTAACACACAGCTTCAGGTCCGGGCTGGAAAATGCAACAGAAATGTAGAACCAAGTGTTATCCAGCTGAGGTCAAAATTTTGTAACAATACCATAAAAAATGAATATATTACACAGCTTTTTCCTCAGGTAGTTCCCAGGCGTTTTTGAACTGTGCCAAATTGTGCCAAATGGCACAGTTTGGAAAAACGTCTGTAACTTTTGAATGATTCAATATAGAAACTTCATCTTGGGCTCTAATGAAAGGTGACACTCAGGGCTGTGTGTGTGTGTGTGTGCCCGTTGCCCGTTGCGCAACGGTCCGTCATGCAGCGATGACGCACAGCTCTAATTTACCGATCGGTCAAAAGTCATTTTGATTACAATTTTAAGGGATAAAGAATAATTTAGCTTAGAACACTTACCTCTTCACAGCAGAAGCGGAGCTGGCGAACTTCTTCCTCATTGTCAGATGAACGCGACGCTGGTCTCGCGACCCGATCAAAACATAATTCCATTATTGCGGTTTTGCACTTCCATGATTGCGGTTTTTGGCGAACGATTTTTCAAAACAAATAACAGTAGTAATTAAAAATAGACTGGCGAACGCGTGTGTCACTCAGCCTTCGTCGTCGGCCTCCGTCGGTCTATTATGACCATGGAAGAGAATCCTAAACGTCTGCTCTGTTGGGACAGCACCGCCTGTGGCCGAACATGCCGAAAAAAGCTCGCGAACTTCTGTGCTTCAATTGGCTCGCTGCATTCACAGCATTGGTAGGCGGGTCCTTCTTGCTAGGTTTTCAGTCATTGGTTCTTCAAGGTTTCAGAAACCCAATTCAAGGCTCCTATTAGTCGAATGAGAGGTCAATCATATCTGATCTGTTCGCGGCTGTGTCTGTAGTGGAAGAACTTTTTTTTTTTTTTCAGCGCACGCTTGGAGGCAGCGCCCTCGTGCGTCCTAGAGCGCACAAGAGCGCCCTCGTGTGCTCTGGGATGCAGAGACTTGCCCGCCCGCGGTACAATGGAGTGCAAGAGGTTAAACAAAATCTGAACAAACGGGGAGTGGTAGGATCCATCTTTTTAGACTTACAGTATGTAAAGCCTTTGAAACGGCCAATCACTCAGTCCTTCTTTCTAAACTATCAGGATATAAACTTTCCATGAATACCTTAGCTGGTTAAAATCTTATTTATTTGGTCACTCCCAGTGTGTGCGCATAAACAATAATGTATCCCAATCAAAGGCATGGACCAAGGGGGTACCACAAGGTTAAATTTTTGGCCCGTTGCTTTTTACCTTGTATATTAATGATTTGCCATCAGTATGTGAAGATGACATAAAAATTCAGATGTATGCAGATGACACAGCCATCTACACACATGGGAAGGATGCCAAACAAGTGACTGACAAGTTAATGATAGCAATGGAGAAAGTGTCAAAATGGCTTTATCAATCATACCTCACTCTGAATGTCGGGAAAACAGCTACCATGAACTTTACCAACAAACAAAATCATACGCACTATCTGACTATAACTGTAATTGAAGCAAATATAGAAAATGCAAGAGTTTATTTGGGTGTCACATTAGGTTCAGGTTCAGATTCAGGTTACTTTATTTGTACCCGTAGGTAGATTTGTTTTGCAGTCTGGTGACATCCATATTTACAAGCCACAAAATACATTCAACATAGACACAAACACAGGCACACATGAAGCTGACTATAAACATGATAAAAATACTCAAGGCTCCATCAATCAGGGTATAAAAAGACAAAGAGATGGGAGAAAAACCAGAGGTAAGAGAGAAGGGTCATGTTAAAAGTTAAAAAGTAGTCAAAGAGGTTAAAAACTCAAAGGTCTAAAACCCAATAAAATATTTAGAACCCAAGTAACATCCTACAAAAATAAGTAAATATAAAATGGAGTTAATAAATAGGTACCTAAATTATGTGCAATATATTGTTACAGCTTGTTCAACTCTTTGGCAGCAGCAGGAACAAAGCTGTTTTTGTAGCGCTGGGTTTTACTCTTTGGGACAGCAAACCTCTGTCTTGAGGGAAGAAGCTGAAAGTTGCAGTGCAAAGGGTGGGAGTCATCATTTAAAATGGAGGTAGCCATCCTCTGTACTTGTCTGGTGTACAGGGATGTCAGGCTCAGCTGTGACTCACCAAGCAAATGACTGGACCATCTAACTACCTGATCCAAGGATTTCCTCTGTTTCAGTTTTATCTGACCAAACCATGACACTAAAGAAAAGGATAAAACAGATTCAATAAAAGCCCGATAAAACATTGTCATTATGGTTTGGTCAATTTGGAAGCGTGCAAGTTTTCTCAAGAAATGCAAATGTTGCTGACCCTTTTTACACACCCTTTCACAGTTCTCTTCAAAGTTTAAATTACTATCAATAATCGTCCCAAGATATTTGTAGGATTGTACACATTCGGTGGTCTGGCCTTTTAGTACGGTGACTTTGTGCCTGGGAGTTTTCCTCTTAAAGTCAATAATCATGTCTTTAGTTTTTGTCGCATTCAGCTGCAGGTAGGAATCCTCACACCAGTGAACAAAGTCATCAACTACTGGGCCGTGGCCACTCTCACCATCCTGGAGGAGACTGGCAATAACTGAGTCATCAGCATACTTTATAATGTGTCTGTTGTCATGTCTGCTCCGACACATGTTTGTGTACAGGATGAAGAGTAGTGGTGACAACACACACCCCTGAGGAGAGCCAGTAGAAGAGCACTTTAGGTCAGACAATGTACCATTGATCCTTACTCTCTGCGTCCTGTTGGTTAAGAAATCCAGAATCCAACCCACCAGATTATTGCTCAAATCAAATTGTTGCAGGAGCCTTTCAACTAAGATATGAGGTTGGATTGTATTAAAGGCGGAGGAAAAGTCCACAAATAAAAGCCTGGCATGTGTCCCATTAAAATCCAGATGTTTAAAAAGCATGTTAAACAGAGTGATAGTGGGATCCTCCACTCCTCTGTGAGGCCTATAGGCAAACTGCAGAGGATCCAATGCATGCTCAGTCTGCTTTAGGACCTCACATCTGACCAGTTTTTCAAAAATTTTCATTAAAATTGAAGTCAAAGCAACTGGTCTAAAGTCGTTTACCGTTTTAGGACAGCTGGATTTTGGAACGGGAACAACCACGGCTTCTTTCCAGATCTTAGGCACATGTTGTGTCTGTAAGGACTTATTGAAAATGTAATGAAATATAGGACTCAGTTCATGTGCACAGGACTTTACCAAGCGCCCACATATATTATCAGGGCCCTGACTTTTGTTCACTTTTACAGCGCAGAACTCCCTTTTAACATCCTGCACCTCAATATTAAAGTGCTGATTGTCTTTGAGTTTCTGTTTCAAATCTTGGGTTTCTGTGCTAAAATCAAAGGAGTCAAAACAACCATAAAAACAATTAAGAGCATTAGCCAGCTCTGTGTCTGAATTAAAACCATCTAAAAACACACAATTACTGCGCTCTGTGCTCTGAAGGCCTGCAATAGTTTTCATACTGGCCCAGGCTGAACCAAGTTTCTTTGTTGCTATCTTGCTTTCCAATTCTGATTTATAATTCTGTTTTGCTCTTAAAATTTCGGACTTCAGCTCTTTTGTGGCAACCTGTAGCTCAGAAACAGACCCCTGTTTAACGGCAAGTGCTTTCCTCTGTAAGCAGGATTTAACTGATTTTGTAACCCATGGTTTGTTGTTGGGATATATTTTGACATGTTTACGTGGAACAATCTTATTTTTACAGAAAGCCATGTATGAGCATGTGACATCCACCAAAGAGTCCAAATCATCCCCGCAGGCCAGTGTGAACATCTCCCAGTCTGTACAGTTAAAGCATTCCTGGAGGCTGTGCACTGAATCCTCTGTCCACACATCAACGTCTCTCATCTCCACCTTGCCTCTTCTGAGAGCAGTTTTATATGTGGGCAGCAAATGTACGCAGTTGTGATCTGAGGATCCTAAAGGAGGAAGGGGGAGTGATTTATAGGCCCTCTCTATGGATCCATAGCACAGGTCCAATGTCTTTTTTCGCCTGGTTGGGCAGGAGACATCCTGATAAAAGTTTTTAAGTGTCTTCTTTAAAGAAACATGGTTAAAATCCCCAAGAATGAAGTTTGGCGCCTCTGGAGAAATTGATTGCAGCCGCTGGACCACATCAAAGACGGTGCTGGAGGCGGAGTCAGCGTCTGCCCTCGGGTGAATGTACACAGTTGTGATGAAAAGCTGGGGGAACTCACAAGGAAAATAAAAGGGGCGTAGTAGCACAGACAGCAGCTCCACATCGGGTGTGCAGATGCGCTCTCTGACCGTGACAGATGTGCAATACTGCTTATTAATATATAAACATACGTCGCCCCCCTGACGTTTCCCCGTTACCTCTTCCTGCCGATCCGAGCGCAGTGGGGCTCCAAAGCCGTCAATCCACAGGTTTGCGTCTCGGTCATGCGCATTAAGCCAAGACTCGGTGAAAGCCATGACACAGCAGTTCTTAAAGTCCTTCTGGTAGCGTACATTCCCTTGAATTTCATCCACCTTGCTCCTCATAGATTGTACGTTCCCAAAAATCATAGAAGGAAGAGGAATGTTACCAAACTGACGTCTTCTCAGGCGCAATTTCATGCCTCCACGCTTTCCACATTTCCTTCTCCCGTCTCTCCCGTCTCTCTTTTCACCGCTGTGTCCGTCTCTCAAAATAAAGTCCGGCAGTTGCAGCTTAGGCTCAATCACAGCCGCTGCATCAACCGTGTTTAAATGCAGCAACATGTCCCTGGAATAATGTATTGTGCCTGCCATGATGCCGATTGCGTTTACCTCAGAGACAAAGAGCCGGAGGAAAAGTAGCAGCAGTGCAAAAAAGGGGAGGAAGTTCATATTGATGGAACCAGGGAGCTCTTCGCCATACAGTCCACAAACATTCCAGGACAGAAACGACACAGAAAATTTCGTAAAAACACATTAAAGTGCATAAAAACAAGACACACAGACAACGGACTTTTTCACCAGCTGCCGGTCCCTGCGTGCACATGCGCCCTCCATTAGATCCCATGCTCAGCTTTAAAAAGAATATTAAAAAAAAAATAGGAGCCAAACTCTGAAATATAACCTTGCAAATTTTTGATGCATCAGAAACTCACTTATTCTAAAAGGATCAAAAACCTTTCTGAATGCCATGAATTTGACGCATTTCTCCTATTGCATCTCATGCTGGTCATAAGCCAATAGTATGACTCTGAAACCCTCGGAATCCCTGCAAAAGCAATCCACCAAAATTCTGGATAAGAAGATGCAACAGTATCACCATTGGGGTATACTTGCTGAACATGATGTGAAGCTTTGAAAATATGATCATGTATGCAAATATACTTCTGGTCTTTAAATTTATCCATGGTTCTATACCCCCACCTCTTAAGACTTTTGTGTACTTAACTTCTGAACAAAATACCAGAAAAACAAAGACTTCCTATACTGTATATGTGTGTGTCTCACTCATGCTTCCTGTCGCGTCGTAAACCTGTGATATGTGCCATCACATCATCTTCTTTTGTCTTGTGTGCTGTTTTGGATTATCCAGCGTAGAGCTGCATCTTTGCATTATTGAACATACTGAACTTCATCTCTGCTTTGGGTCCATTTTTGCTGCACCCCCCCACCCCATACATGACATTCTCATACAAAGCTATAATGGAATGGAACAAGCTCCCCGCTGCTTTGAAGAGCAGAGAAACGAAAAAAAAAAAAAAAAGAAAAAAAAAAAGCCTTTTATCTCTTATCAGACCAGAACAAATTACAGACTTTTCCACAGAGACTAAAAATTGGATTTTAAGTAATCAAGGCTGCCAGCATTGACTCTCTCCCTTAAATGGGATTTGAAATTGTACTCTTAAGTTGTTTTTATGAGTACTTTTCTCTTGTCTTTTTACCTTTTAAACTTCCTCCCTGCTTATTTCAGTGACAACACATTCAGAAATTACACCTGAATTGCTTTCTATATATGCTGTTTTTCTTTTAAAATCTTCTTGCCTGCCTCAGGGACTACAGATGAAAATTAGTGAGAACACTATAATCTGGTACAGAGCATCTTTACCCTTTGTTTAATGTTTTTTTCTGTACATGGTCCCTAACAAATAAACTAATACACTATAACTATGAACTGCATGATTGAGATCTCTCCAAATCCCTTGATAGATAGATAGATAGATAGATAGATAGATAGATAGATAGATAGATAGATAGATAGATGTACTTTATTGATCCCAAACTGGGAAATTACAGTGTAACAGCAGCATGACAGTAGACAACCAAACGACAGAAACACACACATGACAGACAAAGGGATTACCCATGGAAAGTAAAACTAACACTACTATAAAAACCTATATGCATCCTAGCTTAATATATGATGACTCGTATAAACACATGAATCATACCCACTGCACAATGCAGGACTGTCAGGAGCAGAGTGAAATGTGAAGTACCAATTAGACTTTAAGGTGCAATATGGCAGCATAGTTTTGACCAGAATACAACATTATAGTGAGTTATTGTACAGTGAAATGGCATGTGGCAGGAAAGATTTCAGAAGACTGAGATGGCCACTCAAGAACCTTCACTTTTTTTCTGCTGTAGTCAACAACCGATTGACTTGGCCTTGTGTTTTGGATCATTGTCATGTCAGAATATCTAAGTGCGTCCCATGCGCAGCTTCCAGAGTGATGAGTGCAAATTTTCTTACAGTGCTTTCTGATAACATGCTGCATTCATGGTAGGGATGGTGTACTTATCATCGTAGGCCTTGTTGACTCCTCTCCAAATGTAATGTTTATGGTTGTGGCCACAAAGTTTAATTTTGGTCCCATCACTCCAAATAACTTTGTTCCAGAAGTTTTGAGCCTTATCTCTGTGCTGTTTGGCGTATTGTAGGCAGGCTGCTTTCTCACATTAACGTAGTAATGGCTTTCTTTTAGTGACTGACCATGCAGCCCATTTTTCTTGAAGTGCCTTCTTATTGTGCATCTTGAAACAGCCATACTGTGGGGGCATGGTGTGGGGGTTTTCTCCACCCACAGAGGCAGGGGGAAAGAGGACGACAATGGACCCAATGAAGAGGTGTCACCGGGTGGCATCAGACAGGACTGTTGGTTCTATGCGCCCCCGCAGGGAGAGAAAAGAATGAAAGAGAAAGGTGTGAAAGAGGCGCCAGTGTATGTTATGTTAATGTGCCACACATTCCTTTGTTAAACAACAATGCATGATGGTTGGAAGCTCCAGGTCTCAATGCATGGGATTAAAGATATAAAAGGAGAATGCACAAAGACCCAGGAG
Organism: Pholidichthys leucotaenia; assembly: GCA_020510985.1. Taxonomy (NCBI): domain Eukaryota; kingdom Metazoa; phylum Chordata; class Actinopteri; order Cichliformes; family Pholidichthyidae; genus Pholidichthys; species Pholidichthys leucotaenia. The sequence continues at coordinate 266,124,965 of CM035836.1, forward strand.
CATGTTTCACTGTTTGATATTATGTTTTTGGAGAAAGAATAAAGCCTTGTGTCGTTCAGCTCGTGGCCTCGCCTATTCCTTTCTCCACACTGGTGATCCTGACATGCCACGGAAAGCGAGCCGAGGACCACCCCGGTGACTACCTGGAGGGGGAGTACCAGCACCGTGTGCGCTGTTTCAGTCAAGCTCCTGGACTTCTGACTTCACGACCCGGTGGCGTGGTTTTCTCACACAGAAGCCCAGTTCGCACTTTGCGGGATAACAATGGATGACACAAAATGCTACTACATGGTCGCAGAGCCGGACATGTGCACCACGCAACAGGTGACAAGCGTGCTCCAGGAACCGCTGCCCCTGGGTTCTTTTAGGGCTGCACTCTGAACCTAAGGAGGATTTGGCAGCCTCCCCAGCTTAGGGCTGCGCTCTGCACCTAAGGAGGATTTGGCTGCCTCCCCAACAGAACTCATTTTTTCTCAGCCGCTGCTGATCCCTGGAGAGTTTCTACCTGAAAACCCCGCACCAAGGCTGATCCAACCGCACAATTTTTACACAGATGGAGGCTGGGAGCGACCTGGTCCGGCCCACCATTGTTTTCCCTGCTCATTCATCTCAAGAAGCTTGCAGAAGGCCGGTTTTGTTTTTGGCAGGCACGATGCACAACAGACCCTGGAGCGGACAACCACCGTTGGTGGCTCTGCAAGTTGGCGATCCCTCAGCAGGGACCTGTGCTCGAGAAGGATGTGTCCCCCCCCCCCCTTTCTCTCCACAGACTGTCGTGCCCTCTGGTACACCTCACCAGCAGGATGGTTCTACTGGATAGGGAACCCCCCATTACAGCCGCTATGGGTGCCGACTCGAGCCCAAAGGATGGGGGGGTGTAGAGCCCCTTCTGGGTGTTCGGGGTGGGGTGGGGGGGCTGTGTGGGGGCATGGCATGGTTTTTTTCTCCACACAGAGAGGCGGGGGGAAAGAGGAGGACAATGGACCAAATGAAGAGGTGTCACGGAGGGCATCAGACAGGACTGTTGGTTCTATGCACCCCGTGGGGAGAATAAGAGTGACCGAAGCCACGGAGAGAAGAAACGTGTGAAAGAGGCACCGGTGTATGTTATGTTAAAGTGCCACACATTCCTTTGTTAAACAACAATGTATGATGGTCGGAAGCTCCGGGTCTCGATGCATGGGATTAAAGATATAAAAGGGGAATGCACAAAGACCCAGGAGCATTGTTTTGCTGTTTGCTGTTATGTTGTTGGAGAAAGAATAAAGCCTTGTGTTGTTCAGCTCGTTGCCTCGCCTATTCCTTTCTCCACAATACCACTTTTTTTTCAGAGCCCCATATGTCAGCTGAAGTTAAATGAGGGTTTTTCTTTGTATTCTGAACAATTTTCCTGGCAGTCGTGGCTGAAATTGTTGTTGGTCTACCAGTCCATGGCTTGGTTTCAACAGAATCCCTCATTTTTACTTCTTAATTAGACTTTGAACACTGCTGATTGGCATTCTCAATTCATTGGATATCTTTTTATATTCTGTTCCTGTTTTATAAAGTTCATCTATCTTCTCCAGCAGGTCCTTTGATAATTTTTTTGCTGTCCCCATGGTTCGGAATCCATGAACATCAGTGCAGCACTGGATGAAAGATTCAGGGGTATTTCAGGAGCCCAGATACTCACTGACTTTTTATACGCACACACTAATTACAAGTAAACAGATCACAGGTGAGGAGGATTACTTTTAGAAGCCATTTAAACTTGTGTGTGTCAACTTCTGTGCCTGTTATCAGGCAAAAACGTCCGGCGTATATAAACTTTTGATCAGGATTATTTGGGTAGTTTCTGTTGTCATTATGATTTAAAAAGAGCAAACACAATTGTCTGATAATAAATGGCTTCACCCAACCACTAACTATGAGTGAAAGAAAAGTTTTTGTATTATCATTCATATTGTCTGAAAAATGGCAAAAAAAAAAATCACAACTTCTGCCAGGGTATGTAAACGTATGGGCACAATTCTATCTATCTATCTATCTATCTATCTATCTATCTATCTATCTATCTATCTATCTATAACCGACAACTAATAGCCGACTACTGATCGGAGGGTCAGTGGTTCAGTTCCCGCTGTGTCTGCAGTCTGCATGTCAAAGTGTCCTTGAGCAAAACACTGAACCCACAGCTGCTCCTGGTGGGTCAGGTGAGCACCAGTGCATGGCAGTTCTGCCTCCATCAGTGTGTGAAAGTGTGTGTGAATGGGTGGGTAGCAGGATCTGTAAAGCGCTTTGGTCATCCAGAGATGAGAAAAAGGCGCTGTATAAGTGAACATCATTTACCATTTACTATTCAATACTGCACGTCTGTGTTTTAAAGGGATGATCAGGAATGCTTTGGATTGGATTATCCAAAAGACACCTCTGAATAATTTGACTAGCGACTTTGCACCTTTCACTGGTACACACGGCATTTTCCCCAATGCCCGTCATAACAAAACGGACTGGGCTACACCCAGAAACCTGCTATGCACATTTAACAACTGATGAGTGAATAGAATACCATAATACAATCCTAATTTCAGTTAACTGTAACAGTGTTGTGTTCATTCATGATTAATTGTGATTAAAAATGTGTCCCTTTTTTAATGTATGGTACCTTAAACTTGGAAAATTTTGTTTTTCATACTCTCATAATCATGGGAGTGGACAAATATCACCACTCATGTGAGTGCCAGTAGTAGATAGTCCAGTCCTTTTACCATATTCAATTCAATTCAGTTCATTCATTCATTCATTCATTCATCTTCTTCCGCTTAATCCTTTTTGGGTCGCGGGGGGGGGCTGGAGCCTATCCCAGCTCTTTGGGCGAGAGGCAGGGTCCACCCTGGACAGATCACCAGTCCATCACAGGGCCAACACAGAGAGACAGACAACCATTCACTCTCACAGTCAGACCTAAGGACAATTTAGAATCCCCAGTTTTGATGCCAATTAACCTATTCAGTTCAATTCAACTTTATTTATACAGCACCATTTCACAACAACAGTCATCTCAAAGCACTTTCAACTGTAGGGGAAACCCCCACAATTACAGAAAGACCCCAGCAATCAGGCGATCCCCTGTGAACAAGCATTTGGCGATGGTGGAGAGGAAAAACTCCCTTTTAGAAGGAAGAAACCTTGAGCAGAACCGGGCTCAGGGAGGGGCAGTCATCTGCTGCGACTGGCTGGGGGGTGAGGGGATAGAGAAGAAGGAGAAGAAAAGAGGGGATAGAGGGGATAGAGGGGATAGAGAAGAAGGAGAAGAAAAGAACAGACACGTAGAGAACAAACATAACTCTCTACATGTCATGAATATGACTCTCACCCGGAGCCAGCCAGCCCCTAGCTTAGCTGTTAGCCTTGAGCCTAGCTGTCTGTACCTTTCATATCTGCTTTTCACAGCAGACGTCGCTGTTATGTTCGTAAAATGATGAGGAGGCGAGGTGACAGTTTTTGTATTTTATCAATAGAATTAGAACAACACAGGAGTCACTCCGAACAGGTAAAGAGTCCACAGCAAAGTGACAGAGGGTCTCTCACCATGACCTCTTATACTTCACCTCCCTCTACACCCAGGGCACCGCCATATTGGTACACTCAACTATGTACATAATATTCATACTTGACATCCCCCCCCCCCGAAGAAAATCTCAAGCACACTAATAGGGCCCTCCCAAGATTTACAACCCAACTCAAACACTAAGCATCAAAATTTACAAAACTATCCATGCACACCATACAGGCCCTGCGGGTCTATACTGCCATTTTAATCGTTAGAGTTCTTAAACACAAAAAAGGGCCGTATAAATAAATTAATCCCAAAGCAATTATGTACAATTCCAAAGCACTTCAGACATCAAACATTCACAGACACGGTACACAATAGCTTAATGGCTGTCCCAAACCCCCACCCCACAACATAGGCATTTCACACGCTCACAGTACTGGGAACATTCACATCTCACACTTCAGTCTTTGTCTTAACCTTCCACACCACTGGGCTCTATTTCCTTTCTTTCACCACACACACGCACACACACAGGGGAAATTTCAAAAAGTTATGTGGTTTCAAAAATAAAACAGTATTAACTTGAACATGTCATGGCATAATACAGCATAACACAATATAGCATAGTATAACACACCACTAACTCCCCCTTTAAAGTCTTGCTAAGGACCCCCTGGAGGCTTCCCCCTGAAACGTCCATCAGGCGGCTCACTTCCAGAGCGTAGTTGCCTTTTTCTCACTGGAGACGGGCTGCTCTGGTATTTCCTCTCTCCTAAACTCCGCAGCTCATTTGGGTGCCTTCTGGATCCATCGGATAGTTCCAAGTAATCGTCCTCACGAGTCCTCACTACCCACAGCTGCCCCTGGTCATCCCGCTGTTCTCGTGATCTGCGGACCCCACCAAGCTGAGACTCAACCCTGGGGCGGGCTTTATTGCCAATTCTTAGGAGTGTACTCACTGGCCTTCGTGGTCCATGGCGCCATGACCGGGTTTCTTTTCGGTGTTGGAGAGTCCCGCAAACCCAGTCCAAGATCTGCCTCGGATCCTGCTCTTAGGCACGCCTGGGGATCGTGGCACTCGGTCTCGCCCTGCTCTCTTTCATCTGTTGCGCTGAATCAGCCACGGCAGCACCCGGTTCAACGGTGGTACTCGGCTGGCCACTGGAACTACAGTGTGCCTGCTCGCTGGCCCCATTCGCCGCTGAAGGTATTCAACTGTGCCGCTCGGGTCCTGCAAACTCTGGCACCGGAAACTCCCTGCGACGGCGCTCCTTAGTGTCGGTCATACCCGTCGTCACTCGTCCTGGGCAGGTTTAAGCCCCACACTTTGTCGGCATTCCCCACATAAAAGGGCTGGTCCCACAGCCTGCAGCCCGACCACTCCTCTCCTACACTGCAAGCAATGGAGAATCCAAGTCCATAAAACAGGTCGCAGCCCATTAGGTTAGCTCTTTCAGTGGACACTGTAAACTCTACTACACACATTGACACTGATTTGTATCTTGCCGAGAGCATCAGCGAGCCCACGATGTCCAAGAGGTTGTTCCCATAACCATAGCACGCTACGTCAGACCTGCTCACTCTATAATGCGGGAAAAGGTTCCTCACTGTGGCCGAGTTCAGGATGGAGGTTGCCGATCCCGTGTCCAGCATCAGCGGCATGACCACTCCGTCCAATTAGATGTTGCAATAAATGTGTCCATCCATGTTCGGTGAGACCATGTGAACCACCGTAGGTTCCCTTGTAGAAGAGCCCCTCTCTGTTTTCTGGTCCCCCTGCTCAAAGTTTTTACAGGCTCTTGTGAAGTGGTGAAACAGACCGCACTTTCCACAATGCTTCCCCCTCGCTGGACATTTTCTCGCCTTGTAGCGGTGCCTGGTGGACCCACAGCCATGGCATCTTGGCATCCCTGGGGCAGACCAAATCTTCACAGCGGAGGCATATTCTTCGTCACTCTTGCCATCCGAGTCCATGGCCACTGCATTCCACTGTTTCTTGTCCTTTTGCAGCTTGTTTCCCTTGCCGAGGTTTCCGGTCAGCTTCGCTGCTGCCTCATACTGCTGTGCTAATTCCATGGCGGCTAACAGCTTCAGTTCTCCCACATGTGTGAGGAAGCAAACCCTTGTGGGGGAGTAGAGGACATGCTCCGCTAGTTGGTCGTGGATCATTTCTTCCTCCAAAATGCCAAAATGGCGTTCTCTTGCCAGCTGCCATAGGTCTGCGACGAATTGTTGCAAAGACTCACCCTGCCCCTGACATTGCTGTCGAAACTGGATCCGCCTCATGATGATGTTCTCTGGGGCACGAAAATATCCTGCCATTAGCCTCACCACATTGTCGAATGTGTCACCACCTCCTAACGTACTCAGGATCCTCTGGCCCTCCATTCCCAGGTTGTGGACCAGAATTGCCCCTTGCACGCAATTTTTCGAGCTCGCCAAGGTCCAGAGCGATGAGACAATTCTCGAAGGCTGTGTACCACCTGGTCCAGGGGACGAGCGGTTCTCCTGGAGCCTCCAAGAATGGTCGGAAAGCGGTAGAAGCTCGCTCCATACCCTTTTGTCCTCGTTTCCAAATGTTACGTCCGTATAATGATGAGGTGGCAAGGTGACAGTTAATGTATTTTATTAATAGAATAAGAACTAAACAGGAGTCACTCTGAACAGGTATATGTCACCATGGGTTGAGATGCCGTCTCGGCACTCAGCCCATGTTTTCCCTCATCCCTGCTTCCCATTGAGCAGCGTCTCAGCTGGCCCCCAGCTGGCAGCATTATGGACGGCTGGGGCCAATTAGTCTTCATCAGCTGGGGCGCTGCCAATGAGGATAAATAGGAGCAGCCTCGATGACTCGGGGCTGCGACATAAACACATTGCTAAGCTGAAGCCCCTTCGTCTGGTGTCAGCTTATACTCCTCTTGCAGCATTCCTGTGTTTGTATCCCGCTGTGAGTATGTACGTCTTGCTACCCCCACGTCCGGTACGAGCTGCTTACCTCTGCGCTGTGCAACCTGTGAGTGTACGTCTGCATGAGTATCTGTGCTCTCCTCATCCCTTCCCCTTTACCCTGAATAAAATATCACGACTCACTGGCTTGCCCCTGGCTCTGATTGCCCGGCTCCCTAGAGCCGGATATGACAGTATGTCGCAGCCCGAAGAGCTACCGGCGGCCGTGAGTCGCCGTGGAAATGTACCTTTCTGTCCGGGTGTCAGCGCTGCTAGCATGCCGTTTCCCAGGAGTCACTTCCGGTGCCAGCGCGACGAGCTGAGGTCCATCTCGGAGGCTGTCGACGGGACGTTCTTCACCCTGCACGACGCCTCCAACGCGAGACGCTGGCATCCGGGCCGTGCTGAGGAACTCCTGGACTGTCACCCTCACTCTCTGTACCATCTGGAGGACAGTGCCAGGATAGACGCTGCAGGTACACAGCGAGAGAAGCTCCACGGGGTGGATGGAAATCCCGGCAGGGAGTAGAAGTGGGCGACGTCTTTCCCCGCTTCGGAGTCCCGTTCCTGCCGCCATTCCAGTCCGGGAGTTCGCGCCAACCAGAGGACTTCCCCCGACCTGCGCCACGTCACTCGGGATTCCCTTCAAGGAGCCGCAGCTGACAGCAGTTATGTCCGGGGTCGAGTGGCTGTCGCGAGCTCTACTGTGTTTCCTGTCACCACCTTCAGGCATGTGGCGGCGGCAGTGAGATTGATGATGAGGACTTCAGGGCTACGAAGCTTTCCCGTGCTCGACGCCTTCCTCGTCTCGATCTCCGATCTGGAGCGGCGAATCCTGGGTTTCCCCCTCGCTTCGTCCCCTGGGAGTAGTCGTCATCACATCGCCGAGTCACCTCTGCACGAACCTCGTCCGGATCCAGTTCTGGGTCATCGTCAGGACCGTTCCTCCCACGCAGCTGTCATCCCTTCGCCTCGTCAGTGTGGAGATTCTACAGCCTCGTCCCCTGAGCCTCGTTCCCCCGCTGTCATTCCTGGACATTCGGGCTGGCTCACCCCGGCTGTTTCCCCCTCCTCTTCGACGCACTTCCTGAACGCTGTGTGTGCCTGGAATCCCGGCCTGGTGAGCTCTCTGCTGGAGACAACGCGAGCGACCCTCAGACGAATTCCCGGGGGGTCCTCCGTTATCGCCGGGCGGGGAGAGGAAGAAGCAGTATCCACTACAGCAGGCGATACTCAACCTCCAGGGGGCAGGCAAGTCATTGTTTTTTCACACCTGCTTAATGATTTGCTCTGTCACATCCCTGGAGGAGAAGTTCAGGGTTCGCAGCTCCCTGAACTCTCCCCACCTGCTGTAACCTGTATGCCTAATCCCGCATCCTCTGTGTCTCTCTCCGCCGAGCGGTCCCCGGCTCCGGGTCAACGTGGTGGGATATGGAGAGGGCCTGTGGTTCCGCAGCTACATTGCGGACGGAGGAGGGGGACTGACTGCTGCGTGGAGTCTACGCCGACGACTGAGCGTCCCCGGGTCTCCACGGAGGAGCGGTTCGGTCCAGCGGGACGAGATTCTTCTGGCTTCACGCCGAGTGGATCGTCGGCGGGGTTACCTGAGCTGGAGGGATCTCAAGCTGCGCTGACCATCGTGCTGGCTGCGGGGCCCGACGCGGCTAGATGGGAGCCTGACAACGACCTCCTGACAACGGATCCTGGATCTTCGCAGTCCTGGACGGCGTCAGAACCCGAGATCAGGCGAGTGCTCTCCTTTCTTTTCTCTCTTTTTATCCCCGAGCACTTCAGCCTATCTCCAGGGGAGACGAGCAGGGTGCAGCCGTCCGCTGCGTCTGAGCTCGTCTCGCCGGGTTCTGGCGCTGCCGGTGATCCTGATCCCGGTTCTGTTTTCTCTTCTGAGCCTTCTTCCAGGGTCACCGGCAAGGAGTTGCTGTTCCTCGTGGTGCTGGAGGGTCCGGGTTCAACGTTGGAGGTCGGTTCTGGTGCAGTATTCAACGTGGGTTCGCCCGAGACCCAGTCGGGGTCCAACGTGGGTTCGCCTGAGGCCCGATCGGGGTCCGACGTGGGTGCTGCCCCAGTATTGTCCAGGTCCGGTGAGGAGGTGGCCGTTTTCCTGCGGCCTGACGCCCGCCGCCCTCGTCATCGGCTCTCCCCTGAGCCTCTTCCACCAGGATCCGCTCTGATCCTTCGCCCGTCTCAACGGTCCTGGTGGTTGAGTGATGCGGGTCGACGACCCGACCCACAGAACTTTCGGTTCGGTGATCTGGTTCCCCCCACTGGTCTGTTTCCCTCTGGGCAGCCTGGTTCGGCTGCCGGTGGACTGGATTCCTGGGATCTGGGTCCAGAGTTCGCCGTCCGAACACTTCTCTTCCCCTGATTCGCCAGCTGGACAATGGGCGGGGAGATCTCCGGAGCCATCTCGGCTATTTTTGGACTCTGCCTGCCATTCACCTCGGGTGTCACTTTTTCTTTTGTTATTAAGGTCACTCGGGTGTAATGTTTTGTCCTGTTGGTGGATTCGTTTTTATAGTGCTGTGTTTTCCATCGCTCATGCTCAGCATTTTACTTTTTGTGCCATGTTTTTAGCCTCGTTTTTTGTATTGTAGAGTTATGTTTTGTTTTCCGTAACACCATGCTCTGCAGTTATCCATTTATTCCAGTCACTCATTTCTTTAGGTGACTGGGTATTTATATATTCGTGTGTGTGGGTTTTTCTTTGCCTGCACTCAGTATTTCTTTTTTGTCCTGTTGGTTCATTAGAGTCATGTGCCTTGTTTTCCGTAACACCATGCTCTATAATTGTCATTTGTTCCAGTCACCCTCACTTTTCTTGGTGACTGTGTGTATGTACTTAAATTAGCACTGTGTATAGGTTCCCCTTTATTTAACCGTACTCAGCATTTTTTGCCCTGTACCTTTTTGGTGGTTCTTTTTTCCTTGCTCTGGGTCACGCATGGTTGGTACTCTCTGGGTAGTATGTAACCGGCGTGCTGACCCAGTTCTTCTCCCCATCTGTACCTGGGTTAATTATTCTGTTTTGTCAGTATTGTATTTGGGTTTTTCTTTCCCGCTACCCTACATTGCCCCATTGGTGTTGTCCTTCCCTTGGCTTCTTCCCCTCCGGTCCGCCTCCCTTCCTCCCACCCTAGGTGGTGGTGGTGGTGGTGGTGGGGGGGGGGGGGGGCTGGGATGTTCCTGGTCGTTCAGGAGCCCGACCTTGAGGGAGGGGCTCTGTCACCATGGGTTGAGATGCCGTCTCGGCACTCAGCCCATGTTTTCCCTCATCCCTGCTTCCCATTGAGCAGCGTCTCAGCTGGCCCCCAGCTGGCAGCATTATGGACGGCTGGGGCCAATTAGTCTTCATCAGCTGGGGCGCTGCCAATGAGGATAAATAGGAGCAGCCTCGATGACTCGGGGCTGCGACATAAACACATTGCTAAGCTGAAGCCCCTTCGTCTGGTGTCAGCTTATACTCCTCTTGCAGCATTCCTGTGTTTGTATCCCGCTGTGAGTATGAACGTCTTGCTACCCCCACGCCCGGTACGAGCTGCTTACCTCTGCGCTGTGCAACCTGTGAGTGTACGTCTGCATGAGTATCTGTGCTCTCCTCATCCCTTCCCCTTTACCCTGAATAAAATATCACGACTCACTGGCTTGCCCCTGGCTCTGATTGCCCGGCTCCCTAGAGCCGGATATGACAGTATAGAGTCCACAGCAAAGAGACAGAGGGTCTCCCAACGTGACCTGTTATACTCCCCGTGACGCCACCACCGGAAAGGAGGGGCGTCATCTCCTACTACACCTAGGGCACCGCCATATTGGTACACTCAACTATGTACATAATATTCATATCCAACACCCCTTCTCAGCTTCCCTGCTTGGATCAGGGAACAACTCCCATTTTCAAAGAAACGGACCACAGGAACAGCACCATCCAGCCCACACAACCCCCCTCCTCTTGCAGTGGTCTCCCCTCTGCTCTTCAGCGACTAGAGCAGGACTGTGCATCAACATGGTCCACATGTCAACATAGCATGACAGTGGCCCTCCAGCAAACTGACCTGAACACCCAGGAATAAGCAAAATGAGGAGTCCATGCCAAGAACCAGGCTTCTTTGTTTTGACTGTCTGACTGGACAATCCGACAGGTAATAGTCTGGGTTTCAAGACTAGGATTGTGCATTAATACTGTTCATATGTTAACATGATATGACAGTGATACTTAAACAAACTGATTTGAACACCCACAGTTAAATAAAATGAGGAGTTTGTGCCATAATCAAAAAGTGTGTCGCCATTAAACAGGGCATTGTGTTATTATATTTTTAAGCATTAATTTGCCAAGCAATTAAAAAAGTCATTGAGGAGTGGGAGTGTCATCGAGGAGTTGATTTGTTTCAGTGCTTCAGTTCGAAGAGTGAGGCTCATGCATGGTGGACATTCACTGCACACAGAGTGGTGTGTTTCAGGTGTTTATTTCTTTTGGCTTTGGTGGTTGTGGCTTCTGGCTCGTTGGGCCCCAGGTTCAGTTTCTCAAAACAGATGACATACCTGTGGAGGTATGGAGATGTTTAGGAGAGATGGCAGTGGACTTTTTAGCCAGATTGTTTAACACAATCCTGGAGAGTGAGAGGATGCCTGATGAGTGGAGAAGAAGTTGTTTTGGTACCAGTTTTCAAGAACAAAGGTGATGCTCAGAGCTGTAGTAACTACAGAGGCATAAAGTTGATCAGCCACACTATGAAGATATGGGAGAGAGTTGTTGAAGCCAGGTTAAGAGGAGAGGTGACAATCAGTGAGCAGCAGTGTGGTTTCATGCCAAGAAAGAGTACTACAGATGCAGTGTTTGCTCTAAGAGTGTTGATGGAGAAGTATAGAGGGTATGCATGTGATGTCATCGAACAGAACTCATGTCAGTTAAAACAATGTGCTCCTTGGTCTTCACCCACACATCACTACTGTCAAGTAGATTTTTTTTTTTTGGACTTATTTTGTACCCGTAAGTAGATTTGTTCTGCAGTCTGGTGACAAGCCACCAGCTGCCAGTCACTGCGTGCGCAAGCGCCCCTTAACTCCCTAACCTGCATGTTTTTAGCATGTGGGAGGAAACCAGAGAAATCCCGGAGTAAACCCACGCAAACACGGGGAGAACATGCAAACTCCACACAGATCACTGTTGGCCGGGGGCAGGGATCCAACCCACGATCTCATGATCCCCGCGATCCCCCGGCCGAGGGTAAACTGTTCTGCCACGGTGCTAACCACTGCGCCACCGTGCAGCCCCAGATGGTGTGGTATTGACATCTAAAGCAAAAAAAGGTGCTCTGTAAACTGCTTTGACTACATATTTTGTGTGAATTTTATGTTTTGTTGCATAAAAAAAGTGGTCACATGTGATTGCCACTCAGAGCTGTGTTGCTATGGTAACTGTCCTCTAACTGCCAAGAATTCTGCTTCAATGCATGCCCTCTTTAGAGAAGGTCAGAAGGAGCTGCCAGGCAGGAAGAAAAGAGGAAGACCACGGAGAAGATCCATTGATGTAGTGAAGGATTACCTGGAGAGGGTAAGATAAAGGGATAGGGTGAGATGGAGAGAGCTGATTCACTGAAGGGAGCAGCAAAAGAGGTAGGAGGAGTGCACCTTCAAGATTATTATTGGTTCGACAGTTATGTATTTGTGCTGATGGACTGATCTAACAATATTCTCCATACAGTGGAAGGTTCTGATGCTCCATGCTTACCACAAGTCTGAAGTTACATATTAACATCACGTTACATGGCAACAGCACATGAATGCACGTCTCTCTGACTGGTTTGGTCAAGGATCAGTATTAAAATGGTAAGAGAATGGTAAAATAAGACAGATGTAGCAGCTCAGATCAGGCGTGGGTAAAACTTTACTTCATCATGTCATACAACTGCCACCAATAGTGTGGGAATAAAATGTCTTTATTTCTGTGCACTGTATAGAACTTTATTTCATGGTATGCCATTTAATTTATTCTTTAGATGAGATCATTATTCAACTGACAAAATCTAAAATAGAATTTGGTTTCTTATATCTGTACAATATATGACAAGTAAAACAGTGCTGCAGGTTTGCATCTTCATTAATGCCAACATGCTTGGCAGGATGGTGAAAAGTTACAGATTTCCCTGCTGCGACTTGGAGGATTTATATTTATCCCCTCAGAGACAAATCTGCCTAATATGACAGTTTAATCTTCTTAAGGGCATATTCACAGTGATCAAAGAAAGGACTTCCCAGAGGTTTCCTATGAAATCCCCACTGTCTAACCCTTTACAGAAAGCATCACCACAATAGCAGATTGCTTTATCCTTCACAACATACTTTCACAACATGAGCCCGGAAGACAAACCTTTACTTCTGAGAACACACAGTCATCAGTTTTTTAAGTTATTTAATTGCCAAACATGCACAGTCACTTATTTCTCATTGTGCAAAAGCCATATTAAAGACTACTTTCCTTTTAATAAGATACGTTGGTGAAGTCCTGAAATGTTTTTGTCTTGATCTTCTATGATATAAAATGGGTCTAATGTTAAAAACCTGGCTGTGGTACTCAGTTGGGACCAAAAGGAAAATCTTCAGCTCTTCAAGCAGATTGTAAAGAAAGAAAATTGGGCTGGATATATAAGGAATTTAATTGGTAGTAGAAAACACAGCAGGGGAGGGATGAGGCATTAATGATTCAGTCTGATGTCCTCCACTGAAACCAAGTCTTCAGTAGAACTCCTCAGATCTTTGGAACTCAGTGTACAATGTAGAAATAATTAGCAAACCAACTTTTGTACACTAAATAAATAAAAAAAAATAGATAAGTCACTTGAACAACACACAAACTAATAAAAATTTTAAAAACTTGCAGCGTGTTTCCTCATGCTTTATTTTAATGCCAGTGCCTGATAGTGAAAATAGCCTCCTTTTACTTAAACTGGTCACTGATGAACAGATGTGAAAACATTTTGCTCCTCCAGCCAATCATCACTTCTTTGATCTCATCTGGTTAAGTGTGCTTATGAAGCGTAATGCATGCATGAATATTAAAAAATGTTGAAACCATCACTGTCAGGAGATAATATAAGTAGCTCAGACTTTAGTATCTTAATGACAATTATATGAATAAAAATATCAGAATGGAAGAAAAAAGTGTATGTGAGTGTCGGAATATTTTGCTTCACTCTTGCAGGTGCATCTCAATAAATTTGAACATCATCAAAAAGTTGATTCATTGTGACATGAATTGCCCTTCGGGGCAGAGAGGAGAGATCCACGCAATGGACTGCTAGTTTGTGAAATTTATTAAGAAAACAAAACACAAAGTCCAAAACAGTGCTCCAGCGCAAAATTCAAACTGACAAGCAAGCAAACTTACAGGTTAAAAACACCAGAACAAGGGCTGGATTCTGGTGGAGATGAGGGAAGTGTACTTCAGACTTCGGCAAAGAGAAATGAAAATATCAGCCCTTAAATAGGTTCAGAAACAAATGATACAAGTGATGACAGATGTAGGTCACATGAGCGGGCAGGAGGTAACAAAGATTACAACTGGGATCAGCTGGGAACAATGAGAGTGACAGCTGGGACTGACAGCTGATGGGAGCACCGCCCACAACGGAGCAAAAAACCCAAAAGTGCCCCTGACGGCTGCAGCCCCGGGAAGAGAACAGATACAAACCCAACATATAAACAACACTACAATGAATGCAAACAGGAAAATAATTCATACAAAGAAACAATACAGGAAAAGAGAAAAAAAAAGATAAAATAACAGGAAAAAGAACTCAAAAATACAACACCATACAAATATGAAAAAAGGTAAAGAGACCGAGCACAGCGGGATCCCCCCGTGCTCAGTTGATGACCTATTGCAGTAATTCAATTGAAAAACAAAAGTCATGTATTATATACATTCATTATACACAGTGATATTTCAAGTGTTTATTTCTTTTAATTTTGATGGTTATGGCTTATACGTAGCGCATGAAAACCCCAAATTCAGTTTCTCATAAAATAAATCACCCTTTATTGTCATTCAACCATACAACCAATCATGAACATCCATCCATCCATCTTCTATCGCTTTTCCGGAGGTCCGGGTCACGGAGGCAGCAGTTCAAGCAGAGAAGCCCAGACTTCCCTCTCCCCAGCCACCTGCTCCAGCTCTTCAGAGAGGATACCAAGGCATTCCCAGACCAGCTGGGAGACGTAGTCTCTCCACCAAGTCCTGGGTCTGCCCCGGGGTCTCCTCCCAGTGGGACGTGCCTGAAACACCTCAAGTGGGAGGTGTCCAGGAGGCATCCTAATCAGAAGCCCATACCACCTCAATTGACTCCTTTCAATGTGGAGGAGCAGCGGTTCTACTCTGAGCCTCTCCCAGATGACTGAGCTCCTCACCCTATCTCTGAGGGTGAGTCCAGCTCATTTCAGCTGCTTGTATCCGCGATCTTGTTCTTTCAGTCATTACCCAAAGCTCGTGACCATAGGTGAGAGTAGGAACGTAGATTGACTGGTAAATCGACAACTTTGCCTTAGAACTCAGCTCCCTCTTCACCACAACAGACCGGTACAACGTCCGCATCACTGCAGATGCTGCTCCAATCCGTCTGTCAATCTCTTGCTCCATTTTCCCCTCACTCGTGAACAAGACCACAAGATACTTAAATTCCTCCACTTGGGGCAGGAGCCTGTCCCCAACCCAGAGAGGACAATCCACCTTTTTCCGGCTGAGGACCATGGACTTGGACTTGGAGATGCTGATTCTCATCCCAGTCACTTCACACTCAGTGGCAAACCGTCCCAGCAAGAACTGTAGGTCATTGCTGGATGAAGCCAACAGAACAACATCATCTGCAAATAACAGAGATGAGATCCTGTAGTCACCAAGCATGACACCCTCCGTTCCCTGGCTGCGCCTAGAAATCCTGCCCATAAAAATTATGAACAGGATCGGTGACAAAGGGCAGCCCTGGCGGAGTCCAACTCTCACTCTCACTGTGGAGAACATGGCCCATTCAGACTCCATGTCTCCAGACTCCCTCGGAATGTGGTTGAAGTTCTTCGGGAGGTGGGAGTTGAAGACCTCCCGGACAGGGGCCTCAGCCAGACGTTCCCAGCACACCCTCACTATACGTTTGGGTCTACCAGGTCTGAATGGCTTCCTCCCCTGCCATTGGACCCAACTCACCACCAGGTGGTGATCAGTTGACAGCTCTGTACCTCTCTTTACCTGGGTGTCCAAGACATATGGTCGCAGGTCTGATGACACGATAACAAAATCGATCATCGACCTGCAACCTAGGGTGTCCTGGTGCCAGGTGCACAAATGGACACCCTTATGCTTGAACATGGTGTTTGTTACGGACAAACTGTGGTTAGCACAGAAGTCCAATAACTGAACACCACTCGGGTTCAGATCAGGCAGGCCATTCCTCCCAATCACCCCCCTCCAGGTTTCACTGTCGTTGCCCACGTGCGCATTGAAGTCCCCCAGTAGGACAATGACTCCAAAGGCTCCAAGAGGAGCACCCCAATCAGAGACTCCAAAAAGGGTGGGTACTCTGAAACATCATTTGGTGCATAGGCACAAATGATGGTCAGGACCCGTTTCCCAACCCGAAGGAGCAGGGAAGCAACCCTTTCGTCCACCGGGGAAAACTTCAATATAGAGGCAGCAAGGTGGGGGGATACAAGAATACCCACCCCTGCTCCTCGCCTCTCACCCGGGGTAACTCCAGAAAAGGCCAAGCTCCAGCCCCTCTCCAGGAGACTGGTTCCGGAACTGGAGCTGTGTGTTGAGGTGAGGCCGACTATATCTAGCTGGTATCTGTCAACTTCGTACACCAGCTCAGGCTCCTTCCCCACCAGAGAGGTGATATTCCACGTACCAAAAGCCAGTTTAGAAAGCTTGGGATCAGTCCGCCAAGGTCTCTGCCTTTGACCGCCACCTAATCCACATAGCACCGGACCCCCATGATCCCTCCTGCAGGTGGTGAGCCCACTGGAGGGCGGACCCATGTAACTCCTTCGGGCTGAGCCCGGCCGGGTCCCATGGGTGGAAACCCGGCCACCAGACGCTAGCCATCGAGCCCCTCCCCCGGGCCTGGCTCCAGGGTGGGGCCCCGGTAACCCTATACCGGACGGGGTACACTGAATCCTTGATATAGAATTTATCATGAGAGTCTGTTTGATCGTTCTTTGTCTGGCTCTTCACCCAGGACCAGTTTGTCCAATCATGTACAGTAGAACAAAATTGTGCTTTTCCTATCTACAGTGTTAATCACACACAACCCATATGTAGAATCAGAGGGCCGCTGCCATGCAAGACGCCACCACAGATTTCCTTCCTCCATTCCATTATTGCTGAGCACCAAGCTGGATGGCAGGAAGTTCCGCTTTCTTATATGGTCTTCGGCATGACCCGGCCGGGATTTGAACCCCTGCCTCTCGGGTGTGGGGCGGATGCTCTACCAACTGAGCCACCACTCCGGTGCACACTCCAGTGTGGAGAGTGCAAATAAAGGGACCAGACTTACACAACAGACAAACTTTATTTCTCACTCTCACTTCAATCATACACAGAAAAAGAATTTCTCAATACACCAGGGTCTCTCCTTTTATATCACTCCATTCCTTCCCCCTGTTGCCTGAAATCTTGCATTACAATACGTTCGCACATTCACCCCTTACTGCTGCATTACCATAACTTCTCCCAGTACAATACGTACTGTCCTTCTCCGTTAAATCCCCCACGCTCTTCCGGCAGAGGGAATATTCCCCTCCCCTCTGCTTCCAGTCTGAGATGAATATCCCAATGTGGGTTCCCTACACTGCCCCCCCCAGAGTCTCAGACTGAGCTTCAACCCTCCCGTCCTTTTGGCTTCAGTCTCCTCCCATATCTGCTGTAACGAGGGACCTTCGACTCCGCAGTGCTGCTGTGCCGGTAGGGGGCTCCTGGGAGTGTGTATGTCTGCGTGTGGGCAATGGCGGTGGGGGGGGGGGGGGGCATTCTACTTGCCCGTGTGGCTGCTCTGATGAATCTTCTACCTGGGGAGTTCTCAGTGGGGGTCTTCCACGCCGAGGGGCCCGAGCCAACATCACTTGCTCGTCCGCCACCACAAAGGCGGGCTTAAGTCTGTCTATACATATTTTTTCCCAACAACCTCCCAAGTCTAACAAAAAATGTTTGTCCCCTGGTTCCAGCACTCTAAAATTACAATGTTGTGTATGTTACACCACTCCAGGACAACTTGGTGTAGAAAAACAAGTTCTTTTATTTACCTCGAAAAGGTCAATGTAGCAAACATACAGGGCACCATTTGTGTCTTGATCAGTAGCTCAAATCAGCGAGCCTCACCAAAAAACCCCACACTTGACCAATGGCTGCAGTTCAAGGTAAAGAATAATCTGTAGCGCGACTGCCACCTATTGGTGCAGATGTATAACTACATTACAGAATAAACAATGGGACTCTGTGCATAAAACAGAATTATTAATAAATTCAGGCAATGTTTTTGACATTTTTAGCACAACACTAACTCAAGTGCTACAATCCTCCCCTGCAAAATAAATGTTGTCCTCAACATTGGCCAGATATGAACCAGAAATGCATGTTAAATGTGACATTATCAAGATGGAATACAATCGCGAAGTGCACAGAGGATTTCACTACAGTGAAGACCATCACTATGCGGGGTAATCATAAGCCCTGGATGACTGCAGAGGTGCGCTCGCTGCTCACAGCCAGAGATGCAGCCTTCAGAGCGAAGGACAGGATCGCCCTCCGCTCAGCCAGGTCTGCGCTTTCTAAGGGAATTAAGGCGGCAAAACGCGCCTATGCAGAGAAAATCCAGGGACACCTCTGTGACACTAGGAACACCAAGCAGATGTGGCAGGGAGTTCGGACACTGACGGGCTTTAAGCTTAGGCAGGGGGTCGATGATGACGACGCTTCACTTCCAGACAGGCTTAACGACTTCTTTGCACGTTTTGAAGCATCAAACTCGACAATCAGAGGGAGGGCTGGCCCTCCCCCACCATCGGTCGGACCAGCTTTTACCATCAACACAGCGGACACACGGAGGACCCTAACCAGAGTCAACCCACGCAAAGCTGCAGGTCCAGACAACATTCCGGGACGTGTGCTCCGAGACTGCGCGAGCGAGTTGGCGGATGTCCTGACTGACATTTATAACATCTCCCTGAGTCAGGCCATCGTTTCCAGATGCTTCAAGACCTCTATCATTGTACCGGTGGCAAAGAAACCAGTGGTGTCCTGTTTGAATGACTATCGTCCTGTTGCACTGACACCAATTGTGATGAAGTGTTTTTTTTAGATTAGATTAGATTAGATTCAACTTTATTGTCATTACACATGTATGAATACAAGGTAACGAAACACAGTTTAGCATCCAATCAGAAGTGCAAAGGACAGCAGTGCAGTATATACGGTAATTAACAGTATGTGCAATTTAAGCAAATATATGCAAATATATGCAGCAGTGCAGAAAGTTAAGAGTACTGTTATGTGCAAATAATGTGCAATAAGTTAGATGTAGTTATGTAGTTATGCAGTTATGTACAGGTGAGGATGGTAAGAGATGATGGTAAGAGAGTCAGCGGGGAACTAAGTTCAATAACGTGACAGCTGTTGGAAAGAAACTGTTCCTAAACCTGCTGGTTCTAGTCCGAAGGCTTCTGAAATGTCTTCTGGAGGGGAGAAGCTGGAACAGTCCATGAGCAGGATGGTTGGAGTCCCTAAGGATGCTGCGTGCCCGGCGCAGACATCTTTTCCTGTAGACGTCTTCTATTAACGGAAGTGGAGTCCCTGTGATGCGTTGGGCGGTTTTCACCACCCGCTGCAGCGCCTTGCGGTCAGCGACAGAGCAGCTCCCATACCAGACTGTGATACAGTTGGTCAGGGTGCTCTCTATCACGCAGCGGTAGAAGTTGCTCAGGATGTCAGTTGACAGATGGTTCTTCTTCAGTGTCCTCAAGAAGAAGAGGCGCTGATGGGCCTTCTTGATCAGGCTGGTGGTGTTAACTGACCAGGACAGGTCCTCCGAGATGTGGGTCCCCAGGAATTTGAAGCTGGGGACACGTTCAACAGCTATGCCATTGATATGGCATAGCTTATGGCATAGTTATGACTATAACTTATGGCATAGTTTTGAGCGGCTTGTCAAACCACACATTACAGCCTGCCTCCTTGCATCACACGACCCGCTCCAGTTTGCATATCGTTCAAACCGCTCCACGGAGGATGCTATAGTCACCACCCTACACTCTGTCATCACCCACCTGGACCAGAAAGACACCTACGCCAGACTCCTGTACATTGATTTCAGTTTAGCATTCAACACCATTATTCCCCAGAGACTGATGGAGAAATTACTCCTTCTCGGTCTGAACACCTCCACATGTCTCTGGATCCTGGATTTTCTGACTGAGAGACCTCAGTCTGTCCGGGTTGGAAACAACATCTCCAAGTCTGTCACGCTGAGTACTGGATCCCCTCAAGGCTGTGTACTCAGTCCACTGTTGTTTACACTTCTAACACATGACTGTGTATCCAGACACGAGGGGAACCAGATTATTAAGTTTGCAGATGACACCACGGTGGTGGGACTTATTCAGAGGGATGGGGAATCAATGTACAGGGAAGAAGTGAGAGACCTGGAGGGCTGGTGCAGGGAGAACAATCTGGTGCTCAACGTGGACAAAACGAAGGAGATGATTATCGACTTCCGGCGGTCGCAGCCTGAGCACGCCCCCCTCAGCATCGGCGGCCGTTTAGTGGAGAGAGTAGAGAACATCAAGTTCCTCGGAGTGCAGATCTCGCAGGACCTGACCTGGAGCAAGAATTCCTTGGAGATCAGGAAGCGGGCTCAGCACAGACTGCACTTCTTGAGGAAACTCAAACAGGCCTCTCTCCCCATCTGCATCCTCAGGACCTTCTACAGAGGTGTGGTGGAGAGTGTTCTGACGTACTGCATTGCTACATGGTACTCCAGCTGCAGTATGTCAGACAAAAAAGCCCTGCAGAGGATAGTCAAGGGGGCGGAGAGGGTAATTGGAGTCTCCCTCCCCTCTGTCCAAGAACTTTTTCAGAACCGTTGTAGGAGCAGGACACTAAACATTGTCAAGGACCGTTCTCACCCTCTGCATAAACACTTTGAACTTCTTCCATCTGGTAAACGATTCCGGAGCATCAGAGGCAGAACCACCAGACTGATCAACAGCTTCCTTCCACAAGCTGTCAGGATGCTGAACAGTTGACCCGGAATCTGTCATACACACTACTGCACCTACGGACATTTTGTATATTATAGTTAGTTATTCTTTTTTTTTCCCCAAGTATGTCTCAGGGATGTGTGAATGGATGGGGGGGGTGGGGGTGGGGGGGGCTATGTGGGAATGTGTCTTAAATCATGCTGCTTCTTATATGGATGCCGAGAGAAACGCAATTTCATCTTGCCTGCATTACAGTTGTATGTACAGCAATATGACAATAAAGTTTGATTTGATTTGATTTGATTTGATTTGAATTGGAATAGCGTAAATGTTTCACAGTGCAATAAGATTACTTTGGCATACCATACTATTGAACCTCAGGTGATACAATTGCATGCAACTCATTACTCAAATAAGCATGAAGCTCATAACCACGTGGAGTAGTTTTCTACTCATAAACAGGGCTGTTGTCCCCCTTTTGAGAGACCACCACATGAACCCGGTCCTCCCAATATGAGCATAACTTTCCTGGGCTTCCCCTTTCTGACATGTTCCTGACAAGAACCTTGTCCACAGGTGGGAGTACAGCATTTTGTCTCTTTTGGTCATAATGTGACTTTCCCCTTGCAAGAGTCTTTTTAATGTTTTTGGTAACAATGTCATACGCTTCTGTCATTTGTTGTTGTCATTTTTGAGCATAGTCCCCATGTGTTTTACATCCATTTGTCTCATTCAGTCCAGTGATTAAATCAATAAGAAGATGTGGGTGTCTACCAGAAAGTAAGTACAAAGGTGAGTAACCTGTTGATTCACTAGTTTGTTTGTTTTTTATTACTTATTTTTTACCCGTAGGTAGATTTGTTTTGCAGTCTGGTGACAAGCCACCAGCTGCCGGTCGCTGCGTGCGCAAGCGCCCTGTATCCCTAACCTGCATGTTTTTGGTATGTGGGAGGAAATCGGAGAAATCCCGGAGTAAACCCACGCAACACGGGGAGAACATGCAAACTCCACACAGATCACTGTTGGCCGGGGGCAGGGATCGAACCCACAATCTCATGATCCCCGCGATCCCCCGGCCGAGGGTAAACTGTGCTGCCACAGTGCTAACCACTGCGCCACCGTGCAGCCCAGTTGTACAGTTATAAGCGTGAATAACTTTATTTACATAGTCACTCCAGTTTCCTTTCTTTTCCTCATCCAGGGTCTGCAGCATAGAAAGCAAGGTACAACTGAATCTTTCTGTTGGATTCCCCTGTGGATGGTAGGGTGTAGTTTTTGAATTGACTATTCCTGTGTACTTCTGCAGCTGTTTGAATAAATGATTCTCAAATTCCCTGCCGTGGTCATAGTGTGATTTTCCAGGAAAACCAAATTTCAGAGAAAAGTCATTAAAAATCTTATCTGCTGCAGTTTTACCAGATTTGTTACGAGTAGGGTAAGCTTGGGCAAACTTAGTAAAGTTGTCATATAACACCAAAATATATTCATACCCTCCCCTGCTTTTTTCAAGGTGAAGATAGTCCATAGAAACCTTTTCAAAAGGTGCAGTAGCAGGTACATGGCACATAGGGGCCCTACTCTGAACCGTAGGTTTCTTCTGAATGTTACATTTACATACCTGAGTAATGAAAAACTCAATATCTTTCTGCATGTTAGGCCAGTAAAACCTATTTCTTGCCAAGTTCATTACACAGTCTACCCCTAAGTGACCCATTTCACAGTGAAGGTATTTATACACAAGTTCTTTGTATGAATCTGGAAGCACAATTTGAGTATAAGTTACAGTTTTGAGCATTAACAACTCTTCTTCAGAAACAAAAAGTTTTTTCCACTCATGTAGTAGTTGTTTTACCTTAAAGTCTTTGTTCACTGGTGTTTTGTCAAAGTTTTCTCCTGTTTTCTTTAGGTTGAGGACATAAGCTATGGCTTGGTCCTGCAACTGAGCTTGTAACAGTTCCTGTTTTGTAATTTTCACATTCAGTTGATGGTCAGCAATGATCTCATTTACTTGTGGATTGCAAGTTATAGCGGAGATCCAGTCCACGCTTTGTTCTTTTTGTGTCTCGACAGCATTTAATACTGCACTTAACACTTTAGGTGAACACTGCTCAGTGCACTCTGACCTATACAAGTCCATACCGGCAGGTGTTCTGGACAAAAAGTCTGCACCAATATTATTTTTTCCAGGTCGGTATTTCAGTGGTATGTTAAAGTCAGCCAACTCAGAAACCCATCTGTGTCCCGTTGCATTTAGTTTGGCTGTACTTAAAACATAGGTCACAGGATTGTTATCGCTCTAGACTGTCACTGAGGGGGTGTAAAAACAAGTAGTCTCTGAAGCGCTCCGTAACGGCCCACTTAAGTGCCAGAAACTTAAGTTTCCCTGAATGCAGCCTATAGTTTTTCTCAGCCGATATTAGTGTCCTTGATCCGTATCCAATTACTCTTAGTTTACTCTTGTCTCTCTGGTATAAAACTGCACCAAGCCCCTCCTCCGATGGATGTACGGTATGTGCAGAATAAACAGGTCCTCAGATCTAGGGTAAGCCATCACAGGTGGATTAGTCAAAACATCAACCAAGTAGTCAAGTGCTTTTTGGTGAGTGTCAGTCCATATGATTTTCTGGGTGGGTGCAGGTTGCCTCCCCCCCCCACCTTAGCTGACCATACCTGTGGTTGTGAGTTAGAGTCTTGAGTGAGGTCAGCTGAAAGCAAATCATACAAGCACTTTGCATGTCTCAACAAATTCTTCACATGACTCCTGTAATACCCTAAAAACCCAACAGCTTGCGAAGTTCTTTGATGTTGGTTGGAGGGGTGTTTTTGAGGGCTTGTACTGCTTGTACCTCTTTATTGTCCATTTTGTAACCTTCTGCCAAAATTATTTTGCCTACATAGTGGATCTCATTTTTGAACAAGTCACATTTGACGGGTCTTAGTTTTATTCCCCAAGCTTGCTGATGTTTGAGAACAGATCTTAAGTCCTCAATGTGCTTTTCAAATGTCCGACTGTACACTAAAACATCATCCGGGTATGGAGTGCATATTTTGTCCCTTAGTCCTTCCAGACTCTCCTCCATACTGCGCTGAAATGCTGAGAGTGCATTGGTGAGACTGAATGGAATTCTGTTCCATTCGTACAACCCCCAAGGCATTGTAAAGGTTGTGTATTTCTTTGAGTCCTCGCTGATTTCACCTTGATGGTATGCTTTGCCTTGGTCAAGCACACTAAACCACATGTTGCCGCCAAGTCCATCAAGTATCTCCTGGATGTGTGGTATAGGGTGCCTGTCTGGGATGGTCTTTTTATTAAGGCCCCTATAATCGACACACAGTCTTAGGCTTCCATCACGTTTCCTTACGCACACCACTGGAGAGGCATAAGGTGAGGTTGATTTGCGAACAAAACCCCTATTCAACAAGTCCTGGATATGATTTTTAACTTCATCATAGAGATCACGAGGGACTGCATTGTAGGCTTTGGCTACAGGAATCTCATCAGTCAGTTTAATGCCCATTTTCAGATTTTTAATGTAGTCTACTTCATCTTTATGCTTGGCAAATGCACTTGATTCCTCCCTAAGCATTTCCATGACAGCAGCTTGTTGTTCTGTGGTGAGGTGACCCAAATTGACAGGTGGGTCCCAAGTCTTTCCAGGTGGGTTAGGTGAGTTTTGACAGTTTTTGGCTTCAACTGAGCTAATCTGACTTTGGTTAAGATTCACCGAGTAGCAGCGGGTTACTCTCTCAGTGCTACCTATAACCTTCTTCGCTGGCAGAACTATGTCATGCTTTGTAGTATTAATGGCATAAATCTTAGTTTTCCGGGTAGTGCCTGATACACTTAATAACTGGCAGTTAAACTTTAGTCCTTCATCTGACAATAAGTTTTCATCTAGCTCAAAAAGCATTTCTCTCTGTACTTTTAGGTCTGTTTTAATAGTGCAGCTAATGCAGTGTATTTGTCCGCTTGGCACTACAACCACTGTGTCTCCTTTTCTGACTGGCTAAGTAGCTGTCTCACTCATAGCTGTGTGGATAAGGTTCTAAAGCACCTCTGCTTTTCCTGCTCCAACTTTTAGTGAACTTCTGAGTAAGGACACTCTGTCACTAGATTGAGTAGGATTCTGCTTTATTAGTTCTTCAGTGGAATTAAACCCTATTTTTGGTTTCTGCATAATATCACGACTCACTAAGATTGGAACTATAACTTCATCCTGAGCTGTGGCTTTCCCTTTTGGATCACAAAGGCTAAGACTGACTTCTACCCAGCCCTGAAAGGGGATTTAAGATCCGTTTACAGCTCTCAGATCTAAAAGTTCACCACTACTTAGTAAATCACTGATTGGGTGGACTTTCAAATCAGGTAAGTTATTTGACTTCCACAGTGCACTCATTATTGAAACTTGGGCACCTGTGTCCCACAGTGCTTGAGTTTTACACTTATTCATCTTACACCAAACTAGATACTTTTTGCCTATAAGATGTGCTACTCTTTTGTGTTTTGCACTAAGATTAAACATGATAGGTGGTTGGTCTCTAGCTTTGGCATTTATTGTCTCCGTACTTTGAAACACATTTTGCTTGTTCCGGCTCAACTCTGTTGGTTGGACATGGGGTGAGTTTTGAGCTTTAGGGATTTTATCACTTTGGGACTTTGGTTTTGGAGCTGTGGCTTGTCCCTCAATCACAGCCCCTGCCGGTTTCCCTGCTTCTGACTCCCGCCTACTCTACATCCCTTTGCCCAGTGAGAGTCACTGCCACATTTGAAGCAATGGCTACAGTCCTAGATAAATTCTAGATCAGGATTCAGTGTACCCTGCCCGGTATAGGGTTACTGGGGTCCCACCCTGGAGCCAGGCCTGGGGGAGGGGCTCGATGGCTAGCGTCTGGTGGCCGAATTTCCACCCATGGGACCCGGCCAGGCTCAGCCCGAAGGAGTTACATAGGTCTGCCCTCCAGTGGGCTCACCACCTGCAGGAGGGATCATGGGGGTCCGGTGCTATGTGAAATAGGTGGCAGTCAAAGGTGGAGACCTTGGCAAACTGATCCCAAGCTTTCTAAACTGGCTTTGGGTACGTGGAATGTCACCTCTCTGGTGGGGAAGGAGCCTGAGCTGGTGTACGAGGTTGAGAGATACCGGTTAGATACAGTCGGCCTCACCTCAACACACAGCTCCGGTTCCGGAACCAGTCTCCTGGAGAGGGGCTGGAGCTTGGGCTTTTCTGGAGTTTCCCCAGGCGAGAGGCGATGAGCAGGGGTGGGTATTCTTGCATCCCCCCACCTTGCTGCCTCTATATTGGAGTTTTCCCTGGTGGATGAAAGGGTTGCTTTCCTGTGCCTTCGGGTTGGGAAACGGGTCCTGACCATCATTTGTGCCTATGCACCAAATGATGGTTCAGAGTACCCACCCTTTTTGGAGTCTGTGATTGGGGTGCCGGAGGGTGCTCCTCTTGGAGACTCCATTGTCCTTCTGGGGAACTTCAATGTGCACATGGGCAATGACAGTGAAATCTGGAGGGGAGTGATTGGGAAGAACGGCCTGCCCGATCTGAACCCGAGTGGTGTTCAGTTATTGGACTTCTGTGCTAACCACAGTTTGTCCATAACGAACACCATGTTCAAGCATAAGGGTGTCCATATGTGCACCTGGCACCAGGACACCCTAGGTCGCAGGTCAGTGATCGATTTTATTACCGTGTTATCAGACTTGCGAACGTACTGTATGTCTTGGACACTCGGGTAAAGAGAGGTGCAGAGCTGTCAACTGATCACCACCTGGTGGTGAGTTGGATCCGATGGCAGGGGAGGAAGCCATTCAGACCTGGTAGACCCAAACGTATAGTGAGGGTGTGCTGGGAACGTCTGGCTGAGGCCCCTGTCCGGGAGGTCTTCAACTCCCACCTCCCGAAGAACTTCAACCACATTCCGAGGGAGTCTGGAGACATGGAGTCTGAATGGGCCATGTTCTCCACCTCTGTTGTTGAAGCGGCAGCCCAGAGCTGCGGCCGCAAAGTGGTCGGTGCATCTCGTGGTGGCAACCCCCGAACCAAATGGTGGACACCAGCGGTGAGGGGGGCCATTAACCCTAAAACACTAACGTAGGGTGATTTTCACCCGATGTTAATGGAGATGCTAGTGTTACTAGCTTTAACATTAGTGTTCTAGGGTTAAGCTGAAGAAGGAGTCCTATCAAGCTTGGTTGGCTTGTGGGACTCCCGAAGCAGCTGAGGTGTACCGGCAGGCCAAGCTGAGTGCAGCTCGGGTGGTTGCTGAAGCAAAAGCCCGGGTATGGGAGGAGTTCGGTGAGACCATGGAACAAGACTTTCGGTCAACCTCGAAGAGATTCTGGCAAATTGTCTGACGGCTCAGGAGGGGAAAGCAGCTCCCTGTCCACACTGTGTATGGTGCGGATGGGGTGCTGTTGACTTTGACTGGGGATATCGTCGGGCGGTGGAAGGAATACTTCCAGGATCTCCTCAATCCCACTGATACGCCTTCCACAAAGGAAGCAGGGCTTGTGGACGAGGGGGATGACTCACTTATCACAGGGGCTGAGGTCGCCAAGGTGGTTAAAAATCTCTTTGGTGGCCGGGCCCCGGGGGTGGACGAGATTCGCCCTGAGTACCTCAAGGCCCTGGATGTTGTTGGGCTGTCATGGTTGACACGCCTCTGCAACATTGCATGGAGGTTGGGGGCAGTGCCTTTGGCATGGCAAACCGGGGTGGTGGTTCCTCTCTTCAAAAAAGGGGATCGGAGGGTGTGCTCAAACTTTAGAGGGATCACACTCTTCAGCCTCCCTGGGAAGGTCTATGCCATGGTACTGGAGAGTCCGGCCGTTGGTTGCACCTTGGATTCAGGAGGAGCAATGTGGTTTTCGTCCTGGCTGTGGCACATCGGACCAGCTCTTTACCCTCTCGAGAATTCTCGAGGGTTCGTGGGAGTTTGCCCAACCAGTTTACATGTGTTTTGTGGACTTGGAGAAGGCATTTGACCGCGTCCCTCGTGGTTTTTTGTGGGGGGTGCTTTGGGAGTATGGGGTATCAGGCTTGTTGTTACGAGCTATTTGGTCTCTGTACGACCTTTGTGAGAGTTTGGTTCGTTTTGCCAACACTCGGTCGGACTCATTCCCAGTGAGAGGCTGCCCTTTGTCACCGATCCTGTTCATAATTTTTAAGGACAGGATTTCTAGGCACAGCCAGGGAATGGAGGGCGTCATGCTTGGTGACTACAGGATCTCATCTCTGTTGTTTGCAGATGATGTTGTCCTGTTGGCTTCATCCAGCAATGACCTACAGTTCTTGCTGGGACAGTTTGCCACTGAGTGTGAAGTAGCTGGGATGAGAATCAGCACCTCCAAGTCCGAGTCCATGGTCCTCAGCCGGAAAAAGGTGGATTGTCCTCTCTGGGTTGGGTACAGGCTCCTGCCCCAAGTGAAGGAGTTTAAGTATCTTGGGGTCTTATTCACGAGTGAGGGGAAAATTGAGCAAGAGATTGACAGACGGATCGGAGCAGCATTTACAGTGATGCGGATGTTATACCGGTCTGTTGTGGTGAAGAGGGAGCTGAGTTCTAAGGCAAAGTTGTCGATTTACCAGTCAATCTATGTTCCTACTCTCACCTATGGTCACGAGCTTTGGGTAATGACCGAAAGAACAAGATCGCGGATACAAGTGGCTGAAATGAGCTTTCTCCATAGGATTGCTGGACTCACCCTCAGAGATAGGGTGAGGAGCTCAGTCATCCGAGAGAGGCTCAGAGTAGAACCGCTGCTCCTCTACACTGAAAGGAGTCAGTTGAGGTGGTATGGGCATCTGATTCGGATGCCTCCTGGATGCCTCCCACTTGAGGTGTTTCAGGCACGTCCCATTGGGAGGAGACCCTGGGGCAGACCCAGGACTCGGTGGAGAGACTATGTCTCCCAACTGGTCTGGGAATGCCTTGGTATCCTCTCTGAAGAGCTGGAGCAGGTGGCCGGGGAGAGGGAAGTCTGGGCTTCTCTGCTTGAACTGCTGCCACCTCGACCCGGACCTCCGGAAAAGCGGTAGAAGATGGATGGATGGATGGATGGCTACAGTCCTTGATCTCTTGTTGACACACAGCACATTGTCTTTTCTGTCTCTGAGTTGACTTTTTGTAAGATTTGGTTTTCTTGTCACTCTCATGTTTTATGTCACGTTGAACAGTCTGCACAAGTGAGGCTACATGACCTGTAAGTGCTCTGATTGCAATATTACTTTCCTCTATTTTAGAGAATAGTGAGTTGTCTTTGGCTGGTTTGTTTGGCTTAGCTACAGGTTGGCCTATGCAGGGGTCACTCAGTGTTTCAGTCTGTTCAACTACATTTAGTCCTGCTCTGAGAGTTGACTTGTTTGCTTTTGTCTTTAGAGCTCTTTCACTTTCATTGTACTGCGCAGTTTGCATGTTCTATGACAGGAGCTCATCACTGCTGTTTTCATCCTGTAGGTACATCCTCATTTCTGCTCTTACATTGTCATTTAACAGTCAGGTCATAATTGACTGAAAGCATTGACTTTGAACTAGCTCTTTGTTATACTTCAGGCTAGACTGAGTACGTGCTGATGCAAAGAAGATTTTCTGATGCAAATCCAGTAGTCTAATCAGAAATCAAGGGGTGTTTCATTTGTTCCCTATGTTGCTTTGACCGGTTGTTGATACAACACAGGTGCATCTGTTTCTGCATAATGGGCTCTTAGTGTTTGTCTCAGGTTGGTCAAGGTGAGATCTACTTTTCCTTCTAAATAGCTCCTTAGCTTCAGTCCAGGGCTTATGGCAAGGACTACAGCGTCCACTATTTCAGTTTCAGAGTAGCCCTTTCTTAAGCCACTTTCAATCTGATGCTCCAAGCTACTGAAGCTCAAGGTGTCTTTTGACGTTGACTCACCCATGTGACCATTTATCCTGAAATCTTTTCTGAATCCAACTGAAGAAGCATTGCAGCAGCTGTTGCTGGTGGAATCTCTCCCTCTGCGCTGAGTCCTGCCGTCCAGCGTTGTCCTCAGGGCCGCCTGATGCTCCAGTGATGCCTCCGATGCTGACGGTACAAGGTCCTCTCCTGGCGCCTGGTCCTGTCCCACTGCCGCGGGCTGCTCCGGGTGCAAAATCACCGCTGTTGCCACTGAGTCCATGGATGAAGACAGGGCTGCTGCTGCCGCGCCGAGAGCCGATGACCGTGTCTCTATGAGAGAGTCTAGCACATTATTTAACTCTAAAAGCACAGACATGCCTTCATCTTCACTTTGCAAAAGCTCATCTCATTCACAAAACTGAATAATGAGCTTAACAAGAGCTCTGCGAGTTTTGCTTGAAATATCTTCATTGTCTTTTCCGGTAATATTACACAGTTCACATACTCTTAGCAGTTCTTTCACAAAAAGGTCACATAATTTCTGTTCCAGCTTCAACAAAAAATCTTTGCGATGCTTGGACATGCTTGCAAAATTTTCCTTTTCACTGGATTTGACTAAAAAAACCAATGCGGTTTGTGTTGCACTAGCTAGACTCAAGCTGTAGCTTAGCGTTAGCTTCTCGCTCTGGCACACTTCTTTACCGTCTCCGTTGTCTTTTTCAGTCTCTCTCCATGAGGTAATCCAAAAATATTGATCTTGGTGGGAACGCCAGGACAACTTGGTGTAGAAAAACGAGTTCTTTTATTTACCTCAAAAAGGTCAATGTAGCAAACATGCAGAGCACCGTTTGTGTCTTGTTCAGTAGCTCAAATCAGTGAGCCTCATCAAAAAAACCCCACACACACTTGACCAATGGCCGTAGTTCAAGGTAAAGAACAATCTGTAGCGTGACTGCCACCTATTGGCACAGATGTATAACTACATTACAGAATAAACAATAGAACTCTGTGCATAAAACAGAATTATTAATAAATTCAGGCAATGTTTTTGACATATTTAGCACAACACTAACTCAAGTGCTACATGCATAACCAAATCCAATCCATACAGCCTGACCCCATGGAGAGGATCAAGGGGGAAAAAGATTTGCTTCTTAATTTCACGGACAATGAACGGGATCAGATTCTTCGAAGGGTTCACTCTTCCTCTATTTGTGCTAAGCATGGCATTATCGAATGCAAACTCATTCACAGAATTTCCTGGGCCGAGAAAAGAAATATATCCTGAAGTGGACCCAACTTGTGATCGCTGACAGTCAAGCCCTGCTTCCCTTGTTCATATGATGTGGTCTTGTCCATCTTTATATAGGTTTTTGTCTGAAGTTTTTTACAACAATATCAGGAGTATTAAAAATGCAATGTAAACCAAATGCAATTACAGCTTTGTTTGGAATCCCCCCTTACTACACAGCCATTTGCAATCCAATTCTCCAACTCCATAGCATTCCTTACATTACTGGTGAGGTGGTTGACATTGTTGTAATGGAAGTCACCCATAGCTCCAACGCACTCCCTGTGGATTAAGGAAGTTTTACTTAATGCTACACTTGAAGGTATCAGGTCTATCTTGCACGGATCCACCTTGAAATTCTAAAAAAAATTGGCAACCCTTTTTTGACAATGTGAAAAAGCTTTGCAACTTTAACGTGCCCGAACAATACCACAACCAACTGCTACATGGTGCAATATCTGGTTGTATGGTACTGTTTTTAAATCAAAAAGTGACTATGTATATCTTTTCATTGTTTTATATGTGAAACCATGATATACTGGAATTTACTTTAGTTTTATTCGATATACGATCTCAGAGATGTTTTTTAATGCATATATTGTAGAGGGAATAATGCAGGCGAGGCAATGAGCTGATCAACACAGACTTTATTCTCTCTCTAACAGAACAGGATCACAAAAAGAGCTCCCAGGCCACTGTGGATCTCTCTTTCATTACCTTTAATTACATACCTGGTGGCCAGAGGCTCCAATCTCACATTAAGTATAGAACAAAGCCTGTGGGGCGCATTAACATGATATTACACAGGTGCCGCCTTTCACTCCTCTGCTGGCGGCCCGGCATCTGCTCCTCTCCCTGGGGGGTGCCTGGCCTTTACTGTTCTGTCTGGACCCCCCGGTGACATCTCCTCTCTTGGTCCATTGATCTCTGGGTGGAGAAGTCCGACACCTTGCTCCCGACAATATATCTATTTATTTAATATGAATTTAATGTTTATTCTATGTTTTATGTTAGTGTAGTGGTGTGAAAAAGTGTTTGTCCCCTACCTGATTTCTCATTTGTTTGTCACACTTAATAATTTCAGATCATCAAACACATTTAAATATTAGACAAAGATAACACAAGTAAACACAAGATCCAGTTTTTAAATGAAGGTGTTTATTATTAAGGGTAAAAAAAAAATCCAAACCTACATGGCCCTGTGGGAAAAAGTTATTGCTCCCCCCCCCGTTAAAACATAAATTAACTGTGGTTTATCACATCTTTGGAAAGCTGAGTTCAATTTTTCTAGCCACACCCAGGCCTGATTACTGCCACACCTGTTCTCAATCAAGAAATCACTTAAACAGGACCTGTCTTACAAAGTGCAGTTGACCAAAAGATCTTCAAAAGCTAGACATCATGCTGCGATCCAAAGAAATTCAGGAACAAATGAGAAACAGAGTAATTGAGATCTATCAGTCTGGAAAAGGTTATAAAGCCATTTCTAAAGCTTTGGCACTCCAGAGAACCACAGAGAGAGCCATTATCCACAAATGGCAAAAACATGGAACAGTGGTGAACCTTCCAAGGAGCGGCCGGCCAACCGAAATTATCCCAAGAGTGCAGTGACTACTCATCCAAGAGGTCACAAAAGACCCCACAACAACATCCAAAGAACTGCAGGGCTCACTTGCCTCAGTTAAGGTCAATATTCATAACTCCACCATAAGAAAGAGACTGGGCATAAATGGCCTTCATGGCAGAGTTCCAAGATGACAACCACTGCTGAGCAAAAAGAACATAAGAGGCTCGTCTCAGTTTTGCCAGAAAACATTTTGATGATCCCCAAGACTTTTGGGAAAATTATCTGTGGACTGACAAGACAAAAGTTGAACTTTTTGGAAAGTGTGTGTCCCATTACATCTGGTGTCACATTCTAATCAGCTAATTAACTCCAGATACAGTGTGGTAAAAAAGTATTTAGTCAGCCACCAATTGTGCAAGTTCTCCCACTTAAAAGATGACAGAGGTCTCCAATTTTCATCATAGGTATACCTCAACTATGAGAGACAAAATAAGAAAAAAAATCCAGAAAATCGCATTGAAGGATTTTTAATGAATTAATTGGTAAATTCCTCGGTAAAATAAGTATTTGGTCAATAACAAAAGTTCATCTCAGTACTTTGTTATATACCCTTTGTGGCAATGACAGAGGTCAAACGTTTTCTGTAAGTTTTCACAAGGTTTTCACACACTGTTGCTGGTATTTTGGCCCATTCCTCCATGCAGATCTCCTCTAGGGCAGTGATGTTTTGGGGCTGTCACTGGGCAACACAGACTTTCAACTCCCTCCAAAGATTTTCTATGGGGTTAAGATCTGGAGACTGGCTAGGCCACTCCAGGACCTTGAAATGCTTCTTACGAAGCCACTCCTTTGTTGCCCGGGGGGGGGGGGTGTTTGGGATCATTGTCATGCTGAAAGACCCAGGCACGTTTCATCTTCAATGCCGTTGCTGGTGGAAGGAGGTTTTCACTCAAAATCTCACGATACATGGCCCCATTCATTCTTTCCTTTACACGGATCAGTCGTCCTGGTCCCTTTGCAGAAAAACAGTCCCAAAGTATGATTTTTCCACTCCCATGCTTCACAGTAGGTATGGTGTTCTTTCTCCTCCAAACATGACAAGTTGAGTTTTTACCAAAAAGTTCTATTTTGGTTTTATCTGACCATATGACATTCTCCCAATCCTCTTTTGGATCATCCAAATGTTCTCTAGCAAACTTAAGACGGGCCTGGACATGTACTGGCTTAAGCAGGGGGACACGTCTGGCACTGCAGGATTTGAGTCCCTGGCGGCATAGTGTGTTTCTGATGTAGCCTTTGTTACTTTGCTCCCAGCTCTCTGCAGGTCATCCACTAGGTCCCCCCATGTGGTTCTGGGATTTTTGCTCACCGTTCTCGTGATCATTTTGACCCCACGGGGTGAGATCTTGCGTGGAGCCCCAGTTCAAGGGAGATTATCAGTGGTCTTGTATGTCTTCCATTTTCTAATAATTGCTCCCACAGTTGATTTCTTCACACTAAGCTGCTTACCTATTGCAGATTCAGTCTCCCCAGCCTGGTGCAGGTTTACAATTTTGTTTCTGGTGTCCTTTGACAGCTCTTTGGTCTTGGCCATAGTGGAGTTTGGAGTCTGACTGTTTGAGGTTGTGGACAGGTGTCTTTTATACTGATAACGAGTTCAAACAGGTGCCATTAATACAGGTAAGGAGTGGAGGACAGAGGAGCCTCTTAAAGAAGAAGTTATAGGTCTGTGAGAGCCAGAAATCTTGCTTGTTTGTAGGTGACCAAATACTTATTTTACTGAGGAATTTACCAATTAATTCATTAAAAATCCTTCAATGTGATTTTCTGGATTTTTTTTTCTCATTTTGTCTCTCATAGTTGAGGTATACCTATGATGAAAATTGGAGATCTCTCTCATCTTTTAAGTGGGAGAACTTGCACAATTGGTGGCTGACTAAATACTTTTTTGCCCCACTGTATCTGCAAGCATTTCCTGAACCTTTAAATGGTCTCCCAGTCAGTGCTTCAGTAGACCACACAATCATGTGGAAGACTGCTGTCTTGACAGTTGTCCAGAAGACCATCACTGATACCCTCCACAGTCAGGTGAGTGGGGGCACAGGACTCAGACACTGGCAGAAGTACAGTGCAGAAACAGTAATTTATTAACAAAAACATAAATGAACGACAGTGTGAGGGCTGCAAATAGGAGCATAAAGACACAACCGGACTAGACTAGAAAATACATAGACTGATACTCATAAACAGGATGACAAGAAGACAATAATGATGCCACGTCAGACAAGGGAAACCACACACAATATATAGATAAAGTGAATAATCAAGACAATACAGCACAGGTGGGGAGAGCTATCATGATAAACAACTGATACATGATGAGAGCAGAGACGGCAGGACGGTTGGGGCTGAACACACACCCACGATCACACAACATGAACAGAGAATGACAGAGAAAACACAGCCGATACTTAAGACAGAGACAACAATAATGAAAATAAACATGAACACTAAACATACATAACTTAAGAGGGAAACACAAAGAAGCAAAACTAACAAAGGCGACAACTTGGCTGAACTCATGTCCTGAGAATAACAAAAGAGTAGCCAATTAACATAAAATAGGGGCATGAGTGCAGCCATGTCCAACCCTGACAGTAACCCCCTCTCAAGGACCAGACACCAGACGGCTCAAGGTAACATCAGATAACAAAAAACCCTCACAGGGTGGGTGGTGGGGGTCCAAGGCCAGGTGGACCAAAAAAACCTCCCCCCCCACGGAGTTCAAAACCAAACACAACCCCAGTAAACAAAGTCCACGAAGCCAAAGTTAAACACCAAAGTGGTCAGACAATCTTCCAGAGTCCCTGGGCCTCCGGACCGGAGAGCAAGACAGGCCAGGGGACCCATCCAAGTCCACTGGACCCCAGACCAGAGCACAGAGTGAGTTGGGTGGTCTCCTAGAGTCCCTAGACCACCAGACCGAAGAACAAAGCAGGTCAGGGGGTCTACCCCAGTTCAAGGGGCTCCAGGCCTCAGAACATGACCAGTCGGGTGGTCTCCCAAAGTCCCAAGACCACTAAACTGGAGACAAGGATGTGTCCAGAGATAACTGCAGGGATGCTATAAACTCAGATTAAAATGACATGAAATGGAAATTTTAAACTGAGGAGGTTAGTCTCAGGAAATGATAACATGAAACCCTCAAACTCAAAAGATGACTACATAGATACTTTAACCTCAAGAGGTATCAACACGGAACCTTTAACCTCGGGAGGTGACAACATAGAACCTTTAACCTCAAGAGGAGATAACATGGACACTTTAACCTCAAGTGGTGATAACATGGACACTTCGATCTCAAGAGGTGATAATATAGAGCCTTTAACCTCTGCAAGTGACAATGACAAAACAGAAACCCGGATTAAGGAGTCAGTGATAACATGAAGTCGTCTTGTCCTGAAGAAAACCATTTGGGAGCCTCTCGCTCAGAACAAAATAAAATAAGAGCTCTTTTCTCTGGGGAAAACAAAATAGGATCATGATCATCTCCTACATCATCAAGCATGTAGGAGCACTAGACTCGGGAGAGAATACTGGGGTTTCTTGCTCATAAGAAAACTTTTTTTTTACCCCAGAAGAGGACAACATAAGGCCTCTATGTCATGTCCGCCTCTATGAGGCAGAGAGACGAACCCAAGCGCTGAATGATATTTGGCATTTATTGACAAAAAATAACACAAGTCCAAAAGGTGCGGAAAACACAAAATGCCAAAACAAGATCAACTTACAGAGAGATGCACTCCTGAGCCATTAAGCTCAGGAGGAGACGAGGATTCAGGATAAACAGGAGAAATGTCCAGAGGAGTACTCAGTGGAGGAACATTCAATGTAGTGGCGATGACAGAGTGAACAGACTGAGCTTAAGTAGTAAATGAGTTAACAACATGAGTGATAACAGGTGTGGGTTCACCTGAGCAGGAGAAGAGAACAACAATTAGTTACTGGAATCAGCTGGTAGTAATGAGGGGTGAGGGAGGAGTGGATGACAGCTTGACAGGCAGCATCAACACAAACCCGGAAAAGTCACCTGACAGCTGTCAGCCCACAGAATAAATATAAACAAAACCAAAAACAGACTAGAGATTAATTACCGGTGCGGTGGTGCAGTGGTTAGCACTGAGGCAGCACGGCAACTCACCCTTGGCCATGGGATCCCTGGTTCAATCCCAGCCCCTGACCAACAGTGATCTGTGTGGAGTTTGCATGTTCTCCCCGTGTCTGCGTGGGTTTACTCCGGGAGTTCTCTGGTTTCCTCCCACAGACCAAAAACATGCAGGTTAGGTTAATTGGAGACTCTAAAAGTCGCCCTAGGTGTGAATGGTAGAGGGATAGCGCCGTACCGTGGCTGCTTCATCCATCCAGGTGGATGACCCTCAATTTCCCCTCTGGGGATCAATAAAGTATACAAAATCAAAAAAAAAAAAAGTACAACTGAAGAAGGACATAGCCAAAACAAACTGAAACATAAACAGACAATTAGAAAGTAGTGACAACTCAAAAAAGGCACCAAAATGCAACAGATAAATATATCAGAATATTGCAAAAGAGTCACAAGGCTGAGTCCGGGAGAACATCAGACTCAGCTTGTGACAGAGCCCCCTCCCAAGGGGTGGATTCCAGACACCCCAGTGTAACATTAACAGAAAAGAAAAAGAGCCCCCCCCCCCACCCCAGAAGGGTACAACAATAACCCATCCCGGGTGGGTGGTGGGGGAAAACAGGCTAGGAGGGAACAAAACAAAAACTCCCCTCAGGACTCACACCAGAAAAAACACAGAATCAGGACCCCCCCCCCCCCCCGGATCAAGGAGTTTGAGAGTTCAGGGGGCTGACCCAAGTACCACACCAGCTGAATGGCCAGATGGAACGAGTCGGGTAGCCTGCCAGAGAACGTGGAAAACCCGACCCGGCGGCACAGTCTCTCGGGTGGCCGGCCAGAACTTTTAAGCCACCAGGACTGGACGGGTAACCCAGGAAGAGGCCCCCACATGGAGAGGCTTAATGAAGGGAAGAAGGCCCTAAGGAAGGGGACAACGATGATGTCTTACTGATGAGGAAGATGGACCCCTATGGCATCTGGTGGAGGAGAAGGAGAGTCGACACCCTCGGTGGTCTTGGGCAAGAGAACCGTTGCACCTGCAGTTGCTCCAGGCTGGAGCATGGCCACACCCACGGCAGCTCCGGGCTGGAGATTTGCAGCACCCGCAGTGGCTCTGGGCTGGAGAACTGCAGCACCCACAGTGGAACCTGGCTGGGCCAGCGTTGCACCCACTGTGGACCCGGACTGGGACAGAGCTGCACCCACGGTGAACCGGCTGAACCATGAGAGCACTAGACCAAGAAGATGGTCAATCACTGGAACACTGGGTGAGGGCAAAGGAAGAAGGCCCTCGAGAACCTTGGACTGAGGAGCAGCACTGTCCACGGTGACCTCCGCAGCGAGGGGAGCTGGACCTCCAATGACCTTGGGCGGCATCCTGGACCCACGGAGACCTCTAGTACAGCAGGAACATTCCCGGTTACCCTGGGGAAGACTCAGATACACAAAGAGAAGAGGGTTCAGGGTCACCAGCAGCAGCAGCGGCGGAGACCTGTGAGGTGAGCTCAGGTGCAGCGGGTGGCTGCACCTGGCTCTCCTCACAAAGAGCCAGGCAAGATTCCTCTAAAACAGACAATAGGAAAACAAAGGAGAGCACTTGCCTGAGCTCGAGCTCCACCACTGTCCAGGACTCCAATGATCCAGGTGATGGTGTTTCTTTGGGCTCGGCCCTCTGGAGGTCCAGCTCGGTTGCTGACTCTGCTGCGGCGGCCTCTGTAGCATGCATGATGGTAATTGCAGTCTTCGTTGCCCCAGCTGCCGTGACTCATGCTGGAGGCTCCTCCGATGTGGAAACTGGGATTTCAATTCAATTCAATTCAACTTTATTTATATAGTGCCATTTCACAACAACAGTCCCCCCACAACAACCCCCACAATTGCAGAAAGACCCTAGCAATCAGGCTTGACTCCATGCTGGCGCTGGAATAGAATCCTCCAGGGCCATGGGTCCATCATCCTGCAGCTTGGTTCTTGAGCTGGCGGACACACAGGAAAAAACAGAGGAGAAACGGAGAGGACAGGTGGGCAATGTATGACACCAGCAGGTGGGGAGAGCTCAGGGGACTGCGTTCCCTGAGCCTCCCTTCCGGGAATCAGGCAAGACATTTCATCATGAATTGAAATAAAATGAAATAAAACTTGCCTGTTTTCCCGGGCCTTGATGTGGTCTGCTGCTGTGTGTAGGGAGTCGTCCCTCTCCATGCCTTTGGTGAGCTTGGCCCCTCAGTGGAGTGTGGAGGAACTGCCCCAGGAGTCACGGTGATGGATGGAACCGAGAGGGAGGCGACCAGTTCCAGCACAGTGGGAGGAGTTGCCAAGGAGGAGGGAGAAAAAGGTGCAGCAGGAGGATTGGCTGGCAGGACAGCCGGAGAGAGAGAATCAAAAAGAGAGGCTGGTGTGGGAGTGTTCTGCCTCGGTGAGGAAGAGGAAGCTGGTGAGGAAGTGGGAGCTTTCCTCCGGTGGTCGGGAGCAGGACGACGGTGTCTTTTTGGAGCTGGGGCCATCTTAGTTGGAGCGGGGACGGGCGTAGAGGACTGGCGAGGAGTGGAAACAGCTGAGCCCTGGGAGCGCTCTCCCTTCGGTATGAGTCCGGGCTTCTTCTGGGATTTCCTCACCCTGCCGCTGTTCTCGCATCGCAGTGCTGCCAAAAGGGAAATCCTCTCAACTCCCTCAGCGTGCTCGGAGAGTTGAGGGCAACAATGAGCTGCTGCCTCCACCAGATCCAAATACCATAATGCATCCTCTGGATTGGAATATGTGCATGCTGTAGAAATTAGCCCATCTATTTCCATTTGGGCTCGGCAGCACTCCCACCCAAGATGCATGGGATAGCTCCATCCTGCTGTGTCCATGACAAGCTTCAGAAAACAGGTGGGTAAAAAGGGTAAAAAGGAAAAAAAAAAGATCAAATATCACAGCTGGGACCTCTTACTGGCTGCTACATTCGGTCATGTTCTTGTTATTGGAATCAGCTGGTAGTAATGAGGGGTGAAGGAGGAGGGGCTGACAGCTTGACAGGCGGCGCCAACACAAACCCAGAAAAGTCACCTGACAGTTTTCAGCCCACAGAATAAATATAGACAAAACCAAATACAGACTAGAGAATAATTACAAATGAAGCAGGACATAGCCCCCCACCAAAAAAAAAAAAAAAAAAAAAAATGCTGAAACATAAACACAATTGGAAAGTAGTGACAACTCAAAAAAGGCACCAAAATACAACACATAAATATATCAGAATATAACAAAAGAGCCACGAGACTGAGTCCGGCAGAACATCAGAATCAG
The DNA here is from genome assembly GCA_020510985.1 of Pholidichthys leucotaenia. Taxonomy (NCBI): domain Eukaryota; kingdom Metazoa; phylum Chordata; class Actinopteri; order Cichliformes; family Pholidichthyidae; genus Pholidichthys; species Pholidichthys leucotaenia. The sequence goes on from CM035836.1 coordinate 266,164,885, forward strand.
CTCGTGACACTCTAAACTCAGGAGGTGGAAACCAAAACTTCTAAGCCCAGAAAGTGAAAATATAACATCCCTAAACTCAGGAGATAATATAGGAGCCTCTATCTCTAAAGATCACCTGGGGGTTGCACACTCAGAAGGTAACCTTGGGGCCCTTTACCTTGGAGACCACAAAGGAGCCTTCTGCGCTAGGAGCAACAACATAGGGGCTTTTAGCTCTAGGGATGCCAACACAGAATCAGAATCAGAATCAGAATCAGATTTATTGCCATTGTTCATGTAGTACACAAACTAGGAATTTGTCTCGGTGCCATGCTGCAACATTAAAAACATGATGAGATAAAGAGATAAACTAAAAAACTAAAAGACTAAAAACATGCAATAAGTGTAGAATAATAAGTAATAATAATAATAATAATAATAATAATAATAATAATAATAATGAGTAATACTAGTCAAGGCAGTTTTAAATAAATTAGCAAGTAGCAGATAATATGGGGTACCACAGTGCAGTCGATAATGCAACAGAAAAACAGTGATGAACGACATGAGCTGCTGTATATAGTGCACGAGAGTCAATAAGTTACTTAATGTTCAGCAGTCTGATGGCAGAGGGGAAAAAGCTGTTCATGTGCCGGGAGGTTTTAGTCTGAATGGACCGAAGTCTTCTACCTGAGGGGAGGGGGGCAAACAGTACGTGACCAGGGTGTGAAGGATCGGCTATGATCCGGCCTGCACGCCTCCGGGTCCTGGAGATGTACAGGTCCTGGAGAGATGGGAGCTTGCAGCCGATCACCTTCTCAGCAGTGCGCACGACGCGCTGCAGCCTTAGTCTGTCCCTGGCAGTGGCTCCTGCGTACCACACAGTTATGGAGGAGGTGAGGATGGACTTGATGATGGCCGTGTAGAACTGCACTAACATCTTGGTGGGTAGCTTGAGCTTCCTCAGCTGCCGCAGAAAGAACATCCTCTGCTGGGCCTTTTTGATGAGGGAGCTGATGGTTGGCTCCCATTTGAGGTCCCGGGTGATGGTGGTGTCCAAGAAGCGGAAGGAATCTGCAATGGTGATGGGAGAGCCTGTGATGGTGAGGGGGGGCAAGGGGGTTGTGACTTTTCTGAAGTCCACAATCATCTCCGCTGTCTTCAGAGCGTTCAGCTGCAGGTTGTTGTGGCTGCACCAGGACACCAGCTGGGCCACCTCTTTCCTGTAGACAGACTCGTCGCCATTGGAGATGAGCCCGATGAGGGTGGTGTCGTCCGCAAACTTGATCAGCTTAACAGACTGGTGGGAGGAGGTGCAGGAGTTGGTATAAAGGGAGAAGAGTAGGGGGGAAAGTACACAGCCCTGGGGTGATCCGATGCTGATGCTAACAGAGTCCGAGACAGACTTCCCCAGCCGCACATGCTGCCTCCGGTCCGTCAGGAAGTCGGTGATCCACCTGCAGAGGGAGTCAGGCACGCCGAGCAGGGACAGCTTGTCCTGGAGCAGAGCGGGGCGGATGGTGTTGAATGCAGAGCTGAAGTCCACAAACAGGATCCTGGCATAGGTTCCCGGGGAGTCCAGGTGCTGCAGGATGGAGTGGAGGGCCAGGTTGACTGCGTTGTCCACAGACCTGTTGGCACGGTAGGCAAACTGCAGCGGGTCCAGGAGGGGAGTGGTGATGGACTTGAGGTGAGACAGGACCAGGCGCTCAAAGGACTTCATGACTACAGAGGTGAGCGCTACAGGTCTGTAGTCGTTAAGTCCAGTAATCCGTGGCTTCTTGGGGACAGGGATGATGGTGGAGGATTTGAGGCAGGTCGGCACGTGGCATAGCTTAAGGGAGGTGTTAAAAATGTCTGTGAAGACAGGAGCCAGCTCTTTCGCACAGTGTCTCAGGGTGGAGGGAGACACACCGTCTGGCCCGGGGGCCTTGCGCGGGTTCAGTCTGGAGAATTGTCTGTGCACGTCCTGCTCACTGATGACAAGGGCAGGGGGGAGGAGGAGGAGGGGGGGACCGCTTTTGATGAATTAGGGGCCGAGGAGGCAGTGGAGCTGCGTGGAGTGGGGGAGTTGGACACAGCTGACGAGGCGTCAAAACGGGCGTAATGTTGGGACAGTTTTTGACAAAGGGCTTTGTCATCCTGACTTTTAGAAGCCTGAGGCCGATAGTTGGTGATTTGCCTCAGTCCTCTCCACACAGAAGCCGAGTCATTAGCAGTGAACTGCTGCTGGAGTCTCTCAGAATACACAGATTTAGCTCTCCTCAGCTCTCTGTTAAACCGATATTTAACCTCCCTGTAGCAGTCTCTGTCTTCACTTTTCAACGCAGCTTCCTTCTCCTTTCTGATCTGTCTGAGCTTAGCAGTGAACCAGGGCTTATCATTAGAGTACCTCACCCTGGTGCGCGATGGGAGAATGCTCTCCTCACAAAAGTTGATATAGGAGTTCACAGTGTCTGTGTACTCATTAAGATCATGTGTGGCTCCTTTAAACATGTCCCAGTCAGTTATTTCCACACATGTGTTCAGTTTCTCTCCAGCTTCACTGGTCAATTTCTTCGTGGTGGTCACAACAGGTTTAGTGAGTTTCAGTCTCTGTCTGTATGTGGGAATGAGGTGGACCATCACCTGATCAGATAGTCCGAGCGCAGCGCGGGGAACAGCGCGATATGCGTCCTTCACTGTAGTGTAACAGTGATCCAGCGTGTTATTTCCTCTGGTTGGACATTTAATAAACTGTCTGTATCGGGGGAGCTCGTGACTCAGATTGCTCTGGTTAAAGTCGCCTACCACAATAACCAGGGAGTCTGGAAAATTCCGCTCCGCATGTAGGACGTGATCTGCGAGCGCGCGCTGGGCCTCGCGCACGTCCGCGTCGGGAGGGGCGTACACAGCGATCAAAACAAATGATGCGAACTCCCGCGGGGAATAAAATGGCTTGCAGTTAACAGAGAGAAATTCTAGATCGGTAGAACAGTGTTGTGAAACCACCGTTACATCAGAACACCAACTGCTGTTAATGTAGAAGCACACTCCTCCTCCAATAGACTTACCGGAGAGCTCTGTGACGCGATCAGCACGAAACAGCTGAAATCCCTCGAGGCTGATCGCGCTGTCCGGTATGCTCCTTTTAAGCCAGGTCTCAGAGAAACAGATGACAGACGAGGAAGCGAGGTCCTTAAATCGCATCAACAGTCTTAATTCTTCTACCTTGTTCAAGAGAGAATTGGCATTGGATAGAAATATGCCAGGCAAGGCTGCTCGCGTGCCTCTCCTTCGCAGCCGAGCAAGAATCCCCCCTCGCTTTCCTCTTTTTCGCCGTCTTACTCTTTGAGCCAAACAATGAATCAGATCGGCGGCAGGAGCTAAAATTACTGGGAGAAGGTCCGTGGGAGGAGTTTTCAGTTCAGAAGATAACAACAGCAGAGTCTCAACCTCAGAAACTAACATTGGAATCTTCTGCTCAGGAGCAAATGACACAGATTTTTTGAGCTCAGGAGTTACCAACACAGAACTTCTTGCTTCAGAAGCTGAAAACAAGGGGGCTTTTAACTCAGGAGACACCAATACAGGAATGTTTGGTTCAGGAGACAGTGACAGAAGTTTTTAATTCACAAATCGATGACAGGTGAGCAGTTAGTTCCATAACCGGTGATGAAGTTGCTTTTAGCTTCGAAGCTGGTGGCTGAGGTGCACAGCCCTCAGAAACATCTGAAAGAAATGTGTTGGATTCTGGAGCAGATAACAGCAGAGGGGGCTTAAATTCAGAAAACTGCAGCAGACAAGTTTTAAGTTCAGCGACCAGTAGTTGGAGATGCCCCAGCTCCGAATCCGACAGGCGCCTGCCGACCTTGGTGACCACAGACAGGAGCTCAACGCCCATAGGAACCAATGATGGAGGCATGCCAGCCTTGGCCTCTTGAACTGTGATGGGTGAAGCGGACTGCTCGCCCTCAGGAACTGCGATAGGTGGAGGTCTCCTGACCTCTTGGATGATGGCCAGACTGTTGTCCTCCTGCAGCTCCATCCTCAACACAACCACCTCCGACGAGGGAGGAGAACAGGCGGTCAATGAGGTGACACCACGGTCGTCAGCAGCAGAGACTGGTGGGGAGGACCCAAGAGCTGGAGGACTCTGTGCTTGGGTCCCCTCACCAGAAGTCAGCCAAGTCTTTTCTAAAATAGCAGTGAAAATTAATGGAAAAAGTACTTGCCTTGGCTCCTGCTCTCTTGTTGTAAGGGTGACAACCTCAGGCTCAACTGATGGGGGTCCTTTGACTTTGGCTCAGCTGGTGGGGGTCATCTGGCCTCTGGCTTGATGGAAACAAATGGCTCATCCACCTCTGACATGCAGGAAAACTCACTGAAGAGCAGGTAGGCCTGAAGGAAGGCTGGAATGTCCTACCATAAGTGGGGCTTGGATGCTGCTATCCCACCAGCCCTTCTCCATGCCATGTCCTGCCATGCATTCCTCTTGTGACTGAGCTTAAAAAAGTCTGCCAACTCATTGATGACTCCATGGATCCTCATGGGTGACCAAATCCTCTGGCGTGGAGCTTGGGAGAGAGGAAATGGGAGAGGCAGGTGAGAGTATAAAAGCAGCAGCAGAGTATACAGCAGAGACAGGGAGAGAGAGCTCAGTGGTGGTGGGTGGCTGAGATGTGAGATGATCTAAGAGAGCTGAGATGTGTCCCTCTGAAACAAACGGCTGAAGTGCACTGACGTCCCATTCTCCAGCCGCTGAAGCTGCCGCTGATGAAGCACTCGAGGTGGGTGGGGCCACGGCAGCAGAATCCCTCGGTGAAACCTTGAGTGAAGGGCCCGGGTGGCGAGTGGAGCGACGCTTCCTCAAAGCTCACTTTCCCGCTGGCCCTTTAGATCATGGCTGGTCCTCACACGCTGGAAAAAGTACCTCCCGAGTGAGCCAAGGCTCGTATTCCTGCTGGATGTTGTTCTGTGTGATGATCGCCTGCCTCCGCTCCTCCTGCTCCCATATGTCCACCGCCATTGCTGGTAGGTCCTTCTCAAAAACCAGTCAGTTTCCACCCAGTATAGGCAAGACTTCAGAAAAAAACACAGGGGTGACAGACCGCGCAGCAGCGACGGTGACAGAGGAAGACAGTGCACCGGAGACAGGAGTTGGAAATGCTGATCCAGGGCTCAGCTGGATGGGTCTGTCAGCGATGCAGTCTCGCCTGCCCAAACCCTCCTCAATGTGAGAGACCTAGGCAAAAACCCCAGACGAATTTTTCCGGCCAGCACCTTCTCTTCTCCTGCCAAACTTGCCTGCTGAGTCCTTTACTGGTGGCGTCATTCTGTCAGGTGAGTGTGGGCACAGGACTCAGGCACGGGCAGAAGTACAGTGCAGAAACAATAATTTATTAACAAAAACTTAAACACAAATTAATGGCAGCACGAGGACTGCAAATGGCAGGATAAAGACACGACAAGACCAGACTAGAAAATACTCAGACTGATACAAACAGGATGACAAGAAGACAATTATGATGCCACGTCAGACAAGGGAAACCACACACAATATGTGGACAAAGTGAAAAATCAAGACAATACAATGCAGGTGGGGAGAGCAATCATGATAAACAGCTGATACACGATGAGAACAAAGATGGCAGGACGGGCGGGGCTGAACACACACACACACACACACACACAAACACACACAACATGAACAGAGAATCACAGAGAAAACACAGCCAATACTTAAGACAGAGACCTGGACCACAGTAACACAGACATAGAAAATGACCGACCAAGAAAAACAATAATAATAATAAACATGAACACTAAACATACATAACTTAAGAGGGAAACACAAAGAGGCAAAGCTAACAAAGGCGAGGACATGGCTGAACTCATGTCTTGAGAATAACAAAAGGGTAACAAATGAACATAAATTAGGGACATGAGTGCAGCCATGTCCAACCCCAACATCCACAAGGAGGGTAAGCCACCAAAGGTCACTGCTACAGAAGCTGGCTGTTCACACGCTGCTTTATCCATGCATATTAATGGAAAGTTAAGTGGAAAGAAAAAGTGCTGCAGAAAAAGGTGCACAAGTAACAGGGGTAAGTGCAGCTTGAGAGGATTGTGAAACAAAGCCCATTCAAGAATTTGGGGGAGATTCACAAGGAGTGGACTGAGGCTGGAGTCAGTGCTTGAAGAGCCACCACACACAAACGTACCAAGGTCATAGACAACAACTGTCACATTCATTGTGTCAAGCCACCCCTGAACCAGAGGCAGAGTAAGAAGTACCTTACCTGGTCTAAGGAAAAATCAGACTGGACTGATGCCCTGGGGTTCAAAGTCCTCTTCTCAGATGAGACTAAATTTTGGGTGCATCCCAGTTCACCTCTTCGCCCTACCCCTTTATTTTGCGTTTTCATGGTGAATGTGCAAAACTGAGGGTTAAGGGGTGAACTGGGATACACCTTTTGCATTTCATTTGGAAATAAAGTTCTCAGAGTCTGGAGGATGAGTGGAGAGGCACAGAATCCAAGTTGTTTAAGGTCCAGTGTGAAGTTTCCACAGCCAGTGGTGATTTGGGGAGCCATGTCATCTGCTGGTGTTGGTCCACTGTGGTTTATCAGGTCCAGCAGGACTTGACACCTGCCCACACTGCCAAAAGTACCAAAACCTGGTTTAATGACCATGGAATCACTGTGCATGATTGGCCAGCAAACTCTCCTGACCTAAACCCCATAGAGAATCTATGGAGGATTGTCAAGAGCAAGATGAGACACCAGACCCAACAATGCAGATGAGCTGGACCTGGGTCTCCACAACACCTCAGCAGTATCAAAGCCTGATCACCTCCATGCCATGCCCCACTTATTTTGATTTTTTTTTTTTATTTTGTATACTTTATTGATCCCCAGAGGGGAAATTGAGGGCATCCACCTGGATGGATGAAGCAGCCACGATACGGCGCTATCCCTTAACCATTCACACACACATTCACACCTAGGGCCACTTTAGAGTCTCCAATTAACCTAACCTGTATGTTTTTGGTCTGTGGGAGGAAACCGGAGAAATCCCGGAGTAAACCCACGCAGATACGGGGAGAACATGCAAACTCCACACAGATCACTGTTGGTCAGGGGCTGGGTTCGAACCAGGGATCCCATGGCCAAGGGTGAGTTGCTGTGCTACCACAGTGCTAACCACTGCTCCACTGCACCGCCCATATGAAGTAATTCGTGCAAAAGGAGCCCTGACCAAGTATTGTATATTATTTTATATATAAGTATTATGTAAGCACTAGCTTCAGCCTGCACCCTTTCGATTGTTCTTTTGTGTGTTCTTATTGTATTGTATACGTTTATTATTATTATTATTATTATTATTATTATTATTACCAAATAAAATAAATTGAGTGTATACATGGACATACTTTTCAGTCGGCCAACATTTCTATTTAATATCTTTTTTTTTTAAATCGATCTTATGTAATATTCTAATTATTTCTGAAACTGAATTTGGGGTTTTCATTAGCTGTAAGTTAGAATCATCAAAATTAAAAGAAATAAACACTTGAAATATATCACTCTGTGTGTAATGAATCTATATATGAGTTTCATTTTTTGATTTGAATTACTGAAATAAATCAACTTTTTGATGATATTTAATTTATTGAAATCAACTCACATTTCAACTGTTGGATCCAGAAGATGAGAGCATTTTGTACATACCAGAAACATTTCTAATTTAATTCCTTTATTTCTCCAAATTTTATATGTATTCATTATGATATGGCATCCTATCACAGCATGGTAAATAATTCTTGAACACTTCTTACATCCTATTATAGACTGACTCAAAAAGATGATTGCATCCAAGCTGGTTGAAATCCCACTCTGGTAAATTATTTTTAGCAAGTCCACCCATAGCATTTTGAGAAATCCTGCTACTAAACAAAACCCACCAAAACAAATGAAACAACAACAACAAAAAAATCACATACACTCAGTGTTTCCTCTTGGTTCACAACTTTATTTGTAGGAGGAAGACATATGAACTGACATTGACTCTATGAACTAGTGTTAGTCGACGAAGCACAGTTATTTTGGTCATGTCCACCATCTCTGCCTCCTGTTTGCATGGCTCCTGTTCAGGGCTCCGGTGCATGTTTTACCTCACCTGTTTAAGTCTGCACACCTGTGAAAATCACCTTGTTGTCAGTCTCTGCTTTAATATAACAGCCTATTGTAATAGCTTCCGATAGCTAAATAAAACACTGACCCATGAAACAAGTTGGAAATATTAACTTTACTTCATAATCAAAAGTGTTTGAAGCAATACCATTAAAAAACAGACATTGAAGTGCAGTGTTTTTACCAGGCTTAAAACAGTGCATCAACAATTCAAATAGCATCGTCTGCTGAGCATGGAGAGCTGCTGTAACTATGAACGTTCCAAACAAACTAGAGTAACATTCAACTCCAGAAAACTTAAAAGAACAACTAATTAGTCCTTCTTATTTGAAACCTTGCTGGGTCTTGAAATTTAAATGTTCAGTTGGGTTTTAGCTGAAAATTAAGAGAGCAGTTTACAAGAATAGAATAGAATAGACCTTTATTGCCATTGTTACATGAACAATGAAAATCAGTTGAGCAGCCCTGTTCTGTTTAGCAGAAGATTCTTCATTGTCGGCCTCCGTCGGTCTATGATGACCATGGAAGAGAATCCTAAACGTCTACTCTGCTGGAACAGCAACGCCTGTGGCTGAACAGGCCGATGCGCACCGGTGTTCTACCTTCCAGCGTTGGGCGTTGGTAGGATTCAAGCCTGGGCAGGAAGATATGGAGGACAAGATGTTACTCATGCAGCATGTCCCCCCTCTCCACGTCACTGATGAATCCAAAGGAACAGCAGGGCTGCTATAGTTTGGCACCAGCGCCGTCGCAGGAGCTGCCAGAACGATGTTGAGCACAACAGAGAACTGCCTTAGGGGCTCCGACTCTGGATTTTTCCTCACGGTTGACTCCCGAAGCCTTTCCCATGACCGGGTGTGCCGCAAGGCAGCGGAGGTTTGAAATCAGGGTTTACCTTCCCCTAGATGGGCTACCTTCCCAGGTTGACGAGCCACCATCTACCCGAAGCATCTGGTTTTAAGGCGCCAGAGATCCGCCCTCGCCCCTTCTCCTATTAGTAAAAGCAGTTCCGCCGGGCTTAGAGACTAAACCACACGGGCAGGCTAGGAGTTGGACTTAGTTGTCAGAGGCTTTTCGAGACGCACGCCGTAAGGAGCATTTTATGAGCACTGGGAGCTTAACCCCAGTGCCGCTCCTGGCTATGACAACCTTGGAACCAGCAGAAGCAGAAGCAGAAGATTCTTAAAGTGCAGAATAAAAACTATATACAAACACTACTGCACACAGCGGGGAAAATAAGTACTGAACACGTCAACATTTTTCTCATTAAATATACAATGATGTGAAAAAGTGTTTGCCCTCTTCCTGATTTCTCATTTTTTGTATGTTTGTCACACTTAAATGTTTCAGATCATCAAACAAATTTAAATTTTAGACAAAGATAACACAAGTAAACACAAAATGCAGTTTTTAAATGAAGGTGCTTATTATTAAGGGTAAAAAAAAATCCAAACCTACATGGCCCTGTGTGAAAAAGTTACTGCTCCCCGTTAAAACATAAATAACATCTTTGGAAAGTTGGGTTCAGGTTCTCTAGCCACACCCAGGCCTGATTACTGCCACACCTGTTCTCAATCAAGAAATCACTTAAATAGGACCTGCCTGACAAAGTGAAGAAGACCAAAAGATCCTTAAAAGCTAGCCATCATGCTGCGATCCAAGGAAATTCAGGAACAAATGAGAAACAAAGTAACTGAGCTCTGTCAGTCTGGAAAAGGTTGTAAAGCCATTTCTAAAGCTTTGGGACTACAGCAAACCACAGTGAAAGCCATTAAGGTCAGCGTTCATGACTTCACCATAAGAAAGACACTGGGCAAAAACGGCCTGCATGACAGAGTTCCCAGATGAAAACCACTGCTGAGCAAAAAGAACATAAAGGCTCGTCTCAGTTTTGCCAGAAAACAACTTGATGACCCCCAAGACTTTTGGGAAAATACTTTGTGGACTAATGAGACAAAAGTTGAACTTTTTGGAAGGTGTGTGTCCCATTACATCTGCCATAAAAGTAATACAACATTTCAGAAAAGGAACATACCACCAGTAAAATATGGTGGTGGTCGTGTGATAGTCTGGAGCTGTTATGCTGCTTCAGTACCTGGATGACTTGCTGTGATAAATGGAACCATAATTCTGCTGTCTACCAAAAAGTCCTGAAGGAGAATGCCCGGCTATCTGTTTGTGACCTCAAGTTGAAGCCCACCTGGGTTCTGCAGCAGGACAATTATCCAAAACACATCAGCAAGTCCACATCTGAATGGCTTAAGAAAAACAATATGAAGGCTTTGGAGTGGCCTAGTCACAGTCCTGACCTGAATCCGGTTGAGATGCTGTGGCGTGACCTTTAAAAGGTGGTTCATGCTCAAAAATAGATAGATAGATAGATAGATAGATAGATAGATAGATAGATAGATAGATAGATAGATAGATAGATAGATAGATAGATAGATAGATAGATACCCCTGTGTTAATGAAAGAAAAACCCACAATGGTCACAGAAATAACTTGAATCTGACAAAAGTGGTGGTAAATAAAAATTCTATGAAAATTAACCAATGAAAATCAGACAATGCTTTTGAATTGTGGTTCAACAGAATTATTATAAAAAACAAACTCATGAAACAGGCATGGACAAAAATGATGGTACCTCTAGAAAAGATTGAAAATAATGTGACCATAGGGACATGTTCAGCCAAGATGTGTCCTCTAATTAACATCACAGGTGTCTACAAACTTGTAATCAGTCAGTCGGCCTACTTAAAGGGTGACAAGTAGTCACTGTGCTGTTTGGTGACATGGTGTTTACCACACTAAACATGGACCAGAGGAAGCAAAGGAGAGAGTTGTCTCAGGAGATTAGAAAGAAAATTATAGTCAAGAATGTTAAAGGTAAAGGCTATAAGACCATCTCCAAGCAGCTTGATGTTCCTGTGACTACAGTTGCACATATTATTCAGAAATTTAGATCTACAGGACTGTAGCCAACCTCCCCAGACGTGGCCGCAGGAGGAAACTTGATGAATAATGGAAGAGACGGATAATACAAATGGTAACAAAAGAGCCCAGAACAACCTCTAAACACATTCATGGTGAACTCCAAGGTCAAGGTACGTCAGTGTCAGATCGCACCATCCGTCGTTGTTTGAGCCAAAGTGGACTTCATGGGAGACGGCCAAGGAGGACACCACTGTTGAAAACAAATCATAAAAAAGCCAGATTGGAATTTGCCATACTGCATGTTGACAAGCCACATAGCTTCTGGGAGAATGTCCTATGGACAGACAAGACAAAACTGGAACTTTTTGGCAAGGCACATCAGCACTATGTTCACAGACGCAAAAATGAAGCATACCAAGAAAAGAACACTGTCCCTACTGTGAAATATGGAGGAGGTTCTGTTATGTTCTGGGGCTGCTTTGCTGCATCTGGCACAGGGTGTCTTGAATCTGTGCAGGGTACAATGAAATCTCAAGACTACCAAGGTATTCTAGAGAGAAATGTGCTGCCCAGTGTCAGACAGTTTTGTCTCAGTCGCAGGTCATGGGTCTTACAACATGATAATGACCCAAAACACACAGCTAAAACCCCCCAAGAATGGCTAAGAGCCAAACATTGGACTATTCTAAAGTGGCCTTCTATGAGCCCTGATCTAAATCCTATTCAGCATCTGTGGAAGGAGCTGAAACATGCCATCTGGAGAAGGCACCCTTCAAACCTGAGACAACTGGAGCAGTTTGCTCATGAGGAGTGGGCCACAATACCTGCTGAGAGGCGCAGAAGTCTCACTGACAGTTACAGAAATCGTTTGATTGCAGTGATTGCCTCAAAAGGTTGTGCAACAAAATATTAAGTTTTTTTTGTCCAGGCCTGTTTCATGAGTTTATTTTTTAAAATAATTCTGTTGAACCACAATTCAAAAGCATTGTCTGATTTTCATTGGTTAATTTTCATAGAATTTTTATTTATTACCACTTTTGTCAGATTCAAGTTATTTCCGTGACCATTGTGGGTTTTTCATTCATTAACAGAGGGGTACCAACAATTTTGTCCACGCAGTGTCAGCAACATGACAGTAGATGACCAAACGACAGAAACACACGCATGACAGACAAAGGGATTACCCATGGAAAGTAAAACTAACACTACTATAAAAACCTATATACATTCATTCATTCATTCATCTTCTTCCGCTTAATCCTTTTCGGGTCGCGGGGGGGCTGGAGCCTATCCCAGCATCTTTGGGCGAGAGGCAGGGTACATCCTGGATAGATCGCCAGTCCATCGCAGGGCCAACACAGAGAGACAGACAACCATTCACTCTCACAGTCATACCTAAGGACAATTTAGAATCCCCAGTTTGATGCCAATTAACTTAACTTGCATGTTTTTGGCATGTGGGAGGAAACCGGAGAAATCCCGGAGTAAACCCACACAGACACGGGGAGAACATGCAAACTTCGCACAGATCACTGTTGGTCGGGGGCTGGGATCGAACCCAGGATCCCCCGGCCAAGGGTGAGTTGCTGTGCTGCTGCAGTGCTAACCACTCCGCCACTGTGCCGCCAACCTATATACATCATAGCTTAATATATGGTGACCCGTATAAACACATGAATCATACCCTCTGCACAATGTAAGACTATCAGGAGCAGAGTGAAATTTGAGGTACCTGTTAGACTGTAAAGTGGAGTATGACAGCATAGTTATGACCAGAATACAACATCTTAGTGAGTTATTGTACAGTGAAATGACATGTGGCAGGAAAGATTCCTGGTCATTCGACAGCAAAGCTATAGTTAGTCTAGTGGAGAAAGTGCTCCGCTGACTGTCCAGTGTATGGTGGAGGGGGTGATCAAGATTGTTCATGATGGATCTCAGTTTATTTAGTGTCCTCCTTTCCACCACTGTGTCAAAGGTCTAAGGCCTGAGACTAATTATAGAGACAGCCCTATTGATAATCTTGCCGTCTGTTGCTGTTACTGGCTCTGATACTGCTACCCCAACAGACAGCAACAAAGAAGATGGTGCTGCCAACAACGGTCTGGTAGAAAAGCTCCAGCATCCTGCTGCACACGTTGAATGAGCTCAACTTCCTCGGGACGTAGAGTCTGCTCATCCCCTTCTTGTGCGCAGCATCAGTGTTGGATTTCCAGTCCAACCCATTGCTGATCCTGACACCCAGATATGTGTAGTCCTCGGCCACCCCCACATCCTCCCCGCTAATCTGCAATGGCTGAGAAGGTGTCCTCTTCTTCCTGAAGTCAATCACCATCTCTCTGGTCATGATAACATTTAGCCTCAGGTGATTCTGCTCTGTCCACTCCACAAATCTGCCTACCAGTGCCCTGTACCTCCCACCTCCCATACACCCCACAACAGCTTGGTCGTCAGAGAATTTCTGCAGGTGGTATGACTCAGTGTTGTACTGAAAGTCAGTGGTGTATAAGGTGAAGAGAAAAGGAGAGAGCACAGTCCCCTGCGGAGCTGTAGTGCTCTAGTCTGTGATGCAGTCGGTCATATTGTCTATGTCCACCCCATGTGGTTCACAGAGTATGCCCCAGTGTGTTGTCTCGAAGCAGTTCTGCACTGCATCAGCAGCCTCCTTTGTCCACCTCCTCACAGTCAGTGTATAAGCAGACTGCCTTTACACAAGGGGAATGCACTTGGGTGTTAACGTGACGCTACAATGATCCAATTTGCAAATGGGGGTTAGAGCTTTGGTACTATATGCATCTGAGACACTGGCATACAGTAAACCTGGTGTTTTGTTTTTTCTATAATATGGCTGAATTACAACAATCCTGCAAAGACAAGTGGGCCAAAATTCCTCCACAGCGCTGTAAAAGACTTATTGACAGTTATCGCAAACACTTGATTGCAGTTGTTGCTGCTAAGGGTGGCCCAACCAGTTATTAGGTTTAGGAGGCAATAACTTTTTCACACAGACCATGTAGGTTTGGTTTTTTTTTTAACCGTTGATAATAAACACTTTCATTTAAAAACTGCATTTTGTGTTTACTTGTGTTATCTTTGTCTAATAGTTAAATTTGTTTGATGATCTGAAACATTTATGTGTGACAAACATACATAAAAATGAGAAATCAGGAGGGGTTCACACCACTGTATATTTAATAAAGTAGAATGACACAGGGAATAAATATTGAACACATGGAGAAAAAGAGGTGCAGAAAGGCATAGAAACCCAAGAAACCACGTGAAACCATCAGAATTCAGGAAGCCATCCCATCCCCCATCTGTGCAAATTAATTTCAGCTGGTTAAGTCCTGACTGACAGCATTTAAAAAGGTCTGTGAATATTAGATTGTCACACCAGAAAAAACTCATCATGATAAGAGCTCTCTTAGACCAGGGGTCACCAACTTGCGGACTCCAGTCCAGATCCCGACCCCAGGAGTCCTCCGTCTGGACCCCAAAGCCTTTTGATACAATTTGGGGAAAAAGGAGACTGTTTTATTTTGTTGGGGAAAATAAAGCAGAAAAAGTGGAACTGAGCTGCTGCGTTGGCGACCGGCCAACAGATTATGGGATGAGCCTTTAGGTGCTCTACTTCTGCTGCAGATTCCCCACTTTGCTTTCCTCTGAACGCTACTATCTGCAGAGATTTTGTGGCTGTAACTTCTCCAGGGAGTCAGTGGGTTGCAAAATCAGGTTTGCTGTGGTTAAACCCCCCAACCCCCCCACACACACACACACACACACACACACCACCACCACCCACACACACAAAAAAAAACGCACAAGGCCGACAGCCAGGACATCCACCCCAGACAGACCGTTTCAGGTCTGTACCCACAAAAAGAAACGCTGTTGTGAAACTGAATGTATTTACCTTCTTCCTCTATTCTTCTGACAGTAGCCCATGCTGGGATGCAGAGGTGAGGTCGTTGGTTACGGAGGCCCTTTTTGTAGCCTCTGATATCACTTAAAAACTCAGTAAAAGATCCATGTGTTACTGAACATAAAAAGTTCCACCTCCCCCCTCCATGTAACCATGGTGTTACAGCTCCATCCATGCTGTAACACAGCTTACTGTTTAGATTTAAAAAGTCAAGGAATTCTGTCATGTGGAATTACATTTTGTCTCAGTTTTTTTTTCTTAGTTTGAAAAAGTTTTTTCTGCACTGAAAATATTGTACAGAGGTTGACTTTTTGTGATTTTTTTTTTTTTTTTAGATGTTGATCTTTTGCAGTACAATTTAGTTAGTGTTCTCCTGTAAAACATTTTTAGGACTTGAGTTGTAGACTTTAGAATTTTGGACCTATTTATTTAGAGTCAATAAACACATTTAGTGTTCTCCTGTACTATAATATTTTATATTACGTTTTGTTTGAAACTGAACAAATAATTCATTTAAATGTTTTTTTTTTTTTTTAAATTACAATAGAGTAAAACCAGCTAAAACATGAGCTAATAAAATAATGTATGAAAGTAAATTAAGTGATATTTGCCTGTCTGGAGACAGCTGCGGTCTTCTGAAAAAATGTCAACTCTTAAAAGCATCTTTTGAGATAAATTTGTCCATGTTTTTTTAACCTTTATTTATACAGGGGAGTTCCATTGAGAGACAACCTCTCTTTTTCAAGGACAACCTGTTCACACTCACACCAGGAAGCTCTCCAGTCCAACCACAGACTGACCTGCTCCACTGGAGCAGTTAGGGTTAAGAGCCTTGCTCAAGGGCACCACAGTGGGGTTAAGGAGGGTGGGGCAAACACTGCTATGTCATCTGTCCCACCCAGATGTAAGCTTGCTGGTCCAGGGATCGATCCCGTGATCCTCTGCTCATCAATCCACATCCCTAACCATTAGGCCACCACTGCCCAGCATGCGTCAGATTTCTTTTCCAATTGAAAATCTATGGAACAAACTGAAGATCGAAGTTTACACAGCACCACACGAATCAGCAGCCTTTTTTGCAGCACTGGCTCAGTTCTGAGTTTTCGTTCTCGTTTTTATTTACTATCCATTTTTCTTTGCTACAACTTTTCTGATCTGTTACCCCATAGTGGTGGTGGCAGTGGCATTACTGCAGCCGATAGGAAGAGACTGAACAAACTGATCAAGTCCTGGGGCAGTGCCTTGATCCGGTGGAGGAGATAGGAGAGATAGGAGATAGGAGAGAGAAGGACGGTGGCTAAACTGTCATCTCTGCAGGAGTCCGAGTTCCACCCTATGCAGGACATACTGAATGCACTGAGGAGCTCATTTAGCAGCAGACTACATCATCCCAGGTGCACAACCGAGAGGTTTCGCAGGTCCTTCCTACCAACGGCTGTCAGACTGTACAATCTAAGCAGGGCTGCTCGCAGAGATAGCAAAAAGACGTAACAAACTAATAGTTTTTGGAATGCAAAAGATGCAATAGACTTACACAATGGTCCCCTCCGGCATACAACTAGGAAAATACCGGTCGCTATGGAGGGTGAGAATATGTATGGGCACATAATCATACCATGTAGGATAACTAAGTAGACGGTTGTGCTGTTTCATCCCATCTAGCAACAATGCTCTGCACTGTGTGTGTTTATATATTTACATATTTATTCCATCTAGCTACAATGCTCCGCACTGGGTGTGTTTATGTTTATATTTATATATCTATATATTTATTCCATCTAGCTACAATGCTCCGCACTGTGTGTTTATATATCTACATATTATTCCATCTAGCTACATTGCTCCGCACTGTGTGGGTTTATATATTTACATATTTATTCCACCTAGCTACAATGCTCCGCACTGGGTGTGTTTATGTTTATATTTATATATCTATATATTTATTCCATCTAGCTACAATGCTCCGCACTGGGTGTGTTTATGTTTATATTTATATATCTATATATTTATTCCATCTAGCTACAATGCTCCGCACTGGGTGTGTTTATGTTTATATTTATATATCTATATATTTATTCCATCTAGCTACATTGCTCCGCACTGTGTGGGTTTATATATTTACATATTTATTCCACCTAGCTGCAATGCTCCGTACTGTGGGTGTTTATATATCTACATATTTATTCCATCTAGCTACAATGCTCCGCACTGTGTGTTTATATATTCATATATTTATTCCATCCAGCTACAATGCTCTGCACTGTGTGTCTGTGTGTGTGTATATATATATTTTATTGTAATATGTACATATGTATATTAGCTGCTCTTGCTTGCTTGCTTTTTTTCTTGCCTTCTGATTGTTGCTCTGAGTGTTGCTATCCCTGTGCTGTTGCAATCCTGGAATTTCCCCATTGTGGGACTAATAAAGGCTTATCTTATCTTATCTTATCTTATCTTATCTTATATCAATCACGGACATAAAGGACATTAATATTGCCGTACCAGCATTAATGTTAGCCATCTTTCTACACATATCGTCAATGACTGGGGACCTGATGTGTGGCGGAGCCACTGTATACAGTAGGAGTCAATTGTTAGCATTGTGCAACTCCGCGGTGCTAACTGAGAACCCGATATCCCTCGAGAAATCATGCAGCATTAGGCCTTCAGAGACTTTAACATCATGCTATTCACTGAAACGTGGCTAACCAAGCTAACAACAGACACTAACATTGGACTAGAAGGTTTCCACTTAATACGGGCAGATCAGACACTAGAGAGTGGCAAGAGCAGAGGCGGGGGGCTGGCCGTTTTTGTGAATGAGAGATGGTGTAATCCTGGGCACATCACGATTAAAGAACAACACTGTAGCAAAGACATTGAGTTGCTAGCAATCAGCATGCGACCGACATACCTCCCCAGGGAGTTCTCACACGTCATCATGACTGCTATTTATGTACCCCCCTCCGCAGGTGCTGAGGATACATGTGATGTCATCCACACATTCACCAGTAGACTACAGACTCAACACCCCACTGCTCTCCAGCTCATCTCTGGTGATTTTAACCATGCTTCCCTGTCCTCCACTCTGCTCATTTTCACCCAGTATGCCGTGGCACACCAGAGACAATAAAACACTGGGCTTATTTTATGCAAACACCAAGGAGGCTTAAACTTCATCACGCATTTCCCCTCTTGGAAGATCTGATCACAACCTGGTTCACCTCCTGCCTGTGTACAAACCCCTGGTAAACAGAAAACCGCCTGTTACCCACACAGTGAAGATATGGTCTGAGGAGGCGGATGCTCTGAAGAACTGTTTTGAATCCACAGCGTGGGAGCAGCTCTGTGATCCACATGGTGAGGACATTGATGGCTTCACACTCATCATCACAGATTACATCAACTTCTGTGTAGAGAACACCATACCCACCAAGACCATACAGTGTTATACAGTGTTTCTCAAACAACAAACCCTGGATCAACCCTGAGATAAAGACACTGCTGAAGGAGAAGAAAAGGATCTTAAGGTTGGGGGACAAGAAGGAGCTGAAGTCCGTACAGAAGGAGCTAAGGAGGAAGATCAGAGAGGGGAAGGGCAGTTACAGCAAGAAGATGGAGGACAAGCTGAAACAGCGTGATGTCAGAGGTGTCTGGAGTAGCCTCAAAACTATCTCAGGGCACAAGAAAACCTCCTCCCAGGCCAGGGGTGGAGGGTAGGGAGTAGGTGAATGACCTCAACCTGTTCTTTCACAGGTTTGAACAACTGCTTTCTTCTGCGCCTGTACACAAACTCCTGCTGCCTTCACCTTCATCTAGTCCCCTGTCCACTGCCCTACCTCCATCCCCTGACATTCCCCAGCTCTCAGTTCACATCCCCTGCTTTTTTCCCCTCACAGACCCCCCCCCCCCCCCTCCAAGCACACAGCCCCCCTGCCCCAGTCTGTCCTTCACTAAGACACAGGTGACAGCTGAGCTGAAGAAGATGAAGGTGAGGAAAGCTGCAGGTCCAGATGGCATCAGCTCGAGACTCCTCAAATACTGTGCAGACCAGCTGTGCGGGATTGTGGAGCACATCTTCAGTCTGAGCCTGAAGCTAGGGAGGGTACCACAGCTGTGGAAAACATCCTGCATAGTACCTGTGCCAAAGATGCCACACCCCCAAGGACCTGAACAGCTCCAGACCAGTGGCCCTCACATCACACCTAATGAAGACCCCGGAGAGGTTGCTTCTCACCCACCTCCGCTCCTTGGTGAGACCAGTGATGGACCTACTTCAGTTTGCCTTCCAGCATGGTATCGAGGTGGAGGATGCAGTGATCTTCCTCCTACATCGTTCCCTGTCCCACCTGGAGAAGCATGGGAGTACTGTGAGGATCATGTTCTTTGATTTCTCCAGTGCTTTCAACACCATCCAACCAGTGATCCTGAGGGACAAGCTGCTGTGTGCAGGGGTGGACCAGCACCTGACATTGTGGATCCTGGACTACCACAAAGACCGACCACAGTTTGTGAGAACCTAGGACTGTGTGTCTGACACCATCATCTGCAGTACAGGTCCCTTCCAGGGAACAGTTACGACTGCCTTCCTGTTGTTGGGGTTCAGAATTCTACTGAGGCAGGTTAACACACCAAATGAAATAAGTAGACAAAGTCAGAGTTAGTTCAGAGTATCAATGAATCAGTCATTTACCGAGACATAGATGAGCAATAGCAATCACAAATACATGCCTCCCCTGATTGGAGGGTCTCTCAAGGCCATGATCCTTAGCTTCTACACTGCACGGGTGCCTTGAAGAAGGTGAGACCAATTTCCTATTTCCAATTTCCAATTTTGACTTATCCAGACAAAGATTTATGAATTTCCTACAGGCAGGTGTCTCCTCTTCTCCCCGGTGCTGATTGGTTCCTTCTTGATCTGGAGTTATCAGTACTTCAGGTATGCCAGAGATACAACCCTTTTGTGGTTTTCCCTCTCTGCACAGTATGTTTCATTCTCACACATACACACTCATGTAAAAATGCTGATTACACAATATCATCTCCCATGGTCAGACACTCCACACCCAGACATACCGAGACCCTAATCTAGATGTTTTGTCTTTTGGCTCCCTGTGACACTGTGACCTAGGTCCTGACCGTCTTTCTGTATATTATCAGGGGACGATGTGGAGTTGGAGTACAGAGGACTTATCCAGGACCATGTGTACTGGTGCCTGCGGAACTGTCTTCAGATCAATGTGAGGGAAACCAAGGACCTGGTGGTGGACTGCCACAGGTGTGGACAACCCCAGTAAACATCAAGAAAACAAACATTGATATGGTGACATCTTACAAGTACCTGGGTGTTCACCTGAACAATAAACTGGACTGGTCACACAACACCAATGTGCTCTACAAGAAGGAGTAGCATAGGCTGTTCCTCCTGAGGAGACTCAGGTCTTTTGGAGTGAGAGGGGTACTCCTGAAGACCTTCTATGATTCGAGGATGGCATCAGCCATCCCATTTGGAGTGGTCTGCTGGGGCAGCGGCATCACGGCAGCTGACAGTAAGAGGCTGAACAGGCTGATCAAAAAAGCCAGTTCTGTTCTGGGATGCCACCTCGACCCAGTGGAGGAGATAAGCGAGAGGAGGATAGTGGCTAAGCTGTCATCTCTGCTGGAGTCCGAGTCCCACCCCATGCGGGACATGCTGACCGCACCGAGGAGCTCATTTAGCGGTAGGCTGTGCCATCCTAAGTGCTCAAGGGAGAGGTTCTGAAGGTCCTTCCTACCTATGGCTGTCAGACTTTATAATCTATCTGGTGCTGCTCATAGAGGCTGTATTAAACATCACAACTTTACACAATAGAGATTGTACCCTCCAATACACAACTTATCCAATTACAATTATTATCAAGGGTGACAACAACACTGTTCATTCAAATGTGAAATATACTGTCTAGGTCCATAATTATATTTTGCCAGGTGGGATTATAAATTGTTCTTAGGTATGAATGCAAGAGTGAATGGTTATCTGTCTCTCTGTGTTGGCGCTGCAATGGAATAGGGATCTGTTCAGGGCGTACCCTGCCTCTAACCCAAAGATGCTGGGATAGGTTTCAGCGCCCCATCCCCACAACCCAAAAAGGATTAGGCAGTAGAAGATGGATGGATGGATGGATGGAATTTAACTGTAATGCTGTTGATACCATCGAGCTGCAATGCACCTTCACTCTGTATATAACTGTGTACATATGTATATTTGTTTACTTCTTTGGTGAACCAGTTCTTATCTTATTATCTTATTTTCTCTTGCTTTGAGTGCTGCTGTCCCTTTGCACCTGCAATCCTGGAATTTCCCCACTGTGGCACTAATAAAGGCTTATCTTATCTTATCTTATCTTATCTTGTCTTATGTTATCATAGAAAACACCCACAGAACCTTCAAGATTTGAAGACAGTTTGTGTAGAAGAATGGGCTAAAATCACTCCTGAGCAATGCCTGCGCCTAGTTTCTCCATACAGGAGGTATCTGGAAGCTGTTATTAACAACAACGGCTTCACTACCAAATATTAAGATAAGATAAGATAAGATAGCATAAGATAAGTCTTTATTAGTTCCACAATGGGGAAAATACAGGATTACAGCAGCAAAGGGAAAGCAGCACTCAGAGCAATAGAAAATAAGAAAAGAACTGGTTAGCCATGTCATGAATTGGCCCCTGCGGGGCAGAGAAAAAGACACAGATGCTGGACTGCTAGTTTGTGGTATTTAATGAAAAAACACAAGTTCATACAGTGCATTAAAACCAAAACTTACAACGTGGAAAAACGGGAGTAGGCAGATAGACTGTCAGAACAGGATGGGATTCTGATTCTGAATCGAACTTGAGAGTCCAGCAAAGGGTGGATGAACCGGTAGATTTAAACAGGGCATGATATCAGAGATGACAATAGATTGCAGGTGAGAATCACATGAGCGAGCAGGTTAACCCAATTACAGGCAGGAGCAGCTGAGCAACACACACAAGATGATAACAAGGTAGGACTGTCTGGAAAAAGGGGTGAAGAGCTCATGTCACAAAGAGACAAAATATAAAGCCAATAATAACGCAAGACCAAGATGAACAAAAGCACCTAACGAAACTAAAAGAATAACACAAAGAGCTAGAATAAATAAAAAGAATGATTGAGAACTCAGAATACATCGTAAACCAGCAGACAGAAAGATAAACACACAACACTGGAAAAAAATGCAGGAAATACCCAGAAATGAATAAAGAGCCTGAGCACGGTGAGCACCGCGCTCAGCCTCGTGACAGCCAAAGCAGTACATGATGAATGTATACAGTGCAGGAGCATTGCAGCTAGATGGAATAAACAGCATTACGGTTTGTAAAATTACCCTGCAGAATATGAATATGTACCCAGACAGTATAGTTTGCATTTGAATCAACAGTGTTGTTTCCACCCTCAGATTGTCCTAGTTGTGTATTGGGAGGGGGCAATCTCTATTGTGCAAAATTGTGATGTTTAATATGACCTCTATGAGCAGCGCTTGATAGATTATAGAGTCTGACAGCCGTAGGTAGGAAGGACCTGCGGAACCTCTCCCTCAAGCACTTAGGATGGCACAGCCTACCGCTAAATGAGCTCCTCAGTGCATTCAGCGTGTCCCTCGGGAAGGGGGGGGGGGTGCTCAGACTCCAGCAGAGATGACAACTTGGTCACCATCCTCCTCTCTCCTGTCTCCTCCATTGGGTCAAGGCGGCATCCCAGAACAGAACTGGCTTTTTTGATCAGCCTGTTCAGCCTCTTACTGTCAGCTGACCCAGCAGACCACTCCAAATATGATGGCTGATGACAATACTGAATCATAGGTCTTCAGGAGTGCCCCTCACACTCCAAATTACCTCAGTCTCCTCAGGAGGAAAAGCCTGCGCTGTCCCTTCTTGTAGAGTGGGTTGGTGTTGTGTGACCCGTCCAGTTTATTGTTCAGGTGAACACCCAGGTACTTGTAAGATGTCACCATCTCAATGTCTGTTCCCTTTATGTTTACTGGTGCTGTAGGGGGTTGACCTCGCCTATGGCAGTCCACTACCAGTTCCTTGGTTTTCCTCATATTGATCTGGAGGCATTTCCACAGGCACCAGTCCGCAAAGTCCTGCATAAGTCCTCTGTACTCCCCATCATCCCCATCAGAGATGAGACCGACAATCACAGAGTCATCAGAGAACTTCTGCAGATGGCAGTGTGGTGTGTTGCCTGAAAAGTCAGCCATGTAGAGGGTGAACAGGAAGGGAGCCAGAACTGTTCCCTGGGGGGCCCCTGTACTGCAGAGGATGGTATCAGACACACAGTCCTGGGTTCTCACAAACTGTGGTCAGTTTGTAAGGTTGTCCAGGTTTCACAATGACAGGTGTTGGTCCATCCCCGTGCACAGCAACTTGTCACTCAGGATGACTGGTTGGATGGTGTTGAAAGCACTGGAGAAATCAAAGAACATGATCCTCACAGTGCTCTCACACTTCTCCAGTTGGGACAGAGAACGATGTAGGAGGAAGATCACTGTATCGTCCTCCCCAATGCCTTTCTGGTAGGCAAACTGAAGTGGATCAATCGCTGGTCCCACCAGGGAGCGGAGGTGGGTGAGGAGCAGCCTCTCCACCATCTTCATTAGGTGTGATGTGAGGGCTACTGGTCTGTAGCTGTTCAGGTCCTTGGGGTGCAGGGTCTTTGGTATGGGTACCACACAGAACGTATTCCACAGCTGTGGTACCCTCCCCAGGTTCAGGCTCAGACTGAAGATGTGCTCCACGATCCTGCACAGCTGGTCTGCGCAGGACTTGAGGGGCCTCGAGCTGATGCTGTCTGGACATACAGCCTTCCTCGCCTTGATCTTCTTAAGCTCAGCTCTCACCTGTGCCATAGGCCGTTTTTCCACTAGCCCAGTTTGACTCGCCTCGTTTCGTTTCGTTACTACTCAGTTCGGCCGCGGTTGTGTCTCCATAGCAGCCGGGTAAAGCGGGGTTAAGCTGTGGTGGGCGGGATTTTTTTTACAGCAAGGCGGCGCCACACTCCCGTGACGTAAAACACGCGACCCAAGCCAAACACAACATGGTGGCTTTACAAGGCGACTCCTCGGTCTGTAGCTTTTTTCACCGTAAATGCCAAAAAGGACCGCCAGACAAGGGTACAGGCAGTGAGACGAAACACTCTGGAATAGTTCTGCAGCTTCTGGGAGAGCCGAAGATGTGAGGATACAAACTAGGTCATATATGACGGTAAGCTAATGTTGCTAATGCTAGTTTGCTATAAGTACGTCGTACTACACTGTAATCTCTGCAAGTTATCGCCGTTAGGTACTAAAATATGTACGCTGTGTGTGTTTCAGATGGCTCTGTTGTGGGAATTACCGCTTCAAACGGTCAGTCTGGCGTTCAGCACAGCCTGTCACTGATGTCAATACAGCTTCACAAACGATCAGTGGTTGTAGAGCTTAAGAATGTCTGGTTTATTTCCTGTGCAAAAAATTGCTCTGATCTAAGTAAAGGAACCATATTTCACTGTTTATGGGAATGTAGAAAAATCAGAATGTTTTGGGAAGAGGTGAGGGTAACAATTGAAAAAATAATTTCAAAACAAATCACATTGAACCCTAAACTGTTTTTGTTGGGTCTGTATCCAGAAAAACATAACTTTAATAAGAGTGAAAGAACATTCATAGACCTCAGTTTGCTTAATGCCAAAAAATGTATTGCATTACTGTGGAAAAACTCATAGACCAGATGTGACTCAGTGGTTAAGACAGATGTTACCAACCTTCCACTCGAAAGAATAACATACATACTGAAATCAAAGGAAAATGTGTTTGAGAATATATGGAGACTTTTCATTGATTATGTAAAGAAATTAAAACCCCTTGCACTCCGGGCAATTTTCCTAAAAATGCAAAAAAATAACGTGCTCAAAGTAAATCGAAAGCTGTTCTTCAACCCTTTGCAGCACCTTCATGAGGTTGGTCTCATTTAAAAGAAAACACTTTGAATTTTTTGGCAAAAAAAACCATAATCTCTCTACGTGCTCCGGCCACTGAGTTACAGTCATCTAAACATACTGAACTTGAAGAAAATAAATTTGGCCACGGTGTTTTTTTGGATACAAATGCTTGCAAATAAGACACAGCTGTCCAATCCGGCTGGAAAATGCAACAGAAATGTAGAACCAAGTGTTATCAAGCTGAGATCCAAATTTGGTAACAATACCACAAAAAATGAATATTTTACACAGCTTTGTTCTCAGGTAGTTCCCAGGCGTTTTGGAACTGTGCCAAATGGCACAGTTTGGAAAAACGTCTGTAACTTTTGAATAATTCAATGTAGAATCTTCATTTTGGGCTCTAATGAAAGGTCACATTCAGGGCTGTGTCTGTGTGTGTGTGTGTGGGGGGGGGTTGTCCCCTCGCTACATGACGGATTACACTCGTTGCATGTTTCCACAGCAACGCTGTCACAGCGGCTTCCCCCCCCCCCCCGCTACTGTGTGTGTGTGTGTGTGGGGGGGGGGGGGGTTATCCCCCCCCTCGTTACAGAGGACGGCCATCGCTACATGATGGAATAGACTCATATGCTTCCCCCCACGGACCGGGGGGCTTTCGGACTGTGAACGCCCCCCCCCCCCCCTCCCGCTCCTCTACTGCACCGGGGGGGGGGGGGGTTCACGGTCCAAACACGGCAAATGAATCGTTTATCGCGGCGCACGCACTTCGTACTTCGTGCGCCGTACAGTTGTAATTTACCGATCGGTCAAAAGTCATTTTTGGATTACAGTTTTCAGGGAGAAATAATAATTTAGCTTATAACACCTTACGTCTTCACAGCAGCAGAGTCCTGGCGAACTTCTCTTCCCCACTGTCAGACGAACGCGTCGCTGGTCCGCTCGTGGATCCCGGTCAAAACATAATTCCATTATTGCCATTTTGGCGAATGATTTATGACTTTTGTCGTCGGCCTCCGTCGGTCTATGATGACGGAAGAGAATCCTAAACGTCTATTCTGCTGGAATGAGTGCAGGTATGGCGGATGATAAAATAAAGGCAGCAAAGTGAGGTTTTAAGCAGGTTTATTATATCATACTGCCATCATAGGAACACCACCCCAGCCCTTGTGCAGGCGGGCTGAGTGTGTGTCCTCCGGCTCTCAACCAAGAGACACAGAGTGTGTGTGTGTCAGTAGCAGCAGTTGAAGAGAGTGAGAGAATGAGTTACAGACTATGTGCGGTATTTATACCCAGTTACAACAATACATGAAAGAGCATTCACAGCAGTTGGTATGGGCATTTGCATATGAGAGACACAGTGAGAACAGGAAGCATGAACACAGTGCATGAATGGGACATTAACATCACAATACTGAGCCGGAACAAGCCAGACGGAGCGGGGGTGCCTGTAGACATTAATACACACATTTCACTGTTCTGTTATTTGCTCTAGCCAAGCGCTGTGTCTGTCTCAGTCTGTTGTGGGGGTTGCCCCACACGCTCCCTCCCAGAGGGCTCGGCAGGGGGCTGAGGCCTCGATAGTGCAGCTTTGGCAGCGAGCAGGGAAAGCTCTGTGCAGGCGGAGGTGGAGGGGGGTGGGGGGAAATAAGTGCCGGCAGGAGACGGTGAAATCGTCTGAGCCGAGCAAAGATTGCTTGTCGTTCCGCGATGTCGAGGGGCTTTCCCATTGAACGTGCGGAGATCACAAGAAAAAAAATTAGTCACTGGCTCCTCCCGCGATTAAGTCCTGCAAGGATTAATAGCAGCCGTGAAGAAAAGACGAGGCTGCGTGGCGGCTGTAATAAAAGCAGCGGGACTGGCGTGTTGACTTTAGGTGCAGGCACAACCTTAAAGCTCTCGGAAACCGCAAACCGCTGAATTTCCCTTGTGCGCCGTGGCTGAGACCATTAGCAAATCCTTCGTGCATGCTGCGTGTGTGCTTCAGGTGTGAGGGCAGCCCTGAAGGTTCTGTGTGCAGCGGCGAAGGATGCTGGCGATCTGTGGAGCCGTATTTGTCCCGTGCGTGGTGCGCCGTCCTCGTAACTCCCCGGTGCGTGTGCCGGGGCTCCGTGCGTTGTTGGGCCAGCTGGAGAGGAGACAGGGTCAGGGAGCTTAATCATCCCTGTTCAATGTGTTGGAGCGGTGAGAGGAAGTAGACGATCTTTGTCCCTCGAGCTCGTGCAGATGCGTTGGAGTGGTGAGAGGGAGGAGACGATCTTTCTCACTCGCTCGGCCATGGTGCGTTCAGGTCCACACGCTGCATTCTCCGTCGGCCATGGAGGTCGCCGTCGTGGAGAGGGGATGAGGTGCATGCTCTCTCGTGTGGAGGAGCTGTGAACGCGGCCGGTCCAGCGTTGATGTGCCGATCTAGGCGTGCAGATCCCACCATGGAGTTTGCTGCGGCTTTCCCGTTCGTGGGTGATGTCCTGAGAGTTCACTGAAGCAGAAGGCAGCCGCTGCATTCGCTTGTCGTCGGAGCATCACCGCCGGGTGCTGCATTCGCCGGCAGTGTGTTTTTTTCAGCGTCGGGTCACCAATGTGGCGGATGATAAAATAAAGGCAGCGAAGTGAGGTTTTAAGCAGGTTTATTATATCATACCGCCATCATAGGAACACCACCCCAGCCCTTGTGCAGGCGGGCTGAGTGTGTGTCCTCCGGCTCTCAACCAAGAGACACAGGGTGTGTGTGTGTCAGCAGCAGCAGTTGAAGAGAGTGAGAGAATGAGTTACAGACTATGTGCGGTATTTATACCCAGTTACAACAATACATGAAAGAGCATTCACAGCAGTTGGTATGGGCATTTGCATATGAGAGACACAGTGAGAACAGGAAGCATGAACACAATGCATGAATGGGACATTAACATCACAATACTGAGCCGGAACAAGCCAGACGGAGCGGGGCTGCCTGTAGACATTAATACACACATTTCACTGTTCTGTTATTTGCTCTAGCCATGCGCTGTGTCTGTCTCAGTCTGTTGTGGGGGTTGCCCCACACAGGTCCCACTTGTGGGTGTTCTCCATGCTGCTGGGTCTGTAGCAGGTTCGTCCAGCGTCCTTTTTTTTTCCATCAGCTGCAACAGTAAATCTCTCTTCACCCAGCCCGAACTTCTGTGCTTCAATTGGCTCCTGCATTCACAGTAGGCGGGTCCTCCTTCCTAGGTTTTCATTCATTGATTCTTCAAGGTTTCAGAAACCCAATTCAAGGCTCTTATTAGTCGAATGAGAGGTCAATCAGATGAACTAATCTGTTCGCGGCTGTGTCTGCAGCTTTTTTTTTCAGTGGCGCTTGGAAGCCACACCACCTACATCACCACCATCAGTATCTCTATCATGCGTCATGCGTCCGAGAACGCACGAGTGCGCTCTCGTGCGCCCTCGTGCTCCCTAGGACACAGAGACTTGCCCGCCCGCGGAACAACAGAGCGCAAGTGGTTTTAAACATAACTTCTGAAGAAGAAGGTGAATGATATGTGTGGACCTTGCAAATTCCAAGCTGGTGAATGTATATTATGTATTTTTATGTAATAGATTACCTAGACTAAACAGAGGAGCATTGTTGTTGACTTGCTTTTGTTAATGGTTGTTGTTTTTATTACCCTTTTTTGTTATTTTGTTATTGTTCTTTTTAGTTTTTAAATTACTTTTGTGTTAGTGTCTGACTGTGTGTGCTGTTTGTAAAAAAAAAAAGATTCAATAAAAATATTGTGGGGAAAAAAAATTGCTCTGATCTGCGTGAAAATCATGGAGAGACTGTGGAGACATCATGGACGTACCTTCTCCAGCTGCACTGAGTCTGAGATGGTGTCATAGCAAAAAATGATCAGCTGACACAACTTGATCGCCAGGTTAATAACTATATTAGCCACAAAATATATATTCAAAAAGTAAACAGTACTGAGTTAGGTATAATAAGATATATTTGACAGTTATGATGCATTTTAGGCCGAAACAAACTTGATCTAGGATTAAAAGCAATTAAAATAATGCAGTCACAAGGTTATATGGAAAATGCTTGATTTACTAGATACATATACTGTAGAAATATATATTCTCTGCATCAACAATGTACTATACATGTATTCATGTAGTATTGCACTGACAATAAACCTCTGAAGTTTTTGCAGATGTCTCTTTTTTATATGTGAAGGTTGCCACCATGTGACATAAATTTCTTAAAAATGAGCCATTATTTTCAAGGTCACCCATTAATGGTTTGTACTATTGACTCTTTTCCCACCAGTGTATTAACAGACAAAAATAGAAATCATGATGCAAACACATAAGTCACTAAATTGTTTATTACAATCAGCAGCAAATTCCAGATTATTCAGAATGTGCAAAACTCAAACTGTAAGACTGGTTCACTCAGCAGCTGAGATGTGCAGCTCACACTGGTCTCAGATCAGCAGATCTTTAGCCTGCATCTCTGTAAATACTGATGCAAGGTCCAGTTTGGGGTGGATCAATCGTTTACCTCTTGCCTTGACAAAAGACAGAAATGGGTGGTGGTTAAATAAAGGAAGTTTAAAACATATTTGGGAAATACACTTGTTGCTAAAAGCCAGTGGTGGAATGTGAATGAATGAATCTTTATTTCGGATAGATTAAAAGAAAATAGAATAATATAACAAAGGGGGAAAAAATCTAATAAGGTCGAATTAAACAGTAACTCCTCTGATTATACAGTTCAACATAGGTTATCTGAAATGGGTGATGGCTGAAGCTGCAGCTTATATTGCCCACCATATTCCGTCCAAGAATTCAAAAGAAAAACAAAACAGGAGTGATTCCAATTCCAATGTGACAATAAAGTACTTCGTTGTTGTATTTAACCACAATTTTCATGTAGCTGCACTGATGTAAAGTCGATTTTACAAGGGCTGGGTTACATTTAAAATCATCTGTTTTTACTGTGGCCTCAGCAATCAGAATGAATTAATACATTCACTTGAATGGAATATAGTACTGTAACTGAAGGTGTGCATCACCAAGTATGGAGTCGCTCAGTCAAAATATGGAATTTTTATCAATAAAAGTTTGTCTTGAATGTAAAAGTGTCTCTTCTTGCCCTGGCTTCAAGTGTGGGCGGTGTTTTGTACTTTTATTGCTAAAATATAAAAGGATGCACTACAATGGGTCTCAAATATTTGTAATGTGTCCTGTTACTGCATGAGTTTATTGATGATAGAGTATAAACTACACATATAAACTAAATTATATTGATGACTGAACAACTGCCATTCCCCAAAAGATACAGTTATGAACATAACTCACAAAGGATCACACAAGTGATCTGACAAAAAAAATAAATACATTAACAAGTGGTTTATTTTACAGTTGATGCACCAGTCTTTTTCAATTATTCTGTAATTAATACTCACACAATCAAATAAATCTCAGTTCAGTCCCTTTTATATTAAGTGGAAATTGTGCTACTTTGGTTTTGACACTTTACCTATAAAAGCAAAGGATTTCAGTACTTTCCACAGTGGCAACATCCGTTGTTGAGCGGCTGCTTTCCTCCTGTCTAGACGAATGACAGAAATGGATGGTGGTTAGTTTCAAGCAAGTTCAACACTTATACAGGCACATCTCAAAAATTAGAATATCATGAAAAAGTTAAATATTTTGGTCACTCATTTCAGAAAGTGAAACCCATATATAGATTCATTACAGGGACAGTGATATATTGAAAGTGTTTATTTTAATATTGATGATTATGGCTACATCCTATATTAACCAACACCTCAGCGGCCAACATTTCTATTTAAAAACTATTTTTTTAAAGTTTATGTAATATTCTAATTTTTTGCCAAATTGAATTTGGGGTTTTCAGGGGCTGTAAGCCATAATCATCCAAATTAAAATAAATAAATGCTTGAAATATATCACTGTCTGTGTAATGAATCAATATAATATATGGATTTCTCTTTCTGAAATGAGTGTCAAAAAATATTGAATTTTTTCATGACATTCTAATTTTTGGAGATGTACCTGTGTTAGGGAAATATACCTGTGAAAGTCAGTAGTGGGATGTGACAAAAATGCTTTGTTTCCCTGACAAGCACCTCAGGAGTCACTCTGTACATGAACAAGAACATTTTCAATCCAGGGATTTATGGTGGAACAGCACAATACTGTTCCAGCACCTTTTATGGAAAATCCACAGAATAGGTGTCTGGGTCTATTCTGACGCTTTAGAAAATTATATGAATGACTTTATAAATCACTGGTTTGAAAAAGCACTTTTATATTGTTGAGATTTCGGCTCCTGTGGTCCATTTCACCAGTATCCACTATAAACAGGGAGGCTAACCCCTGGCATGTGGAAACACATTCTAGCATTAAATTGCACACAATTTAATGCGCAGCACCAAAGTGCAGCACGTACAAAAAACAGGACTTTAACCAGGATTAACATATTTCATCGTTTTGCTCTCACAAGCGAATACTTAGGAGAAAACAAGCGCGAATCAGCAGTTGGTACTAGCTAGCTACTAGCTAACACTCGTTAGCCAGCACAGGACGGCGCTGTATTGCTCAAAAAAAGTGAGCTTACCACCAACAGGATAAAAAAGCGAACAGATGCACATTATTACAAATCACTCACCATCGATGGTTCTCTCACGTTCGTCTTCAGCTTGTCAGTAGTACAGTTCTATGCAGGGCTGCCATCTGTATCGGTCCGGATCACTCCTCTCACTGTGGATCTGCCACCAAGCAGAGAAAACCCTGCACCTCTTCATTGGACCACGGTGTAGATTTCCGCAAAACCTACAACGCTGTCTGTATTAATATCGTATTTACTCCGTGACCGAGTTAGTCCGTGAAAGATTGCAAATGGCGGTCGTAAAGATTCCACTGAAGACGGGCGCTTTCGTGACGTTATGCCCTGACCAATCAGCGGCTCGCAGTCTGTTGACGTCACATCTCGGCTCGCTTCAGCTCGGCTGTGCCCTGCCTTCGAACGGGGATGAAAATAGTGTCGGTTAAACCGTGCTGGGTACAGTGGAAAGGGCGAGAAAGCGAGTAGAGTAGAAGTAAGTAAGGCCAAAGCGATACTAGTGGAAAAGGCCTATTAGTGAGAGTCAGGTTGGGGCAGGGGGGCTGTGTGCTTCGAGTGGGAGGGTGTTGGGTCTGTGGGGGGAAAAACGTGGGATGTATGGGGGGGTTGGGGTGGGCTTTGGAGAGTGGCACTGGATGAAGGTGGAGGCAGCAGTGGTTAGTGGGCAAGCGGAGAAGAGGGCTGTTTGTCAAACCTGTTAAAAAAAGGTTTAGGTTGTTCACCCACTCCCTACCCCCCCCACACCCCCCGTGGCCTTGGAAGAGGTAGTCTGGTGCCCAGAGATGGTTTTGAGGCTTCTCCAGACAAAGCTGACATCACTCTTCGGCAGCAATCTTCTTCCTTTAACTGTCCTTCCCCTCTCTGGTCTTCCTCCTTAGCTCCCTCTGTACGGACTTCAGCTCCTCCTTGTTTCCTGACCTGAATATCCTTTTCTTCTCCTTCAGCAATGACTTTATCTCAGGGTTGATCCAGGGTTTGTTGTTTGAAAAACATCGTATGGTCTTGGTGGGTACAATGTTCTCCACACAGAAGTAGATGTAAACTGTGATGGTGTGTGTGAGGCTGTCGAAGTCCTCACCATGTGGATCACAAAGCTGCTCCCATGCTGTGGATACAAAACAGTCCTTCAGAGCATACTAAATGAATTTTACCAAGCATGTTCAATACTTATTCCCTGTGTCATTCCACTTTATTGAATATAACGTTTTGTGAAGACGGTTGGCTTGGTTTCTTTGTATGTGTGGATTACTTGGTTTCTTACTGTTTTCTGGTGAAAATCTCAGGTCAATGGCTCCGTCAGAAATATGTTCAATGAGAAAAATGCTCATGTGTTCAATACTTATTCTCCCCACTATATAAAATGACTATCACACAATATAAGAATACATGGAGATTATAAACAAGGTGGATGAGCCAATGAATACTGCATTGCTGTCATAACCCGAGTGTCGGTTCTGGCCACACTCGGGTCTCATATCTTTTTGTTCCCTGGCTTTGGCAGCTGAGGGTTCCTTCCAGCTCCTCGGGCTCTTATTGTGAAGGCGCCCGGGGGAGCTCCCTGCTGTCAAAGTCAGCTGCTGCTCTGCTGTCATTAGCGGCAGCTGTGCCGCGTTGGGGTCATTAGCCACCAGAGATATAAGCGGGTGCTAAATGTCCTCCAACGCGGCAGTCTCTGTTATATCCTGTTATATTCTCCTGTTATGATCATCGGTTTCGATCATCTGTTATATCCTGCTACGTTTTGATGGTGCTCCTTTATGCTCAGGTATGTTCCTGTTTGCCTAGCTCATCATTAACGTTGTCGTCTGGCGCATCGGGTGTTCCCCGGCTCAGACTTCACTCAGCCGCTGTATGTGTTCTGTGTGTGTTCATCCTTATCCACAATAAATTACCACTGCAAACTCACTGGTGACTGAGGCGTCTTGTGACGGTCCGTGAGGGCCGTTGTGACAATTGCCCGTTAGTCTGAGGGTGAATGGTTGTACAATTAGTAGGGGGGGCTCTGGGTGGGGAGTGGATGCATGTCACAGCTTTTGATTTGAAGCTTTTCTTGAGTCTGTCTTTGTCCTTAGTGTCCTGTACCTTCTACTGCAGGGGAGGGGGGAGAAAAGGGAGTGTCCAGGATGTGAGAGGTCTCTGATTATACTACCGGCTTTCCTCTGGAGTCTGTCAGTGTAAATGTCACTGATGAGGAGAAGTGGTGTCCCATTCACCCACTCTGCTGCTTTTGCTACCCACTGCAGGTCTTTTCTGTCCTCTGCAGTATAGCAGTCAAACCACACTAAACAGCAGTAGGTCAGGAGGAGGCATGGAGGAGCAGTAGATATTCATCAGCAGGGGTTGTGGTAGATGGGCTTGACTTAGCTTCCAGATGAAGTACAGTCTTAGGTGTGCCTTCCCCACCTAGTGTGAAATATTTGTGGACAAGCTGAGGTTGGCTGAGATGTGGACTTCAAGTAACTTGATGCTCTCCACCCTGTCTACTTCCTCTCCATTGATATAGAGGGGGAAGTGCTCAGTTTGTTTGGATCTCCTGAAATCCATTATCATCTCCTTGGTCATGGGTGTGTAAAAGTCCAGGTTATTGTCATTCCACCTTCACCGCAGATGCCAGACCTTCTCCCTATAGGCTGACTTGTTATCCTTAAGCAGTCCTATGATGGTGGTCCATCCATCCATCATCCATCTTCTACCACTTTTCTGGAGGTCCGGGTCGCTGAGGCAGCTGTTCAAGCAGAGAAGCCCAGACATCCCTCTCCCTAGCCACCTGCCGGTGGTGTCATCAGCAAATTTGATGATGGTGTTGCTGGTGTGGATTGAGGAACAGTCATGCATGAAGAGGGACAAAAGAAGGGGGAGTCGGACACAGCCCTGCAGTGTGCTGCTGTTCATAAACACTTTAAATTGCAGTGCAGGAATATGAGCCTTCACAACACATCCAGTGAAACATTTTAGCTTTTTTATTTTTGACTATGGTTGCAGTTTTTTTTTTTAAATTAAATGACAAATCATGGTATTCTAATTTCCTGAGACGAACTAATATTGAGAAGGAGAGCTGATGTTACAGCTACTCCTGTAATTCACCAATTTACTACACTTAACATATTAGCTAGCATAACTGAAACAGCTGAGCTGTCAGCAACCATCTTCCAAGAGAGCTTATTGCCTGTCGGGCAAGAGCGAACTTCACTTCCTAAAACTCGCTAACCTTACTGGTGTGGTAGAGGGGAGCTCACTGCAGTTACAGTTACAACTAGCATTTTTCTGGCATGCCCATGAACTTTAGAACGATTTGACATGTCGGCAATAAAATTTGTGGAATAAATACATAAATTCAACATCGGCAAATATTTATGATCGACATCGCTAGAACACATTGGGGCAGAACTCTGCGATACAGAGATCAGGTCAGAATTACAAACGTGCAATGTAAAGACACAGAAATGACATGAAGTCATGTAAATAAGATAAATAACAAGGTTACTTACTTTGTTCAGTAAAAGAAAACTGTATAGCCTTGTCCTATAGGAAAGGTAACTTTAGATTTAATGCAGTGTAATGGATTAGATTTATATGGCACATTGCATGTCAAGTGACATCTCAAAGCGCTTACATGACTTCTGTTGCTTTCTGGTGCTATATAAAAAATAAAATAAAAAAAAAATTAACTTGACCTTCAAAGAGGGGTGGGTAATCCCCCTAACATATTTGTAGGGGAGATGCTGTGCACTCCTTGAAAAGACATTTTGAGATAAATAACAGCTGACAGGGGTTTCCATGCAGTCAATTTGAGGCAACAATCATTTTGCACACAAGTGTGCAAAAAAATGATTCCTTTCGATGACAGCAACTGTTACAGGGCTGAGTAGTCACTGAGTAGTCTTGCATATACAGCAGGGGTATCAGCATCATTTTAGTTCAGGGGTCACATACAGCCCGATTTAATCTCAAGTAGACCGGATCAGTAAAATACAACCATAATAACCTATGACAGCTCCATTTGTTTCTTTGTTTTAGTACAAAGAAGTACAAGTACAATATATTATGAAATGTTTACTTTTAATGTACATTTCTTTTACAAAACATATTATGAACAAGATTTTTTTAAAGAAAAATCATGTACAGTTTCAACAGCATTATGCCTCAGTTACCCAGGATTTGCGGAATGAATACAACTCTGTCATGGCTGTAATAAATAATCAGCCCATGTGCGTGATGCAGCAACAAGAAGGGACATTCACACAATTATATGCGTTTGAGGTTTTTTTTTAAAGAGCAAATCCTCGCCCAGCTATAGAAACAGTCACTCGCCAGAGGAAGGAGCCTGTGGAGAGAAGACGAGAGCTGAGTGAGGCGGAATGGAGTAAGGGAAAATAGGCTAGCCAAATTGCCACTTACAAGAGCTCCAAGGGAGAACTGGCAGGGCCCCAGTGGGGAATAGATGAACCAGCAGGGTGAGGGAAATGAGCTGGTGGTGCCTGACTGGATGGAGATTTTTGCAGAGATAAGTGATGATGTGGCAGGAGAGCACGCACAGTCCCACTGACACACCAGCATGATGGCAGCAAGCTGAATTGGAGAAAAGCACACAGGTTAACAAACTTCTTCACCAGAGTGAACACAACTTGCTGTCTATTAGGCAATATACCCAGACGAGCCAGTGTTGATTCACTGAAGGATGTCTCCTCAAGAATGCTGGCTGATGAGAGGGCGCAGGTGTGTCCTCTCACTCAGGTGCGTTGATGACCTGAGGAGAGATGAACGGGAAGGAGGGGCGCGCTCTCGCTGCCCATGACATGGTCCCCCCTTCTAGGAGCGCCTCCTAGCGGTCCATAGGGCTTGTTGGGATGGGCACGGTGATAGGACCGGAGCATCTCTTTGTCCAGGATCCGGGCGTTGGGAACCCAGGAACGTTCCTCCGGGCCATAGCCCTCCCAATCAACCAGATATTGGAGGCCCCAGCCTCGACAGCGAACATCCAGAATCCGGTGAACCATGTGGGCAGGGTGGCCATCGATTATCCAGGGCGGAGGAGGCAGCTTGGGGGTGGGGGGGGCAGAGTGGACTGACCGAGAGGAGCTTTATGTTGGATATATGGAAGGTCGGGTTCACCTGTAGGGTCAGTGGAAGCTTGAGCTGGACTGAGGCGTCATTGATGATTCTGGAGATGGCGAAAGGCCCTAGAAAGCAAGGAGACAGCTTCTTTGATGTAAAGGGACCTGACTGTCCGCCAACCAGCCCTGCTGACCCACAGTGTACTTGAGGGTAGGCAGCCGTCATCTGTCAGCCATGGTCCAGTTGCGCTCAACGCAGCGGGTGAGGGCAGCGCACGTGGACCTCCAGAGACGCCAGCAGCAGCGAGTATGAGCCCCCACAGAGCGAACAGCAACCTCCCTCTTGGCCATTGGTAGCAGCAGAGGCTTATATCCCAGCGATGCCTCAAACGGGGTGAAACCGGTTGCCGTGGAGATAGCCGAGTTCATGGAATACTCCACCCAGGTCAGGTGCGTGCTCCAGGATGATGGATGTTCGGCTGCTACACATTGCAGGGTGGCCTCCAAGGACTGGTTGGCGCGCTCTGCCTGCCCATTGCTCTGGGGGTGATTCCCAGAAGAAAGGCTCACCATCGTCCCCAGGGTCCGGCAAAAGGCCCTCCAAACCTGCGATGTGAACTGCGGGCCCCGGTCAGACATGATGTCCACAGGGATCCCATGGAGGTGGATCACATGATTAGTGAGGAGGGTGACCGTCTCCAAGGCCGAGGGGAGCTTAGGAAGAGCCACCAGGTGCACAACCTTGGAGAA
The DNA here is from genome assembly GCA_020510985.1 of Pholidichthys leucotaenia. Classification (NCBI taxonomy): domain Eukaryota; kingdom Metazoa; phylum Chordata; class Actinopteri; order Cichliformes; family Pholidichthyidae; genus Pholidichthys; species Pholidichthys leucotaenia. The sequence goes on from CM035836.1 coordinate 266,202,289, forward strand.
GCGGTCCACGATGGTCAGAATCACTGTTTTTCCATGGGAGGGTGGAAGTCAAGTTACAAATTCCAATGTGATGTGGGACCACGAGTCACCGGGGATGGGTAGAGGATTGAGAAGTCCAGCCGGGGGCGAGGAGTCCAACTTTCCTCAGACACAGGTCTGGCAGGCCCACATACTGTATACTCCTGCACGTCCTGCCGCAGCGTGGGCCACCAGAGCACCCACCAAATAAGGTCCGTGGTGTGGGTGATCCCAGGGTGACAGCTGAAGTGGCTGGTGTGACCCCACTGGATGACATCACTGCGGAGGGCAGCGGGGATGTACAGGTGGTTCTGGGGGCACCCTGCTGGCACAGGCTCCCGAGACTGGACCTGACGGACCCTCCGCTCAATATCCCACGTAAGGGCACCGAGGATGCATGAAGAGGGAAGAATGGGTTGGGGATGGGAAGGGTGCGCTATCTCCTTGGAATCAAACTGGTGCGATAGCACATTCGGTTTGGTGTTCCGAGAGACAGGCCGGTAAGTGATGGTGAAATTGAACCATTGAAAATATAGGGCCCAACGAGACTGCCTGGCGTTAAGTCTGTGGGCCGACTGCAAATACTGAAGGTCTTTGTGGTTGGTCTACACAACAATGGGGTGAATAGCCCCCTCAAGCCAATGTCTCCATTCCGCCAGCACCAACTTAATGGCAAGCAGCTCTCTGTCCCCTACGTATGGGGACAGGTATGGGATAAGAGGGGTAGGACTGAGTTGGGTGGAAAGTTATTTAAGTAACAGACAACAATTTGTACAAATTGGTGAGCACAAATCACCCTTCATGGATATCACTTTGTGGTGTGCCCCAGGGATCAGTTTTGGGACCCAAACTCTTTATTTTGTATATAAATGACATATGCCAAGTATCAAAAATTCTGAAATTTATTTTGTTTGCGGATGACACAAATATCCTTTGCACTGCTGAGAATTTGCAGCAGGTTTTAGAGGTGGTCACAACTGAAATGAAAAAGTTAACGCAGTGGTTCAACAAAAATAAATTATCTCTAAATCTAAAAAAAAACAAAGATTATGTTGTTTGGAAATTATAAAATAAATCATGAAATAATGGTAATGATAGATGATACCAGAATAGAAACAGTACAGGAAAATAAGTTTCTGGGGGTGACGCTAGACAATAAAATCTGCTGGAAACCTCACATCAGTCGCATCCGGGCCAAGTTAGCAAAATGTATAGGCATACTGGGGAAGACAAGACACATCTTGGACTATAAATCATTGGTCTTACTGTACAATTCACTGTTTCTACCTTATCTTAACTACTGTGTAGAAGTCTGGGGAAACACCTACAAGAACAACCTACAGTCAATATGCACATTACAAAAAAGAGCTATAAGGATAATAAATAATGTAGGATATAGAGACCATACCAATTCGTTGTTTTTAAAGTCACATGTCGTAAAGTTCATCAATTTAGTTAAATTTAAGACAGCACAAGTAATGTACAGGGCAATTAATAATCAACTCCCAACTAATATAAAAAAATATTTTAAAAAAGAGACAATGATCATAATTTGAGAGGAGACTTAAACTTTACAAAACCCAAGATACGAACAACCAAGAAAAGTATGTGCATATCTGTCTGTGGGGTGGATTTGTGGAACAGTCTGGAGCCGGAACTGAAACTATGTACAAACAGAATTCAATTCAAAAAGAGGTATAAAGATTATTTGCTGAAATGATATATGTTAGAAGGGTAGTATTTATATGTAAAATTCACTATGCTCACTCTGGGACATTATGGGACACTATGGAACTATGGAACTATGGACATTATGGGACACTATGGAATGGTGGGTGGGACAGCACTGTGTATATCTGTGTTGTTTGAGGCTGGTTTTGACGTATGGACATCAATGTATGTTAGGATGGATGGGTGTTAATGTTGATATGTAAAAAATACAGTTAATTGTTTACTTGGGGTCTTAGAGGTGGTAATTTGTATATAATTCACATGGGTGTATTTATGGAAAAGAGGAGATGGAATAAGTGTTCACTTCTTCCTTCTCCCTTTCGAACAGTGTATACTGTTACTTTATTGCATTTGTCATTTGTTTTGTTTTTGTTATACTTTTTTGTTTGAAATAAAGTATCTATCTATCTATCTATCTATCTATCTATCTATCTATCTATCTATCTATCTACGTCGTAATTCCTCTCGGCCGACATAAGCCGACAAGAGAAATACACACATGGGTGGAGCTTCTGGTCGGAGGATGCGCGCTGAGAGATGACAGCGCCCACCCCCTTATCAGATGCATCCACCTTGAGGATGAACTGGAGCTGTGTGTTGACCTGAGACAAGATAAGTGTGTTAGTGAACAGGCCCTTTAATTTGGAAAAGGCCTGTTCAGCTGCCTCAGTCCACTGAAAGGGAACCTTAACGGAGGTCAGCTCTGTCAAGTTCAGTGCTACCCCACTATAGTTCCGAATGAACCGGCGATAAAAGTTTACAAGCCCCAGGAAGTGTTGAAGCTCTCAACAGAAGTGGGGAGCTGGCCAATCAAGCACTGCCCTTGGCCGGGTCGGCAATCAGTCTCCCTTCAGCCACTATGAAGCCCAACAAGGTGGTAGATGTAGTGGAGAACTCACACTTCTTGGCCTTAATGTAGAGCTGGTTCTCCAAGATCCATTGTAGGACTGCTCATACATGGACTTCATGTTCCTCTGGCGAGCGGGAGAAAACTAAAATATCCAAATAGACAAACACAAACTGATAAAGCATGTCACGGAGGATGTCGTTAATCAACCGTTGGAAGACAGCAGGGGCGTTGGTGAGCCCAAACAGCATCACCAAATACTCAAACTGTCCCTGGTGGGTCTTAAACGCTGTTTTCCACTCATCCCCCTCACGAATGTGGATCAGATGGTACGTGTTGCGCAAGTCTAATTTGGTGAATACCCATGAGCACTGAATGAGTTCAACCACGGAATTCATCAAGGGCAGAGGATATTTGTCCTTAACTGTAATAGCGTTGAGCTCCCAGTAGTCGATACAGGGGTGCAGAAAGCCATCCTTCTTCCTGACGAAGAAATCAGGCCGACGTTCAGCGATTCCTTGATATGCTTCTCCATAGCCTCCCTCTCCGGACCAGAAATGCTGTAGAGCCGGCTTGATGGCAGCCTCGCCCCAGGGATGAGGTCCACAGCGCAGTCATAAGAGCGGTGAGGCAGAAGCGACAGTGCTCTCGACTTACTGAAGACCTCACCCAAATCATGGTATGCCTGGGGAATGAGGCTGAGGTCCGGCAGCTCAACCGGAGGGAGAGAGACAGGGAAAGATGGGGAACACTCAGCTGAACGGAGACAGTTAACCAAACAAAATGGGCTCCAGGAGGAGATGGAATTTTACCTCCAGTTAATAATGGGGTTGTGCCTCTGGAGCCAAGGATAACATAGAATCATTGGTGAAGATGAAACTGGGAGAAGTAGGAATGTGAGCTCCTCCCAATGATTCCCGGAAAGGAGGATGGCGACCGGCACCGTGTGTTTGGTGACTACTGCAACCTCATGGCCAGATATGGTGGTGATTCTTTGGTGATGGGGCAATTTGAGTGTGGGAATACCCAAGTCCCGAACAAACCGGGCCAACATAAAATTGCCCTCTGCCCCTGAATCCATTAACGCCATGACCCTCCTCTCGACCACTGGCAATAGCACTAGGGCCGAAATTCAGGTTCAGGTTCAGGTTACTTTATTTGTACCCGTAGGTAGATTTGTTTTGCAGTTGGTGACATCCATATTTACAAGCCACTAATTACATTCAACATAGACACAAACACAGGCACACATCTTACAAAATAGGTAAATATAAAATATGTACAATATAATTTTTATAGCTTGTTCAACTCTTTGACAGCAGCAGGGACAAAGCTGTTTTTGTAGCGCTGGGTTCTACTTTTTGGGACAGCAAACCTCCGTCTGGAGGAAAGAAGCTGAAAGTTGCAGTGCAAAGGGTGGGAGTCATCATTTAAAATCAAGTCGGCCATCCTCTGTACTTGTCTGGTGTACAGGGATGTCAGGCTCAGCTGTGACTCACCAAGCAAACGACTGGACCATCTGACTACCTGATCCAAGGATTTCCTCTGTTTCAGTTTTATCTGACCAAACCATGACATTAAAGAAAAGGATAAAACAGATTCAATAAAAGCCCGATAGAACATAGTCATTATGGTTCGGTCAATTTGGAAGCGTGCAAGTTTCCTCAAACAATGCAAATTTTGCTGACCCTTTTTGCACACCCTTTCACAGTTCACCTCAAAGTTCAATCCACTATCAATAATCGTCCCAAGATATTTGTACGATTGTACACATTCGGTGGTCTGGCCTTTTAGTATGGTGACTTTGTGCCTGGGAGTTTTCCTTCTAAAGTCAATAATCATATCTTTCCTTTTTGTTGTATTCAGCTGCAGGTAGGAATCCTCACACCAGTGAACAAAGTCATCAACTACTGGGCCGTGGCCACTCTCACCATCCTGGAGGAGACTGACAATGACTGAGTCATCAGCATACTTTATAATGTGTCTGTTGTTATTATGTCTGTTGTTATTATTATTTATAATGTTGTCTGTTGAAATTGCCAGTGAGAGTTAATTTGGTCCCGCCTGCCAGACCCCCCACGGTTACTGGTGGGCTGCACCTTTTGGCCGTTAGGAGCACTCGTCCTGACTGTGCTTTGGAGGACCACAGTACATGCACGCGCCAGTCCTCCTCCTTCGCTGACGCTCGTCGTTGGTTAATTGGAACCGACTGAGGTCTATCGGCTTGGGAGGAGGACCGGCTCCCCCAGTGTGAGTCCCCGCAGCGGGCACCCGCTTGACGGGCAGGCGAGAGGAGGCCTGTCGCTCCTTAGCGTGCTCACGTTTGCAGTTGTCCAACCCCACAGCCTGATCAATAAGACCATCGAGAGTGTTGGGAACCACATAAACTTCCAGGTCGTCACGGAGGTGGGCGTTTAACCCGTGGAGGAACGCTCTGCGTAACGCAACCTTGTTCCACCCCGAGTCCGCCACTTTGACCCGAAACTCCACCGAGTACTTGGCCACGGACCGAGCGCCCTGGCGAAGAGTCATAAGGCGGGTCATAATATTTCCTTGACTCTCAGTGTGGTTGAACGTGCAGGAAAAAGCGACCACAAATTGTTCAAACATGTAACTTCACCCTTCTGGGCTGTCTGCCATGGCCCCAGCCCAACTACGGGCTCGGTCCCATAGCAGTAGGGTGAAGAATTGAATTTTCACAACATCCACTGTGTACAGGGCAGGTGTGGGAATGGAGGTGGTATGGCACACCGGTGGTTGAACAACGAGAGCAGGCTGAGGAGTTGCCGGGAGAGCTGCACTGGCCAAATGCTGTGTGACGGTATCCAATTGCCGCATCATGGTTTGCAGCCGCTGGGTCATCACGGTTATCTGTTGCTCGGTCGCCTCTAGGTGATCCATAGCTGATTGTCCCTCTGCTGCACTTGCTGAGCCGAGGTTAGGGCTGGCTCATTCTGTCATGGCTGTAAATGGTAAATGGTAAATGGCGTTCACTTATATAGCGCTTTTTTCTCATCTCTGGATGACCAAAGCGCTTTACAGATCCTGCTATCTACCCATTCACGCACACATTCACACACTGATGGCGGCAGAGCTTCCATACACACACAGGCGCTAGCCTGGCCACCAGGAGCAACTGGGGGTTCAGTGTCTTGCTCAAGGACAATTCGACATGCAGACTGCAGACAGTGGGAATTGAACCCACGACCCTCCGATCAGTAGTCGGTCACACTACACCATCAGTCCACGTGCGCGATGCAGTAATAAGAAGGGACATTCACACAATAATACACGTTTGAGGGTTTTTATTAAATAGCAAATCCTTGCACAGCTACAGAAACAGTCACTCGCCAGAGGAAGGAGCCTGTGGAGAGAAGACGAGAGCTGAGTGAGGAGGAATGGAGTAAGGGAAAATAGGCTAGCCAAATTGCCACTTACAAGAGCTCCGAGGTAGAACTGGCAGGGCCCCAGTGGGGAATAGATGAACCAGCAGGGTGAGGGAAATGAGCTGGTGGTGCCTGACCGGGTGGAGGTTTTTGCCGAGATGAGTGATGATGTGGCAGGAGAGTGTGCACAGTCCCAGTGACACACCCGCATGATGGCAGCAACCTGAACTGGAGAAAAAGCACACAGGTTAATAAACTTCTTCACCAGTGTGAACACACCTCGCTGTCTATTAGGCAGTATACCCAGACGAGCCAGCGTTGATTCATTGAAGGATGCCTCCTTGAGAATGCTGGCTGATGAGAGGGCGCAGGTGTGTCCTCTCACTCAGGTGCGTTGATGACCTGAGGAGAGATGAATGGGAAGGAGAGGGCTTTCACTGCCAATGACACAACTCCTCAGATTCACATCACTAAAAATACACAAGAAGTCTATTGTTGATGCATCTTGGATCTAGTCCACAAGGAAATGCTCTGATATCTGCTGTGTTTAATAACTGTTTTTTCATTAAAAAACTATTTAAGGATCTGCTGTTATTTCCTGAGGTCTACTCACTACTGTGATGTTAATGTGCCATTCATGCATTGTGTTCATGCATCCTGCCCTGACTGTGTCTCTCAAATGCAAATGTCTCATGCCTGTCTGCAATCCCTTTGATGATACCATGCCTTTCATGTATTGTCTGTAGCTGGGTATATAAGCTCACTGAAATCCATGTTCACTCTCTCTTTCCTTCAACTGCTACTGACACACACACCCTGTGTCTCTTTGCTGGAGAGCCTGAGGACCCCACTCCAGTCTGCTCACACAAAGGCTGGAGCGGAGTTCCTGTGACGGCGGTATGATTTAATAAACCTACTTAAAACCTCACTTTGCTGCTTTTATCTTATCTGCCGCCGCACTGGTGACCCCGAGAATGCACACGCTTTGTGCATCGCAACCTTCTGGTTTGGACAGCCACGCTGGTGTCCTGATGGCAACGAACGCAGCACCCGGCGGTGATTCTCCGACGACAAGCGAATGCGGCAGCCTGACTGATCTGCCCTCCCTTCTGCTTCAGGGAGATTTCGACGCAGAGTTTCCAGGCGAAACTCTCTGGAGACCACACACGACCGGGAAAGCTGAGAAACATTTCATGGTGAGATCTGCACGCCTAGATCGGCACATCCACGCTTGGACCGGCCACTCTCACAGCTTCTGACACACGATTCTGTGTCTCCTTACGAGAGCGCACGCACCTCGTCCTTTCTCCACGACGGCGACCTCCACGGCCGACGGAGTACACGTGGACCTGAACGCACCATGACCCATCTACTGCAACTACAACAGGGATGATTAAGCTCCCTGACCCTGGCTCTTCCTCTCCAGCTGGCCCACCCACGCACGGAGCCCTGGCACACGCACCGGGGAGTTACGATGACAGCGCACCACGCACGGGACACATACGGCTCCACTGACCGCCTTCCTTCTGCTGCACACTGGCCTTTCAGGCTTGCTCGTACACCTGAGGCACGCACGCAGCTTGCTCACTGGATTTTATGGTCTTAGCCATGGCGATCAACGGGAATTCAGCAGTCTGCGGTCCCCGAAGGCTTTAAGGTTGTGCCCGCACCTAAAGTCAACACGCCAAGTCCCCTTGCTTTTGTTTTTTTTTTCTTACAGCTGCCACGCAGCCTCGTCGCTCCTGTTTTTTTCTTCACAGCCGCTATTAATCCTTGCAGGACTTAATCGCGAGAGAAGCCAGTGACTAATTTTTCTTCTTGTGGATGTCCGCACGTTCAACGGGACAGCCCCTCGACATCGCGGATCAACAAGCAATTTTTGCGCGGCTCAGATGATTTCACCGTCCAGGGCCGGCATTTACTACCCCCCACCCCCCTCCACCTCCGCCTGCACAGAGCCTTCCCTGCTTGCTGCCAAAGCTGGACTATCAAGGCCTCGGCCGCCTGCCGAGCCCTCTGGGGGGGAGCGTGTGGCGGTTTGGGATAACCCCCACAACAGACTGGGACAGGGACGGCAATGTGTGTATTAATGCCCACAGACAGCCCGCTCTTTCTGGCTTTTTCCGTTTCACTACTGTGATGTTAACGTGCCATTCATGCATTGTTTCACTACTGTGATGTTAATGTGCCATTCATGCATTGTTTCACTACTGTGATGTTAATGTGCCATTCATGCATTGTGTTCATGCATCCTGCCCTGACTGTGTCTCTCAAATGCAAATGTCTCATGCCTGTCTGCAATCCCTTTGATGATACCATGCCTTTCATGTATTGTCTGTAGCTGGGTATATATAAGCTCACTGAAATCCATGTTCACTCTCTCATTCCTTCAACTGCTGCTGACACACACACCCTGTGTCTCTTTGCTGGAGAGCCTCCGAGCCGCCCATTGGGGTGAGCTTCGTAACGGCGGTATGATAATAAACCTATTTAAAACCTCACTCCGCTGCCTTTATTTTATCTGCCGCCGCACCCTGTATTGACCTGTGCCAGATCAACACACAAATAGAGTGGGTGGGGATTGCCACAAGGGTCTGTCCACACTGGATCCACAGTGAACTGCATCCAGAGTCAGTGGAACTCCTAAGTTATTCATTTACATATACAGTAAATCTGGAAAAAGTTAAGAGACTAAAGAGACCACCGAAATTATTCAGTGGATTCTCCTCTTGGCATCACAGTTTCAAACCCATTCATTGCCTGTGTGTTGCACAACAGAGGAGAACGAGTCAGCATGCATCTGTGCACGCTATGTTAAACCCAAATTCATTTAATTTCAGCAAAATTGTTTAATCATATCCTCCTCATCTTCCTCCATAAAATAACTGACTGGGCATGGATTGTAATTAATGCCTGGCTTAATGTCCAGCAGTATTGCACTCATTTCCTTTTGACCCACCCATACACCCTTTGGCCAGTGCAAAACCAATTTTCTGTCTCAATAAACACACCGTCACAATCACAGTTCGCCTCTGATCCTGCACTCCTGTAGATTAAACTGAAGGTCGGGAGAGCGTCTGATTGGATTATTGCACGTTGCACACAAAACACATCTGAATAATAATTAGACCATCCCTTTTGTGCTTTTCACATGGCACGGAGACTGTTTTCTCACTGCCATAATAACAGAATGGACTTAGATATGCCCATAAATGTGCTCTAAATGCACCTTTTACTACAGGGTGTTGATTAGATTGTGAAATGATTTCTGATCCTACCCCACGATCTTCTCCCGTTGAGGCATACCTATAAAACCTCACCAAGGGGCAAGGTATTATGTATCGTAGAAAGCATTAGCAGTCCTCTGGCTCTGTACTGCGGTTGATAAAAGCCCAGGATGTGGGCTTCTATCAACCACAGTTCAAGAAATCATCAACACACACACACAGCCTTGACGAAGTGCTCAATGATTGCCAGTGCTAACTTGAAAGTATGAAAAGAGTGAGGGCTATCTGTATCAATTGGAGTGAAGGAAAACTGCATAAGCAAAGGAGAGAAAAGCAATTTTTGCTCATTGTGATAGATAATAACAGTGAATACAAGGATTTAAACTCACTGCTCAGGTCTGCATTTTATTTTGCCCCTGGAAACCAACAGATTTGCTCTGTTTATACTTTAATCCACTAGATTAACAAGGCTGCCAACAGTAAGATCAACTGACTTCTTGTTTAGATTTCACTTGGAAAAAGAGAGAAAGTATGAAGATGAACATCCTTGATATAATTGGTCTCCTTGGGAACATGATTTGGGGAACAACCACTTTCATATATATACCTTTTCAACTGCTTGTTAATGCAGCTACTGTATGTGTGACCAAGTAGGGGGAGGTAGCAACAGCAGGGCAAAAGGAAACTGCTGTATGCTTCGCTTAATTTAACAAGTTTATTTTTCTAAAGTCAAGCCGATTTATTCATTAATGTCAGTTCATAAATTATTTGACAGAAAAAACTACAATAAAATGATTTGATGGTTTTATTGTTTTTTTTTAACAGTTTACTTTGTAAACTTAAACAAACTAAATAAGAATATTGCATGTTTACTGTTAATAGTTTGAAAAACTACTAGTTTTTATGTAAAGTTAATGTTTTTCTGTAAGATAACTTAGGGAGCTTTCTCATTATCCATTATGGACCAAGTGAAACATTTCAAATCTGATTTAATGTTGATGATTATGGTTATAGCTTTTCAAATTAAGTTACAAATCATAATTTTCTTAATTTTCTGAGATACATTAAATGTGAACATGAGATACATGAGATACATCAAAGGTGAATGTGGAATCTGTCGCAAAATGTGGCTTGGCATTATATTGCTGAAATAAGCAGGGACATCAGTGAAAAAAATGTTGCTTTGATGGCAGCGTATGTTGCTCCAAAAATATACTGTTCAGCATTAATGGTGCCTTCACAGATGTGCAAGTTATCCATGCCATGGGCACTAACACACCCCATACCATCACAGATGCTGGCTTTTGAACTTAATGCTTATAACAAACGGGATGGTCATTTTCCTCCTAGGCTGGAGGACACAACATCCATTAATTCAAAAACAATTTTAAATGTGTTTCGACAACAGCACAGTTTTCCACTTTGCATCAGTCCATCTCAGATGAGCTCGAGCCCAAAGCAACCTGAGATGTTTCTGGGTGTTGTTGATGTTTGGCTTTGGGTGGTAGAGTTTTAATTTGCACTTGTAGATGTAGTGATAACCTGTGTTAACTGACAATGATTTTCCAGAGTGTTGCTGGGCCCACGTAATATCCTTTACAGAATGATGTCCGTTTTTAAGCAGGGCTGCTTTAGGGCTCAAAGGTCATGGGAATTCAATGTTAGTTTTTGGCCTTTCTGCTTACATGCAAAAATTTCTCCCGATTTTCTGAATCTTTTGATGACATTATGGAATGAAGATGATAAAATCCATAAATACCTTGCAACTGTATGTTGAAAAATGTAATTAAAGTTTTGGACTATTTGGCCCCGCAGTTTTTTCATAAAGTGGTCAACCTCACCTAAACTCACCTGTTTCAAATAAACCTTTTTACCTATGGAATGTTCCAAAAAAGTGTTTTTTTTTTCTATTCCTTAACTTTCCCAGTCTTTTGGTGCACCTGTCCCAGCTTTTTTGGAATGTGTTGCAGGCATCAAATTCAAAATGATTGAATATTTGCAAGAAAACAATACAATTTATCCATTCGAACATTAAATATGTTGGGCTGTATTACAACAACGCGATCAGTTCTCATTGACACAGACTGGGCATTTCGAAGTTTGTTTCCTGATCACAGCAATGTAAAAAATGAATTGTCCACTGGGTGCAAGGTGCAAAGAGGGGGGTCTAATTATTCAGAGGTGTGTTTTGGATAAGCCAACACTCCTGCCCATCCCTTTAATGCAGAGACAAATTATCTAAAGTGAACTCTGATCATGACGGCTTGTTTGAGATGGGTTTTGCACTGGCCAAAGGGAATGTGAAATGGGAGTGAAAATGCACATGATAGTAATGCTGCTTGGTAACAGGGAAGACATCAATCACAGTTGATGCCCAGTTAGTTATTTTAGAGAGAACAAGCTGCAAGAGATAATGCTGGGCTGAAAAATCAGCTGAATGGTTTAATGTAGTGCACACAAATGCAACACACAGTCATTAATGGGTTTGAAACTTCAGGAAAAGAAGATGATGACTGTGCAAACTTTCATAAAACAGAAGGATCATTAACAGTGGTGCGGAAGTCTCTCCCAGCCTGTGGGGAGATGAACGGCTCCCTGTCCTGTTGCTTTTGCCAACTGAGGAGCTTCCCGGTCTCCTGTGGGTGTCTGTCAAGGTTTGTGGCTCTCCATTCCAGTCCCTCCTGAACAGAAGGGAAGGAGGACATCCCCATCCCATCTGCCACAACCTCCACCATGAAGCAAGTTTGCTGTCTCCCTTCCCAGGTCTATAACAGTGGCAGTTTGGGTGCCTGCAGCTCCAGAAGCTCGACCGTAGTTGCGCAGTGAAGGGGACCTCAGGCCAGCTTGAAACCTGGGGGTGCGCAGCTGCAGGCAGATGTGGATGCATCTCCTGTCTGTCTGGGGAGTTACAGTGAAAAGTATAACCTTGTTTACTCATTGCTTCATTCTCCTAAAAATAAATGCATTAATGTCTAATAAGTCCGTGATGAAAACAAAAATGTGGTTGGAATAAAAATCTTCAGACTCCCCCCATGTGCCACATCAACACCAGAACACACACATGCTCCCTGTTAATTTATTCTTTCCCCTGAAAAAAAAAAAAAAAAAATCATACATTAACACCTAATATACAGACTCCATATTAAGTTGAGGTAGTTGTCTTATTTTCCTTGGGGAATGTGTCTTTATATTCCAGTTAATCATCACTGTAAGACAAAGGAGATGTAAATAGGTGGGAAAAAATATGTTGATGTTGTGGGGGACATAAAAGATTACATTCTCCACCCAGACAGGATGGCCCAGGAGAGGAGAGGCTGACGGGGGGGGGGGGGGGGGGGGGGGTCTAGACAAGAACAGCAGAGGTGGAGACGCTGGCTGCCGGGGGAAGGAAGAAGCCGGCACCAGATGAATGTTTTGCAAATGCACCGTGCAGACTTTGTGTATTGTGATGTGAGCCTTTGAGTATGATGTGTATTGTGATGTGAACCCCCAGGTCGCTAGGCAAGGCATTAAAGGTATAAAAGGGAGATGCCCTGCGGCCTGGGGATCATTCTTATTAACTCGACTTGTGGAGAGAGAATAAAGTCTGTGCTGATCCAGCTCGTTGTCTCGCCTGCTCATTTCTCTCTACACCTGTGACCTTTTGACGTATAATGGAACATGTGGAGATGCTCCGCACTGGGTGTGTTTATATATCTACATATTTATTCCATCTAGCTACAATGCTCCGCACTGTGTGTTTATATACTCATATATTTATTCCATCCAGCTACAATGCTCCGCACTGTGTCTATATACAGTATATACTGTATATATATATATATATATATATATATATATATATATATATATATATATATATATATTTATTTATATGTACATATGTATACTTGCTGCTCTTGTTTCTTTTTTCTCTTGCCTTTTGATTGTTGCTCTGAGTGTTGCTATCCCTGTGCTGTTGCAATCCTGGAATTTCCCTATTGTGGGACTAATAAAGGCTTATCTTATCTTATCTTATCTTATCTTATCTTATCTTATCACCCCAGAGACGGCCCAGACGGGAAACGCCAGCACGGGGTGTGTTGTTTTGGTCAAGCTCCCGGACTTTTGGATACACGACCCGACGGCTTGGTTCCTCCACACAGAGGCACAGTTTGTGCTCCAGGGGGTGACGGTGGACAACACCAAATATTACTATGTAATTGCCGTGCTGGACGCATGCACAACACAGCAGATGGCAAGCCTGCTCCGATAGCCCCCAGCCCATGGGAAATAGGACACACTCAAGACCATGCTCACCCAGCGCTATATTTTCTCAGACTGCAAGAGAGTGGAACGACTCCTGAAGTGCTTGGGGTTGGGAGACAGGTCGGCGGTCAAATTAATGGAGAATATGTTGGCATTGATGGCGAGCCATTCCTGTTTGCCCATCTTTTCCTCAGGAACCTCCCTCAAGCGGCCAGAGCAATCCTGGCCAACTCACCCCTACTCGCCACATGAAACTACCATGCACTGGTGCAAGAAGCAGACTGGATCATCCTGGCGACCAGAACCTTTGCAGTGAATGCAGTGGCGCCGGAGCTCACTGAGATGACCAGTGAGGGCGAGGAGCCATTGATGGTTGCCGGTCCGGATGCCAAGAAGCACCAGAAGGGTATGCTCTGCTTTTACCACCGCCGCTTTGGAGAGGATGCACGGCGATGCGTACCTCCATGCCAATTCAAGTGGTCGGGAAACGCCAGGACCGGCAGTCGGTAGAAGCTGCGACCGCCGGTGACACAGACAAGCTGCTCTACGTGACGGACCCACCTTCAGGGAGACCGTTCCTGGTGGACTCCAGCTCTCAAAAGAGCCTCATCCTGCTGTCCATCACAGACTGGTTGGCTGGAAATAGCGGTCCCAAGTTGGCAGCCGCCAACGGCTCAGACATTAAGACATTTGGTGAGAGGTCACTGACCATATGTTTGCACGGCCGTAACTTCCAGTGGTCTTTCATAATAGTGGCATGTAACTCCCCCATTTTGGGTGCAGATTTTCTGTGTGCACACGGTCTATTAGTTGACATTGCTAATAGACGCCTGATTAATGCTCTGTCTTTTGATTCTTTGACCTGTATAGCTCGAGGAGACGGGTCCACAACCCTCGCCAAAGTCACAGCTCCAGGGGGTAAGTTCCAACACATACTCACCCAGTTTCCAGCACTCACGGTTCCAATGTTTTCGGCGGACATCACTAAGCACGGGGTTGAGCACTTCATTACCACAATGGGACTGCCTGTTTTTGCACAACCTCGGCGCCTAGACGCAGCAAAACTGGCCAGTGCACACGAGGAGTTCGCAAATTTGGAGAGGTTAGGCATCATCAGGTGCTCAAACAGCCGGTGGGCATCCCCGCTGCACATGGTGCCTAAAGCTGAGGGGTCGTGGCGACCGTGCCGTGATTTCGGCAGGTTAAACAACACTACAGCACACGATCGCTACCCTGTCCCCCATATTCAGGATTTTTCCATCCACCTGACAGGGGCACACACTTTTTCAAAGGTAGACCTGATCCGCGGGTACCACCAGGCCCCCGTGCGTGCAGAGGACATACCCAAAATGGCAGTGATTACCCCGTTCAGTCTTTTCGAGTTTCTGCGCATGCCGTTCAGGTTAAAAGGCATGATACAGACCTTCCAACGCATGATGGACGCGGTGCTGAGTGACCTGCCTATTGTCTTTGCCTACCTGGATGAAATCCTGGTGGCCAGTGCGTCCGAGGACGAACACATCACCCACCTCAGGATGGTTTTCCAGAGGTTGAAAGAGCACGGGTTAATAATCAACCCAGCGAAGTGCCAGTTCGGGGCTACAGTCATCAACTTTTCGTGCCACTGCATCTCGCCGGAGGGTGTGATCCCGTTACCAGACAAGGTGCGCACTGTGGCAGATTTTCCGCGTCCTCAGACGGTAAGGGCGCTTCAAGAGTTCTTAGGAATGGTTAACTTTTACAACCGTTTCCTCCCCCGCGCAGCCCAGCTTATGCAGCCGTTGTATGCCGCACTTAAAAAACGAAAACTGGAGGATGGCGTTGACTGGACCCCCAAGCGGGAGCAGGCGTCTGCGGATGGCAATGCTGCACTAGCAAAAGCCGCATTACTGGCGCACCTAGACCCATCGGCACATATAGCACTCACTACCGACGCATCGGACGTGGCCATAGGGGCCGTCGTGGAGCAGTGCGTCACAGGGTCTTGGCAGCCGCTTGCCTTTTTCAGCAGGTCTTTGCACGACAATGAGCGTAAATACAACGCGTTTGACAGGGAGTTGCTTGCTCTACACCTGGCCATATGCCATTTCCAGTTCTGGCTGGAAGGGCACAGCTTCATAGCGTTTGTGGACCACAAGCCTCTAACATAAGCCATGGCAAAGGTTGCGGAACCAAGGTGGGCCCAGCAGCAAAGACAACTGGTGGCAATCTCTGAGTTTCTGACCGACATTCAGCATGTGGCAGGTAAACTCAACGTGGTGGTGGACTGTCTCTCACGCGCGTTGGTGGCCCCAGTCTGCGTAGGAATAGATTACACGGCCATGGCCATCGAGCAAGCTTGTTTGTGTGCTCCAGTCTGGACCAACAGGGTTAAGGTTGGAGAGCAGAGTACTGCAAGAGCCCCCCCCCCCTTCTCTTTGACGTCTCCACAGGCCGCCCATGCCTGGTCATTCCGTGCGCTTGGCGCCGTCAGTTTTTCGAGTTGGTTCACTCTCTGGGGTACCCGGGAGTGCGGGCGTCGGTCAAACTAGTGGGGACGAAGTTCATCTGACCGTGTCTGCGTAAACAGACGAACGAGTGGGCAGCAGCTTGCATTGCGTGCCAGCGAGCCAAGGTGCACAGGCACATGAAGGCCCCCCTCGAACAGTTCCACACCCCATCGAAGAGGTTCGACCATGTCCACGTGGACCTGGTGGGGCCCCTCCCACCATTGCAGGGGTTTACGCACCTCCTGACCGTAGTGGACCACTCCACACACTGGCCCGAAGTGGTGCCGCTGGCATCCACCATGTCTGCGGACGTTGCACGAGCTTTTTTGACTGCTTGGGTGGCACATTTCGGTGCTCTGTCAGACATCACATCCAACAGGGGCCCTCAGTTCGCTTCTGACCTCTGGTCCATGATGGCCCGGAGCCTGGTCAGCATTCACCACACTACTGCATACAACCCTCAGGCCAAGGGGTTATGTGAGCATTTCCACAGGTCTCTTAAAGCAGCGCTCAGGGCTTCGCTTACAGACACCAATTGGGTGGACTGGCTGCCTTGGGTTTTGTTAGGGTTGCGTGCCGCACCGAAGGAGGATTTAGAAGCCTCCCCAGCAAAACTCATGTTTTCTCAGCCGCTGCGGCTACCTGGGGAATTTTTGCCCGACAACCCGGCGCCCGAGGCCGAGCCATCCCCGAATTCGCTCATGGCGCAGAGCCCGGAAAAGTACCAGGCCCAGTCCACCACTGTTTCCCCCGGGCATTCGTCCCAAAAAGCTTGCGGAACCCGTCGTTTGTGTTCGTCAGGCACGATGCACACCGGACCCCCATTGCGCCGACCATGAGACAGGCCCTTTAGAGTGCTGGAACCTGGGGTGAAACATTTCATTTTGGACTTAGGGGGACGCAGCGAAACCGTCTGCATAGACAGGCTCAAGCCCGCATTTGTGTTGGCAGACAAAGCTGTGGTGTTTGCCCAGGCACCCCAACATGGATGCCCCCCATGGGGGGCTCCGAAAGTAAATGACTCAGCAGCAGAAGCACAAATTCTTTATGAGGATGTGTCTCCCCAATCCATTGTCTCCCCACAGATGGACATGCCTCCCGCAGTGCCCCATCGGCAGAGCAGCACCTCACAGCCAGCGACTGCCGTTACAGCTGCTATGGATGTCGGCTGAAGCCCATGGGACAAGGGGGTTAAGGCCCATTCTGGGTGTTCGGTGGGGGGGTCATGTGGGGGATATAAGAGGTTACATTCTAAAACCCAGACAGGATGGCCCAGGAGAGGAGAGGCTGACGGGGGATCTAGACAAGAACAGCAGAGGTGGCGACGCAGGTTGCCAGAGGAAGGAAGAAGCTGGCACCAGATGAATGTTATGCAAATGTGCCGTGCAGACTTTGTGTATTGTGATGTGAGCCTTTGAGTATGATGTGTACTGTGATGTAAAACCCCAGGGCGCTAGGCAAGGCATTAAAGGTATAAAAGGGAGATGCCCTGCGGCCTGGGGATCATTCTTATCAACTCGACTTGTGGAGAGAGAATAAAGTCTGTACTGATCCAGCTCATCGTCTCGCCTGCTCAATTCTTTCTGCAATGTGTCTTTATTGGCAAATGCTAGTGTTAAACACTCAGCATATTTGCTATCGGCAAAAATTCTTCTATTGTGGATCCCTACAGAGGGGATGCCTTGGAATGGAATTCATGACAACTACAGGGAAGTTACTGTAGTAAAGGCCCTGTCACACCTAGACAATTTAGGCAGTGTTCTGCAAATTGTTCATATGTTTTGTCATGGTTCGCCCCTCCGGGCAGAGAGCAAAACTCAGATGCGTAGCAAGTGTTCAAAATTATTTTAATAAACTCAAGATGAAGCAGCTCGGAAGCTGAAACAAAAGCTAAAGAGGGCCCAGCAAGGCAGACAAGAAAACTCAGACTTTGCAGGCAAAACTCAAAAACGTGGCAGATCCAGGCAAGACGGACAGAAGCGTGTGTGAACGCCCAAATGACAATTAATGATGTAGCACCAAGCTTAGGGGCTTCATCCTTTAAATAAGGTAAGATAAGATAAGCCTTTATTAGTCCCACAATGGGGAAATTCCAGGATTGCAACAGCATAGGGATAGCAACACTCAGAGCAACAATCAGAAGGCAAGAAAAAACAACATCTAGTAAACATATGTCCATATTACTATAAATGTATATATATAGACACACAGTGCAGAGCATTATGGCTGGTGAATGTGCAGCAGAAAGTCTAAGCTCTCTCTCCGCGGATGCAGCGGGCCAGCTAGAAGTCTTTGGGCATGATGGTGACCCCCTTAGCGAAGAAGAGACCACCAGGTGGGTCTCGCTGGTCTCCTGCAGAGCCATGACGGCGAAACTCAGGAAACGCAGGACGGTCTTGAAGTCCTGAGCGATCTCCCTCACCAGGCGCTGGACGGGCAGCTTACGGATGAGCAGCTCCGTGGATTTCTGGTAGCGACGGATCTCTCTCAGAGCCACGGACCTGTGACGGCGAGGCCTCTTCACTCTGCCGGTGGCCGGAGCGCCTCTCCGAGCAGCCCTGGTGGCTAGCTGTCTCCTGGGGGGCTTCTTCCTCCAGTAGATTTTACGGGCGGTCTGCTTGGTTCTTGCCATCGCTCTTTATTATTCTGTCTTATATTTCTTTCACGCCGCCTAAACTCCAGCCCGGCACCCGCTTCGTTTTCGCTACAGCTCCCGGTATGTCGAGTTTCCCATTAGCACCGGGCGGCGGCCAAGTGCTAGCTAGCACTAGCTCCTCCCCGCTGTAACGTCTCCCGCTGCAAACCGTGGCTCCGTCCGCCGACCCGGGAGACCCCCGGGGCGATCCGTGCGTCCGTGATATATATACAGAGTGAAAGGTGTAGAAAGAAGAAGGAAGATAAAAAAAAAAAGGCTGTTGCAACAGGCAGCCGACTCGTGTGGCGCCGCCGGTCCGGCGGAACCGGAACCGGAAAAACACTGATTAACAAAAACACAAAACAGCCATGACTAACCAAGACCTAAACACACAAACCAGGCAAGACAAAGGTGAGAAATAAACACACATTGAATACAACAAGATAAAACATGAATATAAGATTCAAAATTACAAAAAGAGCCAAAATAATAAGCAATAATAAATACAGAAACCCAGAAAATAAACTTAATGCAGGGATGAACTAAATACAAAGCCAAGACCATGATGATCCATCCATCCATCCATCCATCCATCCATCCATCCATCTTCTACCGCTTTTCCGGAGGTCCGGGTCGCGGAGGCAGCAGTTCAAGCAGAGAAGCCCAGACTCCCCTCTCCCCAGCCACCTGCTCCAGCTCTTCAGAGAGGATACCAAGGCATTCCCAGACCAGCTGGGAGACATAGTCTCTCCACCGAGTCCTGGGTCTGCCCCGGGGTCTCCTCCCAGTGGGACGTGCCTGAAACACCTCAAGTGGGAGGCGTCCAGGAGGCATCCTAATCAGATGCCTATACCACCTCAACTGACTCCTTTCAATGTGGAGGAGCAGCGGTTCTACTCTGAGCCTCTCCTGGATGACTGAGCTCCTCACCCTATCTCTGAGGGTGAGTCCAGCAATCCTATGGAGAAAGCTCATTTCAGCCGCTTGTATCCATGATCTCGTTCTTTCGGTCACTACCCAAAGCTCATGAATCTCACCATAGGTGAGAGTAGGAACATAGATTGACTGGTAAATCGACAGCTTTGCCTTAGAACTCAGCTCCCTCTTCACCACAACAGACCGGTACAATGTCCACATCACTGCAGATGCTGCTCCAATCCTTCTGTCAATCTCACGCTCCATTCTCCCCTCACTCGTGAACAAGACCCCAAGATACTTAAACTCCTCCACTTGGGGCAGGACCCTGTCCCCAACCCAGAGAGCACAATCCACCTTTTTCCGGCTGACAACCATGGACTCGGACTTGGAGGTGCTGATTCTTATCCCAGCCACTTCACACTCAGCGGCAAACCATCCCAGCAAGAGCTGGAGGTCATTGCTGGACAAAGCCAACAGGACAACATCATCTGCAAACAACAGAGATGAGATCCTGTGGTCACCAAGCATGATACCCTCCATTCCCTGGCTGCGCCTAGAAATCCTGTCCATAAAAATTCTGAACAGGATCGGTGACAAAGAGCAGCCTTGGCGGAGTCCAACTCTCACTGGGAATGACTCCGACCAAGTGTTGGCAATACAAATCAAACTCTCACAACGGTCGTACAGAGACCGGATAGCTCGTAACAACAAGCCTGGTACCCCATACTCCCGAAGCACCCCCCACAAAAAACCACGAGGGACTTGGTCGAATGCCTTCTTCAAGTCCACAAAACACATGTAAACTGGTTGGACAAACTCCCACGAACCCTCGAGAATTCTTGAGAGGGTAAAGAGCTGGTCCGATGTGCCACGGCCAGGACGAAAACCACATTGGTCCTCCTGAATCCGAGGTTCGACCAACGGCCGGACTCTCCTCTCCAGTACTTTGGCACAGACCTTCCCAGGGAGGCTGAGAAGTGCAATCCCTCTAAAGTTGGAAAAAAAAGAAAAAAAAGGGGGAGAGGACCATGATGATAGAAAATAAAAAGAAAAAAGGAACTTCAAGCGAGGATGTGGGTTGGAGATCCCATCCTGAAGCACGCCGCTGTATGGAATTGTATGTCGAGCTCTTCTGAAAATTTTCAGCATACTGAAAATTTTAAGACGTATCCAGCATATGGCTGAAACATCCCGCTTATGTGGAGCATAAGTTGAAGAAAAGTTATGCATGTGTTCACAGACATTACTTGCAAGCAACTCATAAGTTACTCAAAAGTCAAAATACGTCGAGATCAATGTCTTTCTAACACATGAGTAATGCTCTTTGAAACTATGTGTAACTTACTGAATGGGTTTTTAACCTTAAGCTACAGTATAATGGCATATTTGCAGTGAAGGTTCACAGGAGGAACCCAGATAAACTGGTCTTGTTCTAAAGAGATGCTTCATACCTTGACATATTTTGACTGTGATGGTCTCTATGCAGACTTGGTGACACCTGTACTAATTAAGAGCTGACCTGATCCACCTGCTCTCTGTTCAGATCAGCTCAGCTGGTGCCTGCAGCACATACAGGGGTGTGAAAAAGTGTTTGCCCTCTTCCTGATTCCACATTTTTTTTGTATGTTTGTCACACTGAAGTGTTTTAGATCATCAAACAAATTTATATATTAGACAAAGATAACACAAGTAAACACAAAATGCAGTTTTTAAATGAAGGTGTTTATTATTAAGGGTAAAAAAATCCAAACCTACATGGCCCTGTGTGAAAAAGTGATTGCCCCTCCTCCGTTAAAACATAAATTAACTAAGTAAGTAAGTAATTGAGATCTATCATTCTGGAAAAGGTTATGAAGCTATTTCTAAAGCTTTTGCACTCCAGCGAACCACAGGAAAAGCCATTATCCACAAATGGTGAAAACATGGAACAGTGGTGAACCTTCCCAGGAGTGGCTGGCTGACCAAAATTTCCCCAAGAGTGCAGCAACAACTCATCCAAGAGGTCACAAAAGATCCCACAAAAACATCCAAAGAACTGCAGGCCTCACTTTCCTCAGTTAAGGTCAGTGCTCATGACTACACCATAAGAAAGAGACTGGGCAAAAATGGCCTTAATGCCAGAGTTCCAAGACGAAAACGACTGCTGAGCAAAAAGAATGCAAAGGCTCATCTCAGATTTGCCAGAAAACATCTTGATGATCCTCAAGACTTTTGGGAAAATACTCTGTGGACTGATGAGACAAAAGTTAAACTTTTTGGAAGGTGTGTGTCCCATTACTTTTGGCATGAAAGTAACACAGCATTTCAGAAAAGGAACATCATACCAGCAGTAAAATATGGTGGTGGTAGTGTGATGGTCTGGGGCTTTTTTGCTGCTTCAGGACCTGGAAGACTTGCTGTGGTAAGTGGAACCATGAATTCTGCTGTCTACCAAAAAATCCTTAAGGGGAATTTCCAGCCATTTGTTCATGACATCAAGCTGAGGCACACTTGGGTTCTGCAGCAGGACAATGATCCAACACCCACCAGCAAGTCCACCTCTGAATGGCTTAAGAAAAACAAAATTAAGACTTTGGAGTGGCCTAGTCAAAGTCCTAGCCTGAATCCAACTGAGATGCTGTGGCATGACCTTAAAAAGGCGGTTCATGCTCAAAAACCCACCAATGTGGTGGAATTACAACAATTCTGCAATGATGAGTGGGCCAAAATTACTCCATGGCTCTGTAAAAGACTCATTGCCAGTTATCACTCATGCTTGATTGCAGTTGTTGCTGCTAATGGTGGCTCAACCAGTTACAGTATTAGGTTTAGGGGGCAATCACTTTTTCCCACAGTGCCATGTAGGTTTGGATTTTTTTTCCCCTTAGTAATAAACACCTTCATTTAAAAATTTCATTTTGTGTTTCCTTGTGTTACCTTTGTCTAATATTTAAATTTTGGGCTGCACGGTGGCGCAGTGGTTTAGCACTGCGGCAGCACAGTTTACCCTCGGCCGGGGGATCGCGGGGATCATGTGATCGTGGGTTCGATCCCAGCCCCCGACCAACAGTGAGCTGTGTGGAGTTTGCATGTTCTCCCCGTGTTGCGTGGGTTTACTCCGGGATTTCTCCGGTTTCCTCCCGTATACCAAAAACATGTAGGTTTAGGGCGCTCGCGCACGCAGCGACCGGCAGCCGGTGGCTTGTCACCAGACTGCAAACCAAATCTACCTACGGGTACAAATAAGTAACAAAAAAACCCAAAAAACATTTGTTTGATGATCTGAAATATTTAACTGTGACAAAAATGAGAAATCAGGAAAGGGGCAAACACTTTTTCACACCACTGTACACACACACACACACACACACACACACAGAGGCACCCTGTATGTATGTATGTGTATATATATATATATATATATATAAATACTGTATATCTCCTCCTCGTCCTCTGGCCTACGTCATCGGACGAGGAGGGGTCCTGCGGTTCTGGAGAGCCTGGTTCCAGCTCCGCAGCCACGCCATGGGCAGAGGAGGAGAGCTGACTGCAGCGTGGACCCTGCGCCAACAACGAAACGTCCCCGGGTCTCCACCGATGAGCAGTTCTATCAAGCGGGTCGAGGATCCCCTGCCAGTACTCCGTGTGGGTCGTCGGCGTGGACATCAGCGCTGGAGGGTCCTCAGGCTACGGAAACCATCATGCCAGCTGCAGAGCCCGCCGTAGCCGAGTGGGAGCCAGACGACGTCCTTCTGCCTTCGGAACCCGGATCGTCGAAGTCCTGGATGGCGACAGAACTCGAGTGCAGGGAAGTGCTCTATTTTATTTTCCTTCTATCTATTCTTGAGCATTTTTGCTAGTCTCTCGGGGAGACAAGCCAGGTGCAGCTGTCCACTGCATCAGAGTTCATCTCACTGGGCTCTGTCGCTACCGGTGATCCTGATCTCGGTTCTTCTTCTTCTCCTGAGCCTCCTCCCAGGGTCACTGGTGCAGAGTCAATCCCGGTTGTCGTGCTGGAGGTTCCGGGTTCGGTGTTGGAGGTCGTTTCAGGTGCTGCGCCGACCCAGTCGGGGTCCATCGCGGGTGCGGCTTTGACTCAGTCGGGGTCCGACGTGGGTGCAGCCGAGACCCAATCGGAATCCATCGCGGGTGCTGCTTCGGCCCAATTGGGGTCCGTCGTGGGTGCAGCACTGACCTGATTGGGGTCCAGCAAGGGTGCAGCGCCGGTTCGGTTCAAGGTCGGTGAGGGAGCTGCAGATCCGCTGACGCCTGACACTGGACTGGCTCATCGTCATTGTCATCGTCATCATCATCATCATCATCATCATCATCATCATCATCATCCCAGCTCATCTCCACCGGGGGCCATTGAGGTTCTCAATATTCGGCCTGGCTCGCCCTCGCTGTTCCCCGCTACAGGGAAGCCGTTGTCGTTCTCTTCCCTGCGGTCCTGGTGGCTGAGCGATGCGGGTCGGCCGCCTAAAGGACTGCCTCGCCCATATGGCGTTCTGGGTCGGCCACCTGACCAACTGGACTGTCTGCTTGGCGACCTGGTCCAGCCGCCAGAGATCCTGTTTTTTCGGGCCTGGGACTGGGGTAGGCCGCCCGAATGCTCCCTTTTCCCCTTATTAACTACTTGGACATTGGATGCAGGGAGACCACCAGAACTGTTCCTGTTTCATTGGACTCTGCCTGCTGTCATTCCCGTGTGTGTCTTATTTTTCGCTAATAGTAAGGTCACTCGGGTGTGTTGTCATTTGTTCTATTTTGATCTGTGTATTACCGCTGTTTAGCTTTTTTTTTTCTCCTTTCCCCTGTCTGAGGGATGACTCGTATTTTCCGCAGTATGTCTTATAGGCCTGTGTGTTGTAGTTTTAGGTCTTCTGTCATTTGCATTTTTTGTCTGGTCTATGTATCATCCTTGCCTTATGGAGTATTGTGTTTTTTTTTTCCCCTGCCATACTCTGTAATTGCTTTGTTTGTTCCCTGTCATCGTCTTGGTGTTTTTTTGTTCTTTTCTGGTTCTCACCCTCCAGGCCTTTCCCCCATCCTCCCACCCTGGGTGGTGTGGGGGGTGGGGGGGGGGGGGCTTGGGTGTCATACCGTGCCCAGAGGTCACCGCCTCGGGGAGAGGTACTGTCGTGGTTCGAGCGCCGATCTTGTCCACGCTCGGGCCATGCAGTATTTTCCTCCCAGCTGAGGTGTGTGCTCCTATGGCTCTCCGAGCTTTTATTGTGACAGCGCTCGGAGGGGCTTCCGGCTGTCAGAGCTGAGGCCTGACAGCTGAGCTGCATTTCGCCTCATCAGCTGCTCCCTACTTAAGAGGACAGCTGAGAGCGAAAGGTGTGGCAGTCTCATCGGACAACTCCTCGTCTGACATCATCGAGCATTCCTCCGGTCAGACGTTTGCAACCCTTCATCCGTTATTGTAAATGTATTCCATTGTGATCTGTTTCCTCCTCATCATAGCCTGTGTTATCGTTATTGTTATAGTGTGTTTTAGTCCCCCGTGACTCGTTATTTTGTCCTTTTTCTTTCCTTCAATAAACTGTGCAAACTCACTGGCGGAAATGTGGTGTCTTATTGCTGGCCCATGAGGGCCATCGCATGACACACACATAAAACATCCAACACCATTAGCTTGAGCTAACAACATCAAAATTTCCATTAAAGGTGAAAAACAATCTAAGGTTTAGAGTTCAATTTCTAAAAGAAATTGTTCCACCTCTGAGAATAATTTTCATTTGCCAATCAGGTATCCAAAGAAAAATCAACAAGAAGATTAAGATCCAAAATCACTCACTTTTATCTGTTTGCCAAGATGATGGTACTTCTGTTTATCAGTTTAGCCATCTGCCTAGCAATCACACCCACTGTTACCCAGTCAGAACTGGGCCAAGTCAAGACAAAAAGTCAACAATCCTTAGGTGGATTCTCAATAACAACCTCATCCTTAGAGCCTCTTGTTAGCCTTAGCACGTCCACTATTAACTCGGTCAACACCACTAAACTGAAACACCAGGTCATCGAACCACAAACCGTTACCGAAAATCTTACAAGACACTGTCCTGGTTTTGAATGCTTTCTCCGAAGCTTCAGTCAAACTCAACAAGGTCTTGAACTCTTTGCTCTTCATGTTAAAGATTGACTATGTTCACACACAGCCAATGTCTATGCTACTCCCAGAGGTAGCTAGAAACATTAACTTTTCAGTTAACACTTTAGCAATGAACATGCTATCACATCATCTTATCCTTTTTGCAGTAAATCCAAATTTACTTCTCGTCGCCATTCAAAGAACAATAATGACATCCTATGTCCACTCAGTTTTTTTCTGAATTAAAGCCTTAGACATCCTATTGGACATCTGTGGAACCATGGTTTAGTCCAGCTAAACCAATTCAATTTGAACCTCCTTGAGTTACTTCAATATTGCTAAGCCTAAACCGCTACCTCAAATGTGAGCAATAATTTTTGTACTTCTGTTTTTGATCTTGATTCCTAGAATTTTTGAGTATTTGCATGCATATATATATATATATATATATATATATATATATATATATATATATATATATATATATATATATATATATAATTTGCACTCTCTCTCTCTATATATATATATAATTTGCACTCTATTTTGATTTTTGTGCACTTCAAACTATTTTTGAATGATTTTAATAGCTGTTTATGGTAAACCCAAAAATATTTATCTCAGGTATGTCAAAACTAAATACTTTTCAGTTTTATACTTTTGTAACCAGAATTTTTGAGTCTTTACAGGCATATACATTATATTTTAGTATATTTTAGACAATTTTACAATGTTTATATTTGTCCGTATTCAAATGATTTTTGAAAATTTCTAGAAGTTTTTTTTATTTATTTATTTATTTTT
Organism: Pholidichthys leucotaenia; assembly: GCA_020510985.1. Taxonomy (NCBI): domain Eukaryota; kingdom Metazoa; phylum Chordata; class Actinopteri; order Cichliformes; family Pholidichthyidae; genus Pholidichthys; species Pholidichthys leucotaenia. The sequence continues at coordinate 266,228,668 of CM035836.1, forward strand.
TTTGTTAACCAAACTCAAAGAACTATACTCAGGAATAGATTCTGTTTACAAGCTATTGCTTATGGACATCAGAACCGCTAGCTCAGCAGTTGAGTCAAGAACCGCCAATTGGAACTAGCCACCAAGGATGTGTACCAAAGCTGACCGAAGCACACCAATGCTACAGAGGGGGAAATATGTAGCGTGACCTTGAGTTCCAATTTATAAAATTATTCTTTGCTGAAGGATTTTTTTTTTTTTCATCTCAAAAGTCTGACTTTTGAGACTGCTTCTCTCACCCAAGAACTAGAGCTGTAACCCTATCTATCAGCCATAAAGTGGAAGTTAATCCCTTTGTCCAAGACTCTCTGGCGAAGGAATGTTCTAATTTACAGTTTTATGATCAACATAGTCAAGACTTTGGAAGCCAAGACTCTCCAGTAAACAACCTGTTTCACTGTGCCATCTTGTGGATGAATCAGGAATATTTAACTTTTTCCTTTGCAGTGGAATTTATGCCTTATGGACTATGAACTGACTCATATTCTTTCTCTTCAGATGGTATTTGCCAACAAAGACCTGATTGAACTCTGGGACGGACAATGGGTTTCAAATGCTTTTATTGATATGATTCGATTTGATATGACTGTGATGTGTTCTGCTATTTTCAGGAAGAAATTAATGTTTGCATGTTTATTATAACAAGTTAATTACAGTAGATGTAGATGCATTTTATGCTCCTTTATTGAGTAGAATATCTTAGTCACTAAAGTTTAAGGAATTTATGCTTTATTCAGCAACATGTCTTTTAAAGGAGGGTCTTACTTCTCAGATCAAATGTCTCTTCCCCTCCTCATTCTTCAGCAGACCATAGCTGCACTTTAACTGACCAATAGAGTTCAAAGGTTCATCACATTTTCCTTTTTAGGTCGAGTTTATGATCCTTGTTGGAAGAAGCTCAAATACAATTGGGCCACCTCAGGTCTCATGAAGTTTGGGACCACCCTGCAACACTAGAGGAAAAATTAAGTTTTATTGATCTTTGTTCAGAGTCTGATTGGGTGTGGTTGGCCAAAGCTGTGGGCAGCTTTCTCTGCTTTATGGTGAGCACTCAATGGACCTGTTGGACCGGTTCTGTGACTCGCATTTCAGGTCAGAACAAAGGCAGGAAGCTTAGCCTTGTTATGCAAGGCTGGAGACTGTGGGGGGTCGATTAAAGGATGCGTGGGAGACAGTGGAAGTGATATCATGGAGGGAAATGCATTGTGACTGTATTTATTATGCCAGGTGGTGAAATGCATTGTGACTGTCTTTATTATGCAAGGTGGTCTGTAGGGCATGTGATCTATGAGGTGTGAAGTCCCTGATATTTAAGGACAAGAGTTACTGTTTCATCCTCTCTCTTTTTTCTGCTTTTGAAATGATGGAGATGTGAATAAAGCTGACTCTGAGAAAGAACGCTGCCTCATCATTTTCACATCTTCCACACTGGTGACCCTGAGACATATCATGGAAGAAAGAAATTCCCCCGGGCCAGCCGCGTCAGGAGCCTCCAGCCAAGCGAACGCCGCTACAGTCCAGCTACTGGACTTCTGGCAGAACAATCCACGCTCCTGGTTCAACGCAGTTGAGGCGCAGTTCAACCTCCGGGGGATATCGGTAGATGTCACGAAATTCTACCACGTAAGTCGCAAAGCTGGACAACAACACGGCCCAGCATGTGGAGAGCCTGATCGACCAGCCGCTGGAGAGCAACAAATACAGCGCGTTGAAGGCTGCACTCATCCAGCAATTCACCCCCTCGGCGGAGGAGTGAGCAGAGAGGCTCCTGGAGCTGACGGAGGGGGAAAACGACATGTCCGCGAGCCTGATGGAGAAGTTGTTGAGGTTGAAAGACTCTGACGATGATTACTTCATTTTCACCCACCTCTTCCTCAGGACGCTACTGTCAGCAGCGAGAGCGGCTCTGGCCAGTTCGCCACTGTTGGCCCTACGGGACTACCGTGCGCTGGGCCGAGAGGCGCAGCAGATTGTCAACGCCACCAAGCGGCACACAGCCACGGCTGCTGCAGCGGAACTCGGCGCGACGACCGCAGATGACAGGAGGCCAGAGACAGCGGTGCCAGACTCACCGACGACGGTGGCGGCAAGGGCCAGGGAACGTGGACCAGACGTCTTTTGTTTCTACCATCGCCGCTTCGCAGAGAGGGCACGCAAGTGTGTACCGCCGTACCAGTTCAGGCATTCGGGAAACGCCAAGACCGGGGGTCGGTAGCAGCCGCGGCCCTCGGGGAGGAGAACAAGCTGCTCTACTTGTCGGACGCACGCTCCGGGAAGCAGTCCCTCATCGACACAGGCTCCCAGTTGAGTTTCATCACTCCTTCCTACGCGGACAGACTGGCGGGTTCCGGAGGTCCCCTGGTGACAGCGGCGAACAGCTCGGAGATTAAGACCTTTGGTGAGAAGACTCTGCTTCTGTCTCTACACGGCCGTGCATATGAGTGGACTTTTGTTGTAGCAACAGTAAATTTCAATATGCTGGGGGCTGATTTTTTGTGCTCACATGGGTTGTTGGTTGATCTCGCTAATAGGCACCTGGTTAATGCATTTTCTTTTGATTCTGTCCCCTGTGCAGCGCGAGTGGCCCCGCCTACAGCACAAGCCAACATCACAACAGCAGGCGGTAAGTTCCACACACTGCTCACTCAGTTCCCAGCACTTACGGTCCCCACATTTTCGGCAACAGTCGCTAAGCACGGGGTGGAGCATTTTATTACCACTACCCGACCCCCCGTTTTTGCAAAAGCTCGGCGCTTGGATGCAGTTAAGCTGGCCATAGCGCGCAAGGAGTTCGCCAACCTGGAGAGGTTGGGCATTATCCGACGTTCAAACAGCCCGTGGGCTTCCCCCCTACATATGGTCCCGAAAGCTGACGGATCATGGCGCCCTTGCGGGGATTTTCGCAGGTTAAACAACGCTACAGCGCACGACCGCTACCCAATCCCACATATCCAAGATTTCTCGGTTCATTTGGCAGGGGCGCAGATTTTTTCTAAAATAGACTTGGTCCGCGGTTACCACCAAGTCCCAGTGCGCGCTGAGGACATATCCAAAATGGCGGTAATAACTCCGTTTGGTTTATTCGAGTTTTTACGCATGCCATTCGGACTTAAAGGGGCTGCTCAGATGTTCCAACGCATGATGGACGCGGTGCTTCGCGATCTCCCTTTCGTGTTTGTCTACCTGGACGATATTTTAGTAGCCAGCGCGTCCGAAGACAAACACGAAAAACACCTGGCCACAGTTTTCCGAAGGTTGGGAGATCACGGGTTAATAATCAACCCAGCAAAGTGTCAGTTCGGGGTGGCGCAGATCGATTTTTTAGGACACCGCGTCTCCCCCGAAGGAGCAGTTCCGCTGCCTGACAAAGTGCGCGCTGTGGCAGATTTTCCCCGTCCGCAGACAGTCAGAGCGTTGCAGGAGTTTTTGGGAATGGTGAATTTTTATAACCGTTTTCTCCCCCGCACGGCGCAGCTCATGCAGCCGCTGTATGCCGCGCTCAAAAAAAATAAACCCGCAGATAAGATCGAGTGGTCCCCGGAGCGGGACCAAGCCTTCTCGGAGGTGAAAGCAGCCTTGGCAAAGGCTGCGTTGTTGGCACACCCAGACCCAACGGCCTGCATAGCGCTCACCACTGACGCATCAGATGTGGCCATAGGGGCGGTCGTGGAGCAACACGTAGCCGGGGTTTGGCAACCCCTCGCATTTTTCAGCAGGACCTTGCACGATGGCGAATGTAAATACAGCGCGTTCGACAGGGAGCTGCTCGCTCTCCATTTGGCCATCCGCCACTTTCAGTTCTGGCTGGAAGGAAGCGCTTTCACCGCGTTCGTTGATCACAAACCGCTAACATTCACGATGGCCAAGGTCTCGGAACCGTGGTCAGGCCAGCAGCAGAGACAGCTGGCCACGATATCAGAGTTTACCACTGATATTCAGCATGTGGCGGGCAAACTCAATGTAGTGGCAGATTGCCTCTCGCGCGCTGTGGTGGCCCCAGTCAGCGTAGGGTTAGATTATGCAGCCATGGCCGCAGAGCAGGTTAATGATGCGGACGTGCGCGCGCTCCAGTCTGGACCAACAGGGTTAAGGCTGGAGAGCAGGGTGCTGCAAGACGGTATGCCCCCCCTAATCTGCGATGTCTCCACTGGACGGCCGCGTCCAGTAGTACCGGCTGCGTGGCGCCGCCGCGTTTTTGACTCGGTTCATTCTTTGGCGCACCTTGGAGTGCGCGCATCGGTCAAAATGGTGGGAGAGAAATTTGTTTGGCCGAGCCTCCGCAAACAGGTCAAAGAGTGGGCAGCAGCCTGCACAGCGTGTCAACGATCCAAAGTACACAGGCACACGAGAGCTCCTTTGGAACCGTTTCACATTCCGGCCAAGAGGTTCGATCACGTTCATGTGGACCTCGTTGGACCCCTCCTGCTGTCACAGGGGTGCACACATCTTCTGACAATGGTGGACCGCACCACGCGCTGGTCTGAAGTGGTCCCGCTGGCATCAACCACAGCCGAGGAAGTGGCGCGCGCGTTTTTAACAGCTTGGGTGGCGCGCTTCGGCATTCCGTCGGACATTACGTCCAACAGAGGCCCTCAATTTGTTTCCGAGCTTTGGTCGACAATGGCCCGCAGCCTGGGTGTCACAATTCACCGCACAACCGCGTACAATCCGCAGGCTAACGGGTTATGCGAACGTTTTCATAGGTCATTGAAAGCAGCTCTCAGAGCGTCACTGACGGATACAAATTGGGTTGACAAGTTACCATGGGTGTTATTGAGGTTGCGTTCTGCACCTAAAGAGGATCTAGAAGGCTCCCCAGCAGAGCTTGTGTTTGCGCAGCCTCTCCAGCTGCCTGGGGAGTTTCTCCCAGATAACCCTGTGCCAAACGCCTCCCCGTCTCAGCTGTTGTGGAGTAACATAGAATCAAGCACACTGCCCGGCCCCGCGCACCACAGTTTTCCACGCGTTTTTGTACCTAAAACTTTGAAGAACGCAGAGTTTGTTTTTGTTAGACACGATGCGCATCGAACCCTGCTGCGACCGCCTTATGACGGACCATTCAGAGTGCTACAAACAGGGGACAAGCAGTTTTTGCTAGATTTGGGGGGTAGGAAAGAGAAAATTGGCATAGACAGACTTAAACCCGCTTTTGTGGTGGCAGAGGAGGAAGTGCTGTTGGCAAAGGCCCTGCGGCGAGGTAGACCACCACGGAGGGTTTCACATAGTAATGTTTCCCAAAGTAATGTTTCCCCAGAACACCCGCAGAGACTGACAAAGGGTTTCCGCCCCCAGACGGCAAATCCCCAGCAGGACAGTGCCGCAGAGACGGTGAACCCCGGCTACAGCAGATTCGGCAGGAGGCTGAAGCCTATCCAGCATGTGGACTGATGTGTATTGATGCTATCACGGCATGCATGTGGTTATTTTCTTGTTGTTCTGTTTTTCTAAAATGCTGGGGGGGCTTGTGTGGTGAACACTCAATGGACCTGTTGGACCGGTTCTGTGACTCGTATTTCAGGTCAGAACAAAGGCAGGAAGCTTAGCCTTGTTATGCAAGGCTGGAGACTGTGGGGGGTCGATTAAAGGATGCGTGGGAGACAGTGGAAGTGATATCATGGAGGGAAATGCATTGTGACTGTCTTTATTATGCCAGGTGGTCTGTGGGACATGTGATCTATGAGGTGTGAAGTCCCTGATATCTAAGGACGAGAGTTACTGTTTCATCCTCTCTCTTTTTTCTGCTGTTGAAACGATGGAGATGTGAATAAAGCTGACTCTGAGAAAGAACGCTGCCTCGTCATTTTCACATCTTCCACAGCTTCTCCAATTTCTCCTATCTTTTTAAGAAGGGCCCAGAGCCTGTCATGCTCTCTGCAAATCCTGTTTCTTTTCTTTATTTTTTTTTTCTTAAAATCATCGTGCAAGAAGATTTTGTTTATTTATTTTTTTTTAAGCTTAAACCAACTCATTTAAACCACCAACACTGGAAAAAAAACGAGTTTGTGATGTAATTTGACTTTCTGATGAGACTTTGCACAATAAACCCATTCCTTCTTCAGTGCATAAAAGAGGACCTCACCCAGTTTGCTGGAATAGGTTTTGTGAACCCGGGAGAAGGCCATCAGAGTTGAAAGGAGTCTCCCCACAGACCCACGCTGGTTCAGGGGAAACGAAATCCAGTGGACCCGCCTGCTACCCTTTGGGACGCAAAGTTTCTGCGGCTGACGGTCTGTTATGTAATTTACACTTGTCTTTAGAATATTCCTGATATAAGTTCTTTGAACCTAATTTTATGCAAACACCCATCAGAATCTCAAAATGCATGCTGTCTTTCATTAATCTATGTTCTTTTTTCAGAGTAAAACAAATTTTCTAATTTTTTTAAAAGTTAATTATCATTTTCTTCATAAAAATCCCATCCACTTTCCTCAACCAATGCTATTTTATGGTTTTCCAATTTCCAGTATACTGACAAATTAAACTATGCTTCATGTGGTTCCACAAATGCTTGATTCATAAGTAACTCAGTTACAGTCTATGATGCCCATGATACATGTATGTTCTCTGTTTTAAAGTTATGCAAATATGTTAACCTATTCTAACATTTCTTATTAAATCATTGAAAGACATATGGGAGTTATTGTTTGATTTCATGTCTGTCTTCTTGATCCTCAGAGACAAGAACTCACACAAGGGTTTATTATGAGACTGATCAAATATTTTCAATAGGATTATTAACTAAGGCTTACCTTACCAATTGCTAAATTCTTAAGCTTAAATCTTTGTGCATAAGAGTTTCCACCTCTATAAAATGTGGATGGTGCCCTAACGAGGAACTGAGTGTGATGAAAGTAAATCTTCATTCCTACTCACATTCATATTTACACTAATATGTGTACCAACATTAAATTACCCACAAAACCCTTTAATTTCACTACAGTGATGAGGAGGTCCAGCATAGGTATTATCTTAAGGAGAGAAATGTGGAAGGACAGATGGTTGTGGATTTTGCTAAAGGGATGGAAATGGCTGCGGTGAACACATACTTCAAGAAGAGAGAGGAACATAAGGGGACTTACAAGAGTGGAGAAGGTGCACAGAGGCGGACTACATCTTATGCAGAAGGAGAAATCTGAAAGAGATAGGAGACTGTGAGGTAGTGGCAGGGGAGAATGTAGCTAGACAGCATCAGATGGTAATCTGCAGGATGACTTTGCAAAGCAAGAAGAGGAAAACAGTGAAATCACAGCCAAAGATTGAGTGGGGGAAGTTACAGAAGGAAGAAGGTTGCACAGAGTACAGGAAGGAGTTGATACAGGCTCTGGGTGGTAGGGAAGAATTACCAGATGACTGGGAAAGTACAGCAAAAGTATTGTGGGAAATGGGTAGAAAGGTATGTGGTGTGTCCAGTGGACAGAGGAAGGAAGACAACGAGACTTGGTGGTGGCATGAGGAGGTACAGGAAAGCATCCAAAGGAAGAAGTTAGCAAAGAAAAAGTGGGATAGTCAAGGAAATGACAAAAGTAGACATGAGTATTTGGAATCTAGACACATGGCAAAGAGAGAGGTGGGAACGGCAAGAGAAAAGGAATATAGTGAGTTGTATGAGAGGCTTGATACTAAGGAAGAAAAAAAAGGATTGGATCGATTGGCTAGACAGAGAGATGGCACTGGAAAGGATGTACAGCAAGTTAAGTTGATTAAGGACAGAAATGGTAATATACCGTATGAACAAATGACGAGAGTGTGTTGAGAAGGTGAAAGGAATACTTTGAAGAACTATGAATAAAGAAAATGAGAAAGAGAGGAGGATGGATGGAGGAAAGATAGTGAACAAGGAAGTCCAGAGGATTAGCAAGGAAGAAGTGAGGGCAGCTTTGAAGAGGATGAAGAATGGAAAGGCAGTTGGCCTAGATGACATACCTGTGGAGGTATGGAGATGTTTAGGAGAGATGGCAGTGGGCTTTTTTATCAGATTGCTTGTCCAACACAATTGTGTTGTTGTGCGATTGTCCAACACAAGCTTGAAGAGTGAAAGGATGCCCGAGGAGTGAAGAAGAAGTGTTTTGGTACTGATTTTAAAGAACAAATGTGATGCTCAGATCTGTAGTAATTACAGAGGTATAAAGTTGATCACTCACACTATGAAGAAATGGGAAAGAGTTTTTGAAACCAGGTTAAGAGGAGAAGTGACAATCAGTGAGCAGCAGTATGGTTTCATGACAAGAAAGAGTACTACAGATGCAATGTTTTCTTTAAGAGTGCTGATGGAGAAGTACCGAAAAGGTCACAAGGAGTTGCACTGTGTCTTTGTGGATCTAAAGAAAGCATATTATAGGGTGCCAAGAGTGGTAGTGTGTTAATCTATGAGAAAGTTAGTAGTGGCAGAGAAGTATGTGAGGGTGGTGCAGGACATGTATGAGAACAGACGAGGTAAGGCAGGAGTCTCCGTGGACCATGATGTTTGCAGATGATATTGTGATCTGTAGTCAGAGTAGTGAGCAGGTGGAAGAGAACCTGGAGAGGTGGAGGTATGCTCTGGAGAGAAGAGGAATGAAAGTCAGTAGAAGCAAGACAGAATACATGAGCGTGAATGAGAGGGAGGCAGGTGTTATGGTAAAGATGGAAGGAGTAAAGGTAGTGAAAGCAGATGATGTCATAAACTCCCTCGCAAGGGCTGAAATAAGGCTCCAAATGCCGGCCGTGAGTTTGCAAATTTTAATAGTGAATAATGCACAAAAGAACAAACAAGACTAAACCAAAAACTGGCAAAGATAAGAGACACAGGTGAAGCCAAAAATAGCAAAGACTAAGGCGAGGGGAGTCGCAGGGTAAACCTGGGAACACTAGTAGTGGAGCGCACGGAAGGAGAATTGCAAGAAAAAATTCAAAAGAAACTTACTTGTGTAGACGATAGCCAATAGTAGGGTTCTGAGCCCAACACTGGTGCACAGCCTCTTAAATAAGGCAACAAACAAACTAAAATAAGTAGCAACAGGTGTTGGCAATCTGAGCGGGCAAGAGAAATCGTGCGCTGTAGCGTTGTTCAACCTGAGGAAATCTCCGCAAGGTCGCCATGAGCCGTCAGCTTTAGGGACCATGTGAAGCGGGGAAGCCCATGGGCTTTTCGAACGCCTGATGATGCCCAACTTTTCCAGGTTGGCGAACTCCTCGCGCGCTTTGGTCAGTTTAGCTGCATCCAAGCGCCGGGCTTTTGCAAAAACGGGCGGTCCGGTGGTAGTAATAAAATGTTCCACCCCGTGTTTAGCGACGGCTGCTGAAAATGTGGGAACCGTGAGTGCTGGGAACTGAGTGAGTAGTGTGTGGAACTTACCGCTTGCCGTTGCGACGTTGGCTTGTGCTGTGGGCGGGGTCACTCGGGCTACACAGGGAATAGAATAAAAAGAGAGTGCATTAACCAGGCACCTATTAGCAAGATCAACCAACAAACCATGTGAGCACAGAAAATCAGCCCCTAACATACTGAAGCTCACTGCAGCTATAACAAAAGTCCACTCAAATGTACGGCCGTGTAGGGACAGAAGCAGAGTCTTCTCACCGAAGGTCTTAATCCTCGAGCCGTTCGCTGCTGATGCTCCGTGACTTCTAGGGCCCGCCAGCTGGTCAGCATAGGTAGGCATGATGAAACTAACTTGGGAGCCTGTGTCCACGAGGAATTGCTTCCCCGAACGCGCATCCGTCAAGTAGAGCAGCTTGTTCTCTTCCTCGAGGGCCGCGGCTGCTACCGACCCCCGGCTTTGGCGTTTCCCGATAGAAACAGAGGCGATGGCGATGGCGATGATAGAAACAGAGGTCGTCTCCTCCGCGATCCCTGGCCCTCGCCGCCGCCATTGTCGGTGGGTCTGCTACCGCCGTCTCTGGCCCCCTGCCATCTCCGGCCGTCGCGCTGAGTTCCGTCGCTGCTGCAGTGGCCGCGCGCTGTCTGCTGGCGTTGAGAATCCGCTGTGCCTCCTGGGCCAGCGCACGGAAGTCCTGCTGGGCCAACAATGGTGAATCGGCCAGGGTCGCTCTCGTGGCCGACGGTAGGGTTCTCAGGAAAATGTGGGTGAAAAGGAAGTCGTCGTCATCTGAGCCCCTCAGCCTCAGCATGTCCTCCATCAGATCGACGGGCGTGCTATCTCCCAAGTCTTTCAGAGCCAGGAGCCTCTCCGCTCTCTCATGGACTGAGGGAGTGAAACACTGGAGGAGCGCAGCCTTCAACCCGCCGTATTTGTCGTCGGCCGGTGGGCGCTCCAACAGGCTCTGCACATGTCGAGTCGTGCGGTTGTCGAGCTTGGCAATGACTTGGTAGAATCTTGTGTCATCTGCCGTTATCCCCCGGAGGGCAGACTGTGCTTCGACCAAGTGGAACCAGGAGCACGGGTTGTCTTGCCAGAAGTCTGGTAGCTTGACTGTGGCTGCGTTCGCCTGGCTGGCTCCTGATGAGTCCGGCTCGGGGGAATTACTTCTGCTCATGATACGTCTTAGGGTCACCAGTGTAGAGAATGTGGAAGGACGAGGCTGAGTTTATTTCACAAGTCAGGTTTATTCACATTCTCCAACATCATCCAAAAACAAAAAGAGAAAGAATCCCCCAACATCTGTCCCTTTTATACCCAGGACATCAAAACACACAGTCACATGGCACTTAATCCCCAGTAACAATGTAACTTCCTCCCGATCTTAACACCCCCCACCTTCAGTCTCTGGCCGCTGGGCGAAATCCCCCAAGGCTGTCTCTTTGCATGCCAAAGACTAAACTTTCACATCCTCGTGTTATCTCCAGAGCGGCTCAGTCCTTTGTTCCGTCTCAGATGTGAAGCCTAAGGTGGTATAAGTATGAATCATGCAGTGATATACATATGTGCATATATGTGTCCCACAATGTACATATTAACATAAATATATAGACACACGATGCGGAGCATTGCAGCTAGCTGGAATAAATATATAGATATATAAACACACAGTGCGGAGCATTGTAGCTAGATGGACTAAATATATGAATAAATACCCATTAAATACCCAATAAATACCCATAAATACCCAATAACTTGAAAACTACAATGTGTGGCTTCACCAAAATCACCTCACATGCAATCCATCTTCTTCTAGTCAGACTACAACACATAGTTTGGATTAAAAGAAATGTTTTCATAGCTTTGGGAATATTTATTAGGATTAAATTTCAGCATCATCAAGGTTAGTGCCACTAAATGCTGCCCAGCCACTAGGGTCTCCTGTTAGTAACTCTTGTTAGTTGGACAAAAAAAAAATATCATAGGTTAGGGAAATATTTATTAGAAATGATAGTTCTAAATAACTGAGTGCAGCTTCACCAAAATGACCTCACATATCATCCTTTATCTGATGATCATATTATATCACCAGCTACAATGCTCCGCACTGTGTGTCTATATATATATATATATATATATATATATGTACATATGTATACTTGCTGCTCTTGTTTTTTTTCTCTTGCCTTCTGATTGTTGCTTTGAGTGTTGCTATCCCTGTACTGTTGCAATCCTGGAATTTCCCCATTGTGGGACTAATAAAGGCTTATCTTATTTAGTTTGGGTAGAAAACATGTTTTCATATTTTTTGGAAATATTTATTTGAAATAAAATTCAATACCTTCTCAGGTATTAAGTGTAGCTTCATCAAAATCGCCTCACACATCATCTATCATCTGCTAGTCAGACTACACCAGTAGACCATTTATTGACACAGAAAAGCACCGAATTCTTATAGGACTGACTCCTGCACTGACAAATAAATCACAAGGATTAATTTTAGCCTGACGTAGCCTGCTCTGGACCAGGCTAGCTGTAAAGAATAAATCTCAGTAGCAACTTGACTGGGCTGAATTTATCCTACCGGGGCTGCACGGTGGCGCAGTGGTTAGCACTGCGGCAGCACAGTTTACCCTTGGCCGGGGGATTGTGGGGATCGTGGGATCGTGGGTTCGATCCCAGCCCCCGACCAACAGTGATCTGTGTGGAGTTTGCATGTTCTTCCCGTGTTGCGTGGGTTTACTCCGGGATTTCTCCGGTTTCCTCCCACATGCCAAAAACATGCATGTTAGGTTAACTGGCTGTTCTAAATTGTCCCTAGATATTTGTTTCCTATAGGCCCTTAGAATAGAGGGTTAGTATTAATGAAAGCGCTTTGAGTGGTCTTTGTGACTAGAAAAGCGCTATATAAGTGCAGGTTAGTTAGTTAGTTAGTTAGTACTTTTATACAACCAAGTCACGTATTGATGAAGCACAAATTATTTAAAAATCCTGGCTTAATCCTTTATCTTGGTTTCATGAGATATGCATCTGAGGTGACCTAATTAATCTGCTGCACACAGAGCAGTCCTAACACTTTCAACCAATCAAATAGCTAAGGCATGGGGCTGGTGATGAAGTCACTAGCCAATCAGCAGACATTTCCAATTAGTCGTCCCTGCAGCTGTGGTTTTGGTCTCCAAAGCGATTCTCATGTTGAAGATTACTCTAATACTGGATGTGTTCATTGTCATATCTGGACAAAGTTTCCAACCATATCCACATTTTCTGTTGGTTTTGAACTGTTGCGCCTTTATTTTGTTATCATTAGTTTGTTGGGTTATGCTCGGATTCTTAGCTCAGTTATGTTTTCTCCCAGATTTGGTTTATTTATGATTATTGTTTGCATTATTTGTCCTCTTTGTTCTCCAGTGTCCTCCTTCTGCACAGCTCTGCCCATTCTGTTTGTAGCTGTTCCCCTGTTATCTCTTAAGTAGTGTAAGCTGTCTCATGCTAGTGCAATTATCTCTCACCTACAGTGGTGTGAAAAAGTGTTTGCCCCCGTCCTCATTTTTCATTTTTTTCTATGGCTGTCACACTTAAATGTTTCAGATCATCAAACAAATTTAAATATTAGACAAAGACAACACAAGTAAACACAAAATCCAGTTTTTAAATTAAGGTGTTTATTACTAAGGGTAAAAAAAAAAATCCAAACCCACATGGCCCTGTGTTAAAAAAAAAAAAAAAAGATCTCCCACCCCATTAAAACATAAATTAACTGTGGTTTATCACATCTTTGGAAAGCTGAGTTACATTTCTCTAGCCACACCCAAGCCTGATTATTGCCACACCTGTTCTCAATCAAGAAATCACTTTAATTGGACCTGCCTGACATAGTGAAGTAGACCAAAATATCCTCAAAAGCTAGACATCATGCTAAGATCCAAAGAAATTCAGGAACAAATGAGAAACAAAGTAATTGAGATCTATCAGTCTGGAAGAGGTTATAAAGCCATTTCTAAAGCTTTGGGACTCCAGCGAACCACAGTGAGAGCCATTATACACAAATGGCGAAAACATGGAACAGTGGTGAACCTTCCCAGGAGTGGCTGGCCGACCAAAATTACCCCAAGAGCACAGCAACAACTCATTCAAGGGGTCACAAAAGACCCCATAACAACATCCAAAGAACTGCAGGCCTCATTTGCCTCAGTTAAGGTCAGTGTTCATGACTCCACCTTAAGAAAGAGACTGGGCAAAAATGGCCTGCATGGCAGAGTTCCAAGATGAAAATCACTGCTGAGCAAAAAGAGCATAAAGGCTTGTCTAAGTTTTGCCAAAAAACATCTTAAGGATCCCGAAGACTTTTAGGAAAATACTCTGTGGACTGACGAGACAAAAGTTGAGCTTTTTTGGAAGGTGTGTGTCCCATTACTTCCGGGGTAAAAGTAACACAGCATTTCAGAAAAGGGACATCATACCAACAGTAAAATATGGTGGTGGTAGTGTGATGGTCTGGGGCTGTTTTACTGCTTCAGGACCTGGAAGACTTACTGTGGTAAATGGAACCATGAATTCTGCTGTCTACCAAAAAATCCTGAAGGAGCATGTCCGCACTTGGGTTCTACCGCAGGACAATGATCCAAAACACATAAGCCAGTCCAGCTCTGAATGGCTTAAGAAAAACAAAATGAAGACTTTGGAGTGGCCTACTCAAAGACCAGACCTAAATCCGATTGAGATGCTGTGGCATGACCTTAAAAAATTGGTTCATGCTCAAAACCCTCTAATGTGGCTGAATTACAACAATTCTGCAAAGATGAGTGGGCAAAAATTTCTCCACAGCGCTGTAAAAGACTCATTGCAAGTTATTGCAAATGCTTGATTGCAGTTGTTGCTGCTACAGGTGGTCCAACCAGTTATTAGGTTTAGGGGGCAATCACTTTTTCACACAGGGCCATGTAAGTTTGGATTTTTTTCCTCTTAATAATAAACACCTTCATTTAAAAACTGCATTTTGTATTTACTTGTGTTACCTTTATATATTTAAATCAAAATATAAAGAAATTATTTTGGAGCAATATAAAAATAAAGGACAGTAATATTACAATGTGTCTTCAATGAAGAAAGATTGTTATTGTTATATATATGCTGAGTACTATTATATATTCCAAGTTTCTTGGAATATATTGAATGAACTTCCGAATATATTGAATGAAACTGGGAATATATTGAACGAACTTTGGAATATATTGAATGAACTTCAGAATATATTGAATGAAACTGGGAATATATTGAATGAACTTTGGAATATATTGAATGAACTTCAGAATATATTGAATGAACTTCCGAATATATTGAATGAAACTGGGAATATATTGAATGAACTTCCGAATATATTGAATGAACTTCAGAATATATTGAATGAAACTGGGAATATATTGAATGAAAATGGGAATATATTGAATGAACTTCCGAATATATTGAATGAAACTGGGAATATATTGAATGAACTTCAGAATATATTGAATGAAATTTGGAATATATCTATACAAATTTGGTAATACTGGATAACGGAGAATCTTTGTCTGCTGAAATCCTTGGGTTGATAGAATGGATTCGATTGAGCTATATCAATATTTTGTTGAACTTGAAAACTTTTTAGCAACAGCTGGTCATATTCCAAATGATACAAATAATTTGGAATCTACATCACGCCACCTTGAGGATCATATTTCCATTATTGCAACATTTTTGGCGCTTTTGAGCAGTAATGTTCAACAAAGTGTTGGTGAGAGGACGTTAAGCATAATTCTTGAAGGAATTTGTGAGTCTCTCAGAGAAACATTGTAGGAAATATTACTTCAAGTTGAAGCTAGAGTGCATAATTTGGGAGCAGACTCTAGAGCTCAAAGAGGAAGGCCAAGGTAAGTAGCTCTATAAACTCATTTTAATATAAAGGAAAATGGAGAGGCACGCAATATATTTTTTGCCAGACAATAGAAAATTGTTGTCACAGAAAATATTATTCTTTAAAAAAAAATTTCTTTCTTTTTAAGGTACAACATTGCATCTGCTCAGCTGACTGTAATGCAGGACTTAGGTTTTAGCTGGACTGCTATATCTCAAATGTTGTCAGTTAATATTCGAACACTCTACAACCACAGAACAGAACTTGGTTTAGTGGACTATGGGAGCTTCTCAAACATATCAAACAATGATCTTGACAATCTCATAAATGAGGTTCTAACATAAACACCTGGTTCAGGAGAGACCTACAGTATATCACTGGGAGCTTGAGGGGGAGAGGAATCAGAGTCCAACGGTGGCGAGTGCGAGAGCGTTTAAGAATATTGGATCCAGTGGGAAGAACCTTAAGAGGTCGGAGGGCAATTCAGCGAAGGGTTTACAATGTCTCCATCCCAAATCAAGTGTGGTAGGTATTGTTTGACATCACATCACTCCTTAAATAAAAGTCATATTGTACAGTCACTGTATAGAATTACATCAAATTTGTATTTAACATTCATTTTTATCTCTTCTTAGGCATATTGATACAAACCACAAGTTAAATCCTTGGGGATTTGTGTTTCATGGAGGAGTTGATGGATACAGTCGCTGTATAACCTACCTAAGATGTTGCACAGACAACAGAGCATCAACTGCGTTGCAGCTTTTCCAGGGAGCCATTGATCTCTTTGGGCTCCCATTATCATGTCAGAGGGGATGCTGGTAGTGAGAATATTGAAATTGCACGTTTTATGATTGAGAATAGAGGGGCAAACAGAGGAAATTTTATAGTGGGCCGTAGTATCCATAATCAAAGAATTGAAAGACTGTGAGGAGAACTAAACAGGGTAGTATCAGCATATTTTAAGGACCTTTTTCTTTTCATGGAAAATGCTGAAATTTTAGATAGCACCGACCCACTTCATATTCAAGCTCTTCATCATATTTATCTTCCACGAATAAACAGATCAGCTGAGGAGTTTGTTTGCCAGTGGAACCACCACAGCTTAAGTACAATGGAAAGTAATTCCCCACTGCAACTGTGGACAGCTGGAATGCTCCAACTTCCTCAGCATCAAAGAGCTTTCAGGCATGTACATATGCAACAACGCCAACATGTTCATCTCCAGTGTGATGCAGAGTTGAGGCCAATTAAGCCCTTTACAGATGATGGAAATCATGGAATAGAACTTTTTTTTGACAGCATGTAATCTTCTTCAAATGACCAATTAGTATAGAAAATGTTAGTGCTATAAAGGCATTCATTAATATGAAACAATGTATTATCTTGCACATGTACTATGTAGCAAATCCAGCTGTAAAATTACTAAATTTGAGGAAACTGGTTGTCTCATTTTTATATGCTTTTAAAGAGCATTTACAGCTGCTAAACTAAATGTGAGCGGTGAATAGTAACTAGTGTATTTAAAAAAAAATTGAATGTCATGCTTTGTCATATTCATCATTTTTTTTTTTTTTAAAAAGGCTGAAAATTACCCACTTTACATGAATATAGAAAATAAGACAGTTTACATTAGTTGAATTATTTGAAAAATGTTCACGTTATATGTATATATATATTTTTTAAAGGACTAGCAGTGTCTATTTACTTTGTAACACCTACTCGGGTAACTTTCACAAAATTGTAATTTTTTTCAACATTCTTATTTTGACAAGCACTTTTTTCAAAAGGTACTTTTACTCTGCTTTACCTTTGATTTCACTGAGTATATGTCCAGCTTTTAATGAAACTTCATCAGAGTTGTGGCATAAAAACAATATAGTGCATGCATACATTACCCCAAAATTTCAGATATTTTCTTTGCTACTGTATCTCTAATAAAACTAAAAATGAAATTTGACTTTGGTAAGCAAAATGAATCCCTTATTTGACATAATTTGACTATTCATGAAAATGCTGCACAGAGAAACAACTGTTAGAATTGAGCTTATGGTTAGCAGAGATTGAAGCTCTATTTTTAATTTTAATCAATTTATAATTTAGCATAAATCAGTGTTAAAATCATTGTTCTTTAACCACCATTTCTTACGCAATGATGGGGATTACATTAGAGAACAGAAGTGGCTGTTTGCATTTTGTTTTCTTCAGACAGACATATTAGGTTGTCAAATATTGAAAAGAAAACACAAGATCCACGTTGCTCACCAAAATAAGGTTTCTGATAGTTTCTTGATCTTATTGAAGAGTTTTTGGTGACTATTCCAATTTACACTAATTGTTTTCCTGAATACACTTTTGAGGGGGTGGAAAAACGTTCATTTGGTATGTTTTTTAGTGAGATCGGGTTGACATGTTACCTGTCATGCCAAAATATACTAATTTAACTCCTCTATTAATGTTGTCAGAATTACAACTTGTATTTTTGTCTGTTCAGCATTAAATTAAAAATAAAAAGTCTTGATGGCACATGCCACTATAATAATGACTAAACCAGCACTAAACACACAGAAGTAAGAACACAAAACACTTTATTTGTGAGGTGACTGTTATAGATACAAAGGCTTGAATAAAGATTTTAAACTTAAAAATATACATACCTACTTTTTACTGTAATTACTTGTAACCATGACAGCGTGCTGATCATTTCACTAACAAAAAAATTATGCTCCACCAATTAGACCCACATATTAAAGAAAAATTATTTTCCTACTTTCAGTGAAATACAGGACAGCCTTGCATGCATGATACTTATGTTAAACATGTCCAAAGTGGGTAGTACAAAGGGAAACTGCTCTTTACATGATAACCTTTTAACTGCAGCCCCACTCACTCAATTTCTGAGATGGACTACGGAATGGATTCCTTTTCATAATGGAGTAAATGGTTCACTCAGTTACTTTAGTGACATTAAGATTTTATAGTTGTTCCATGTAATACCTTCACAATTTTTAAATTTGGTGGATGCACAGGCAAAAGCTCAAATGTCCAACTACTCTCAACACTCTCTTTTAAACTTTTGTGGTCTTCTCCTAGCTGTTACCAAAGTCATTTAAATGAATATTGTTAATCTGGTCATCTCAGGAAAACAACTTTAACTGTGAGTACAGATGTCACATCAACTTATCACTCAGAATCAGAAAAAAGTCCAAATATATAAAGTGCAAACAGATTTTTAAAATATTTTTTGAGACAGCTAATGAACTAAAGGGTTGCACCAACGCACAGGAAAGTGCATCATAAACATATCCCAAAGGTTGGCAGCACGTGTTTAAATGGGATAACAACAGAAAGTATGTTAAATAAACATGACTAGAAATATAACCCTCCTTTATACATGTAACAAAAAACTGCAGACTATGCCTCAGGGAATATAAAAAAACACCATTAAAAAAAAAAACAGGCAACACCATTATAAACTCAATATGAACATTGCTTGATAGTGTTATCTCTCACATTCTTCCAAATCCCGGCGAGTTTCGTATGGCAAAATCCATGTCAGATTTGAAAGTAGTGTATACAGCATGAACGGGTATGTAAAGAATATTTGCACAGGTATTGGCAACTGGAAATTGAGAATGGGTGATAAACTCAAGGCTTGGCTTCGGAGAGAAACCCAGTGCTGGGATGCTATCGCATCCAGTGAAGAAAACAAGAATATCCTCAAGTGAGACATCGCTTTCAACTGTAAAATATAAGAATTTAAACACACACACACACACACACACACACACACACACACACACACACACACACACACACACACACACACAAACACAGAGTGGAGATCAAAATTAGAGAACAGTGTATTAATACTTTATTTATTCTAAAATATGCTACTTTTCATTGTTCAGAATTTGACAGAACATCAGCTGTGGCTATATTACTGCTGTACTAGCATGTTTTTTTAAATAACCAAGGCACTTCAACACAAACATTTATTTTGTTAAAAAGAGCAAAACTATAAAACAGTAACCATTGTGTCAGAAGAGGAGATTCAAACAATGTTTTGTTTTTTTGGGGGGGGGCTATACGATTCAAAAATCGATAGGAAGTGTAGAGGCCCTTGCTTTGAATGACTTCAGCACATCTGCGCCCACAGGACATCACTAGTTTCTCACACTGCTCTGGTTTGGGGGATAGAATTATACGAAGACTCTCAATAGAGGGGTTTCAGTCACGTGACCCGCGCGCCTAGCAACACCGACTGTGCGCCATATTGGCGGTCAAGCGTATCGCCCGCCAGGCTTGTTTACATGGAAAAGAGCTGAGTCCTGCGAGGTTTTCTGAAGTGTGTGATAAGTTAGGTGATAAACTACGATGGCAGAGCCTGACAATGGTCTCAGTGAGCAGACGAGGCATCTCTCTGGAGTCGAGTTGAAGAGGTACAAGGAGAAATTGGCCATTCTAGGGGGTTGTGATCCCTACACTGCACCCGGTGTACTGTTTACTCCTTTGACTGCATCAGATGTGACATTGCCAGACTTTGAATTTAGTGATTTGATGATTTACCTGATTGTCAGTCCTTCACCTTACTCATTGGAGAACTTCAGTGCTCACAAGAGCAAGGATGCGTTCAAATTCTTCAGGGCAGGATGGGTGAATGAACCTAAGATCTGGCACCTCAAGGCCAAAGAGCTCCATGTCATCACTGCACGTGTAAGTGTACTAATTACTAGATATACTTTTAAAATATAATATCCTCTGTAGACAATCTATGAGACTATAATTATGTGTATACACTGTCTGGTAATTTTCACTAGATTGTGAATTATTATCTTCCATTGCATTGTCACAGGGCTAATATTTCTTATTATCAAATCTAAAATTTTATTAATTGACAAGCAGTATGTACATGTTTACATGTCCATGTAAACTGTATTATCCTACTGTATGTGTGACAGTCTGGGACTAGCGTTACTATTTTAGTTGCTTTTCTTCTGCACAAGCGAGTGTACTCAGTTGGCCCCCAGTCTTTCCTGCCGATTGCAGCCAGCCACAAGTTTCTCCTTTCTGGTTGGCTTGGGATCCTGTAGAAGTGCACATGATCCTTTTGTCCACGCCTGTTGTAGCAGTGAACTGCACAACACGTGTCCGGCACGATAACGGTGAGAAAACAGCGATGACAGGCACCAAAACACGTGTAGAACTGGTTTGTTTACATAGGCACATGCACAGAGACCTCCAGCGCTTGACCGCCAATATGGCGGCGGCCAGCCGTGACTCAGACCTGTGATGTCACTTGAAAACCCCCTGTGGGGAATCGGTTCAACACTGCAGCTGGAATTACTCGCCAGTTCACTGCTGAACAGAGCAAGAGTCCATCTCGGCACACTGTGTCTCGCCATTTAAGACAATTTGGACTCAAAGCTCACTCTGCAGTGACCGAACCTCTCATCAGCAGAGGAGGACACTAGTTGTTGAAGCTTTGTAGGTGGAATTCTTTCCCATTCTTGCTTGATGTATGACTTCAGTTGCTTAACAGTCCAGGGTCTCCATTATCGTATTTTGAGCTTCAAAATGCATCATGTATGGGCAGCTGTGGCGCAGGTATAGTGTGGCTGACTACTGATCGGAGGGTGAGGGGTACAATTCCCTCTCTGTCTGTAGTCTGCATGTCAAAGTGTCCTTGAGCAAGACACTAAACCCCCAGTTGCTCCTGGTGGGTCAGGCCAGCGTCTGTGCATGGCAGCTCCCCCGCCATCAGTGTGTGAATGTGTGGATAGCAGGATCTGTAAAGCACTTTGGTCATCTAGAGATGAGAAAAAGCACTACATAAGTAAATACCATCACACATTTTCAATGGAAGACAGGTCTGGACTGCAGGTAGGCCAGTCTAGTACCTGCACTCTCACTACAAAGCCCTGTTGTTGCAACATGTGCAGAATGTGGCTTGGCATTGTCTTGCTGAAATACGAGATCAAATGACCAAATATAGTTTATTTTTCAACATAGTCTCCCCTTCAGTCCACACACTTCTTCCATTGGTGTTGCAGCGCTTGGATCCCTGTGGTTGAAAAATAAACCACATTTGGTCAAATTTGACCACTATGAACTTTTCAGCCCCCCCCCCCCCCATAAGCAGGGACATGCTTGTATGGCAGCATGTATATGCTTCTGAGCCCACGTGGTAATACACTTCACAGAATGTTGGTTTTTAAAGCAGTGCTGCCTGAGGGATCAAAGGTCACGGGCATTCACTGTTTGTTTTCAGCCTTGTTGCATACGTGCAGACATTTCACCAGATTTTCTCAATCTTTTGATGATTATGGACTGTTAATGATGAAATCCCTGTCATGATGCTGTCCACGGGAAGGAGGGGGGCACCGTGCTCATGCCTCAGTTTCGGTTGGATTATTTTTCTGTATTTCTTCATCTCGGTTTACGTTGTATTTGAGTTGGTCTTGCCTGTAGTTTGTTAGAGTCTGCCATTTGTTCTGTTTGTTATCATAATTTCAGTTTGGTCATCATTGCCTTACGTATTATTATTCTGTGGCAAGATTATCTTGTATTATAAATCATTTAGTCCTGTGTTTATATTTGAGCCTTCTCCATTCTTGTCCTCATTACTCCTATTGTATTTTGGTTTTCATGTACAGTATATTATTTGCATCTCTTGTTTGTATTTATCTTGTCCTCACCTTGGTGGTTATTTTTGCCATTTTGACTTCTCCGGTTTGTGCTTATTTTGTAATCAGTTCTTATTTATTTTCTTGTTAGTCATCTTTAGTATATATTCCTGGTCCGTGCTTTTATTGTGCCAGCGCCTTGTGTTATTTCCATCTGTCAAATTCTGTTCCTGGACTGTCACAGCTGCCACTAGTTTACCTGATTATCCTCACTCATACGTGGTTATCATTTGTAATTATTCCCTGCTTGCCATATTTAAGGACTGCTGTGTCGATTGCTTGTGGCAGTGTCCTTCTGAGTGTTTCTCAGTGTTTTTGTGTGTTTGAACGAGTGTGTTCCATCTGGACCTAAGCTTCTTTTCTCCCTTTTATCCCGGCGTTCTTGTACGTCGCAGCCTGGTCCTGTCCAGGCTGTTCTTTCACCTCCCCAGATGTGAGCCCTGTTTTCCCTGCGTTCCTGTATGCCACTACTTCCCGGTTTCTGTCAGATTATGTAAGTTTTTGTCTGTGTTATTTTTGTGTGCCTTTGTTATTAAATGTTGGTAACTCTCAGTGGGCGTCTGGGTCTTCATCCTGCCCTGGTAGGGCGATTTTTGACAATCCCTACATTCCCTTCTATTGTACACTGAGAAACATTCTTAAACTTTGCACTATTTACCCATGCAGTTGGTCACAAAGTGGTGAACCTCACCCCATCATTGATTGTGAAGGACTGACCCTTTCATGGATGCTCCTTTTTTGGAGTCTCCAGGCTCCCTCAGAATATGGTTGAAGTTCTTCCGGAGGTGGGAGTTGAAAACCTCCCGGACAGGGGCCTCAGCCAGACGTTCCCAGCACACCCTCACTATACGTTTGGGTCTACCAGGTCTGAATGGCGTCCTCTCCTGCCATCTGATCAAACGCACAACCAGGTGGTGATCAGTTGACAGCTCTGCACCTCTCTTTACCCGAGTGTCCAAGACATACGGTCCCAGGTCTGATGACACGATAACAAAATCGATCATCAACCTGCAACCTAGGGTGTCATGGTACACATGTGGACACCCTTATGCTTGAACATGGTGTTCGTTATGGACAAACCATGGTTAGCACAGAAGTCCAATAACTGAACACCACTCGGGTTCAGATCGGGCAGGCCGTTCCTCCCAATCACCCCCCTCCAGGTTTCACTGTCATTGCCCACGTGTGCATTGAAGGCCCCCAGTAGGATATTGGTGTTTCCAAGAGAAGCACCCTCCAGCACCCCAGTCAGAGACTCCAAAAAGGGTGGGCACTCTGAACCATCATTTGGTGCATAGGCACAAATGATGGTCAGGACCCATTTCCCAAACCGAAGGCGCAGGGAAACAACCATTTCGTCCACCAGGGAAAACTCCAATATAGAGGCCGCAAGTACAAGAATACCCACCCCTGCTCGCCACCTCTTGCCTGGGGAAACTCCAGAGTAGGCCAAGCTCCAACCACTCTCCAGGAGACTGGTTCCGGAAATGGAGCCGTGTGCTGAGGTGAGGCTGACTATTTCTAGCCGGTATCTCTCAACCTCATGCACCAGCCCAGGCTCCTTTCCCACCAAAGAGGTGACATTCCACTTCCCAGAAGCCATTTTAGGAAGCCTGGTCTGCGCCTTCGACCACCACCTGATCCACATAGCACCGGACCCTATGGTCCCTCCTGCAGGTGGTGAGCCCACTGAAGGGCAGACCCATGTAACTCTTTCAGGCTGAGCACAGCCGGGTCCCATGGGTGGAAACCCAGCCACCGAGACCATCCCCCAGGCCTGGCTCTAGGGTGGAGCACTGGTAACCCCATACTGGGTGGAGTACACTGAATCCTTGTTTAAGCATTCATCATGAGAGTCTGTTGGATCATTCTTAGTCTGGCCCTTCACCCAGGACCAGTTTATCTTGGCTGACCCTACCAGAGGCAAATTGCCCTGGACAACATAGCTCCTGGGATCACCAGGGCATGCAAACCCCTCACCACGATAAGGTGACGATCCATGAGGGGGGGGTCCAAGAGTTTTTCAACAAAATCTATTTAAGATTGATCAACATCGCTTGCTACAAAGGAAGCATCCACTAGAATTTGTGAGTACTACACATGCATGAAACAGGCCCAGGCATATGATACAGGCCTTGTGGTGGTCCCAGTTCAAGATATCATACCCACACCCCATGGACAGGGTCAAGTGCTGGTTTTTCCTCTCTCAAACAGTCATTCTGTCAAGCTCCACAATAAATCAGTTAGGGTTGCCAGAGGGTACTACGAAGTGTTGAGTCTTTGAACAAACTTGTCTTGGGGGTACAGGTTAGTTTAATGATAGCCAAATTAATGAAGTTTCACTTCACGATATCAAGATGCATGAACTGAGGGGATAAATGTGATGAAGGGGGTTATATGGGTGGGGTAAGGGGCTCCCACCTATATCATTATGTGCTCTGCCTAAAACTAAGATTAAAATTTTGTTTCCCATATTCAGTTGCATTGAGTTAATGGAATGTAGAGAAATATGAATATGAAGTGGTCAAAAGAGGTGGGGGTGAAGGAGTGTGTGTGGGGGGAACAGAGAAAAAAGAAAGAGTTGCTGCTTCTGAGAAGATCTCAAGGCTTGATATCTGTACCTGAAAGAACAGACAGATGTGTGTGTGTGTGTGTGTGTGTGTGTGTGTGCGTGTGTGTGTGTGTGTGTGCGCGCGCGTGCAACAGAGGGGATAGCAGGCCGCAACAATGCCCCCCCCCCCCAGGACCGTAAGCAAGCAAGACCCCCCCCCCATCTCCCAGGTAACCTTCAGCCCCCGCACAGCACGAATGCCCCAAGGCCACTAAACCCCAGGACAGCCAGGCACCCGCCCCAGGATAAAGGAGGGCCAGGTGGCTGGATGACCAGGGGAGACACACCGCCACCCCCATCTCCCTATAAATTAAGATAAGATGATACCCTGATGCAGCATGCAAAAAAAACCAAAAAAAAAACAGCTTACATTCAGCATCTTGTAGATAGTCTTGCCAGAAAGCCAAGGTCCGGCACTCTTCATGGAAAGCATTGCTCCTTCTTTCAGAGTGGATGATGTGAAAGAGATTCTCCATGTCAGCTGCTGTTAAAGTCTTCCCTGTCCTCACAAAAAGGCACTTCATTTGCAAGGGATATCTTTGGAGATCATCAAGGACACCTAGAGACATCAGGCCATCTCTGAACCTAGTAAAAAGAATACAATTGAAGTACACATACATTTTCATTTGAATTTATTGTTGATATTAATATTATTCAGTCTTCCTGCTTCATCATGGGGGATCTCTGAAATAAGTCTTTGTATGTTCTTAGATGACAACATACCTTTCAAAAGGTGCATGGGTTCTCTGAAGGACATACCAGTGTGCCAAGTCCAAAGCTGTTTCTCTTTTGTTTGCCAGTGTTACCCGAACATTGTGACCAGCAAGACTAATCAAGCTGGCTGCCTGTGCAACAGCATCTTGAAGCTGTGATTCAATTTCAGCCTGTAAAATCTAAAAAAAATATTACATTAGCATTATTACAATATGCTCATGCAATTTTTTAAAATTTAGAATATCATGATTTATAATTTATTTCAAGTGATAATCCTCAAAATTTAACAAAAAAAATGCTTGAAATTGTTCATTTTATGTCTGATGAATAAAGAATATATAAAAGTTTAACTTTTTATTACTTTGATGTAATAACATCAATTACATACATATTATATATTTACATATTTATTCCATCTAGCTGCAATGCTCCGTACTGTGTGTTTATATACTCATATATTTATCCCATCCAGCTACAATGCTCTACACTGTGTGTCTGTGTGTATATATATACTGTATATTTATAGTAATATGTACATATGTATATTAGCTGCTCTGGCTTGCTTGCTTTTTTTTTTTTTCCTTGCCTTCTGATTGTTGCTCTGAGTGTTGCTATCCCGGTGCTGTTGCAATCCTGGAATTTCCCCGTGGTGGGACTAATAAAGGCTTATCTTATCTTATCTTATCTTATCTTATCTTAAAGTACAATGCATTGATTTTCAAAATATTATTTAATGCAAGGTAAGAATGTTCAGCTTGTATGTCAATGAGTGTGACCAAAACAGAATTAAAGTATACTAACCAATTTCACCTGTGACCTTGTTTCTTCATCAGAAATGTGTTCAACTTGAACTTTTACACTGTCTGGACCCTTTTGAAGACACTCAAACAAAAGTTCAGACAGGAAGCATGGACTCTGTCCTCCATGGGCAATTGACATTGCCATTATTTGACCAGCAGGGAAGTATGCATTCTCTTTCATTGCTGTTGCAGAATACAGCAAAAAGATGACAAATGAAAACATCAAAACATATTTTAAAAAATGCAAAATATCAATGTACAGACTGTTACTTTCTGTTCTATCATTTTTGCTGTAAAGTACAATAGATTCAAAATCAGAAAACTCATAATCCGCCCCCCCCCCAAAAAAAGTACAATGTATAAACTGAAGATGAGCAATAAATGACATTAATCATTTACCTTTGGAATTGCATGTTAGAATTTTACCATTTGGTGGACCCTCAAAGATGCCAATTGTATCCTTAATTTCATGTAGACATAGTCGAAAAAACTCTCGAGTAGGTCCTCCATTGTCCACAGCACCTTCAGATGTTCCATAGTCATCGGTAAACTTAAATATCGATCTTCTTCTCAGGAGAAAAATTGGGTCTGCACATTGCTCTGGTAGCTCCATCCCACACATTTCTTCTTATGATATTGAAGTGTACAGTGCTGTCATTATTTACTTTAGAGGCAATGTGCTCCATATTCTCTCTAAGGACATGTTTAAATCACTGAAAAAAATAATATTAAAAAAGTTAGTGATTCACTGTAACCTACCGATAAAACAATGTCACACAAGACTGCAAATGTAATAGATGCATTACAGTCATTTAGAATTATATTTTTCAGTAATTTGGACTGTAGCAGTTTTCCAGATTCCAGCAGCTTTCTTGGTGCACATCATCAGTTCATTCATTATCTCAAACAAGTTGTCTTAACCCTTTTCCAAAGAGGAGAATGTTTGAACAGCTAATGAGTGATGCTGTTGTGCTCAAAGCCAGAGCTTTATTAAGTATATGCCTTTGTTACAACATGTAGAGCTAAGAGCAGTAAAAAACTGTCCTAAACAAGATAGTCTATTGTAGTCTAAACATTTAGATTTTGTTTTACAAGGATTAACTGTACATGAACAGACCTGATTATTGTCTCTACCAAGGAAGTAATGGTTTTCATTACAGTTATTTTTATACCAGTAGAATAATACAAAAATGAACTGATACATTTACATTACCAAGAAATTGTTCAATTTTGGTATAGCTTAAAAATAATTTAATTTTTAAAGAGTCAAAGATTGAAGAAAAAAAAAAAGAAATTCAATTTTTTGTGACTCCACCAATTCAGTTCCTTCATTTTTGAGAAGGTCTGCAGACCTTAGCCATGAATCCAGTGACAGAGTTCAAGTCCACTTCCTAATGTCAAACACCCTATTTTATCTTGGGAGAACTGTTCTCTAAATCCTCTCTCTTTGAAACAAGACTATACAGGCTACTGGTGTATCTCAAGAAATTTTGAATTTCATGTTTTAATTGAAATAGCTAAGTCATTAAATATTAAAACAAAAGCACTTTAAATTGTTCACTTTTGAATGAATGACTGAATTGGTCTGTTTTTGGGTGCACAAGTACTGGTACTTAATTTTGTATAAAGAGAAGTATGAAGGCCCTGTCACACCTTGATGATTTAGGCAGCGTATGCCGACGTATCAAAATTTCTCTAAAACACTGGCATACGGCCAAAATTTTCAATTTTTGGTGTATACATCATGTATCCATAATGAGTTGGATGTACACATATTAGTAACTTCCATCCATCCATCTTCTACCGCTTACACATAAAAAAAAAAAAAAGACCGGTTCCGCTGGAACCAGCAGTGCCACACAAGTTGGCTGCCTTTTGCCACTGCCTTTTTTTTTTTTTTTTATCTTCCTTCTTCTTTCTACACCTTTCACTCTATATATATATCACGGACACACAGATTGCTCCAAAGGTCTCCCGAGTTGGCAGACGGAGCCACTGTTTACAGCAGGAGACAATACAGCAGGGAAGAGCTAGCTAGCACTCAACCGCCACCCGGTGCTAACGGAGAAACTCGACATACCGGGGAACTGAAGCGAAAACGACGTGGGTGCCAGGCTGGAGTTTAGGCGGCGTGCAAGAAATATAAGACAGAATAATAAAGAGCGATGGCAAGAACCAAGCAGACCGCCCGTAAATCTACTGGAGGAAAAGCCCCCCAGGAAGCAGCTAGCCACCAAGGCTGCTCGGAAAAAGCGCTCCGGCCACCGGCGGAGTGAAGAAGCCTCACCGTTACAGGCCCGGTACCGTGGCTCTGAGAGAGATCCGTCGCTACCAGAAATCCACGGAGCTGCTCATCCGTAAGCTGCCCTTCCAGCGCCTGGTGAGGGTGATCGCTCAGGACTTCAAGACCAACCTGCGCTTCCAGAGCTCCACCGTCATGGCTCTGTAGGAGGCCAGCGAGGCCTACCTGGTGGGTCTCTTCGAGGACACCAACCTGTGCACCATCCACGCCAAGGGGGTCACCATCATGCCCAAAGACATCGAGCTGGCCCGCCGCATCCGCGGAGAGAGAGCTTAGACTTTCTGCTGCACATTCACCAACCACAATGCTCCGCACTGTGTGTCTATATATATATTGTGGCGGATGAAATAAGAGAACCCAGTGTGGAGGCACGGAATAAGTGCAGGCACGGCGAACTGAAGTTTAAAAGGGTGTTTTATTCATCCTCCATCACAGGACTCACTCCAGCGCTGTGTAAGTGCGCTGGAGCGAGCCCTCAGTCTCTAGTCAGCAAACAGGCAATGCGTGTGATCAAAAGAGCAGTAGTAAGAGAGAGAGCAAGCGATATTCAGTTCACTTATATACCCAGCTAGACAATGCATGCATGGCACATTAGCATCACAGTACAGCAGGAATGCATGGGACATTTACATGAGAGTCACACATAACAATAGCAGGATTACTGGCAGGAAGGAGAGGCTGTCTATTGATATCAGTACATACATCTCACTGTTCTGCTAATTGCTCCAGCTGAGCGCTCTGCTTGACCCGAAGGCTGTGGGGGTCACCCACAATATATATATATATATATATATGTGTGTGTGTGTGTGTGTGTGTGTGTGTGTGTATATATATATATATATATATATATATATATATATATATATATATATATATATATATATATATATATATATATATATATATATATATATATATATATTAATATGTACATATGTATACTAGCTGTTCTTGTTTTTTCTTGCCTTCTGATTGTTGCTCTGAGTGTTGCTATCCCTGTGCTGTTGCAATCCTGGAATTTCCCCATTGTGGGACTAATAAAGGCTTATCTTAACTTATCTTAACTTAACTTATACAGGGATCCAGGTCATGGGGGCATCAGTCCAAGCAAAGTAACCCAGATTTTCGCCCAGTTCACATAGTATCATAATCTCCATGATCCCCCCCTGCAGGTGGTGAACCCACTGGAGGGCAGACCCATGTGCCTCCTTTGGATACACTGGGTTCTTGATTTAACCTTCTTCATGGGATCCACTGGAACGCTCTTAGTCTGGCCCTTCACCCAGGACCTGTTTGCCATGGGAGACCCTACCAGGGGCAAGTTGTCCCTGACAACATAGCTCCTGGGATCATTCAGGCACTGAAACCCATCCATCCATCCATCTTCTACCGCTTAATCCCTTTTGGGTGGCGGTGGGGTTGGAGCCTATCCCAGCATCTTTGGGCGAGAGGCAGAGTACACCCAGCCCATCGCAGGCACTGAAGCCCCTCCACCACGATTAAGGTGGCGATCCACGGAGGGGTATTAGTAATTTATATAGAACATTTTGTTAACTTTTAGATATCTTATACTCAACAATAGTCTAAGTTATGCATATCTAATCCTAGCTTATGCATAGTGTGGTCATGCCAACCTGCTATCACCTCCTGATCCATGAATCCTAGGCGTGCGAGAGCATGAAGGCTACATTATCTCGATTCAACTGAGATGATTCTCTCTTCCAAAGACCATCACATGGCAGGGGGCGTGACCGACCTGGCACATATGTCAAATCTGTCAAGCTGGATCTTCTGAGACCTTAATGGATCCTGAAACTTTTTGAATAAACACTTTTCTTTCCTCCTGTTAAGATAAGATAAGATAAGATAAGATAAGCCTTTATTAGTCCCACAACGGGGAAATTCCAGGATTGCAACAGCACAGGGATAGCAACACTCAGAGCAACAATCAGAAGGCAAGAAAAAAAACAAGCAAGCAAGAGCAGCTAATAAACATATGTACGTATTACTATAAAATATATATATATACACACACACACAGACACACAGTGCAGAGCATTGTAGCTGGATGGAATAAATATATGAATATATGAACACACAGTGCAGAGCATTGTAGCTAGATGGAATAAATATGTAAATATATAAACACCCACAGTACGGAGCATTGCAGCTAGGTGGAATAAATATGCAAGTATATAAACACACACAGTGCGGAGCAATGTAGCTAGATGGAATAATATGTAGATATATAAATATATAAACACACCCAGTGCTGAGCATTGTAGCTAGATGGAATAAATATGCAAATATATAAACACACACAGTGCAGAGCATTGTTGCTAGATGGAATGAAACAGCATAACCGTCTACTTAGTTATCCTACATGGTATGATTATGTGCCCATACATATTCTCACCCTCCATAGCGACCGGTATTTTCCTAGTTGTATGCCGGAGGGGACCATTGTGTAAGTCTATTGCATCTTTTGCATTCAAAAAACTATTAGTTTGTTACGTCTTTTTGCTATCTCTGCGAGCAGCCCTGCTTAGGTTGTACAGTCTGACAGCCGTTGGTAGGAAGGACCTACGAAACCTCTCGGTTGTGCACCTGGGATGATGTAGTCTGCTGCTAAATGAGCTCCTCAGTGCATTCAGTATGTCCTGCATAGGGTGGAACTCGGACTCCAGCAGAGATGACAGTTTAGCCACCGTCCTTCTCTCTCCTATCTCCTCCATCGGATCAAGGCGCTGCCCCAGGACAGAGCTAGCTTTCTTAATCAGTTTGTTCAGTCTCTTCCTATCGGCTGCAGTAATGCCACTGCCCCAGCAGACCACTCCAAAAGTGATGGCTGATGCCACCACCGTGTCATAGAATGACTTCAGCAGCGCCCCTTGTACACCAAAAGACCTGAGTCTCCTCAGCAGGAACAGCCTGCGCTGTCCCTTCTTGTAGAGTGCATCAGTATTGTGTGACCAGTCTAGTTTATTGTTCAGATGAATACCCAGGTACTTATAGGATGTCACCATCTCGATGTCTGTTCCCTGTATATTTACTGGTACTGTGAGGGGCTGCCCATGCCTGCGGCAGTCCACCACCAGCTCCTTAGTTTTCCTCGCGTTGATCTGGAGGCAGTTCCGATGGCACCAGTCCACGAAGTCCTGGATAAGCCCTCTGTACTCAGCTTCATCTCCATTGGAGATGAGGCCAACGATCGCAGAGTCATCAGAGAACTTCTGTAGATGGCAGTGTGTTGTGTTGTGTGAGAAGTCCGCAGTATAAAGAGTGAACAGGAAGGGAGCCAGCACCGTTCCCTGGGGGGCCCCCGTGCTACTGATGATCGTGTCGGACACACAGTCCCGGGTTCTCACAAACTGAGGCCGGTTCGTGAGGTAGTCCAGGATCCATGATGACAGGTGCTGGTCCACCCCTGCGCGCAGCAGCTTGTCCTTCAGGATCATCGGTTGGATGGTGTTGAAAGCACTGGAGAAGTCAAAGAACATGATCCTCACCATATTCCCGGGCTTCTCCAGGTGGGACAGAGAACGGTGAAGGAGGAAGATCACCGCATCCTCCACCCCAATGCCATGCTGGTAGGCGAACTGGAGTGGATCCATCGCTGGTTCCACCAGGGGGCGGAGGTGAGCAAGGAGCAGTCTCTCCAGGGTCTTCATCAAGTGGGACGTCAAGGCCACCGGTCTGTAGCTGTTCAGGTCTTTGGGGTGGGAAGTTTTTGGTACAGGTACCACACAAGATGTTTTCCACAGCTGTGGTACCCTCCCCAGTTTCAGGCTCATGTTGAAGATATACATCACAATCCCACACAGCTGGTCTGCACAGGACTTGAGGAGCTTTGCGCTGATGCCGTCCGGTCCCGGCGCCTTCCTCGCCTTGATCTTCCTCAGCTCCGTCCTCACCTGGGTCCTGGTCAGGGTCAGGATGGGGGGCTGTGTGTTGGGAGTGGGGGGGGTGTTGGTGGAGTGGGGAGTGGGCAGCAGGACTTGATTTCTTTAGAGGCAGCAGTGGTTGTTGTGCAGTCAGGGGGGAGGGCGGTTGGTCAAATCTATTGAAAAACAGATTCAGGTTGTTCGCCCACTCCCTGCCCCCTGTGGCCTGGGGGGAGGTATTCTGGAGCCCCGAGATGGTTTTGAGGTTTCTCCAGACCCCGCTGATGTCGCTCTGTTGCAGCTTGTCCTCCATCTTCTTCCTGAAGCTGTCCTTGCCTTCTCTGATCTTTCTCCTCAGCTCCCTCTGTACGGACTTCAGCATCTCCCTGTTCCCTGACCTGAAGATCCTCTTCTTCTCTCTCAGAAGTGTTTTTATCTCAGGGTTGATCCAGGGTTTGTTGTTTGAGTGACGCCGTATGGTCTTGGTGGGAACGGATTTGTCCACACAGAAGCTGAGGTAGCCCGTGAAGGTGTGAATGAGGCCATCGATGTCCTCACCATGTGGATCGCAGAGCTGCTTCCAGGCGGTGGCTTCAAAACAGCCCTTTAGGGTGTCCATTGTCTCCTCAGACCATAACTCCACAGTGTGCATGGCCGGAGGTTGTCTGTGCACTAGGGGTTTGTACACCGGCCGGAGATGAACCAAGTTGTGATCCGATCTCCCGAGTGGGGGGAGTTGTGATGAGGTGTACGCCTCCTTAGTGTTTGCGTAGAATAAATCCAGTGTTTTATTGTCTCTAGTGTGGCATGTGACATACTGGGTGAACGTGGGTAGAATGGGAGACAGTGAAACATGGTTGAAATCGCCTGAGATGAGGAGAAGAGCATCTGGGTGTTCTGTCTGCAGCCTGCTGGTTACTGAATGGATGACGTCACGTGCTGTCCCAGCGTTCGCCGTCGGATTTGCATAAACAACAATGCAGATCACGTGTGAGTGTTCTCTCGGGAGATATGTAGGCCTCATGCTAACAGCTAGCAACTCAATGTCTTTGCTGCAGTGTCGTTGTTTAACAGTGATATGTCCCGGTCTGCACCAGTTGTTGTTAACATACATTATCACTCCACCGCCCCTAGCCTTGCCACTGTCTGGTGTTCGGTCAGCTCGTATCATGTGAAAACCCTCCAGCTCAATGTTAGCATCTGCTGCTAGTTCAGTTAGCCACGTCTCAGTAAACAAAAGGAGAGAGCACTCCCGGTATGTGCTATCATAACGGGAGATAGCCGCTAGCTCATCTAACTTTCCCAGTATCGACCGTACATTTCCCATGACAACAGATGGAAGGGAGGGTCTGTACCTTATATTTTTTGTCCTCCGCCTTACTCCAGCCCGGCAGCCGCGGCGTTTTCGCCTCAGTTCTCTCGGTATGTCGAGTTTTTCCAATGGGACCGGGTGGCGGTTGAATGCTAGCAGCTGTTCTCTGCTGTATCGTATCCTGCTATAGACAGTGGCTCCGTCCACCGGCTCAGAGTTAAGTAGTAATATGGTGGCCAGGGCAACCGGGGTAGAGTGAGGGGTGACGGACCACCTTTCCAGTGGTGACATCACCCGGGGTATAAAGGGCACGGGAGGAAGAGGCCAGTTCTCTATCATCGTTGACCCTCGGCTTATGGGAGTTGTCCTGGAGAGTGTTGATTCTGTGAATAATAAAGTATGCAACTGTATCCTCAGTCTCTTCCTTGCTTCCCTCAAGATATGGACATAACATCTCCATATGAAGATGACCCACACGGACCTTCTCTGGACAAGGAAGACGGACCATTAATGCGCTAAAACCCGATTTGCAGAATTCACCTGGACTAAACCAGGAGACAACTAAATAAACAAATTCGCCCATCTTCCTTGAGGTGAATGACTTCAAAGAGAGTCTTTGGTCCGAACTCTTATCTTGAGGCCATAAAGTCTACCCCCAGCCTTTGCACACCCTAGAGTGACTGTGGACCCCGAGTGACTGAATGAAAGAACTGAAACTGAAGTTGATATAACTGATTTTTGATATTATAACTTTGCTTTTGTGAATGAACTTATCGGTTTGATCAACTATCGTGCCTATGGTTTTGCTTAATCACCTCTAAGAATCACCTCTCTTCTGGATGAGCCTGTCTGGACTCTCCATGAGACCAGAACTACATTCCTCTCCCCCTTGGAGAACCCTCCTTGACAGAGACTGCTCTGTGCAGAATTCAGGATAAAGGTGCATTCAGACCAAATACAAAGTGAATTTACAAGGCACAAATGCATACAAAGCCAATGGATAGAGGTGAACTCATGTTCATGTCCAAGGGTTAGTGCTAGCTAGTAATGGCCTTGAAATTCTGCCGTCACTGGAGTAAAAGTATAAAAATTGGCAAGTAAACTAGTTTGAAAATGAGACTGACGTACCAGGAGCTCTGCAGCTGAATTTGAGTGTTGGAGGGTTTTTTTTTAATACGGACTCCTGCCACAGACAAGTTAACAAGGCTAACAGGCTAGCAGTGTAAACAACCCATCATCCAGGTGAAATTTTGGAGTCAGGGACAATTTTTCCAGGTAAGAGCCCCGTCGGATAATGTAACCCTAAGCATGACGTTTTGTGGATTTCCACAGCAGGTTGAATACAGCTGCAAAAGTTAAAGCTAACTTCGCCTGTCTGGAACTCAGACGGTGAATTTATGCCATTGAGTTAAAATGTAATTGTGACGAGTGAAAAATTCACCCGTTCAAATTGTTCTGAATGCACCTTAAGACTGATTTTGGATGGAAAGGATCATGACACCTTTTGCATACACTTAGAACTTTGCTCTGTATAATTGTCTCCATTTATGATTTTGTCAATTTGATATGCATTATTATATTTTACTCAATCACTTTTTATGCCTCGTTGAAAATGGAGGCATACAATAATCACTCAATGCGTCTGTGTGTGGATGGTTGTGTGTGAGAGTGTGTGTGTGTGTGTGTGTGTGTGTGTGTATCCATCTGTTGGCCTGTCCGTTTCAGCTTGCCTGGTCAGAATTAAATTAAGTGGAACTAAAGGCTTGTATCATTGTATCACCATATTTTCTTGACTTTTAATTTTCCAGACTTCCTAGTTAAGGCTTTGTTTTTGAAATAAACATAAATTTAACTCATCTTTATCGCCAATGGAGCTGGGAAAAAAGGCATTGTAATAACTATGTTGGGCCACTAGAGGCGGCAGTGTAACTTTTTTACAGCACAACACCACTTTTTTTTTTTTTTTTTTTTTACAGCACGTGAAGCTGAACTGTTATAAAATAGCAGTTACTGAAAAAAATGAAAGCACC
This sequence comes from Pholidichthys leucotaenia, assembly GCA_020510985.1. Classification (NCBI taxonomy): domain Eukaryota; kingdom Metazoa; phylum Chordata; class Actinopteri; order Cichliformes; family Pholidichthyidae; genus Pholidichthys; species Pholidichthys leucotaenia. The sequence continues at coordinate 266,264,238 of CM035836.1, forward strand.
AAGGTGCTGATGCCTCGGTGCTATAGCCTTGGCAGAGGTATACATTCTCGGATAATCACCAAAATGTTATGGGTTCCTCTCTAGCCCAAGGACCACCTGTAGTAAAAATTTCATCCAACTCCATCTAGTAGTTTGGAGTATTCTTGCAAACACACTGTGCGAAGATAAGAGCCTCGGTGGAGGTATGCGTCCTGGGATAATCACCAAAATGTTATGAGTTCCTCTCTAGCCCAAGGACCACCTTTGGTAAAAAATTTCATCCAAATCCATCCAGTAGTTTTGGAGTACATGCATGCGCAGTGAAAATAATCTGCAGTTCACATGCCTGTACTGTCAGCGGTAGCAAAGAGCCGCCAAACTGATTTGAACAGCTGCAATCCAAACATAAAGAAGAGCACGGTGGCAGACGTTTTAAATAGCGGAAGTGATGGAGTTACGTAAATACACTGACAATCAAGACAAACAGGAACTTTTGCTGTTTAGTGGCAGAGGAAGAAAACAGATGAGCAAAAAGACGGACATTTGTTCACCCAGTATTGGCGGATTGCTCAGTACTTCCCTCTGGCGGGAGTTTCCGGGCGCATGTGCAGTTCACTGCGACCATTTGAAGTGCTCAGTGGGGCTGTAATAAAGGTGCACTCCTACCTCTACTGGGCCGACATAGGAATTACAATGACGTTTCAGCTGCATTGACGGTAAAGCTGAACTATTTGTGTGTTTATTTTGAAAACAAAGCCTTAGCTTGAAATTCTGGCAAATTAAAAGTTGAGAAAATATGGCGATACAATGATACAAGCCTTTAGTTGCACTTAATTTTGACTGGGCAAGCTGAAACAAACAGAGGGACAGACAGGCAAACACACATTGAGTGATTACCCTATGCCTCCGTTTTCACTGAGGCCTAAAAACACGTATTTAGCAACTACACCATTTATTCATCACATCGATTGTTTTCACACTGGTTTTGCCATTTAGTTTTGCAGAAGAAGGACAAGGTATTTTCTTCCTGGAGTTTTCACTTCATTGCTTAAAACTCCAAGCCCCAACATTTCTCACCTGCAAATGGTTGTAGTGAACTGCACATGCACCCGGAAACTCTCATTAGAGGGAAGTACTGAGCAATCCACCAATACTGTTTGAACAAATGTTGGTCTTTTTGTCCATCTGTTTTCTTACTCTACCACTAAACAGCAAAACCTCCTGTTTGTCTTGATTGTCAGTGTATTCACGTACCTCTATCGCTTCTGCCATTTAAAATGTCATCTACCATGGTCTTCTTTTGTGTTTGGATTGCAGCTGTTCAAGTCAGTTTGGTGGCTCAAGGCTGCTGCCAATAGTATGAGCATGTGAACTGCAGATTATTTTCACTGCACATGGGTGTACCTCCAAAACTACTAGATGGATTTGGATGGAATTTTTACCAGAGGTGGTCCTTGGGCGACAGAGGAACCCATAACATTTTTGTGATGATCAAAGAATGCATACCTCTGCCAATGCTCTGGCACCGAGGCATCAGCACCTTGGTGCTTTCATTGTTTGTCTTATGTGTTCTTGTAAATACATTTACCCTCTGCTTTATAATCTGTAGTCTTGCAAATAAATGGTTAATCATATCTGGTTGTGTCTGGATTTTGTGATTAAGATCATAAGTCATTAGGCCAATTCATGGTCAAGAACTGTGTTTATACACAAAACGTGACAGTTTTTCTTGTTTTTCTAAAAAAAAAATATGTTGGTAGTGAAAAGGTTAATACATGTGAAACATAATCCATGTCATAAACAGAGATTCACTAATTGGCCTCTCCAGTACATAAGTAAAAAACAGGGCAAACATACAGTTGTTCTTACCCAGGTAGACTGCAGCTTGCTCATGGACCAAAATACTCATTTAAAATGGGTATCATTCCCATAGTTGCAATCAATATTACCTGACGTCTATTTTATAAATTCTCTACTATACTGACCTTTCACTTGCACTGGATTCTAATGACCTTGAAATTGCTGTCTGAAGATCAGGGTCATCAGAGGGGTATTCTTCCTCAAATAGGTCCAGATATGTCCTACAAAAGACCGTAAAAATAAGTTCAGTGGATATATTTTAAGTTGAAATATATAATGTGTGCACAATCACTTAATGGTGTAATCAATGGATACTGTATTATAAGGTAGAGTTTACAACAAGATTATAATAATCAAGTGATGCAAACATTCATTGTAAACAAGAGTCGCTGTCATACTCGTAGGATGTGCTGGATTGCTCTGGATTGGCGTGACCATGGAACACAGTGGAGGTATTACTTGCAGAAAGCAAATGGGTGCCACCACTAACACTGACATGGGGACCAACCAATAAGTCATGGGTGTTGCTACCAGGAATGGCGGGAATTTCTCTGGTCAAAGTCATTGTCTCATCAGTAGTGATCACAGCAGCACCTGGGACGGTGTCGGCAGATATGGAAGGTCCATCACTGCAAATATTCTGTGTGGTAACACACCAAATCACTTCATCACCCTCAGAGGTTGAAGGGGTGGTGCTGGGCAGGATATGTGTCTCAGTAGTGGAGAATGCTTCATTGGAAGTTTCAGGCATACCATCACAGACTGTAACTAAAGGAATAACATTTAAACTTTGGATAACATTGAAATTGTCACGCCGCGCCATTCATCAGCGGCGCCACCTGCTCACGCACCTGCCAATCATCAGCGGCGAGGGATAAAGGCCGTCTCGCCCGGAGGCTCGGCCTGAAGCCGTCAGACTTCGTCCCTCACCGTTGTGAGCATACTTCCCTTCAGCGTAACCATTTTGGTAAGAAGATCGCTTACCTTTTCTCTTCAGTCTTCTCCCCTGTGCACAGGTGGATTTCCCAGCGGCGGACATCTCCTCTCCATCGCCCAATCCTCGCTGCTGCACGGAGCTCTCCAGGTGGCTGTCTTCCGGGCTTCACCCCCTTGTTGTGCCAGCTGTCCTGACCCACCAAGTAAGTCCTTCTCTCGCCATAAATTCCTCCTGTGTTGGTGTATGCCCGTCACCCTCTCCCTGTGCTCTCTCCATAGGGTTGCTCGGCTGTACGGTCACCTGCCTCTGTGCCTGGAGCAGACACCATCACCAACACATTTACATCCCGCAGACACGCACTCATTCACTCCTGTTGTTAATAAACTCTTTGAACTACTCTAAGCCTGTGTGTGTGCGTCTCCTGAGCCGTGCGTTATGTCAGTACGGCTTCAGCAGAGCGGCTCGGCGGACGGCGGGCTCGCACACCGGTTTTCCACTCTCGAGGCTAGAGTGGATCAAATAGCTTATCAACAACAGGTGATCTTTAATCAATTATTGAATTTAACTAACCGGTTGGGCCGCTTGGATCCTCAACAGCCGTTCCCCCCGGCTCGCCAGGGTGGCGCGGCTCCTGCTGTTCCAGCGGCCGTCCAGCCGGCTCCAGTGGCACCGGTTCGGCTCACACCGATTCCGACCCCCGCCCGCTTTAGCGGTAAGCTCGGCGGAGCGCGGGGGTTCATTATGCAGTGTGAGTCCGTGTTCCACCGTGTGCCCGGAGATTTTCCCTCGGATCACAGTCGGATTGGTTACATAGGGAATCTTCTGGAGGGGCGTGCGTTAACTTGGACCTACGCCGTAATGGCGAGGCCCAGTTATGCCACCCTCACCTATGACCAGTTCGTGAGGCGCTTCCTGGAGGTCTTTGACCATTCTCAAACCGAGACGGTCCAGGTCGATCGGCTCCTCGCTCTCCAGCAGGGAGGCCGGTCGGCAGCGGACTACTCGGTCGACTTCCGGGTAGCGGCGGAGGAATTGGGCTGGGAGGATCGCTCCCTCTGTGGCCTGTTCCTCCGCAGCCTCAATAGTGATCTGAGGGATGAACTGGCTGGACGGGATATCCCTGGGACGCTAGCGGAGCTGACATCCTTAGCGATAAGTTTGGATAACAGGCTGCGCGAGCGCTCCTCGGGGCGGAAGTCTTCTTCTTCTCGCCCTCGTGGAGTCTCGCCGCACCTGTTCCAAGCTCGCCCCCTGGCGGCGCCGCCAGCATTGTGCCCCGAGGAGTCGGAGCCGATGGTGACGGGCTGGACCAAGCTTTCCCCTGCGGAGAAACAACGCCGCCGTGAGTTGGGCCTCTGCATGTATTGCGGAGGTGACCAACACACTGTGGAGCGTTGCCCGCGGAAAGCCAGTCGGCGGGGTCCGCGAATCGCTGTAGGGAGCCTCGCGGATCCCAACCGGTTAGACTCTCTCACCCAATTAAAGCTGCCCATCCGTTTTTGCCACAATCCCACTGGGCACCTCACCCACGCACTGGTGGATTCGGGCGCAGAGGGCAGCTTCATTTCACAAGGCCTGGCAACCCGATTGGGCATCCGCTGTCAGGCATTAAAACACCCCATCTCCCTGGTCCATCTCTCCCGTGCCTCCCTTGGGAGAGTTTCTCACCAGACCATGCCTGTCCCAGTCATCATCTCAGGGAACCACCGGGAGGAGATGGTATTTTACGTCCTGCCCAACTCTGTGTCGCCCGTCATCCTGGGGTATCCCTGGCTACGCCTCCACAACCCTGTCCTGGACTGGAGGTCCGCTGGGGTATCGGCATGGAGTACCTTCTGTATGGGCACCTGCCTTCAGTCCGCTGCCTGCTCCCCATCCGCGGCTCCCCCTGTGGCGGATACAGCACCTCCGGACCTGTCACTGGTGCCTCCAGAATTTCACGACCTGGGTATGGTATTTAGCAAATCGAAAGCTATGTCTCTTCCCCCGCATCGACCATATGACTGTGCCATCAACCTCCGCCAGGGGGCTCCCCTGCCATCTGGTCGGCTCTACAGCCTGTCGGCGCCGGAGAAGGAGACCATGAATACATACCTAAAGGAATCTCTGAGCGCTGGGATTATTCGCCCATCGTCGTCACCCGTGGGGGCAGGGTTTTTCTTTGTCGGGAAAAAGGACGGATCCCTCCGCCCCTGCATAGACTACCGAGCGCTGAATGACATCACTGAGAGGGACCGTTACACCCTGCCCCTCATGGACACTGCCTTTCACTCCCTCCAGGGGGCGACCTGGTTTACCAAGCTGGATTTACGCAGCGCTTACCACCTCGTCCGGATCCGGGAGGGAGATGAATGGAAGACAGCCTTCCGTACCCCGAACGGCCACTTTGAGTATCTCGTCATGCCGTTCGGGCTGACCAACGCTCCTGCCGTCTTTCAGCGCCTCATTAATGACGTCCTCCGGGATTTCATCGGCCTTTTTGTGTTCGTCTACCTGGATGACATCCTTATCTTCTCCAGGTCCAGGGACGAGCACCAGGTCCATGTGAGGCGGGTCCTCCAAAGACTGCTGGAGAATCGTCTGTACGTGAAGGCTGAGAAATGCGAATTCTACGCTAGGACCACATCCTTCCTGGGATTCATCATCGCTCAAGATCAGGTGCTCCCAGACCCAGAGAAGGTGAAGGCGGTGGTGGAGTGGCCTACTCCCGCATCCCGGAAGCAGGTGCAACAGTTTGTTGGCTTCGCCAATTTTTACCGCCGCTTTGTCCCAAATTTCAGCTCGATCGTCGGACCGCTGACCCGCCTCACGTCCCCGAAGGTCCCGTTCCGGTGGACTGAAGAGGTCGCTGCTGCCTTTAGGGCGCTGAAGGCGGAGTTCTCCTCCTCCCGGGTCCTTCGCCAGGTCGACCCCGCGCTGCAGTGCATTGTGGAGGTGGACGCATCGGACACGGGAGTGGGAGCAGTGTTATCCCAGCGGTCACCTGACGATGGCGCCAAGCGGCCGTGCGCCTTCTTCTCCTGGCGCCTGTCCCCGGCGGAGAGGAACTACGATGTGGGGGACAGAGAGCTCCTGGCCATTAAACTCGCCTTACAGGAGTGGCGCCACTGGCTAGAGGGGGCGGACCTGCCGTTTGTGGTCCTGACGGACCACAAGAACTTAGAGTATTTACGATCTGCCAAGCGCCTGAATGCCCGCCAGGCGCGCTGGTCTTTGTTCTTCGCCAGGTTCCGCTTCTCGATCACCTTCAGGCCGGGCTCCAAAAACGGCCTGCCTGACGCCCTCTCTAGGCAGTTCACCCCCGTGGAGGCTGAGGAGACGCCCCACACTATCCTGCCCAGGTCGTGCGTCCTCGGTGCCATCTCTTGGGACATTGAAGACAAGATCCGGAAGGCGCAGGAGGTGGAACCTGATCCTGGCGGCGGACCGGAGGGAAGACTGTTCGTCCCATCTGCGGTCCGAGGAGAGGTCATCCACTGGCTCCACACCTCCCGGCTCACCTGTCATCCCGGCACCTCTCGGATGATCAGCCTCCTCCAGCGGTCCTTTTGGTGGCCAGGCCTGCGGAGGGATGCAGCCCGCTACGCCCGGGCTTGCCCAATCTGTGCCACCAGCAAGTCGGGAAATGCCCCCCCAGCGGGTCTGCTCCAGCCTCTGCCCGTCCCCGGCAGGCCCTGGTCGCACATCGCACTGGACTTCGTCACCGGACTCCCCGTTTCCAACTCCTTTGACACCGTCCTGACCATTGTGGACCGTTTCTCCAAGGCGGCGCACTTCATTCCCCTGCGGGGTCTCCCTACTGCCCTGGAGACGGCGGGCCTCCTCGTCCAACACGTGGTCAGGCTGCACGGGATTCCGGTGGACGTGGTCTCGGACCGGGGCCCCCAATTTTCGTCCGAGGTTTGGAGATCCTTCTGTAACGCCATCGGAGCCAAGGTGAGCCTCTCCTCCGGCCATCACCCCCAGTCTAACGGGCAGTGTGAGAGGACCAATCAGGAGCTGGAGGCTGCGCTCCGCTGTGTTACCAGATCCAAGCCGACGTCCTGGAGCAACCATCTCGCCTGGGTGGAGTATGCCCACAACACCGCCCGCTCTTCTGCAACGGGGATGTCCCCCTTCAAGGCGTCCCTGGGTTACGACCCCCCGCTGTTTCCAGCGCAGGAGAACGAGGTGACTGTCCCCTCCGTTAGGGCGCACCTTAGGCAGTTCCGCTCCACCTGGGCTGCCGCGCGTCATGCGCTTTTACGCACAGCGGAGCGCAACAGGACCGTGGCGGACCGGCACAGAAGACCTGCCCCGGCGTACAGAGTTGGGCAACTCGTGTATGTGTCTACCCAGGACGTCACATTAAAAGGCGAGAGGAGGAAGCTGGCACAGCGATTCATGGGTCCCTTTCCCGTCACCCGGATCATCAACCCGGTGGCTGTGCGCGTGGCTATCCCCCCCTCCCTCCGCATCCATCCCACTTTCCATGTGTCGAGGGTGAAACTGGCAGTCACTGACCCCCTTTGCCCTCCTCCTGCAGCGCAACCCGCGCCCCGGATGGTTGGTGGCCATCCGGCCTGGTCCGTCTCCTCCATCCTGGACTCCCGGCGCCGAGGCCGTGGGTTGCAATACCTGGTGGACTGGGAGGGCTATGGGCCCGAGCATCGGCAATGGGTGCCCCCGTCGTTTGTGTTGGACCCATCGCTCATCGCGGACTTCCACCGAGCGCACCCGGATAAGCCATCGCCAGGAGGCGCTGCTAGAGGGGGGAGTACTGTCACGCCGCGCCATTCATCAGCGGCGCCACCTGCTCACGCACCTGCCAATCATCAGCGGCGAGGGATAAAGGCCGTCTTGCCCGGAGGCTCGGCCTGAAGCCGTCAGACTTCGTCCCTCACCGTTGTGAGCATACTTCCCTTCAGCGTAACCATTTTGGTAAGAAGATCGCTTACCTTTTCTCTTCAGTCTTCTCCCCTGTGCACAGGTGGATTTCCCAGCGGCGGACATCTCCTCTCCATCGCCCAATCCTCGCTGCTGCACGGAGCTCTCCAGGTGGCTGTCTTCCGGGCTTCACCCCCTTGTTGTGCCAGCTGTCCTGACCCACCAAGTAAGTCCTTCTCTCGCCATAAATTCCTCCTGTGTTGGTGTATGCCCGTCACCCTCTCCCTGTGCTCTCTCCATAGGGTTGCTCGGCTGTACGGTCACCTGCCTCTGTGCCTGGAGCAGACACCATCACCAACACATTTACATCCCGCAGACACGCACTCATTCACTCCTGTTGTTAATAAACTCTTTGAACTACTCTAAGCCTGTGTGTGTGCGTCTCCTGAGCCGTGCGTTATGTCAGAAATTAGCAATATTGATCACAACACAATACTGTACAGGCCTTTACAGTGGATTTAATACATTATAATCTAAATTGTATTTACTATGCAATGTTTGTGTATAGAATATTTAAAATTGTATAATTTTGAATTCACTACACTGAAAGTGCAAAAGCAGTAAAGTTTTATGCTGATGCATGTCAAGAAATTACCATATTTGGCAGTGTCTGGTAGTTCTGCATAACCATGGCTTTTATGAGTAATCTCACCTTCAGAACATGACTGTCAATTGAAGCACAAAGAAACAACACCTTTATGGATCCAACTCAATATATAACAGGATTTTGAAAAATATACAAAACACAAGTGTCAGTGATAAAAGTTTAAAAAAATACAGCCATTTCCATGCTGCTATACTGTACCTCCACTTGTGCTTATTATTCTAGTTGATTTTTTTAGAGACTTTTCCTATTAAAAAAACATCTATTTTTATTATACATTACTACAAATCCCTAAGTCATGGGATATTCCAAATTCCAAACATACATTATTGAAAAATCACAACTCATGTCAAACCTAGGCCGTCCACTAACTATAGATAATTGTCAGATTTAATTTTCAAGCCAAGAGCTTGATGATGTCATTACAATCATGTTAACCACTTTAGTGTCCCCCCCCCCATAGTAATATTGTGAATTTTTTTTTATTCAGTTCAAACGTTAAACTTTCATATACTCAAACAAAGTGAACAATTTCAAACTTTTTTTTAAAATTTTGATATGACAATTTTTTTAACAGAATTATGCATTTTGAATGTACATTTTTCAGATGCAATAGCACTAAGACAGGAGCTGTTGTTGAAGGTCATCAATGACTGTTAGTTGCTGCACTGTTTTGGTAAATAAACGGAGTGCCAATGTTACACTGTCAGTCATTCAATTTTTCTGTACTACTCTACAGAATCACCCGAATTTGTAATGGAGGAAAAGTGCTATTATGGGTAACCCCCACAACAGCCACGGACAAGCAGAGCGCTCAGCTGGAGCAATTGGCAGAACAATAGCTGATATCAATAGGCAGCCTCCCTTTGTCTAGTTCAGGCGCCAGTATCCTGCTGTTATTTATGACTTCCTTCTCTGTACTGCAATGCAAATGTCTTCCTGTCAGTAATCCTCCGATTGATGTATGTGACTCTCAAATGCAAATGTCCCATGCCTTCCTGCAGTTACTTGGATGATAATGTGCCTTTCATGTATTGTCTGTAACTGAGTATAAAAACTGCATATGCTCTGTAGCTCACTCTCTCTCTCTGACCACTGCTTCTGACAACACGCATTCTGTGTCTCCTCACGAGAGCCTGAGGACCCACTCCAGCCTGCCTGCACAGGGCTGGAGTGAGTTCCATGATGGCGGGATGAGTGATAATAAACTCCCTCAAAAACGCTCAGTTCGCTGCATAATATTCTTCTGCCACACTATACTTATTACAGCCATACTGCCCAAAGAAACTTTGTTATAGCGATACACTCATCTGCTGCATTTTTTAAAAAAAGACTGCACAAATATAATATAATATATATGTTTTTCAGGTCATCAACACTGGAATTTGATTGGTTTTTTAAACATGCTTTAGAGAAGATCATACTGACAAAATTGTTTTGAATAAATATAAAAGTCATGTTCCAAAGTTGCCATAGCCAGGAGCGGCTCTGAGGTTAAGCTCCCAGTGCTCATTAAATGCTCCTTACGGCGTGCGTCTCGAAAAGCCTCTGACAACTAAGTCCAACTCCTAGCCTGCCCGTGTGGTTTAGTCTCTAAGCCCGGCGGAACTGCTTTTACTAATAGGAGAAGGGGCGAGGGCGGATCTCTGGCGCCTTAAAACCAGATGCTTCGGGTAGATGGTGGCTCTTCAACCTGGGAAGGTAGCCCATCTAGGGGAAGGTAAACCCTGATTTCAAACCTCCGCTGCCTTGCGGCACACCCGGTCACGGGAAAGGCTTCGGGAGTCAACACTGAGGAAAAATCTGGAGTCGGAGCCCCTAAGGCAGTTCTCTGTTGTGCTCAACATCGTTCTGGCAGCTCCTGCAACGGCGCTGGTGACAAACTGTAGCAGCCCTGCTGTTCCTTTGGATTCATCAGTGACGTGGAGGGGGGGGGGGCATGCTGCATGGGCAACATCTTGTCCTCCATATCTTCCTGCCCAGGCTTGAATCCTACCAACGCCCAACGCTGGAAGGTAGAACACCGGATCACTGGAGAGGACACTCCAGCTTCACCTTTGGCGGAGACAAAACATGGGGAATGACAGTTACCGGTTATAAGCCACCGTTCAATTGGCGTAGAGCGCGGTGCCAGGGGTTGTTCCCAACGGTGGGAGGGATCATCGGATCTCACTGGACAGCTACCGCCCGCCTCAAGCTGGGCAGCCCCCAGCCAATAAGGTGTTGTCCCGCCACAGCTTGCTTTCCTCATTGGGTGCATGGGGATGAGGAGAAGTCCGAACAGCAGGCTGAGAACCTTCGCACCAGGCAAGACAAAAAAACCAAAGAGATCAACTCTAAAACTGGGAACTTGGAACGTCCGCACTATGATGACAGGACTTGCTGCTAACCTCAAGGACATCAACAACACCAGGAAGACTGCCAACATCAATAATGAGCTGAAGAGACTGGGAGTGGATATCTCCACTCTCCAGGAAACACGGTTGGCTGATGCAGGCACACTGAGAGAGAAGGACTACACGTTCTACTGGCAGAGAAAGGGCAGTGACGAGCACAGGGAACACGGAGTGGGCTTCACAGTGAAGAACACCTTGCTGAAGATGGTGGAACCGGGCAGCAATGGCTCTGCACGACTCCTCACCCTCCGCCTCAACACCACTCAAGGCCCAGTCACCCTCGTCAGTGTGTATGCCCCAACACTGACAGCCACACCAGAGGCAAAAGACGAGTTCTATGAGAATCTCGCAACAACTGTCAGGATCATCCCCAACTCTGAACAACTCATTCTCATTGGAGACTTCAATGCCAGAGTGGGTGCTGACCACGACTCCTGGCCCTCCTGTCTTGGACCATTTGGCGTGGGCAGAATGAACGACAACGGACAGCGGCTGCTCGAGTTCTGCACATATCACGATCTGTGCATCACAAACTCGTTCTTCAAGACCAAGCCCCAACACAAGGTTTCCTGGTGACATCCGCACTCAAAGCACTGGCACCAGCTGGACTTGATCCTGACCAGGTGCACCTCACTGAAGAACGTGCTAATCACCCGTTCGTTCCAGAGTGCAGATTGTGACACAGACCATTCATTGGTGTGTTGCAAGGTCAAGCTGCAGCTGAAGAAATTCCATCATGCTAGACAGCCTGGAAAGGCACGGATTGACACCAGCAAGATGGCTCAACCAGAACTTGTTGAGCAGTTTGCCTCCACCTTTGAGAAGGAACTTGGTGTACCACAAGAAGGGGAATGTGCAAAGCAGAAGTGGGAAGAGCTGCGAAACACCATCCACCGGACAGCCTTGGCTACCTTTGGGAGGAAGACCTCGAAGTCACAGGACTGGTTTGATGCCAAGTTAACCGAGATGACCCCCATCATTGAAGCCAAGCGCTCAGCACTTGCTGAGTACAAGAAGTACCCAAACGAGAGGAATCTCCAGATTCTCAGGGTTGCGAGAAGCAAAGTTCAGCAGACTGCTCGGCACTGTGCCAACGAGTACTGGACTCAGCTCAGCCAAGACATTCAAACCGCTGCCATAACAGGGAACATCCTTGGTATGTACGATGGCATTGAGAAAGCACTTGGTCCGGCTCAGAGCAAGACGGCCCCCCTCAAATCCTCCACTGGGGAGATGATCACAGAAAAGAACAAGCAGATGGAGAGATGGGTGGAACACTACTCCGACCTCTACTCCAGACAGAACACCGTGACACCGTCAGCCCTTGATGCCATCGACTGCCTGCCATCCATGGACGAACTTGACACCGAGCCAACCATTGACGAACTCAGCAAGGCCATTGATAGCTTGGCCACTGGCAAGGCACCCGGCAACGACGGCATACCCCCCGACCTGATCAAGCACTGCAAGACCGCCCTACTGCTGCCATTGCATGACGTCCTCTGCCAGTGCTGGAAGGAAGGTGCCGTACCACAGGACATGAGGGACGCCAAGATCATCACCCTCTACAAAAACAAAGGGGAGAGAAGTGACTGCAACAACTACAGGGGCATCTCCCTCCTCAGCGTTGTTGGCAAAGTCTATGCACGAGTTGTTCTCGTTCGTCTACAGAAGCTTGCCCAACGTGTCTACCCCGAGTCTCAGTGTGGCTTCCGTGCTGAGCGATTGACGGTAGACATGATATTCTCCATCCGCCAACTCCAGGAGAAATGCAGAGAACAGAACATGCCCCTATACATCGCCTTCATCGACCTCACCAAAGCGTTCGATCTGGTCAGCAGAGAGGGCCTTTTCAAGATCCTGCCAAAGATAGGATGCCCACCAAAGTTGCAAAGCCTCATCGAATCGTTTCACACCAACATGCAGGGGATAGTGCAGCACGACGGCAATGTCTCAGAGCCATTCAACATACGCAGCGGAGTGAAACAGGGCTGTGTACTTGTGCCAACCCTCTTTGGGATTTTCTTTGCTATGCTCCTGAGGCATGCCTTCAGCACAGCAACAGAGGGAATCTACCTGCACACAAGATCTGACGGCAGGCTTTTCAACCTCAACCGCCTGAAAGCCAGAACCAAAGTACGCGAGGCTCTAATCAGAGACATGCTGTTCGCAGATGATGCTGCAGTCGCAACCCACACACAGCAGGAGCTTCAGACCCTGATGGACCGCTTCTCCCAGGCATGCAAGGACTTCGGGCTTACCATCAGTCTGAAGAAGACTAACGTCTTGGCGCAAGGCACGGAAGCACCACCAACCATCACCATCAACGACTACAAGCTGGAGGTCGTGAATCAGTTCACGTACCTGGGGTCCACGATCAGCAACAACCTCTCCCTTGATACAGAGATTGACAAGAGGATTGGAAAATCAGCCTCCACACTCGCTCGCCTCACCACACGAGTGTGGGAGAATCCCAAATTCTCTGTCAAGACAAAGATGGCAGTGTACAACGCCTGCGTCATCAGCACACTGCTCTATGGGAGTGAGACGTGGACAACATACGCCCGGCAGGAAAAGAGACTGAACTCCTTCCACTTGCGCTGCATTCGCCACATCCTGGACATATCCTGGCAGGACAAAGTGCCCAACACAGAAGTTCTGTCCCGCGCCGGCCTTCCCTCCATGTTCACTCTACTCAGGCAGCGCAGGCTCCGCTGACTAGGCCCCGTTCACCGTATGGAGGATGGCAGAATCCCCAAAGACGTCCTCTACAGAGAACTGGCAACTGGCAGGAGAGACATTGGCCGCCCACAGCTGCGCTTTAGAGACGTCTGCAAGAGAGACATGAAGGCCCTGGAGATCAACACAGAGCGCTGGGAGGACCTTGCAACGGACCGCTCCAAATGGAGAGGCACCCTGACCAGACAGCTCAAGGCGGGTGAAGGTCATATGCATAACTGGACATTGCTCTACACTTGCCTTACTTGGTATAACAGAGTATGGGATAGAATAAAAAGACTCCACCAAGCAGGCCAGGAACAGGAAGCAGGTGGGACACCTGCAGCTAAAGCAGGAAGGAATTGGACATGGACACTGAAAGTACTGTCATATCCAAACAGTAGACTGGACAAAAGGGTGGGTTGTTGCTAGCCATGTCAACCATAGATATTTCCTTAAAAAAAGTTCAGAATTGTTGTGATTTCTCTGCCTATTTGAGGCAGGAGAGCCAAAAACCCACACGTAAGAGAATGTTGTGTGCATTTATTAAACAAAACAAGAAATAATAGTCCAAACAAACAACTGGCAACCATAGAACATGAAGAAGCACTGGGAAACACACAGGACACTCCTCAACTCCAAGTGAACACATCTAGAGAGGACCCAAGGCGCTTCAGGCGAGACTGACGGCGCGGGGGGGACGGGGGGACTACACCCCCAAGCGCCTCCTAGACGAGACTGGAGAGCGGAGGAGAGCGGAGGGGAACAAGAGTTCTCACTGAGCCAGGAACAGAGCCATCCGTGGAGAGGAGATCCCAGTGCTGGTCCAGTGTAAGAACAGGAGTCAAACCAGTGGATAGAGAAGGTGGGAAAAAAAACAGAACACAATAATCCAGCAAACACCAGTGGGAACCCAGAGCTTAAATAATATAACATATAATGAGCAGAGTGATTGCCGGTGTGACAGAGCGAGTGCATGTGTGCAGGAATATGTGGGTGTGTGTTAAGTGGAAACAGGTGTGTGTGTGGATGTGTGCATGCGCAGGAAAGAGTGGAAGTATTTAGGACTGAGTGAGAGCAACTGAGGGCAAATGCATGTGTGTGTGTGTGTGTGAATGCGCGTGTGTGGAGAGTAGCAGACACAAATGATAATAGTGGACAGCTTGGCAGGCACTGGCAGGAGAGAGAGGCGTGGCTGTCAGCTGACAGGGAGCAGAGAAACCCCAGAGGCTCCCTGAGAGCTGCCTGACGACAAATAAAGAATCAAAAACCACACAGAAGAACATAGAGCCACAGCGCCATGGAGCTGGGCTGGAAAAGGTCCAACCCAGTCCATGACAAGAATGTGGCCACACCCCTAGTCTAATGTGCCCTGAAATCCTGTGGCTGGGCAAGGCCTTAGCTGGCACAGGCTACAGAAATAGCCTCCACCATCCAGTGGAAAAGGCTCTGCTTGGACTAAAGTTTTTACATACCTGTATCTTGAAGCAGATAACGAGCTGCTGGCAAGAGTACATTTTGATGCAAGTGTGAAACATGCTTGCTTGCTGGGAATTGGGAGTGCAACTTCTCCTGCTCATCTGACTCTCAGGGAGAAGGGCAGAAGCTGAGGAGCTTGAAAGCAGTTGAGCAGTAGTCAGGTGGATTACTTCTGCCTAAACATGTGATTAGAGGTTGCTTCAGTGAGAGGTACACAGAGTGACCCTTGTTACATGGTCACAATAAACCGATTACTGGCAATAAACCGATAATGGCAATAATCAGTTTTGTTGTGTACATGCACTGAATAAACAGATTATTGGAGGGTAAACCACTTGAATTAATGACCCTGGTTACATGGCCTTTAGTGGATTATTCTGTTTACAAGGCCACTTGAATGATCAGATAACTCCAGAAATCCAATCATAATCAGTTTATTCGTGGTGAGTGTAACATCCCATACTCTGTTTTACGAAGTGAATCAACTGTAGGGAAATTTGCTTTCAACTTTAATGTTTACCAACATCAGTTTAATTTGCTACACTTCCTTGTTAGGTGACAGCCATTGGGTGATGAGTAAAACAGAACTGGATGCTGTGAAGTACTATTTGAAACACTAGGGGCAGTAGACCAGTAAAAGGTAATTGCACTGCTTTCAATTCAGTTCCACAAGGCTAATAATTTGAAAATTATTATTATTGCTTCAAAGGAACTGAGAAACCTTCCTTTAAAGGATATAATAAATAAGTCAGGAGTTTCTTATATACAATAATAAATATAAGGCTAAGGTTAAGGTTTCCTTTATTTGTCTCCCAAGGAAGAAATTTGTTTCAGAGCAAAGGCCAGCTGCTTAACAAGGCATCCAACACAACAGCAAATACATACAAAACATCGACAATATTACACTGTTACAATTCATATTTCAAAGATCATACCAATAGCTAACTCCCCCACACACACACACGCATGCATGCACGTGCACACAAAAATATAGTCATCCTAAGTTAGTCAGTCCTAAGTTTGAAAAAAAAGTGCCTCTATACTGGAATAATTTACTTCCTGAGTTTTATTGACTTCAGCATTAGAGTTTTACTTTTTTCTAAAAACCATTATTTGTTTTAACACTGATAAATTGCTGTGGTTACTGTTGTGGCTCAGATATTCATGCCTGCATATGGGTAAGCACAAGGGAATGTTTGAGATTACATATGTGGCTGACCTCACGTCTTAGAGGAGGACAATAGGTCTGGACCGCCTGGAGAGAACAGTGGGGGACATGGAGGCACGGCGGTAAGGACCTGAAAGGACTTCCTGACCCCCTGAGGCCAGGTGGAAGACTGAAGGACACGGAAGGGGGTTATAGTCAAGAAGGAGATGTAACAGGGATGTGTGATGAGACCTTTGTTGTCACATGTATAAATAGAGAGGTCCTGACTGCGTTCAGCCTCTTCTGTTTTCTGAGAGATTGTTGGGGATGTGACTTCATGATTAAACCTGAATTATGAAACCATTCAGCTTCTTCATTTCACGCTCCCCACATTGGTGACCAGTTACGTGAATATGGATGAAAGGGCGGCCCTTGAGGCAGACTCGTCGGAGGCGGCCCAAGCGAGCGCCGTCACCATCAAACTACCAGAGTTCTGGCAGAATGACCCGAACTCGTGGTTCCTCCAGGCCGAGGCGCAGTTCGCGATCGCAGGAATAACGGCAGATAGCACTAAGTTCTACCACGTTATCGCCAAGCTCGACCCCCGCACAGCGTGATGTGTGTGGAGCGTGGTACAGCAGCCGCCCGCCGACAACAAATACGGCGAGTTGAAGGCTACCCTCATCGAGTGTTTTGCGCCCTCAGCCGAAGAGAGGGCCAAGAGGCTAATCGCTATGTACGGCCAAGGAGGACGCAGACCGATCGCCCTAATGGAGGACATGCTCCAGCTGAGGGAGTCAGACAACGACAGCTTCCTCTTCAAGAAAATCTTCCTCAGCAACCTCCCGACGCACATGAGAGGGACTCTGTCCAGCATGCGTGGTGAGACTCAGCGGGATTTCCGTGCGCTGGCCCGGGAGGCGCAGCGGCTCCTCAACTCCTGCGGCGAGCAGACGACCACAGCAGCAGCGGCAGACCTCAGCGCGGCGACCCCGGGCAGCGAGGAGCCGGAGACGGTGGAGCCGAACCCACCCACCATGGCAGCGGCGTGGCCACGACGCAGCGGAGGAGATGGCCTCTGTTATTATCACCGGTGTTTCGCAGAGAAGGCACACAGGTGTGTGCCGCCGTGCAGTTACAAGAGCTCGGGAAACTCCAAAGCCGGGACCCGGTAGCAGCTTCGGCTCTCGGCGAGGCAAATAAGCTGCTTTACATCAAGGGCGAGAGCTCCGGGCGACACTTCCTCCTAGACACCGGGGCTCAGGTGAGCTTCATCACCCCGACCTACGCTGACTGGGTGGCTGGCCCCCGCGGCGACGGGGCAACGGCGGCGAACGGCTCGAGCATCAGCACCTACGGGGAAAGGACTTTGTCTCTGTCCTTACACGGCCGCACTTATGAATGGACCTTTATCATAGCGGCGGTGAGCTTCAACATGTTGGGTGCTGATTTTCTGTGTTCACATAGTTTGTTAGTTGATCTGGCCAACAGACGCTTAGTAAATGCACTGTCTTTTGATTCTATCCCCTGTGCAGCTCGGGTGTCACCGCCACCAGTGCAGACCAACGTCGCCACGGCAGGGGGTAAGTTTGACACACTCCTCACTCAGTTTCCAGCGCTCACCGTTCCTACTTTCTCGGCATCAGTTGCGAAACACGGGGTGTGTGGCGGTTTGGAAAACCCCCCACAAACAGACCAAGGACAGATAACTCGCTACTCCTGGTTTTTTCCGCTACACTACTGAGACGTAATGTGCCATTCATGCCTTGTGATGTTTATGTTGCCTCTCATGCATTGTGTTCATGCGTCCTGTCCTTACTGTGACCTAGAGACTCAGATCAATATGTAGATGTGCCTGTTAACCTCTTTGTTCTGCAGCTAGAGCAGAGTCTAGCAAATCTGCCTATTGTGATGTATGTCTCACAAATGCAAATATCTCATGCCTGTTCTGCAGTCCCTTTGATCAGACCAACCGCGGTGACACTGCTTTGATGTATTGTTTGAGTTGGGTATAAATACTGCACAGGTTCTGTAACACCTCAGCTCTCTCTCTCAACCTCTGCTGTAGGACACACACGTGTCCGCCTCTCCTCTCCTTCTCTGAGAGCCGTGGGCTCGCTCTCGGCGCTCATGCACGGCGCCGGGAGCGGAGCTCGTGACGGCGGTATGATAATAAAACTCTACTTAAAACCTCCAACAACGCCGCTTTATTTCATGCCGCTGCAGGTGGAGCATTTTATCACTACAGTGGGCCCCCCCCCGTCTTCGCGAAAGCTCGGCGTTTGGATGCGGCTAAGCTCGCCATCGCGTGCGAAGAGTTCGCCAGCCTGGAAAAACTGGGCATAATTTGCCGTTCGAAGAGCCCATGGGCTTCGCTACATATGGTCCCTAAAGCTGACGGCTCCTGGAGACCTTGCGGCGACTACCGCAGACTAAACAACGCCACAGCGCATGACCGCTACCCGATTCCGCACATTCAAGATTTCTCGGTGCATCTGGCTGGGGCGCGCATTTTTTCTAAAATAGACCTGGTTCGCGGCTACCATCAGGTTCCAGTTCGGCCTGAAGATATCCCTAAAACAGCGGTAATAACCCCTTTCGGGCTTTTTGAATTTTTGCGCATGCCTTTTGGTCTTAAAGGCGCCGCACAAACATTCCAGCGCATGATGGATGCTGTGCTGCGCGACCTACACTTTGTGTTTGTCTACCTCGACGACATTTTAGTCGCCAGTTCTTCAGAGGAGGAACAAGAAAAACACCTCGCTACCATTTTTCGGAGGTTGGGAGAGCATGGGTTAATAATTAATCCTGCCAAGTGCCAGTTTGGCGTTGCGCAGATCGATTTTTTGGGGCACCGCGTCTCCCCGGAAGGGGCGATCCCGTTACCGGATAAGGTGCGCAGTGGCAGATTTCCCCAGCCACAAACGGTCAAATCGTTACAGGAGTTTTTAGGAATGGTAAATTTTTATAACCGTTTCCTACCTCACGCGGCGCAGCTCATGCAGCCATTATACATCGCGCTCAAAAAACAAAAATCCTCCAATCCGGTCGAGTGGTCCCCGGAGCGGGAGCGCGCATTCGCGGAGGTAAAAAAAGCCCTGGCTGACGCCACACTTCTCGCTCATCCAGACCCTTCGGCCCGCATAGCGCTTACTACCGACGCATCAGATGTCGCCATAGGGGCGGTCGTGGAACAGCACGTTGCCGGGATCTGGCAGCCGCTGGCATTTTTTAGCAAATCCTTAAACGATACCGAGCGCAAATACAGCACGTTTGACAGAGAGCTGTTAGCGCTCCATTTGGCCACTCGCCATTTCCAGTTCTGGCTGGAAGGTCGGCGTTTCACTGCATTTGTCGACCATAAACCACTCACTTTTGCGATGTCTAAAATTTCAGAGCCTTGGTCGGGTTGACAACAGAGGCAACTGGCCGCAATTTCGGAGTTTACCACTGATATTCAACACGTAGCGGGTAAACTCAACGTAGTGGCAGACTGCCTCTCTCGCGCGGTCACGGCACTGGTGCGCGCGGGAGCGGATCATACTCCCGCAGCCACAGGGCAAAACAGCAGCGCGGGAGCGCGCGCGGCCCCTGTTCACGTGGGGATCGATTACGCAGCTATGGCGGCGGAGCAGGGTAGAGATGCGGATATGTGCGCGCTCCAGTCTGGACCAACAGGGTTAAGGCTGGAGAGCAGGTGTTTGCAAACCGATATGCCCCCCCTAATCTGCGATGTATCGACCAGGCGACCACGCCCGGTAGTCCCGGCCGCATGGCGCCGCCACATTTTTGACTCGGTTCACTTTCTCGCGCACCCAGGAGTGCGCGCGTCTGTGAAAATGGTGGCAGAGAAGTTTGTTTGGCCGGGCCTGCGCAAGCACGTGAAAGAATGGGCAAGGACCTGCATGGCCTGCCAGCGGGCTAAAATTCATAAACACACAAAAGCTCCGTTAGAACCGTTCCAAATCCCGGCCAGGAGGTTCGACCACGTGCATGTCAACCTCGTGGGCCCCCTACCGTCGTCACAGGGGTTCACACATCTTTTGACAATGGTGGACCGAACCACACGCTGGCCGGAAGTGGTCCCGCTGACATCAACCACGGCTGCAGAGGTGGCTCGAGTTTTTTTAACGGCCTGGGTAGCGCGTTTTGGGGTTCCGTTGGACATTACGTCAGACAGGGGACCTCAGTTTGTCTCCGAGCTTTGGTCAGCGATGGCCAGCAGCTTAGGAACAACAATCCATCGCACTACCGCGTATCACCCCCAGGCTAATGGTTTATGCGAGCGCTTTCATAGGTCTTTGAAGGCAGCCCTCAGAGCGTCACTCACGGATGCAGATTGGGTAAACAAACTACCATGGGTTTTATTGGGGTTGCGTTCTGCGCCCAAGGAGGATCTGAATGCCTCCCCAGCGGATTTAGTTTTTGCACAACCTCTCAGGCTGCCCGGTGAGTTCTTACCAGAGCATCCAGAGCCAGAGTGGCTCCCAGCTCTGAGGCCACTAAGCGGCACGGAAGCAGACATGCTCCCGGGCCCCGTTCATCACACTTTTCCGCGGGTTTTTGTTCCCCAGGCTTTAAAGAATGCCGAGTTCGTTCTTGTTAGGCGTGAGGCTTTAAGACCGACCCTCCGGCCACCATATGATGGACCATTTAGAGTGCTGGAAACCGGTGATAAGCAATTTGTGCTAGATTTAGGAGACAGGAAAGAGACAGTCAGTATTGACAGACTTAAGCCTGCCTTTGTGATGAACGACTAATCTGTACGGGTGGCGAGGGCACCTAGGTGTGGTAGACCCCCCAGGGACCACGTTTCGGCTTCCCCGCAGAGGTCAAATAACCACTCTCTTCCTCAGGCTGCAGATTCCTTGCAGGACAGCGCCGCTGGGACGGCGAAACCGGTGTACAGAAGATTCGGAAGACGGTTGAAACCCAGACGACGTACAGACTGATATTTGATGGAATCATGTGGTATAAGCTATGCTGTTGGTGCTATCACTGAATTTTTTTTTTAATGCGAGCATGTGGTATAGACTATGCTGTGGGAGTTATCACTGAAATGTAATGTGGTCGTGCTGTATAGACTATCCTGTTGATGTGGTCGCTGAAAATTTTTTTTTTTAAATGTGATCAAGTTGTATAGTTATGCCATTGATGCCATCATATGTTATTTTTTGTTGGGAACCCGAATATATTGTCCATTCTTCGACGTTTGGGGGGGGGGGGGGCTGTGGCTCAGATATTCATGCCTGCATATGGGTAAGCACAAGGGGATGTTTGAGATTACATATGTGGCTGACCTCACGTCTTAGAGGAGGACAATAGGTCTGGACCGCCTGGAGAGAACAGCGGGGGACATGGAGGCACGGCGGTAAGGACCTGAAAGGACTTCCTGACCCCCTGAGGCCAGGTGGAAGACTGAAGGACACGGAGGGGTGTTAGATAGATAGATAGATAGATAGATAGTTTATTTCGAACACAAAAAAATATAACAAAAAACAAGCAAATAGCAAATGCAATAAAGTTACAGTATACAGTACACTGTTCGAAAGGGAGAAGGAAGAAGTGAACACTTATTAATTCCAGCTCCTCTTTTCCATCGATACACCCATGTGAATTTTATACAAATTACTACCTTTAATACCCCAAGTAAACAATTTACTGTATTTTTTACAGATCAACATTAACACCTGTCCATTCTAACATACAATGAAGTCTATATTTCAAAACCAGTCTCAAACGACACAGATACACACAGTGCTGTCCCACCCACCATTCCATAGTGTCCCATAATGTCCCAGAGTGAACATAATGAATCGTACATATAAATTCTACCCTTCTAACATACGTATATCCTTTCAACAAATGGTGCTTATACCTTTTTTTAAATTGATTTCTGTTTGTACATAGTTTCAGTTCCGGCTCAAGACTGTTCCACAAATCCACCCCACAGACAGATATGCACATACTTTTCTTGGTTGTACATATCTTGGGTTTTGTGAAGTTTAAGTCTCCTCTCAAATTATGATCATTGTCTCTTTTTTTAAATATTTTTTGTATATTAGTTGGGAGTTGATTGTTAATTGCCCTGTACATTACTTGTGCTGTCTTAAATTTAACTAAATCGATGAACTTTATGACATGTGACTTCAAGAACAACGAATTGGTATGGTCTCTATATCCTGCATTGTTTATTATCCTTATAGCTCTTTTTTGTAATGTGCATATTGCTTGTAGGTTTGCCTTGTAGGTGTTTCCCCAGACTTCTACACAGTAGTTAAGATAAGGTAAAAACAATGAATTGTACAATAAGACCAATGATTTATAGTCCACGATGTGTCTTGTCTTCCCCAGTATGCCTATACATTTTGCTAATTTAGCCCGGATGTGACTGATGTGAGGTTTCCAGCAGATTTTACTGTCTAGCGTCACCCCCAGAAACTTATTTTCCTGTACTGTTTGTATTCTGGTATCATCTATCGTTATCATTATTTCATGATTTATTTTATAATTTCCAAACAACATAATCTTTGTTTTTTTTAGATTTAGAGATAATTTATTTTTGTTGAACCACTGCGTTAATTTTTCCATTTCAGTTGTGACCACCTCTAAAACCTGCTGCAAATTCTCACCAGTGCAAAGGATATTTGTGTCATCCGCAAACAAAATAAATTTCAGAATTTTTGATACTTGGCATATGTCATTTATATATAAGATAAAGAGTTTGGGTCCCAAAACTGACCCCTGGGGCACACCACAAGTGATGTCCATGCAGGGTGATTTGTGCTCTCCAATTTGTACAAATTGTTGTCTGTTACTTAAATAACTTTCCACCCAACTCAGTCCTACCCCTCTTATCCCATACCTTTCCAGTTTCCTTAGAAGTATTCTGTGGTCAATGATGTCAAAAGCTTTCTTTAAGTCTATAAATACTCCTACAGCAACCTTTTTTTTGTCTATACAACTAGTAATTTCTTCTATAAGTTCGATCAGTGCCAAAGATGTAGATTTATCTGCTCTAAAACCATACTGGCTATCTGTAAGGAGGTTGTGTTTTTCAATGAAATCATCCAGTCTCTTAGTGAATATTTTTTCAAGTATTTTGGAGAATTGTGAGAGTAAAGAGACTGGCCTGTAATTTGTGAAACAATGACTGTCTCCTGTTTTGTAAAGAGGTGTTACTTTTGCTATTTTCATTTTGTCTGGAAATGTACCAGTTTGAAATGACAGGTTACAGATGTGGGTGAGTGGCTTAACAATTCCCTCAATTACTTTTTTCACTATTGTCATGTCAATTTCATTCCAGTCCGTTGATTTTTTGTTCTTAAATTTACTCACAGTCTCGATAATTTCCTTTTCAGTAACTGCACCCAAAAAGATTGTGTTTGGGTTTCTATCCTCTATTTCATTCACAGACCCACTGTGGTTTGTTTCTGGAGTCACTAATGATTTAGCTAATTCAGGACCAACGTTTACAAAAAATTTATTGAAACCACTGACCACATCTTCCATATTATTAATCAAACTGTCGTTTTTGATAAAATATTCTGGATAATTTGCATACTTAGGACGATTACTAAGATTACTTGTTATAGTCAAGAAGGATATGTAACAGGGATGTGTGATGAGACCTTTGTTGTCACATGTATAAATAGAGAGGTCCTGACTGCGTTCAGCCTCTTCTGTTTTCTGAGAGATTGTTGGGGATGTGACTTCATGATTAAACTTGAATTATGAAACCATTCAGCTTCTTCATTTCACGCTCCCCACAACTGTCATCATTATTTTTTTTTTACCTTATTCAGTCTTACCTTTGTAAGGAGCACTAGTATACAGACAGATGACATGTCTAGGTTGTACATACTTCTCATGTCTACATATACACACAAAGTGCATTACTTACAGATTCTTGGTCCTCGCATAATATCAACTTATCTGGCCTCACGTAAATGGACTTTTGATGAAACATTTTTTTTATCAGCTCTCCGCTCAAAGTTTGCTTGGATGTAAGTGATGGCTCAACTAGTTTGTTGTAGCATGGCATCAGGATTTGTAGTCTATGGGGTTGAAAAGAAAAATACAAATGAAATGTACTACTATGAAACCACACTACACAGTGACAAGTTTTAATATTTGTATGCATGCAACTTAAAAATAGGGCTGGACAGTTTGGAATAAAAATAAAATCCCTGATTTTTCTCATGCCATATTCGGTCTTTGATTTTTATCAGAAAGTTGGACTGAGAACAAGGAATTTTTTCAAACTGTCATCCCCCCTTCCAAAACAAACATGACTCCCTGTTGGAGATAAAGTGCAATCCTAGCTTTCACCAAACCAAGACTTTTTTTTATAATCAAGGTTTGATAAAGCAAAGATGAATCTACACATTTCTGATTAATAATGTAAACTTATCTTTGATAAATTTCAGTTTTTTTATAGAGTTCAAGGCCACCATATTTCCTCTTGTGAATGGGGAAATCAGTTTTCACAGTATTCTTTTTTTAAACACTGTCCAAATCAGGGTTCAGATCGGTTCCCGATCTGAACCCGAGTGGTGTTCAGTTATTGGACTTCTGTGCTAACCACAGTCTGTCTATAACGAACACCATGTTCAAGCATAAGGGTGTCCATATGTGCACCTGGCACCAGGACACCCTAGGCCGCAGGTCGATGATCGATTTTGTTATCGTATCATCAGACCTGCGACCGTATGTCTTGGACACCCGAGTAAAGAGAGGTGCAGAGCTGTCAACTGATCACCACCTGGTGGTGAGTTGGATCCGATGGCAGGGGAGGAAGCCATTCAGACCTGGTAGACCCAAACGTATAGTGAGGGTGTGCTGGGAGCGTCTGGCTGAGGCCCCTGTCCGGGAGGTCTTCAACTCCCACCTCCGGAAGAACTTCAACCACATTCCGAGGGAGTCTGGAGACATGGAGTCTGAATGGGCCATGTTCTCCACCTCTGTTGTTGAAGCGGCAGCCCAGAGCTGCGGCCGCAAGGTGGTCGGTGCATCTCGTGGTGGCAACCCCCGAACCAAGTGGTGGACACCAGTGGTGAGGGGGGCCATTAAGCTGAAGAAGGAGTCCTATCAAGCTTGGTTGGCTTGTGGGACTCCCGAAGCAGCTGAGGTGTACCGGCAGGCCAAGCGGAGTGCAGCTCGGGTGGTTGCTGAAGCAAAAACCCGGGTATGGGAGGAGTTCGGTGAGGCCATGGAACAAGACTTTCGGTCGGCTTCAAAGAGATTCTGGCAAACTGTTCGGCGGCTCAGGAGGGGAAAGCAGCTCCCCGTCCACACTGTGTATGGTGCGGATGGGACACTGTTGACTTCAACT
Organism: Pholidichthys leucotaenia; assembly: GCA_020510985.1. Classification (NCBI taxonomy): domain Eukaryota; kingdom Metazoa; phylum Chordata; class Actinopteri; order Cichliformes; family Pholidichthyidae; genus Pholidichthys; species Pholidichthys leucotaenia. The sequence continues at coordinate 266,289,618 of CM035836.1, forward strand.
GGGGATATCGTCGGGCGGTGGAAGGAATACTTCGAGGATCTCCTCAATCCCACTGATACGCCTTCCACAGAGGAAGCAGGGTTTGGGGACGAGGGGGATGACTCGCCTATCACAGGGGCTGAGGTCGCCAAGGTGGTTAAAAATCTCCTTGGTGGCCGGGCCCCGGGGGTGGACGAGATTCGCCCCGAGTACCTCAAGGCCCTGGATGTTGTTGGGTTGTCATGGTTGACACGCCTCTGCAACATTGCGTGGAGGTCGGGGGCAGTGCCTTTGGCATGGCAAACCGGGGTGGTGGTTCCTCTCTTCAAAAAAGGGGACCGGAGGGTGTGCTCCAACTTTAGAGGGATCACACTCCTCAGCCTCCCTGGGAAGGTCTATGCCAAGGTACTGGAGAGGAGAGTCCGGCCGTTGGTCGAACCTCGGATTCAGGAGGAGCAATGTGGTTTTCGTCCTGGCCGTGGCACATCGGACCAGCTCTTTACCCTCTCGAGAATTCTTGAGGGTTCGTGGGAGTTTGCCCAACCAGTTTACATGTGTTTTGTGGACTTGGAGAAGGCATTTGACCGCGTCCCTCGTGGATTTTTGTGGGGGGTGCTTCGGGAGTATGGGGTATCGGGCTTGTTGTTACGAGCTATTCGGTCTCTGTACGACCGTTGTGAGAGTTTAGTTCGCATTGCCAACACTCGGTCGGAGTCATTCCCAGTGAGAGTTGGACTCCGCCAGGGCTGCCCTTTGTCACCGGTCCTGTTCATAATTTTTATGGACAGGATTTCTAGGCGCAGCCAGGGAATGGAGGGTGTCATGCTTGGTGACCACAGGATCTCATCTCTGTTGTTTGCAGATGATGTTGTCCTGTTGGCTTCATCCAGCAATGACCTACAGCTCTTGCTGGGACGGTTTGCCGCTGAGTGTGAAGCGGCTGGGATGAGAATCAGCACCTCCAAGTCCGAGTCCATGGTCCTCAGCCGGAAAAAGGTGGATTGTCCTCTCCGGGTTGGGGACAGGCTCCTGCCCCAAGTGGAGGAGTTTAAGTATCTTGGGGTCTTGTTCACGAGTGAGGGGAAAATGGAGCGAGAGATCGACAGACGGATTGGAGCAGCATCTGCAGTGATGCGGACGTTGTACCGGTCTGTTGTGGTGAAGAGGGAGCTTAGTTCTAAGGCAAAGCTGTCGATTTACCAGTCAATCTACGTTCCTACTCTCACCTATGGTCACGAGCTTTGGGTAATGACCGAAAGAACGAGATCGCGGATACAAGCGGCTGAAATGAGCTTTCTCCGTAGGATTGCTGGACTCACCCTCAGAGATAGGGTGAGGAGCTCAGTCATCCGGGAGAGGCTCAGAGTAGAACCGCTGCTCCTCCACATTGAAAGGAGTCAGTTGAGGTGGTATGGGCATCTGATTAGGATGCCTCCTGGACGCCTCCCACTTGAGGTGTTTCAGGCACGTCCCACTGGGAGGAGACCCCGGGGCAGACCCAGGACTCGGTGGAGAGACTATGTCTCCCAGCTAGTCTGGGAACGCCTTGGTATCCCCTCTGAAGAGCTGGAGCAGGTGGCTGGGGAGAGGGAAGTCTGGGCTTCTCTGCTTGAACTGCTGCCTCCGCGACCCGGACCTCCGGAAAAGCGGTAGAAGATGGATGGATGGATGGGATGGATGTCCAAATCAAAAAATTCTAATTTCAAGTTAATATCAGTTTATTGCCCAGCCCTATGCATTTTTTGTTAAAAAGGAAAAAATCTGACAAACCTGTATCCCTCCACAATTGGTTGGAAAGCTTCTATTATTGCTTGCATTATTTTGTCGGCATTCCAGTCACAACCCAGTTCCAAGGCAGATTTTACATGTCCCTTTTCAAAAAGCCAAGCTTTCTTTGCACGTCTTGGGACTTTTGTAGTTAGGTGGTCAGGCAGAAGAATTACCTCTTTGGTGAAAGTCTGGGCCAGAGAGTTTGAGTAACTTAGTCCTCCCTGAAATCTTAAAGAGATAAAGAAAGACTGATCATTGGTCACCCTAAGATTTTGAAATGGGTCCAACAGCTATTTTCTTGAATCCAAATATATAACTTGACTCTAAAATTAATGCTTACATTTGGTTGCTTCTTACTAATTGCTCATCATCATCATAGCAGTCTGTTGGGGGCGACAATGAGTGTATCATTTAGGTCTGATCAGATTCCTCCACACAGCTCTGTCCTTCACCCTCTGCTGCCAGGAACTCCTGACATTGTTAACCCGGGCGATGTCCGAGCCGGTATAGGGGTGGGTATCGAGAACAAATACTAAATTGGTATTGATAAGTTGCTAGTCAGCCCTGCGATGGACTGGTGATCTGTCCAGGGTGTACCCTGCCTCTCGCCCAAAGATGCTGGGATAGGCTCCAGGCCCCCCGCAACCCGAAAAGGATTAAGCGGAAGAAGATGGATGGATGGATGGAAGTTGCTGGTCACTACTGAAATACCAATAAGCTCCTGAACAAATGGTGCTACTATCAGTATTTATGTAGGTAATGTCAGGTCAGGCATTGGTTTGCTTGCTACCGGATAACCATAAAAACCAGTACTACCTGTCTCATGGGTCGGGCCGTCGGTGACTCAACAGGCAACCCCGCCCTTCCGAGGGTGTGGAGGATGAAACTGGGCATCCTGGCAGAACTAAAAACAGTATCTGTCACAGGTCTGTGGTGGACCACTCCCAGTTACACGGGGTGAGACTGGGCATCCTGGCAGATAAGCACATCTGTCACAAGGTCTGTGTTGGACTTTTGCCAGTTGGTGCATCGGGATGTGCACTCCACAAAGAGCACAGATTAACAAACCTATCATCTGGTCAGTCACTGCAACAGATACTGGAGTCAGTTTGTCTTGGCCTGTTCTTGCCACTGATAATACTAATTGCTACCACTTCCAAAAGCAATGCGTGAATTTGAAGAAATCTGACTTGACAATTGTTAGTTTGATGAAGCTTTTAAAAATGTAAGCTAGACTATGTATGTACTCAAATAATTACAGATGACGTAGATTACAGAGGTGCTTGCAACTTACAGTAAATTTACCCAGTGAGCTACACTCCAGTAACCTTTTCTCCAAATGGTACTAGACTGAGCAGGTGGACCATTGTATGGTTCTTTAACTCTTACATGAGTAAATCTATGACGAAAAACAACTGTATTTTTACTAAAGTACTTGGTCAGACTAAATTACTTCGATAAACAACACTGAAATGTCACTTTGTCCTATAGAATGAAGTTGTGGTGTATAGAAAACCACAAATTTGGTCAGTGTCGGCGTGATGACGAGACCGCTTGGTGATATCATCATGCCGAACATATAAATGTAAGGGACGGCCATTTTACAGCCTCTTTTTGGTACTCGGCCTTGCAACAGACAACACTCTGTATTACCATTAAGGTTTTACGTAATAAAGTTTGTGTTCCCAGCAAACTCCACTCTCTGTTGGTCCTTCCCTGTTTTCCAGACATAACAGAAGCTCTTATATTTAAGTGGGTACTTATGAAGATGTTGCAAAGAAAGACAACTAGTCAGAAATGTGATTGTTTTCACTAACTTGTTCTGAAATTATTGCATTATTATTTTCAAATATTTAATCAAAATAAGTGTTGAAATTGTTCTATTCTGGCTCAGAAAATGTTTAATGAATCACTGCCAACTGTTTCTTTATGACAAAGTTTGGATTATACCAGGATACATATGGAGTTTAGAGTTTATTCTCCTCACGCTTAATAATTACCTCCGCCAGGCCAAAGGCCAGGAGGAGGTTATGTTTTTGCCAGCATTTGTCTGTCTGTCTGTTTGTCTGTCTGTCTGTCTGTCTGTCTGTTTGTTTATCTGTCTGTTGGTTAGCAAGATAACTCAAAAAGTTTTGGACGGATTTCGATGAAACTTTCAGGCCTTGTTGGAAATGGTACAAGGAAGAACTGATTAAATTTTGGCAATGATCCGGATCACCGTCTGGATACATGAATTTTTTTAAATGATTCTTTAACATTGTGAGATACGGCCATTTTCAACATGTGTACAGGGGCAATAGAGGGCGCTGGTCGTCGTGTCTGATGAACACAAACTCCGCCTTCTTCAAAGTTTTAGGCACAAAAGCACGCAGAAAACTGTGGTGGGCAGGGCTCGCCAGAGTGCCTGTGTTTGCGCTACGCTGCAAAAGCTGACACGGGCAGCTGTCAGGCGCCGGATTATTTGGCAGAAATTCCCCGGCCAGCCATAGGGGCTGCGCAAAAACCACCTCTCTGCCGGGGGAGGCTTCCAAATCCTCTTTTTTCCGCGGAGCGCAAACCCAATAAAACCCACGGCAACCATTATCGCACCTTCTTTTGTCCTGCGGCTCCAGAACAGAGAGGAATCCCGGCGCCAGTAATGCTGCGCCTGATATGTGTGACTCTAACGCTAAAAGTGACTGCATCAGGGATTTTCCACCTGAAGTCGCACTTTGCTACACAGCGCCACAAAAACTGTGTAGCCAAATTCGATCGATGGATGAACATTTTCAGCCAGTGAGAGAACCGACGCCTTCCAAATCCAATGCATCACTAGCAGAAGTGATGTTTTGTCATTTTGTGGCAGAGCACAATTTACCCCCATTGGTGGCAGATCACTTCAGTGATTTGGTGCCAACATTGTTTCCTGACAGCAAGCGCACTCAATTTTTTTGTGCTACTTGGCTTATTATTTTCACATTACCAAAAAGTTATGGCTCAAGATTGTGTCCATATAAGTGTACATTTGAATAAATATGTTTGAAATAGTTCATGTTGCAGTTGCTGTTTGCTTAGTTTTTCTTTGTTTGTTTGTTTGTTTTTGCTTCAGTTTTCTTTCCTCTGCCGATAAATACAGTTTTTAAGTACTCAGTACAGGTGTGAAAGCACCCCCCCCCCCAATAAGGGAGGCATGAGGTCAGTACAGGTGTGAAAGCCCCCCCAATAAGGGAGGCATGAGGTATGCCTTGACAGGTCGCAGCCTGGCACTTTGCAGATGCAGGACATGGACACAACACCAACACTTCACTTTATTACCTCCGCCAAGGAGGTAATGCTTTTACTACTGAACCACTAATCCTATCATTGTGAATCCAATAGCTAGTCATATGTTTTCATGGTCAAGGAATCTGAAAACCTACACACAAACACTGTATGGGGGGAACTGTGGCGCTTGGCGGAGGTCTGCCCTCTCCGAGTGCTTTTCTAGTTACTTTTTTTTTTTTAACTGAAAACCTTAGAAACAGCCTGAGAAAGTCACAAATTTTTCACATTGGAAATTTATGGTAAAAAAAAAAACATAAATTAACGAGACAAAAAATGCAAAATATGAAAAGAGTCACAAATCTAAAAGGGAAAATCCCAAACTGGCAAGAATTAATCCTGTTGTCTACTCAAGCATCTTTTTTGTACATATTTAAAAAAAAAAAATCATAATTATTTAGTTGCTACCCACACTAATAGAAAGAATATAAAATAACTACTTTACTTGAGTACAAATTGGTATCTGGTGTTTCTCTGAAGTAGTTTTCACAAATATCTATGGTTAACTAAAGCACTGGTTTAACTTATTGCAGGCATTTGTGTTTTGGTTTGTGACAACAAATTAGAAGCTCCCAAACCCCCAAATCAGCCAAGTGCATAACTATTTCCTTACTTCTTTTGTCTTAGGCCCTTTCCAGTAAATGGGCGAAGGTTGTAGAGAGGTGCTGCAGTGGCAGTGCAGGGCTCCCGACATGTAGAAGGCATGACGTCGTTGCTGGATGCTGCGGTGGGAAGCGCCTGTTGACGGCGGTTAACTGCACTCGGTCCCCCACGGTGGAACACTGAATAAATTTTGTCATCGGTAGAATGGTATTGAACAGGGTTACTAGCATTTTGGCCACTACATACATTTGCCAGGGTGTTTACCAGTTCTTCATTACTTAGAATGGCTGCAACTAACTTTTTTGCTGATTCACTCGTCGCTGCACTTCTTCCATCTCCGTCCATTACACACACCGAAAAAAATGCTAAGCCTCCAAACGGTGATGATCACACACGTACAAAACACAGAATATATTGAATGAAACTCTGATATATATATACAAAACACTTCAGAATATATTGAATGAAAACTCTGATATATATATACAAAACACAGAATATATTGAATGAAACTGATATATATATACAGAACACTTCGGGATATATTGAATGAAACTGGAGCCCCAAAGGCTGATGGGAAATGTAGTTCATTCAATATATTCTGCAGTTCGTTCAATATATTTCCATTTTCATTCAATATATTCCCATTTTCATTCAATATATTCCCAGTTTCATTCAATATATTCTGAAGTTCATTCAATATATTCGGAAGTTCATTCAATATATCTGGAAGTTCATTCAATATATTCCCATTTTCATTCAATATATTCGAAAGTTCATTCAATATATGCCCAGTTTCATTCAGTATATTCCCAGCTTCATTCAATATATTCGAAAGTTCATTCAATATATTCCCAGTTTCATTCAATATATTCTGAAGTTCATTCAATATATTTGGAAGTTCATTCAATATATTCCCAGTTTCATTCAATATATTCCCAGTTTCATTCAATATATTCTGAAGTTCATTCAATATATTCGGAAGTTCATTCAATATATTCTGAAGGTCATTCAATATATCCCCAGTTTCATTCAATATATTCAAAAGTTCATTCAATATATTCCCAGTTTCATTCAATATATTCGGAAGTTCATTCAATATATTCCAAGCTATTCTTTGTAATATATATTTTTTTTTCCTGAACGGCTTGCCATAATATGTATATATATTCAGGTCCATAATCGTTCCATAATCTGACTCCTTGCACTGAAATACAGTGTTGCTTGGTGGTTGTTCTCACTGTAGGCTTTTGAAATATACATGTTCCTCTGAAGTGATATCGTTTCTCCCTTGTTTGGAACAACTTTTGGATATTTGCGGGCAGTGATAAATTCTTCACTTTGAACATTATTAATAATGTAACATTATTAATAATATTAATATATATATACAGTATATATATACAGTATATATATATATACAGTATATATATATATATATATATATATATATATATATATATATATATATATATATATATATATATATACACACACACTATATATATACAGTATATACAGTATATATATATATATATATATATATATATATATATATATATATATATATATATATATATATATATATATATATATATATATATATATACAGTATATACAGTATATATATATATATATATATATATATATATATATATATATATATATATATATATATATATATATATATATATATATATATATATACACATACAGTATATATATACAGTATATATATATATATATATATATATATATATATATATATATATATATATATATATATATATATATATATATATACAGTATATATATACAGTATATATATATATATATATATATATATATATATATATATATATATATATATATATATATATATATATATATATATATATATATATACACACACACACACACACACACATGTGTATAAGAGTGCGTGCAGAGTAAGTTTGTGCATGTGAGATGTTTGCCAGGAAATATACAATGAGGGTGGCAGGTCACAGCAACACCCTCCCTGGAAACCCCGAGCAAGAAAGACAGTGCCTCCACCTCCCACAGAGAACAAATGTCCCGAGGCCAACAAGCTCCGGGACAAAAAGGCATCTGATCCAGGAGGGATGGCCGAGGGAGGCCAGTCCACCCAGCGGCCGGAGCGGTGCACCCCCGCCCCCAGACTGAACAGACACTCCCCCCAGCTTGGTCAACGTCAGCCCCTGGGCCCCAGGCACAGGAAGGACAGTTCCCCCACCCCTCCTGGGCTGGAGACCGGCCCAGACACCCCCACAACAGGCCCACGCCCACCCCAGTGCCATCGACACACACCCCAGGAACCTCCAGCCCCCCACGCCCAAAGAAGGTGGCAGCAAGGTACAGGAGCCCCATTGAGGTCCAGCCCCCCCATTCCAAGGGCACACACAAGGCCAGGAAGCACCAAGAAGTGCCACCCTGTCAGTCCAGCACCCCCAAACCAGCACACACAGCCATTCCCACGCACTGACACTCTCATGTCCTCATACACACCCAATCGCACCCACAAACACTCACTCACTCGCTTTCACTTGCCTTCTCCAACACACAATGCCACACTCAAATTCCCACAACCATACCCACCCACTCTCACCCACTCCTATACCCGCTCAATCTCGCTCCCACTCCTACTCGCCCTCACTGTCACCTGCACCCGCCCACGCTCACCCATACACACACTCTCACTCGCGCTCCAACTCAACCACATCTGCTCAAGCTCTCCCCCACACACTCGCCGACACTCATTCACCCTTAACACTTGGGGCAGCTGCAGCGCAGATGTAGCGGGCATGAACACGCACGAATATCTGGCAGTGGCCGGGAAGACAGCTGCCATGGACCAGCTGCCACACCCCTGCCAACCCTCCCCGGGGCAGCTGAGGGCACAGAAACAAAGCACAACTACCAACGTCCACACGGAGCGACTGATCAATGGACCACCGCAAGCGCTGCGAGATGCCACTTGATAAGCAAAGTGCCACACAAATCCAACCCACCACCACCATCACCATCTCCAGTCATCACTCCCTCACTCTCACTTACTCACTCGCTCACTCCCTTGCTCACACCTATTCATTCGGCAGTGCCCAGGGATGATGACAACATGACGAGCCCCACGTCACCAGCCAGGTTCCAGTCCTCCGACAGAAGGAGGGCAGCAGGGGTGGGGGAAGACCGCACGTATGCCAGTGTTTTAGACCAATTTTTAAACATTTGGCAAACACTGTCTAAATTGTCAAGATGTGACAGGGGCTTAACCCAGCACTGAGTGGTAAACATGGGGCAGCTTTAGTTTGTATGCAGCAAAACATAAAAATCACACCAAATATTTAGTCACAGCAGTACACAGAGTGTATTTTTTACCTTAGATGTTAATTCCACACTATTTACGTGACTGTTTTGATGTAAGGATAAGAGCACACGTACAGCCGTAGACAAAATTGTTGGTACCCCTCTGTTAATGAAAGAAAAACCCACAGTGGTCATAGAAATAACTTGAATCTGACAAAAGTGGTAATAAATAAAAATTCTATGAAAATTAACCAATGAAAATCAGACAATGCTTTTGAATTGTGGTTCAACAGAATTACTTTAAAAAACAAACTCATGAAACAGGCCTGGACAAAAATGATGGTACCCCTAGAAAAGATTGAAAATAATGTGACCATAGGGACATGTTCAACCAGGATGTGTCCTCTAATTAACATCACAGGTGCCTACAAACTTGTAATCAGTCAGTCGGCCTATTTAAAGGGTGACAAGTAGTCACTGTGCTGTTTGGTGACATGGTGTGTACCACACTAAACATGGACCAGAGGAAGCAAAGGAGAGAGTTGTCTCAGGAGATTAGAAAGAAAATTATAGACAAGCATTTTAAAGGTAAAGGCTATAAGACCATCTCCAAGTAGCTTGATGTTCCTGTGACTACAGTTGCACATATTATTCAGAAATTTAAGATCCACGGGACTGTAGCCAACCTCCCTGGACGTGGCTGCAGGAGGAAACTTGATGAAGAATGGTAACAGAAGAGCCCAGAACAACCTCTAAACACATTCATGGTGAACTCCAAGGTCAAGGTGCATCAGTGTCAGATCACACCATCCGTCGTTGTTTGAGCCAAAGTGGACTTCATGGGAGACGACCAAGGAGGACACCACTGCTGAAAATAAATCATAAAAAAGCCATACTGGAATTTGCCAAACTGCATGTTGACAAGCCACAAAGCTTCTGGGAGAATGTCCTATGGACAGACGAGACAAAACTGGAACTTTTTGGCAAGGCACATCAGCTCTATGTTCACAGATGCAAAAATGAAGCATAGCAAGAAAAGAACACTGTCCCTACTGTGAAACATGGAGGAGGTTCTGTTATGTTCTGAGGCTGCTTTGCTGCATCTGGCACAGAGTGTCTTGAATCTGTGCAGGGTACAATGAAATCTCAAGACTATCAAGGTATTCTAGAGAGAAATGTGCTGCCCAGTGTCAGACAGCTTAGTCTCAGTCACAGGTCATGGGTTTTGCAACAGGATAATGACCCAAAACACACAGCTAAAAACACCCAAGAATGGCTAAGAGCCAAACATTGAACTATTCTAAAGTGGCCTTCTATGAGCCCTGATCTAAATTCTAAAACTGAAACATGCCGTCTGGAGAAGGCACCCTCCAAACCTGAGACAACTGGAGCAGTTTGCTCATGAGGAGTGGGCCACAATACCTGCTGAGAGGTGCAGAAGTCTCATTGACAGTTACAGAAATCATTTGATTGCAGTGATTTCCTCAAAAGGTTGTGCAACAAAATATTAAGTTAAGGGTACCATCATTTTTGTCCAGGCCTGTTTCATGAGTTTGTTTTTTAAAATAATTCTGTTGAACAACAATTCAAAAGCATTGTCTGATTTTCATTGGTTAATATTCATAGAATTTTTATTTATTACCACTTTTGTCAGATTCAAGTTATTTCTGTGACCATTGTGGGTTTTTCTTTCATTAACAGAGGGGTGCCAACAATTTTGTCCACAGCTGTAAGTGCGCTGGTTCTAGTTCTGAGAATTTAATTATTTATTTAACCATTTTTTTGGTTTGGTTTTTGGAATGATACGATTAACTCTGCAATGCAAGCAGGCACGCTGTACTACTATGATTGAACAGTTTGTTTGTTTTATTGCATATACCCTAATGCTGCAACTCATTTTTTTGCCACGTAGTGTTTTCTAGCTGCCATGAGTTCAGTTCTTTGATATGGTTTAAGGTTTGTGTTCTGTGCTAACATAAATGGAAGAGAGAATGGAACTCTTTCATGAAAGAAAGACTGTCTGTGAAGTTGAACCTCACCAATGCTGTGGGTCTTCAGGGTCCTCGGCAAGCCATGTCTTTGTTCCCTTGAGTGGCCACATCAGCTGGTGTTATGCTAGTTCAGTTTGTTTTTAAAAGTCAAATCACTTTCAAATCACAAAGCGTGAACTGGTTTCCAAAATCCAAAAAGTAGAACGTGTTAGTGCTAGTGATGTTATGCTCAACACTGCCCACTCGACACTGATTTGAGCAATATAACAAGGAAGTGTCGTTAGCAGAGAGTGTCGAGAACTGTGTCAACATGGCCACAGTCACGTGACTGTAGCAAACAAGGCCTCATTGTCACATCACATGTTTGAGACCTGGCAAGAAATTTGTGAGGGCTGGGCGTTGCATACGTCGATAGAGAAGGTGTGGGCACCCAGCACAATGCAGACTGATAATATTCACGCTCAGCAGGGATTGCATACGAACAGAGAGCCCTAGGGGGACAACCAGAACAATGACTATTGTTATTCATCCCCAGAGTAAGGAAAGGAGTCTGGCACCAGTTAATCATGCGATTGATATGTATTGTCTGACATGTATATCAATATGTAAATGTGCCATGCATTCTCTCTTGTCTGCATAAAAGAGCTGACTTTACATGCCTCACGAGCGCACACACAGACACAGCGCTACTGTGTGTCTCATGATGATGGAGGAATAAAAACTCTGAAACCTTCAGCTCGCCGTGTCACGCCTGAACTTATTTTGTTCCTCCACACTGGTGACCCTTGACGAAGAATGGAACACAGTCCAAACACCCCGGAGACGACCCAGACGGAAAGCCTCAGAACGCGTCACGGTGCGTCCCTCGCCTGATCTTTTACCTCCACACAGGTGACCCATCGAGGGAGAATAACCGTCAGCTTACTCTCACCGCGCTGTGGATTCCAGAGACTGGGAATCGTCTACATCCTTCGCAGCCACACGAGAGACCGCGCGCCACACACCAGGGACAAACTGGCTCCACAGACTGATACAGCGTCCTCCGTCGCCGCACATGCCCGAGTAAAACAGCCGATCGCCACCCTCGGAACCTTCAGGGCTGCTCACGCGCCTGAAGCAGACATGCAGCCTGCACACAGGACTTTGTATAGGTTTCTCAGCCGCGGCGCACAACGGGAATTTAGCCGATTGCTTTCCCCGATGACTTTAGGGCTGCTTCCCACACCTAAAGCCAAACTGCCGAGTCCCTGACACAGCTTCAGTTTATCACAGCCACTACGCATCCTCGGGGAATTTGGCTGCTCGCCTTCCCCACATCCTCGCTGGACCAAAACACTAGAGAAGTCAGAGATACAATTTTTTTCACAGCCGCTGTGGATCTCCGCCACGTTTAACGTGAAAAGTTCCTCACCATCACGGATCCACAGGCAATTTTTGCGCGGCCCAGACACCTTTGACGTCCCGGGCCGGCACTCGCTTACTCCCACCCCCTCAACCTCCTCCTGCACAGAGTTTTCCCCGCACCTCACTCCCAAAGCCGGCCGATTGCCGTCTGGTTCCATTACGCACGACTGCACACTGGCCCGTGTGCCCACGATCCACGGCCGTTCGACGTGCTGGAACTCGGAGCGGAGCGCACTGCCCTTTCCACCCCTCCCCCATCCCCCTCCCGGACTGACATGCCCACTGACAGTTCTACCGGAGCTGGAGCCAAACGACGGGGGGGGGGGGGGGGGGGGGTCACAATCCTTTCTGACCATTCTGGGGGGAGCGGTGTGGCCACCCAGCACAATGCAGACTGATAATATTCACGCTCAGCAGGGATTGCATACGAACAGAGAGCCCTAGGGGGACAACCAGAACAATGACTATTGTTATTCATCCCCAGAGTAAGGAAAGGAGTCTGGCGCCAGTTAATCACACGACTGATATGTATTGTCTGACATGTATATCAATATGTAAATGTTGTAATGTGCCATGCATTCTCTCTTGTCTGCATAAAAGAGCTGACTTTACATGCCTCACGAGCGCACACACAGACACAGCGCTACTGTGTGTCTCATGATGATGGAGGAATAAAACTCTGAAACCTTCAGCTCGCCGTGTCTCGCCTGAACTTATTTTGTTCCTCCACAAAGGATTTAAAAGGGGTCTGATTCACCACTCAAACTGAGGGTTTTATGAGAGGAGGAGATTTGTTATCATCATTGCATTTGCTATTTGAGTAGAAGTCAGGGACAGTGTTACACAAGTTAGGTTTAGGTTTAGTAACATTAAACAACACATTATATGTACTAAATATTACACATAGATACATTAGTGATGGTGAAACTCAGGCCTTATAAAGCAATGAACAACTCTGAGACAATTGATTCATGATCGACACAGTGTTATGAAACATTTAATAAAGAGTACCATTTGCTGACTGAGTGTCAGAACTGCACCTGGGTAAAAAACCTGAAAAATAAAATCTCATTACTTTATTTTGAGCATTTGTCCATCCGAGGAATTGGATGGCAGGAGCAAATAACACAAAGCAAACAAAAAAAAGTCTAATTCCCTCTCAGATTTCCCACAAGCCCTCAAGTCACATGATATGACAAACATACCGAGGCCTCACTTGCTACGGTCACGTGACTGGCCGTGCTGAAACAGCGCTCGATGCACTGCTCATGATTCAAAAAAAATTGCAAAAGACAATAGACAGCTCCTATTACTATAATTAAAGATCACTATCAGAGAATTGTTGTGCGCTTTACTCTCTCTTTCTCCCTCTCTTTTAATATACCCCCTTTTTTCTTGTTAATTGGAATGTGAAGTTTGATTGTTTGTATATTTTTTGTGAAAGTTCTGATTTTGTAACTCTTTTGCAACCTTTATCCTCTTCGAGAGTTTGTATGTTATATTTTGTTCTATTAACCCTCTAACTGTCCACATTGCATGGACGGGTCACAGGTGAAGCTGGGGAGAAAACTGTCTTCTCCACCTTGGCGGATGAAATAATAAAGGATGAGGTGATGGCAGGCGAGGCGGCAAGAGGAAAAAATGGCTCGGCTGCAAGTTTCTCCTCCTCCATAAGCTTGTCTACCTCCATGGGGATGCGGCAGCACTCCCATCCCAGCCGTATCGGGTAGCCTCTTCTGCCCGGCGAATCCATCATGAGCTCCACTCACTTAGGAGGAGAACACACAGGGGAAAGGTGAAAACACAACACATGAACTTCACCGCTGGGCTCTTAACTGGTGGCGGTGTACTGTCATGTTTGTGCATCTTGGCGCAGCGAACGAATGAAAGAACACGAGCCCAAATGCAGGTGAAGTGTGTGAGTTTATTAAACAAAGAATCAAAGTGCAAAATGTTCCAAGAAAACAGCCCCAAAATGAGTAATACTACGGATGAACAGGTTCACAAACTCCGTTGTCAAGAGGAGGAAGTTTACGTCACGCCCCAGAGTAAAACTGGCTGATGGGGGAAAACAAGAAGCGTAAACCAGGAAAAGGAAGACTTGCATGTGAGTGTCAGAGTGCAGCTGGGCTCTGGAAAAAAACAACACCAACATAGTCCAAAAGAGGACAAACCAACTTAGAGTAGTGCCTGGACATCACACATTGACTTCACTGCCACACTGAGTGCTCAAACTGACCCACATAAATACACAGAGTGGTAATGATGATAAGTGGGTGCAGGAGTGTGGCTGAGCAGGTGCATGAGTGAATGTGTGAGTGAGAGTGAGTGGATATGTGTGTGCACATATGAAGGAGTGTGCATGAGAGTAAAGGTATGCATGCAGGTATGTGTGCATGCGTGAGTGAACAGAGGAGTGAACAAAAGATAATGACAGCCAGCTGGTGGGTGTTGGCAGGAGAAGGAGGCTTGGCTTTCAGCTAGCAGGGAGCCAAGGACCCAGAGGCTTCTAAAAATCTGCCAGCAGCAAAAAGAAACAATTGCACAGGGAAAAATACAGCCACATGTCATGGTGCTGGATTGGAAAAAAAAGTGTCCAACCCTGTCCATGACACTGCCTAAATAACTTAGATACATCATAGATGAATAAATGATGTCCCCTATAGATACATGAATCATACCCGCTGTACAGTACAGGACTATCAGGTACAGGGTGAAATGTGAGGTACCAATTAGACTGTAAGGTGCAGTATGGCATCATAGCTATGACCAGAATTCAACATCAGAGTGAGTTACTGTACAGTGAATCGGCATGTGGTAGGAAAGATTTCCTGTATCTAACCATTCGGCAGTGAAGTTGTAGTAGTCTACTGATGAAAGTGCTCTACTATCTTTCCAGTGTGTGGTGGAGGGGGTGATCAGGATTGTCCATGATGAATTGCAGTTTGCTTAGTGTCCTCTTCTACACCACAAATTCAAAGGTCTCCAGCCAGAGACCAATTACAGAGCCAGCCCTCTTGATAATCTTGTCAAGTCTGTTGATCTCGCTGGTGCTGACACTGCTAGCTTGACAGCAGCAAAGAAGGTGGCCCTGGTGACAACGGCCTTGTAGAAAAGCTCTAGCATCCTGTTGCACACGTTGAAGGATCTCAACTTCCTCAGAAAGTAGAGTCTGCTCATCCCCTTCTTGTACACGGCATCGGTGTTGGATTTCCAGCCCAGTCCGTTGCTGATCACAATACCCAAGTATTTGTTGTCCTCCACTACTTCCACATCCTCCCCCAATCTGCAATGGCTGTGAAGGTGTCCTCCTCTTCCTGAAGTCAATCACCATTTCTGTGGTCTTGCTGACGTTCAGCCTCAGGTGATTCTTCTCAGCCGAGTCCACAAATCTGTCTACCAGTGCCCTGTTCTCTCCCTCCTCTCCCATTTTTTATACACCCAACAACAGCTGAGTCATCGGAAAATTTCTGCAGGTGGCATGAATTGGAGTTGTTGTGAAAGTCATTGGTGTATAACGTGAAGAGAAAAAGAGAAAGCACAGTCCTGTATGGAGCTCCTGTATCACTAACCACCACATCAAACAAGACACTGCCCAGCTGGACAAACTGTGGCCTGCCTGTCAGGTAGTCAGTAATCCAGGAGCTCACAGAGCTGTCAACCCCCATCACCCGCAGCTTCTTAACCAGTAGCAGTTGCTGACTGGTGTTAAACATACTGAAGAAATCAAAGAAACAGATTCTCACAGTGTCTTGTCCACCATCCAGGTGCAAATAGGTTTGTTGCAGCAGCTAGATGACATCGTCTTCAACTCCTAAATGGGGTGATATGCAAACTGCAGGGGGCCCAGCAATGTCTTCACCTGGGTCCTCAGGTGGGCTAAGACCAGTTTCTCCACGACCTTCATCACATGAGATGTGAGGGCAACTGGTTTATAGTCATTCAGGTCAGATAGAGACAACTTCTTGGGGACAGGAACCAGGCAGAAAGTTTTCACAGCACCAGTACTTTCTCCAGACTCAAGCTCAGGTTGTGCAGGTGTTTCAGTACTGGAGCTAGCTGGTTGGTGCAGGTCCTCAGTATCCTGGCAGGATGCCACCAGGGCCCGCAGCCTCCCGCTGATGGAGTCTTTTCAGCTGTTTCTTAAGCTGGATTCATCCTGCACCTCTGCTGTCCGTGTACGTGTGACCGGAAACCTTGTGTGATGAAATTTATGTCATTGTCTCCACTCCGCTAGTGTCTGCAGTGCTCGACCGCGGACGATCGCGTGCAGCCCAAAATTTTGTGACCGCACCGCCTGCCCACGACCTGAACACGTTGAAAAGCGCATGCGCAAGACTGAACATCCCATTCACAAGGTGACGATATCGGCACAGCATACCAAAAAAAGTAGGCGAAGAAGACAATGAGGAAGTGGAAGACGAGAATAAACATACATGAATCATACATACAATACATCCTTCAGCAGCAGCAGCAGGACCATCTTCGTCGAAAAGGAGTGAAAACTGGGAAGTCATCTGCAAGCAGCAGAAAGCAAGCAGCGTTTCTTCGTTGGTGAAAATCCTGGTGCGCCAGCGCATTGGTGCTACCTGTTGGTCGGGAGTGAAACTACAAATGATGGTTGTGCACATGCGTCAACCACTTGGCCTGGGTAGATGAAAAAAGTGAGCATGAATAGCGTTGCGTGCGTGCTGTGCTCGTCCAAAGGGCACGTGGACCAAAGCGAACTAGAGGGGAAATGCAGCATGAATAAGGCTTTGACTTGGTCTGTAGTTACAGTGATGTTGGGGGGGGGGCATTGGTGCTGTTGCTGGTGTCCCCAGAGGATGGGGGTGAGGGGGAGAGAGAGAGAGAGAGGTGCTGCACAGGAGGGTGAGGGAGGAGGGGTGTGTGGGGCCTGGTTGTGTTGTGGGTGGAACAGAGGGTGACTTGAACCAATTCAAAAACAGATTCAACTAATTGGCTCTCTCAAGGTTCCCCAGTGTCTGTCTGTCTGTCCCCTTACACCCAGTGATTTGTTTCATTGCAGTCCAGACATCCTTCACATTGCTTTGCCTGAGATTATCCTAAAACTTCCTCCTAGAATTGTTTTTACACGTTCTCAGCATTTCTGTCAGTTCACGCTGCACAGAGTACGCCCCAGTCCGACATCACAAAGCAGTCCTGTAGTGCATCATCAGCCTCCTGTGTCCACCTCCTCACAGTCTGCGTATAAGCAGGCGGCCTTTGCACAAGGGGAACGTACCTGGGTGATAACAGGACCAGGTTGTGATCTTATCTACCAAAAGGGGATAGGGCTGTGCCACTATATGAATCTCTTACAGCGACATACAGTAGTGTTTTATTTTCCCATTTTGGACAGTGAACAAACTGGTGGAAGTTTAGTAGTGTTTTGCCCAGTGAGATGTGGTTAAAATCACTCGTGATGGCCATCAGGCTGCTTCTCTATTACTGTGGCCATAGTGGAGCTGAAGACATCACAGGCCACTGGTGCATCAGCTGACAGAGGGACATAAACAGTAATCACAATGGCACATGTGAACTCTTGCAGCATATAATAACATCGCATACTCACAGCCAGGAGTTCAGTGTCTGGGTGGCAGTGCATTTCCTTCACATAAATGTGCTGGGGGTTACACCACCTTTCATTCATATGAACTGCCAATCCTCCTTTCCCCGCTACTTAAAACGTCCTTGTCCCACTGGGTAGTCTTAAGGCCAGGTATTGTTACATTCTTGTCTGGGATCTGTGAGTGTTACCATATTTCTGTAAAACACATGATACTACACTCACAATATTCCTTTTGCGTTCTGACCAGTGCTGTGAGCTCATCCGCCTTATTTCCCAGTGACCTCACATTACCAGTGTCTCTATCCCCTCACCCCCCAGCCAGTCGCAGCAGATGACTGCCCCTCCCTGAGCCTGGTTCTGCTGGAGGTTTCTTCCTGTTAAAAGGGAGTTTTTCCTCTCCACCGTCGCCAAGTGCTTGCTCACAGGGGATCGCCTGATTGCTGGGGTCTTTCTGCAACTGTGGGGGTTCCCCCTACAGTTGATAGTGCTATGAGATGACTGTTGTTGTGAAATGGCACTATATAAATAAAGTTGAATTGAATTGAATTGAACCAGTGATGAACATCGGTACCTCTGGCTTATGCTTCCTCCTTCTCCTCCTACTCACCTTGGCTCCAGCCCTTCATCTGCGACGTCTTCTCTTGAGCTCATCCAGGATGAGGGGCTTTGCTCCGGGCAGCAGCACAATCAGCTGGTTGCATGTGTAAATAATGCATTCACCCCCACCTCTATTGTTCTCCATTGCCCCAAGAAAGAAAAATAACAGAAAAACAAGGACTAAAATGGAAAAAAACTTGGTCCAGTCATTAATCCAAGTCTTTCAACGGAGCCCTGAAGAAAAGAGACACACTACATACAGGAATAAGCTAATAACGACATAAAGACACCAGAGCTGCTACTGATACAGCCACCTCTCCTTCCAGCGCCATCTATGTATGTCTATGTTTATGTTGCGTCTTTGGAACAAGTCAAAGCATCTAGTCTTCTGACCTCAGGAAATGTGATGGGCTGTACGGGTGCAGCAGGTCAGACAAATAAAAAGGGGCATGGCCATTTAAAGACTTAAAAACAAATAAAAGAATTTTAAAACTGATTCGTAAATGAATAGCCATTTATAGACTATACCTCTGATACCATATCATCATAATTTTGATAGCAGAATGTAATGGTTTACAGGGTTGAATGCTATCTTACATCATTAAATAGTCCAAAAGGATATTGTCTTTTAGATATTGCTGATGTGACATTTTCAGTGAGGTCCATGATTGCCATTGATGTTGATCTCTTCTTTCTAAAACCATATTGATTTTCAGTTCAGTCTTTTTTTTATCTTTGAAGAAGTTGAGCCTTTGATCAAATTTTTTTCTAAAATTTTAGAGAACTGTGAGGGCAGAGATTATAGGTGCATATTGGTGAAGTTATGAACTGTCATGGGCATCCTTGTGCGCTTTTATGCAGCGCACAGAGGAGGGGAAAGAAGGATGGATTTACGCGCTGGGTTTCACCACAACCCATTTATTAAAATAAAGCCAAACAGTTCCAAAAAAGGTGAGGACGTACAAAAATAAAAAGAAACTTACAATGGGCATCCCTGTGCCGGCATCGCCCAGCAAACGCACGAGGAGAAGTGATTTAACCAAAATAGCATCCCAGAGCCGATGTCGCTTGGAGGACGCAGGAGAACCAGGGCTAAAGTGGAAGTGGCAAACACTTTGTGGCACAGAGTTCAGACACGACTATGTACATACGCAGACAATTAAAAGGATCAGCAATGCTTGACTGGCGAATGGCACTAAAGTACAAACATTGCTGGCTCCCCAAATTGGGAACACCTTGGCGAGTTGCGGGAAAGACAATCAACGGAGTAGGTTAAGCTGGCTGTCGGGGGGGGGGGTGGTAGTCGGACTGGCGAGTGTTAGACAATGCCCACATGAATGTAGGTCAAAGAGGCTGCCTAACAGCTGCCGGCCAGAACAGTGGCTACAGGCACGGAAAAGAAAAGAACAAAGACATAAAAACAACAAGACCTCAAAAGATGACAATGCATAAATAACCCAATACCCGAGCCACAGAGAACGGCCAGAACCGAGCCTAAAGGAAACACCTGCTTGGGTCATGACAGACCCCCCCCCCCAGGGGTGGATTCTAGACATCCACGGCAACATCACAAGGAAAGGAAACCCCCACCACCCCCTTCCCCCAGCAGGAACAACAACGACAAACCCAGGTGGGAGGTAGGGGGAACAGGCAAGGAAGGAACACAGTACACCCTGCCCAGGGCCCACAATTAACCCCCCCAAGTCCAAAGGCATGGAGGCTCGGGAGGCCGGCCAGAGTCCTAGGCCCAGCAAGCAGTCCATCGAATTGAGTCCAGTGGCCTGCCGGAAAACATGGGCCATCTGGCAAGAGACTCAGTTCCTCCGGCGGTCGGCCAGCGTTGTAGAGCCACCAGGACCAAAGAGGTGGAGCAGAAGGTGACTTGCCCACTGGGAGGCTCACTGGTGGGTGACCCAACCGTAGAGGGAGGGAACCGGTGTGAACCGGGAGGGAACCCCCATGGCGTCAGACAGAAAAGAGAAGGGGACAATGGAGTCCTTAGTTTGACCCGCAGCACCCTTGGTGGTCCCGGCTTGGGACACAGCAGCACCTGCGGTGGACCCCGACCGGGCCAAGACTACACCCGCGGTTGACCCCAACCCAGCCAACGCTGCACCCTCGGTGGCCCCGATCAGGACAATGCTGCACTCTCGGTGGACCCCGACTGGGCCAACGCTGCACCCACGGTGGCTTCCTATTGGAGCTCTGCAGCACCTGTGATGGACTCCGGCTGGAGCTCTACAATACCCACGGTGGGCCCTGACCGGGCCAATGCTGCACCCTCGGCGGACTCTGGCTGGAGCTCTGTAGCACCTGCACTGACTCCCAACTGGAGCTCTGCAGCAACCGCACTGACTCCCGGTTGGAGCTCTGCAGTACCTGTGGTGGCTCCCAATTGGAGCTCCGCAGCACCCATGGTGGGCTCCGGCTGGAGCACCGTTGCACCTGCAGTGGTCCCCATTGGGGACCTCATTGCTCCCCCAGTGACCTCCCCAGAGAGGTAGATAGGACTCTCCATGGCCTCCAGTGCTGAACCTGGATCCTCAGTGGCCTCATGTGGAATAGGCTGCTCTCCGATGACCCTGGCAAGGCGCTCCGAAACCAGAGGGGGAAAGAAACCGAGTCTGGGTCGCTGGCAGTGGCAGAGTCCTGTGAGGTGAGCCTGGGAGCAGCAGTGAGCTGCCCCTGGCCCTCCTTGCCATAAGTCAGGCAATGTGACTTCAACAAAGGCACAGGAGACCTTATGAAGCACACTTGCCTGAACTCTGGCCCCACCACCGTCTAGGACTCCGACGATCAAGGGTGCGCAGGTTCTGTAGGTCCAGAAGGTGCTGTACCCACATTGACCTCCACCGGGGCGGCGGGACTCACGTCACTGTCATCTGCAGACACCCCAGGTAGCGGCGGACCCTCTCTGGCAACCCTAGGATGGAGCTCAGGGATGGCAGGAAGAGAGTAGTTAGGGTCGCCGGCAGCGGCGGAGCCCTGCAAGGCTAGATCCAATGCAGCTGAGGGCTGCACCTGACTCTCCTCGCCAAGAGCCAGACAAGATTGCTCCAAATTTCAGGGAAGAGAAATAAATGAGAGCACTTGCCTGGACTCAAGCTCCACCACTGTCCAGGACTCCATCAATCCCGATAAGAACATCCTTGATCCAGCCTCATGAAGGTCTAGCTGGGCGGATGACTCTGCTGCAGCGGCCTCCACAGCAAGCATGATGGTGATAGCAACCTCCTTCCCCAGGCGATGTCCCCCATGCTTGTGACTCATCCAGCATGGCAGCTGGGGGCTGCTTCTCCCCTGAACCCAGGTCAGAATCTGGTAGAACCCCGGGCTCCTCCTCCGCCTGGCAATTAGGTTTGGGTATCGGCATCCTCACCGAAGCACACATGGGAGACACGGAGAGAACCGGTACAGGGTCATCACATGCAGCTGGCGGCAAAAACTCAGGGAACTGTTAATCCTGAGTCTCTTGGTCAGGAAACAGGAAAAATTGCTCATTAGAAATAGGGGTTGACTGAAAAGGAAATTGTCTGTTCTCCATGTTCTGGATGACTCCAGAAGCATCAGAGGCAGTTTTTCTTCCTCCGTGTCCACAGCAACTCTGGATTTCTCGATGTGCGGAGGAGAAACCTCCAAGGCAGGCACACAGGTGGATGGATTCAGGGGGAAAACTGCAGCCCCCACATTGGTGGAGGTAAAAGTCATCAAGGAGGCGGCCATCGGTATGGCTGTAGGCTGGTGTGATAGCCGCGCAGCAGGACTCTCCTCCCCGCGTGACGAGAAGCTCGCTGATGTGGAAGCAACTCCAGATTCCAGAGTCGCTGTGGACACGGAGGAAGAAAAACTGCCTCTGATGCTTCTGGAGTCATCCAGAACATGGAGAACAGACAATTTCCTTTTCAGTCAACCCCTATTTCTAATGAGCAATTTTTCCTGTTTCCTGTGGAAGCTGCACGGTGGCGCAGTGGTTTAGCACTGTGGCAGCACAGTTTTACCCTCGGCCGGGGGACCGCGGGGATCATGAGATCGTGGGTTCGATCCCAGCCCCCGACCAACAGTGAGCTGTGTGGAGTTTGCATGTTCTCCCCGTGTTGCGCGGGTTTACTCCGGGATTTCTCCGGTTTCCTCCCGCACACCAAAAACATGTAGGTTTAGGGCGCTCGCGCACGCAGCGACCAGCAGCCGGTGGCTTGTCACCAGACTGCAAACCAAGTCTACCTACGGGTACAAATAAGTAACAAAAAAAACAAAAAAAAAAAAACAAAAAAAAAACAAACAAACTGGGTGCTTCTGGCGAGCCCTCTGGGGTCGGCGGAGATGAGAGGAAGCAGGCGACTTGAGCTTCGGTTCCACCAGTGAAGGCTCCTCCTGCGTCCGGAATTCTCCTCCTGGGAAGAACGATGACATAGGAGGAATGGGAGAAACAGGAGGACAAACAAGATCAGCAGCTGACAATTCATCAGGAATCAGGCAAGCAGTTTCAGGTGACATTAACAGTGACTGAATAAGCACTTGCCTGAATTCCTGGGGAGTGATGACGTCAGCTGTCGTCTCCATGGTTGGAGCATGCTCGTCCTCCGGCTGAAGCTCCGACCTCCTCGGAGAATATTCCTTCAACCTCCCGGCCGACTCCAGGAGAAGCCACGGTTTCACCTCCAGGAGGAGATCAGTCTCTACCAGGAGAACCTGTCTTCGTTCCTCTTGCTCTTTCGGGGACAGAGCAGGCCACGGCTTGGGACGAGGAGGCAGGGCTGTCATTGGAGTGGCTGGAGGCTTCTTCCGATGAGTGTTCCTTTTCTTCTTCGTTGATGGTTCAGGCACCAGATAATCCGGGATTCTAAGCATCGCATTGGGCAGGAAGTCACAAATGCGGAGAAGTTCCGTATTGTCCTAGGAAGAAGGTGTAGTGGCCGCAGGGGTCTCGAACGCTGGGAGATCCTCATCCGATCCCTCGCATGGCATAGCAAAGATGTCCCGGAGAATCTTCATTGTCTCCGGATGGTTCCAGAGGCTATCCCTATTCACCACCTTCACCACCGTGTTCTGAGCCCATTGAGCTGTCTCAGAGGAACAGGGCTCCAGTGTGCAAGAAAGAATCTCCAACAAGAAGCACAGCGAGCACAGCTCCCTCTCCAACAACTCAGCCATGGCGCCTGGGAAACAGGTGAGTGGGAAAAAGAAAATAATTCAAAAGAAAAACAGATGTGTGGGTGCAACCTGCTAAATCCTACGCTGGCTGGTCCGTTCTGTCATGGGCCTCCTCTTATGCTTTTACGCAGTGCACAGAGAGGAAGGATAGATTTACGTGCTGGGTTTCACCACAACCCATTTGTTAAAGTAAAGCCAAACTCTTCCAAAAAAGGTGAGGACGTACAAAAATACAAAGAAACTTACAGTGGGCATCCCTGAGCCGGCATTGCCCAGCGAACGCATAAAGAGAAGCGATTTAACCACAATAGCATCCCATAGCCGACATCGCTTGAAGGACGCAGGAGAACCACGGCTAAAGTGGAAGTGGCTAATACTTTGTGGCACACAGTTCACACACGACTATGTACATATGCAGACAATTCAATGGACCAGCAATGCTTGACTGGTGAACGCCACTAAGTACAAACATTGCTGGATCCCCAAATTGGGAACACCTTGGCGAGGCGTGGGAAAGATAATCACCGGAGTAGGATCAGCTGACTGTCGGGGGGGGGGGGGGTCGGACCGGCGAGTGATAGACAACGCCCACATGAATGTAGGTCAAAGAGGCTGCCTAACAGCTGCCGGCCAGAACAGTGGCTACAGGCACGGAAAAGAAAAGGACAAAGACAAAAAGGCTGGCTTTGTTATTGCCAAACTTAGTGAATGATTTTTCACTCAGCCTTTAAATTACAGTTCTCTCTTTTAGATGTTCCCTGGTGCTGCCAATTATTGTGTTGCTTTGTCTTCAAAACTTTTGTGAAAGAACACAATTAAATTACAAGAACAAATTATAAGAATAAGTTGCACTGGAGAGAGGGTTGAACTGAAACAGCTGATGAAAATTTCCTCTTCATCATAAAAGTCCTAAGTACTAAAATTCACTTGTATTTAGTAAACCTGTTTAAAACTGGGAACTGAAATAACAAAGTGTTATGAGAGTGACTATGTGAAAGTTGGCCTTCTGATTGTTAATGCTGAACACACAGACATTATAGAGTGGGCACTGCAGGCATCTGGAAGTTTAAAGATCTTCCAGAAACACAATTACTCCTGAACGTAGATAGATGTTGGTGTGATACCTATTGAAGATAACAGTACTTGGGGCAGATTGCTTAGGAGGAATGTGGGGACATCTACATTATTCAGTTCTATATTATAGATAGAGGAAAGTATTAGTGAACGACTGTACTGGAAATATCTGGGTCATTTCTGAATGTCAAGTAGTCTCTACAAGGTATTTACAGAAAAATGTCCCCACAGTACAAACAAAGCAGAGAGGCTGGGGTAATATATGCAATATTTTCAAGCCAAGTAAAACAAATCATTAGTATCACCCGAAAGGGAGGTGATGTGATATTAAAACATTAGTCACTGCTTTGGCTGACTCTAATGACTCTTTTCCTGGGGAAAAAATTGAACCCAACAAACAGGAGTCATAATTTTCACATTATTTTTACTTTGTTTGTCCATTTTTGCTCCTGGAAGTAATTATGCAAAGATTAGGATTTATTGACATCCAGCAAAATCCTTTTCACTGAGTGCATGTTGCACATTGAAAAAGATATGGACTGAAGACTAAGAAAAATGAAACACTTTAAAAAGAAAAGAAAAATAGGCCTTCATGGGATGATTTATTGTGGGGTTTTTTTTTGCCTTTTTTAGAATTAAGCTGCCAAAGCATTTACTGTACTTTAGTTGAGGATTTGCAAGTGACATCACTGGTCATGTGCTGTTTGTTTGGGTCACCACATTGGTAGGTAAAGTTTGTGAAATGAACAAATACAGAAAATGGTGGTACAGTGCTTAGCACGGCTGCCTCACAGGTTCAAGGTTTGAATCCCCAGAATGGCAGGGACGTGAATCTTTCTGTGTGGAGTTTGCATCTTCTCCCTGTGCTGTGTGGGTTTACTCTGCGTGCTCCACTTTCCTCCAACAATCCAAAGAGATGCATGTTAGGTTAATTGGTGACTCTAACCGGTGGTGACACCGGTTCCGGTTCCGCCGGACCGGTGGCGCCACACGAGTCGGCTGCCCATTGCAACAGCCTTTTTTTTATCTTCCTTCTTCTTTCTACACCTTTCACTCTGTATATATATCACGGATGCACGGATCGCCCCAGGGGTCTCCCGGGTCGGCGGACGGAGCCACTGTTTACAGCGGGAGACGTTACAGCGGGGAGGAGCTAGTGCTAGCTAGCACTTGGCCGCCGCCCGGTGCTAATGGGAAACTCGACATACCGGGAGCTGTAGCGAAAACGACGCGGGTGCCGGGCTGGAGTTTAGGCGGCGTGCAAGAAATATAAGACAGAATAATAAAGAGCGATGGCAAGAACCAAGCAGACCGCCCGTAACATCTACTGGAGGAAGAAGCCCCCCAGGAGACAGCTAGCCACCAGGGCTGCTCGGAGAGGCGCTCCGGCCACCGGCGGAGTGAAGAGGCCTCGCCGTTACAGGCCCGTGGCTCTGAGAGAGATCCGTCATTACCAGAAATCCACGGAGCTGCTCATCCGTAAACTGCCCGTCCAGCGCCTGGTGAGGGAGATCGCTCAGGACTTCAAGACCCACCTGCGCTTCCTGAGCTTCGCCGTCATGGCTCTGCAGGAGACCAGAGAGGCCCACCTGGTGGGTCTCTTCTTCGCCAAGAGGGTCACCATCATGCCCAAAGACTTCCAGCTGGCCCGCCGCATCCGCGAAGAGAGAACTTAGACTTTCTGCTGCACATTCACCAACCATAATGCTCCGCACTGTGTGTCTATATATATACATTTATAGTAATATATACATATGTTTACTAAATGTTCTTGTTTTTTTTTTCTTGCCTTCTGATTATTGCTCTGAGTGTTGCTATCCCTGTGCTGTTGCAATCCTGGAATTTCCCCATTGTGGGACTAATAAAGGCTTATCTTATCTTATCTTATCTTATCTTAAATTGTCCCTAGGTAAGCCCTAGAAACAATTTCTGATAGGCCTTTAGAATAGAGGGTTAACATACCTACTGTGGTCTATATTAATCATATATTCCATAACCAACATATGTTTAAGTATGTGAGAGTGTTTGGTGATTACATATGTAAAGCGACTTCACACCTCAGAACAGGACAAAGAGTCTCAACTGCCAGTGAAGATTAAAGAGCATCCAAGGCACTGCGGTGGAGACCGGATGGGTTGCCCTGACCCCCCAGGGCCAGGCGGAGGAGTACGAAGACAATGGGGGGATTAAGATAATGAGGGATGTCAGCTTTTGATATGCATGTCTTTTGTTATGTGCGAGTATAAGTTTGTAGAGCCGAAGGTGTTCGCTCTCTTACTTCTTCTGCTGCTGCACCTAGATGAGACTTGTTAGAGGAGCTGATAATAAACTTTGGTTTATGAATCACATCGCCTCGTTATTTCAAGCTCCTCTACACCTACTAGTGAAGTGCTTTGAGTGGTCTTTGTGACTAGAAACAGCACTCTGGGTCATATTACACAGACACGGTTGGTTAGTCAGTTGTCACTGACTCAGAATGTGTTTATGGACATTTCCAAGTTAATTTCCTTATCACAACAGCATAAAAAATGAACTTTCCTCTGGACGCATGATGCAAAGAGTCCAGTCTAATTGTTCAGAGGTGTTTTGGATAATCCAATCCAATGCACTCCTGCTCATCCCTTTAATGCACAGAGGCACATTATCTAAAGGGAACTCTTATCATCTCTGACATGGTTTAGGACCCAGGAGACAGACACTGACACGGGCAGATAGTGACAATAATCTTTATTTAAGAATGAGGGTGTGTAGTGCGAGTGTGAGTGCGTGGATTGAGTTCTGGTCACTGGAGCTGAGCGCCCTGTACGGAGACCCGGCAACCCTGGAACATATAAGCAGAAACAATTAATTTGTCCCACACTTGTGACAAGCTACAAGTAGCGAGGCTTACTTGGGTGCAGCACAGGCTTCGTCCTGCTGAGATCCAGCGGCCGTGCAACATGGAGGTGAAGGTGTCCGTGAACGTGCTGGAGATACCACCCGTGGCTGTGACGAGGGTAGTCCTTCTGTTGACGCCGGCTGTGACTCCACAGACTGGGACAATGATAATCCAGACGATGACGAGGTGAGTGATTCCACAGAACGTGGTGATGATGATATAGCTGATGCTGTACACAGTGACTCCACTGATAGCGGTGGCCAATACTCCTGCAACTGATATAACAACAGTTCTGGGATTTGAGGAGCAAGACGTACCGGTAGACGTGGTGGTAGCGAAGCGCTATGTGTGCGTGTTGGCGTTACCCCGTCAGCTGGGGACGCAGGTCCGCCGCCAAGGAGGTCCACCTGTGCACAGGGGTATAGACAAGGGGTTGAGTAACAGATTGTTCTCTTACTTGGCTGACTCTGATGAGAGGTCCTTGAAGAAGCAAGAGAAGTTCTCGACGAGGCAAGAGAAGTTCCAGACGAGACGAGAGAGAATCCTGACGAGGCCAGAGAGCGGAGTTCAGGCTCATTCTCCGACGAGGAGGACAGACGACTCCGTGCCGGGCTGTCAGCGACGCTGGCTTTTAACAGCCGTTGATTACCACCTGTTGGTCTGTGCGCAGCTGGAGTTGATGATGACAATGATGGCCCAGAGGCCGCCATGACAGTACTCCCCCCTCTAGCAGTGCCTCCAGGCACCTGCCCAATCCTACCTGGATTCGCCCGATGGAAATCGCGAATCAGCTGTTTATCCAGGATCAACGCTGGGCGAATCCAAGAACGATCCTCCAGTCCAAAGCCCTCCCAGTCCACCAAATATTGAAGACCACGACCCCGCCTGCGGACATCCAGGATGGCAGTCACCCCCCAGGCCGGATGGCCATCGATCATCCTCGGGGGTGCGGGAGCCGCGGGAGCAGGGCACAGGGGATCAGAGACATACGGTTTGACCTGGGAGACATGAAAGGTGGGGCAGATACGCATCAAAGAGGGGAGAGACAAGCGCACAGGCACAGGATTAATAACACGATTAATGGTGTAGGGGCCAATGAAGCGCTTAGTGAGCTTACGTTTTTCGGCCGGTACACCAATATTCCGGGTTGACAACCAGACCTTCTGACCCACCTTATAGTCCGGGGCCGGTCTCCTATGCCGGTTGGCCACCTGGATATTGCGTTTAGTAGTTTTCAGCAAGGCTTGACGAGCGAGGAGCCAAACTCGCCGGCAGCGCTTGATATGTGCCTGGACTGAAGGAACCGCTACCTCCTTTTCCTCCTCCGGGAACAGCGGAGGATCAAACCCGCATGATGCCTTGAACGGGGAGACGCCCGTAGCCGTGGAGATTGTGGCATTGTGAGCGTACTCAATCCAAGGCAGGAACTTGCTCCAGGAGGATGAGCAGGAGGAGATGACACAGCGAAGGGCGGCCTCCAGCTCCTGATTAGCCCGCTCGCACTGGCCATTGCTCTGAGGGTGATAACCAGAGGAGAGGCTGGCTGTGGCTCCTAGTGCCGCGCAGAAAGCCTTCCAAACTTGTGATACAAACTGGGGTCCTCGATCTGACACAATATCAGCAGGGATGCCATGAAGACGGACCACATGTTGCACCAGGAGGTCCGCAGTTTCCTGGGCCGAAGGCAGACCCCGAAGTGGCACAAAATGGGCCGCCTTCGAGAACCGGTCCACGATGGTTAAAACCGTGGTGTAGTCATCTGAAATGGGTAAACCGGTCACAAAGTCCATCGCTACGTGAGACCAAGGGCGTGAAGGAACCGGCAACGGATGTAGCAGGCCCGCCGGGGGGGATGATGTCGTCTTCCCGGTGGCGCACTGAGCGCAGGCCCGGATGTAGCCTACAACGTCCTTCCGTAACCCTGGCCACCGGAAGGTCCTTTGGAGAAGATCCACGGTCCGACCCACTCCAGAATGACAAGCCAACTTGGAAGCATGACCCCACTCAATCACCTTGCCTCGGATAGCGCGTGGAACAAACAAGCGCCCCCCCCCCCGGGGTCCGGCTCGGTCTTCTGAGCCTGGCGAACCGTCTTGCAGATTCCCCAGGACAGGGCGCACACGACGCAGGAAGGCGGCAGGATAGGGGTCTCCTGGTCCTCAGAGGATGGTGTGTCAAACTGCCGTGAAAGGGCATCCGGCTTACCGTTCTTGCTTCCCGGCCGGTACGTGATGGTAAAGTTAAAACGGCCGAAGAAGAGGGACCAGCGAGCCTGGCGTGCATTCAGGCGCTTAGCCGTCCTGAGGTACTCCAGGTTACGGTGATCAGTCCAAACCACGAACGGCTGAGCCGCCCCCTCCAGCCAATGTCTCCATTCCTCCAAGGCGAGTTTCACTGCCAGTAACTCCCTGTCTCCGATGCTGTAGTTCCTCTCTGCAGGAGTGAGACGTGAGAGAAAAAAGCACAAGGGCAAATCTTACCATCCTCAGGAGATCGTTGGGAGAGTACTGCTCCAACACCCGAATCAGAAGCGTCCACCTCCACCAAGCACTGCAGCTTCAGGTCCACCTGAGTAAGGACTCGGGCCGAGGCGAACTCCCTCTTGAGCTTCTCAAACGCTCCGGCTGCCTCCTTACTCCAGCAAAACGGGGTCTTAGGGGAGGTAAGAGCAGTCAAAGGACGGGCAATATTACCAAAATTGGGCACGAACCTCCTATAAAAGTTAGCAAACCCCAGGAAACCTTGAAGCTGCTTTCTGGAGGGGGGTGCAGGCCAATCCACAACCGCCTTGACCTTGGCAGGGTCAGGGAGCACCTGGTTCCGAGCAATAATAAATCCAAGGAAGGAGGTTTGATCAGTGTGGAACTCACATTTTTCGGCCTTGACGAACAGCTGGTTCTCCAGGAGGCGCTGTAGTACCCTGCGGACATGCACCCGATGTTCCTCTAGTGTGCGGGAGAAGATGAGAATATCATCAAGATAAACAAAAACAAACGAGTTCAGAAAATCCCGTAGTACATCATTTATCAAACGCTGGAAGACGGCTGGAGCGTTAGTTAACCCAAACGGCATTACCAGGTACTCAAAATGACCGCTGGGGGTCCAAAAAGCCGTCTTCCACTCATCTCCTTCCCTAATGCGCACTAGATGGTAGGCATTCCTAAGGTCCAGTTTAGTAAACCAGGATGCCCCCTGGAGGGAGTCAAAAGCAGTGTTCATCAAGGGCAGAGTATAGTCCCCGGAAATCGATGCAGGGGCGTAGTGAACCGTCCTTTTTTCCAACAAAAAAAAATCCAGCTCCCACTGCCGAAGACGACGGGCGGATGATACCAGAGGCCAAGGACTCCTTGATGTACGTGTCCATGGCCTCGCGCTCCGGGGCTGATAGGCTGTAAAGGCGGCTAGCAGGAAGAGGGGCCCCAGCCTTCAGATTGATGGCGCAGTCATACGGACGATGGGGGGGGTAAGGACAACGCCCGAGACTTGCTAAACACTTGCCCCAAATCGTGATAAACCTCTGGCACCTTAGACAAATCCGGTGGGGATGAATCAGGCAGAGGCACCTTAACGGATGGGGCGCACGCCGCTGATTGGAGGCAGGCACTAAGGCAAAACGTACTCCATGCCGTTACTCTCCCAGCTTGCCAGTCAATGGTGGGGTTATGTAGGCGCAGCCAGGGGTACCCCAGAATAACGGGCGAAGAAGAAACGGGCAGCACTAGAAACTGAATTTCCTCCCTGTGATTCCCTGATACAATAATTGACACGGGGGCCGTCTGATGGTCAATGGTGGTCAAAGATGCTTTAGACAGGGTGATCAGTTTAACAGGGGGTTCTAGAGTCTGACAGCTAAGGCCCATTCGGGTTGCCAGGTCTCTAGAAATGAAATTTTGCTCAGCTCCAGAATCTACTAACGCTAGTGTGGAGTGTTCTGTATGTGTATGGATAAGTCTGAGAGGTAAACGACAACAAGTAAGGGGTTCTTCTGAGTTCTTGCCCGTGAATCCCCCTACTGCGATCCATGGGCCTTCCCTTTTAACTTATTGGGACATTCGAACACCCCATGTGACTCTTTCCCACAATAGAAACAAAGGCCCTGATCCCTGCGGTGTTGTTTCTCAGCTGCTGACACTTTAGACCTGCCAATGATCATGGCTTCCTGATCCGGGGATTCCTCTGGCGCGGGTAAAGTGAGAAGAGGAGAGTTAGGGATGCGAGGGCGGGGTTTAACCGAACGGGAAGTAGCACGCCGTTCAGCCGCCCGCTCCCTTAATCTGCTATCAAGACTAACCGCTAGGGCAATCAAATCCCGCAAATTGTCTGGTTTGTCCCGTGCCGCTAACTCATCCTTTAGCTCGTCGTTAAGACTACGTAGGAAAATACCACATAGCGATGGCTCCCCCCACCCAATCTCTGCAGCCAGGACCCGGAAGTCAATAGCGTAATCAGCAGCTGATCTCTTTCCCTGCTGTAAGCTCAGAAACCGTTCTGTCAACACCTCACCCCTATCAGTATGATCAAACACAGACATAAACTCTGACACAAACTCCTGGTAAGAAAGCAGGGGATAGCTTGGTTTTGCCATGATCGAATACGCCCAGTCTAAGGCTCTTCCTGCCAGCAAATTTATGACATAGCCAATCTGACTAGAATCGTGAGTGAAATCCCCCGGAACGCACAGAAAAACTGACTCACATTGTAACAGGAATCCTCGGGCTTCCCCGAGTTTTCCGCTGAGCCGGGCAGGTGTAGGAATAGGGGTGAGGCGAGAGGATGAGGAGGTGTTAGCTTGTCCTGACGCTAAGCCTGCAGGGGCTGAGATATTTGCGGTCAGGGGAAACGTCTGGTGTCCTTCCAGACAATCCAGCCGACCATTAATTAAGGTAAGTTGATTTAAGATCACTGTCTGCTGGTGAGCTAGTAAATCTACCCGGGCGCTAAGAGTGTTGATTAGGTGCGACAGTGAGCTGTCCGCTGGGTCAATGTGACGGAGTCGTACTGACATGGTTTAGGACCCAGGAGACAGACACTGACACGGGCAGATAGTGACAATAATCTTTATTTAAGAGTGAGGGTGTGTAGTGCGAGTGTGAGTGCGTGGATTGAGTTCTGGTCACTGGAGCTGAGCGCCCTGGACGGAGACCCGGCAACCCTGGAACATATAAGCAGAAACAATTACTTTTGTCCCACACTTGTGACAAGCTACAAGTAGCGAGGCTTACTTGGGTGCAGCACAGGCTTCGTCCTGCTGAGATCCAGCGGCCGTGCAACGTGGAGGTGAAGGTGTCCGTAAACGTGCTGGAGATACCACCCGTGGCTGTGACGAGGGTAGTCCTTCTGTTGATGCCGGCTGTGACTCCACAGACCGGGACGATGATAATCCAGACGATGACGAGGTGAGTGATTCCACAGAACGTGGTGATGATGATATAGCTGATGCTGTACACAGTGACTCCACTGATAGCGGTGGCCAATACTCCTGCAACTGATATAACAACAGTTCTGGGATTTGAGGAGCAAGACGTACCGGTAGACGTGGTGGTAGCGAAGCGCTACGTGTGCGTGTTGGCGTTACCCCGTCAGCTGGGAACACAGGTCCGCCGCCAAGGAGGTCCACCTGTGCACAGGGGTATAGACAAGGGGTTGAGTAACAGATTGTTCTCTTACTTGGCTGACTCTGATGAGAGGTCCTTGAAGAAGCAAGAGAAGTTCTCGACGAGGCAAGAGAAGTTCCAGACGAGACAAGAGAGAATCCTGACGAGGCCAGAGAGTGGAGTTCAGGCTCATTCTCCGACGAGGAGGACAGACGACTCCGTGCCGGGCTGTCAGCGACGCTGGCTTTTAACAGCCGTTGATTACCACCTGTTGGTCTGTGCGGAGCTGGAGTTGATGATGCCAATGACGGCCCAGAGGCCGCCATGACAATCTCATCATATTAAGATGGGTTTTGTACTGACCAAAGCCTGTGTGTGTGAGTCAAAATGCACACTGTTAAGTTTAATGTTTATTTGAAAGGGACATTACATAATAATGAACATTAATACAAGTGTAAGTATGCCAGATTTAGCAATGCTGTTAATTTGCATCTGTAGTCCCCTAATCGTCGGCCTCCGTCAGTCTATGATGACCATGGAAGAGAATCCTAAACGTCTACTCTGCTGGAACAGCACCGCCTGTGGCTGAACAGGCCGATGCCCGAATGGCAGTCCCTGTCACACAGGTTGCACTTGTGGGTGGTCTCCATGCTGCTGGGTCTGTGGCGGTTCTTCCTGCGGGTCCTTTTTTCATCTGCTGCAGCAGTCAGTCTCTCTTCACCCGCCTTGAGCTGTCTGGTCAGGATGCCTCTCCATTTGGAGCGGTCCGTTGCAAGGTCCTCCCAGCGCTCTGTGTTGATCTCCAGGGCCTTCATGTCTCTCTTGCAGACGTCTCTAAAGCGCAGCTGTGGGCGGCCAACGTCTCTCCTGCCAGTTGCCAGCTCTCCGTAGAGGACGTCTTTGGGGATTCTGCCATCCTCCATATGGTGAACGTGGCCTAGCCAGCGGAGCCTGCGCTGCCTGAGTAGAGTGAACATGGAGGGAAGGCCGGCGCGGGACAGAACTTCTGTGTTGGGCACTTTGTCCTGCCAGGATATGTCCAGGATGTGGCGAATGCAGCGCAAGTGGAAGGAGTTCAGTCTCTTTTCCTGCCGGGTGTATGTTGTCCACATCTCACTCCCATAGAGCAGTGTGCTGATGACGCAGGCATTGTACACTGCCACCTTCGTCTTGACAGAGAGTTTGGGATTCTCCCACACTCGTGTGGTGAGGCGAGCGAGTGTGAAGGCTGATTTTCCAATCCTCTTGTTGATCTCTGTATCAAGGGAGAGGTTGTTGCTGATTGTGGACCCCAGGTACGTGAACTGATTCACGACCTCCAGCTCGTAGTCGTCGATGGTGATGGTTGGTGGTGCTTCCGTGCCTTGCGCCAAGACGTTAGTCTTCTTCAGGCTGATGGTAAGCCCGAAGTCATTGCATGCCTGGGAGAAGCGGTCCATCAGGGTCTGAAGCTCCTGCTGTGTGTGGGTTGCGACTGCAGCGTCGTCTGCGAACAGCATGTCTCTGATTAGAGCCTCGTGTACTTTGGTTCTGGCTTTCAGGCGGTTGAGGTTGAAAAGCCTGCCGTCAGATCTTGTGTGCAGGTAGATTCCCTGTTGCTGTGCTGAAGGCATGCCTCAGGAGCATAGCAAAGAAAATCCCAAAGAGGGTTGGCGCAAGTACACAGTCCTGTTTCACTCCACTGCGTATGTTGAATGGCTCTGAGACGTTGCCATCATGCTGCACTATCCCCTGCATGTTGGTTTGAAACGATTCGATGAGGCTTTGCAACTTTGGTGGGCATCCTATCTTTGGCAGGATCTTGAAAAGGCCCTCTCTGCTGACCAGATCGAACGCTTTGGTGAGGTCGATGAAGGCGACGTACAGGGGCATGTTCTGTTCTCTGCATTTCTCCTGGAGTTGGTGGATGGAGAATATCATGTCTACCGTCGATCGCTCAGCGCGGAAGCCACACTGAGACTCGGGGTAGACACGTTGGGCAAGCTTCTGTAGACGAACGAGAACAACTTGTGCGTAGACTTTGCCAACAACGCTGAGGAGGGAGATGCCCCTGTAGTTGTTGCAGTCGCTTCTCTCCCTTTTGTTTTTGTAGAGGGTGATGATCTTGGCATCCCTCATGTCCTGTGGTACGGCACCTTCCTTCCAACACTGGCAGAGGACGTCATGCAATGGCAGCAGTAGGGCGGTCTTGCAGTGCTTGATCAGGTCGGGGGGTATGCCGTCGTTGCCGGGTGCCTTGCCAGCAGCCAAGCTATCAATGGCCTTGCTGAGTTCGTCGATGGTTGGCTCGGCGTCAAGTTCATCCATGGATGGCAGGCAGTCGATGGCATCAAGGGCTGACGGTGTCACGGTATTCTGTCTGGAGTAGAGGTCGGAGTAGTGTTCCACCCATCTCTCCATCTGCTTGTTCTTTTCTGTGATCATCTCCCCAGTGGAGGATTTGAGGGGGGCCGTCTTGCTCTGAGCCGGACCAAGTGCTTTCTTGATGCCATCGTACATACCACGGATGTTCCCTGTTATGGCAGCGGTTTGAATGTCTTGGCTGAGCTGAGTCCAATACTTGTTGTCACAGCGCCTAGCAGTCTGCTGAACTTTGCTTCTCGCAGCCCTGAGAATCTGGAGATTCTTCTCGTTTGGGTACTTCTTGTACTCAGCAAGTGCTGAGCACTTGGCTTCAATGACGGGGGTCATCTCGGTCAACTTGGCATCAAACCAGTCCTGTGACTTCAAGGCCTTCCTCCCAAAGGTAGCCAAGGCTGTGCGGTGGATGGTGTTTCGCAGCTCTTCCCACTTCTGCTTTGCAGATTCTCCTTCTTGTGGTACACCAAGTTCCTTCTCAAAGGTGGAGGCAAACTACTCAACAAGTTCTGGTTGAGCCATCTTGCTGGTGTCAATCCGTGCCTTTCCAGGCTGTCTAACACGATGGAATTTCTTCAGCTGCAGCTTGACCTTGCAACACACCAATGAATGGTCTGTGACGCAATCTGCACTCTGGAACGAACGGGTGATTAGCACGTTCTTCAGTGAGGTGCGCCTGGTCAGGATCAAGTCCAGCTGGTGCCAGTGCTTTGAGCGCGGATGTTGCCAGGAAACCTTGTGTTGGGGCTTGGTCTTGAAGAACGAGTTTGTGATGCACAGATCGTGATATGTGCAGAACTCGAGCAGCCGCTGTCCGTTGTCGTTCATTCTGCCCACGCCAAAAGGTCCACGATAGGAGGGCCAGGAGTCGTGGTCAGCACCCACTCTGGCATTGAAGTCTCCAAGGAGAATGAATTGTTCAGAGTTGGGGATGATCCTGACAGTTGTTGCGAGATTCTCGTAGAACTCATCTTTTGCCTCTGGTGTGGCTGTCTGTGTTGGGGCATACGCACTGACGAGGGTGACTGGGCCTTGAGTGGTGTTCAGGCGGAGGGTGAGGAGTTGTGCAGAGCCAGTGCTGCCCGGTTCCACCATCTTCAGCAAGGTGTTCTTCACTGCAAAGCCCACTCCGTGTTCCCTGTGTTCGTCACTGCCCTTTCCCTGCCAGTAGAACGTGTAGTCCTTCTCTCTCAGTGTGCCTGCGTCAGCCAACCGTGTTTCCTGGAGAGTGGCGATATCCACTCCCAGTCTCTTCAGCTCATTATTGATGATGGCAGTCTTCCTGGTGTCGTTGATGTCCTTGAGGTTAGCAGCGAGTCCTGTCATCATAGTGCGGACGTTCCAAGTTCCCAGTTTTAGAGTTGGTCTCTTTTGTTTTATTGTCTTGCCTGCTGTTTGGACTTCTCCTCATCCCCATGCACCCAGTGAGGAAAGCAAGCTGTGGCAGGACAACACCTTATTGGCTGGGGGCTGCCCAGGTTGAGGTGGGCGGTAGCTGTCCAGTGAGATCCGATGATCCCTCCTACCGTCGGGAACAACCCCTGGCGCCACGCTGTACGCCAAATGAGCGGTGGCTTATAACCGGTAACTGTCATTCCCCGTGTTTTGTCTACGCCAAAGGCGAAGCTGGAGTGTCCTCTCCAGTGATCCGGTGTTCTACCTTCCAGCGTTGGGCGTTGGTAGGATTCAAGCCTGGGCAGGAAGATATGGAGGACAAGATGTTGCCCATGCAGCATGTCCCCCCTCTCCACGTCACTGATGAATCCAAAGGAACAGCAGGGCTGCTACAGTTTGGCACCAGCGCCATTGCAGGAGCTGCCAGAACGATGTTGAGCACAACATAGAACTGCCTTAGGGGCTCCGACTCCGGATTTTTCCTCAGGGTTGATTCCTGAAGCCTTTCCCGTGACCGGGTATGCCGCAAGGCAGCGGAGGTTTGAAATCAGGGTTTACTTGTAGTCCCCTGGCGGGTCACAAAAACACAAAAACAAACAATCGTACACAAGAAGAACATCTGCAATAAACTGTACAAAGTGGATATGCTAAAGTGCAAGAGTTAAGGTGCTACAAAACAAAACATTCAAACGTCACACGAATGAAGTGCTGTGCATGCATACACACACATGCACCCAAGCACCTCACAGCAACAAGAAACAACAGCAACAGACAAGAGGCGGGACATATGTGTGTGAGGCATTGGTACATATATATGTGTGCATGCCACAGAGCAACCACTAGTTATGGGTACAATTTTGGTTATTTAAAAGCCAATTTTTACAATGCATCTTAAAAGTGTTTAGTGTGGCACATTCTCTGATTGCAGGTGGAATGCTATTCCAGATCTTAGTGCCCCTCACTGATAGCACAGATTGAGCAAATATGGTGCATTTGTGGGGGACCTCACAGTCTCCTCTAATGATTGGGGGGGGGGGTGCATAGCCATTTAATATTTTATAAATAGACCAAGCAAATTTGAGAGTGTTTTAATTTTCAAAAGACAGAAGATTGTATTTCTTGTAAATGCTACAGCAATGATATGTGGGATCTTTCTTATCAAAAATTTTTATAGCTTTTTGTATAAAGATTCAATGGGTTTGATTACACAGGGTTACAAAAATAATTTTTTGTAAGTTGTCTGTGTTTTTTCTATTGATTTAAGACAATGTTGCACCGCTGAATCCGAAAATGACATTCGTTTCTCTCGATCAGGTGCTAAGCAAAAACCTGTACTTATTTAGTACTTACTTAGTACTGTGCATGTACTGTGCATGTATTTACCTTTATATAAAGGTAAGCACATGTAAATTGAATGTTATGTCATCATTGTTCAAAATTCTTAGACTTTCAAGACATAAAAAAGAATTTTGCATCATATAAAACAAAAATACCCGTACATGTAAACAAAAACGTATAAAATAACATGTGGCCATAATTCAAAAAGTTGAGAAAAAATCAATGTGATTTTTTGATTCAGCACATCAAAATTGTCCAAAATCAGCTAAAAAAAACTTTGACAATAAATTTGGTGTTGACCAGTGTTATAGTTATACCAGTGAGTGACCAGATGTTAACCCTTTAAATAGCCAGATTTTCACATGGCCTCAGTGGCACAGTGCAGCAACTGTGCCTGTCAACTGATTCTGATATCCCCAGCTGTACTGAGGATTTGTACTTATCTGCCAGTTCAGAAGGTGGCAGGCACGCGTTGCAGCATTGTACCGAGACAAATTCCTAGTTTGTGTACTACATGAACAATGGCAATAAACCTGATTCTGATTCTGATTCTGATTCTGGAGGAATCATGGCTGACATGGAATACACCAAAGAAGAAGAAATCCTTATTCTTGTTCTTTTCCTTGTTTGAGCTCAGAAAGCAGATATGGCGGCCATCGTCGTCATGTATCGTCAGATAAAACTGCTTCATACACAAAAAATAGACACGGAATACAAACGAAATTGACGTGGGATAATCATAAGACTTTGTAGATGTGAGAGAGAGTGCAAATGACCAACAGAACACAAAGTAATGACCATGATGGACGAAAACGGACCGACCATGCCAGCCAGCAAGCCCCCTTTGTCAACAGTAAGTGACAAATTTCTTTGTTTCTTTACATTGTTCTGATTTTGTGGTTCATATACTTTGAAGATAAGATAACAAAATACCCCTGTAGAAAAAAAACAGTGTCAAAAAACTGAACCATTCTTTGTGTAAATATGTCCAAAGTCCACTTTTGACAGAGTTATGTAATTTATATAGCTGCCATGACATTATGCAAATTAGATGCATAAATTTATTCCTATCTAAAACTTTGGATCATATTCTACATCTTTCTAATTGACAGTAAGCCAGTGTCTCTTGCAACTTTCAAGTTATAGCCTTGGAAATCTGAACTATTTTATTGACAAAAAATCTTTACCACTCTTGACCACTAGGGGTTATGGTGCCAAACGGCGCCTGGGACAGTTAACACAGTAATCATTGTGTGAGAAGGCCATTGCAGGCAAAAACATTTTGGCCACACTACCTGTCAGCGATGGTCTAATTTGTTTCAAATTTCTTTGTTCAAAATTGATTATGGTTGAAATTTTTTTGATGTGGTTTTTAAAGGTTAATGATGAGTAAAAAATCATGTCAAGGTACTTAAATTCCTTGACTAGTTGCTTTTAAGAAAATGTTTGCATTTGTAATATTTGACCATTGTTCGGTAAACATGCAAACAGTTTTTTTTTAGTGTTTCGTAGGAGACATGAATTATTGAGCCAGTCATGGATTGTCATCTCTGTTGAAAGAATACAGGCGGCTTATTGTTTGTTTTTTGCAGGTGTTAATATTACCGTCATCTGCATACATTTGTATATGAATGTTTTTGCCTGCATGTGGTAAATCATATATGTATAAAGAGAATAATATTGGTCCAAGTATGGAGCCTTGTGGGACAAACATTTGACATTTCAAATATGGTGATTTGATACTGTTGACCATTACACGTTGCTGTCTGTCCGTTAAATAGGATTTCATCTATTTGATAGCATGTTCTGAAAAATTAAACTGAGTAAGTTTGGTTAAAAGGATGTTGTGGTCAACGGCGTCAAACGCCTTCCTCATATCTAAAAACACAGCACCTACACAATTGCACTTATCTTAGAAAGACTTAGTTTTCTCTAAAAACAAGCTTATTGCAGACTCTATTGAATGGTGGGCATGGAACCCAAACTGTAGGTGATGCAGTGGGGTGTTCCCATAATTCAGATGTTCACATAATAGTGTGGTCAACCATGTTTCAGTTATTTTGGAGATTACAAGTAAGATGCTGATTGGTCTGTAGTTGTTTCTTACCTTCCAAGCAGTTGGGAGGACAGCATTTTTGATTGACAGATTGATTAAATCAAACCAAATCAAATCAAATCAACTTTTATTGTCATGTTGCTGTAGATACAACTGTAGTGCAGGCAAGATTAAATTACGTTTCTCTAGGCATCCATATAAGTAAAAAGAACATAATTTAAGACACACTCACACACCCCCTCACTCCTCACCCCAACACAGCCATTCACACATCCCTGAGACACACTTGAAACTAACTAGAACTATATACATATAATATACATAATGTCCATAAGGTGCAGTAGTATGTATGAAAGATTCCGGATCAACTGTTCAGCATCCTAACAGCTTGTGGAAGGAAGCTGTTAATCAGTCTGGTGGTTCTGCCCCTGATGCTCTGGAATTGTTTGCCAGATGGCAGCAGTTCAAAGTGTTTATGCAGAGGGTGAGAGTGGTCCTTGACAATGTTCAGTGCCCTGCTCCTACAACAGCTCTGAAAAAGTTCATGGACAGAAGGGAGGGAAACTCCAATTACCCTCTCAGCTCCCTTAACTATCCTCTGCAGGGCTTTTTTGTCTGTCATACTGTACTGCAGCTGGAGTACTATGCTGCAATGCAGTACGTCAGAACACTCTCCACCACACCTCTGTAGAAGGTCCTGAGGATGCAGATGGGGAGAGAGGCTTGTTTGAGTTTCCTCAAGAAGTGCAGTCTCTGCCGGGCCCGCTTCCTGATCCCCAAGGAATTCTTGCTCCAGGTCAGGTCCTGCAAGACCTGCATTCCGAGGAACTTGTTCTCCACTCTCTCCACCAAACAGCTGCTGATGCTGAGAGGAATGTGTTCAGGCCGTGACCGCCCGATGTTGATAATCATCTCCTTCCTTTTGTCCACGTTGAGCACCAGATTGTTCTCCCTGCACCAGCCCTCCAGGTCTCTAACTTCTTCCCTGTACATTGATTCCTCATCCCTCTGAATAAGTCCCACCACTGTGGTGTCGTCCGCAAACTTAATAATCTGATTCCCCTCGTGTCTGGATAAACAGTCGTGTTAGAAGTGTAAACAACAGTGGACTGAGTATGCAGCCTTCAGGGGATCCAGTGCTCAGCGTGATAGAGTTGGAGATGTTGTTTCCAACACAGAGAGACTGAGGTCTCTCGGTCAGGAAGTCCAGGATCCAGAGACACGTGGCGGTGTTCAGACCGAGAAGGAGTAATTTCTCCATCAGTCTCTGGGGAATAATGGTTTTGAATGCTGAACTGAAATCAATGTACAGGAGTCTGGCATAGGTGTCTTTCTGATCCAGGTGGGTGATGACAGAGTGCAGGGTGGTGACTATAGCATCTTCCGTGGAGCGATTTGAATGATATGCAAACTGGAGCGGGTCATGTGATGCAGGGAGGCAGGATGTGATGTGTGGTTTGACAAGCCGTTCAAAACACTTCATCACAATTGGTGTCAGTACGACAGGACGATAGTCATTCAGACAGGACACAACTGGTTTCTTTGCCACCGGTCCTATGGTAGAAGTCTTAAAGCATCTGGGAACGATGGCCTGACTCAGGGAGATGTTATAAATGTCAGTCAGAACATCCGCCAACTCACTCTCGCAGACTTGGAGCACACGTCCCAAGGATGTTGTCTGGACCTGCAGCTTTATGTGGGTTAACCCTAATTAGGGTCCTCCGTGTGTCCGCTGCATTGATGGTGATATCTGGCCCAACAGATGGTGGAGATGGGACAGCCCTCCCTCTGATTGTCGGGGTTGATGCTTCAAAACATGCAAAGAAGTTGTTGAGTCTGTCTGGAAGCGAAGA
This sequence comes from Pholidichthys leucotaenia, assembly GCA_020510985.1. NCBI lineage: Eukaryota > Metazoa > Chordata > Actinopteri > Cichliformes > Pholidichthyidae > Pholidichthys > Pholidichthys leucotaenia. The sequence goes on from CM035836.1 coordinate 266,331,855, forward strand.
GTCATCATCATCGACCCCCTGCCTAGACTTATAATCTGTCAGCACCCGAACTCCCTGCCACATCTGTTTGTTGTTCACTGTGTCACAGAGGTGTCCCTGGATTTTCTCTGCATAGGCGCGTTTCGCTATCTTAATTCCCTTTGGGAGCGCAGACCTGGCTAAACGGAGGGTGATCCTGTCCTTCGCTCTGAAGGCTGCATCTCTGGCTGTGAGCAGCGAGCACACCTCTGCAGTCATCCAGGGTTTATAGTCGTGCCGTGCAATGAAAGTCTTCACTATAGTGACATCCTCTGTGTACTTCACGATGTAGCTGGTGACCGTTTCAGCGTACTCCTCCATATCTGTCCTGTCTCCCTGGGAGGCTGCTATTTTGAAAACCTCCCAGTCTGTGTGCAGAAAACAGCCCTGAAGTGCCGAGGCTGCACCCTCTGGCCACGTCCTGATTTGTTTCTCTACTGGCCTGCTGCGCTTCAGTAAGGGTTTGTAGGCAGGTACCAGCATCACGGATTGGTGGTCAGAATGGCCGAGGTGGTGAGATGTTGCCTTATATGCATCTGGGAAGTTTGTATACACCAAATCCAACATATTCTCTCCTCTGGTCTTAAAGTCCACGCATTGTTTGAACTTGGGGAGCACAGTCTTTAAACTGGTGTGATTAAAATCCCCTGCAACTACCACAAAACTGTCCGGGTGTGAAGTTTGAAATTCACTGATAGCGTCGTGCAGCTCTCCGAGTGCCTCGTTAGCATTAGCTTTAGCATTAGCGCTAGGAGCTATGTAAACAGCAGCTACAAACACGTTGGTGAATTCCCTCGGCAGGTAGAATGGCCGGCAATTCACGATAACGAACTCCGCCAATGGAGAGCAGTGTTTAGTTGCTAATGTGGCGTTAACACACCACTTCTTGTTAAAATAGGTACATACACCCCCCCCCCCCCCGCCCAGCTCTTACCAGAGATGGCAGCCTCCCTGTCCGCCCGGAACGATGTCATCCCTTCCAGCTGAATGGCCGCGTCCGGGATGTTGTCGTGGAGCCATGTCTCCGTGAATGCAAATACACAGCAGTCCCTCCACTCTCTCCGGGTTTCTCTCAGCAGACGCAGCTCGTCCAGCTTGTTGTCAAGGGAGTGGACATTGGAAAGTAGGAGCGACGGTACTGCTGGTCTGGAGGGGTTAGCATTTAGCCTAGCATGAATCCCGGCTCTCTTTCCTCTCCTTTGTTTGCGTCTGCGCCGCTTACGCTTCCTCCTCTCCCGGGTAGCTGCCAGCGAAACCTCCGATAGTATTCCATGCTGGCCTAGAATGTCCAAGTCACACCCGAGCGCCACAATTCTTGTAGCGTGCAATACCTTGATGCTTAATAAGGTCTCATGGTTGTAAGTTTTACAGACTGTACGTCCGGGATGATTAAAATACTCAAAACTCTCACACTCACTGATGCCTAGAGGGGCATCAGCGTCCATGCGCGCCTCCATCAGCTGTTAACATGAGTTAACTGTTAACATGAGCAACTGGACAAATGAGAGATTTTTTTAAATTTTATTTTAAAAAATTGGTGTTCAGACCATATTCATCCATTTTGAGCTATTCAATGAGATGATGATATTTGCAACTTCCTTTTCAGTTACTTCTAATATATCAAAAACTGGATGTGAGGGGTTAATAGGACTAGAATTATCATCAGGCGGATTAAATGAATTGGATATTTCTAGCACAGAGAGCTACTCTGTTACTACTGATTGGAGGCTCAGGGGTTCGATTCCCGCTCTGTCTGCAGTCTGCATGTCAAAGTGTCCTTGAACAAGACACTGAACCCCTAGTTGCTCCTGGTGGTGCAGGCCAGCACCTGTGTGTGGCAGCTCTGCCACCATCGGTGTGTAAATGAGTGGATAGCAGGATCTGTAAAGCAATTTGGTCATATAGAGATGAAAAAACGTGTTATATAAGTGAACGCCATTTACCATTTATGAAAAAGTTATTAAACTCTGTAGCAATAACTGTGGGATTCTGTACCAATTTGTTCTTAATATTAAGTTCCATGTCTCCATCTTTGTTGCTCTGTTTATTAGTCAGTTTGTTAATTTATTCAAATTTTTTCCCATCTCCTTTTGCATTTTCAATAATGGCTAAAAAAAAGTTTGCCTTCGCCTTCCTCAGAGTTTGTGTTACCTTAATTCTAGCAGACGTAAATTTTTGTCTGTCTGTTGTTAAACCAGTTTTTACAGCTATTTTAAGAAGTTTATCTCTGGTCTTCATTAGTTGTAGACATCTGGAGTTGAGCCATGGTAAGTTGATTCTTCCTCTGTTATTTCCCTTTTTTTTCGAAAATGCTGCGATAACCTTTGATTTTCAATATAAAAAATTCATTGCTGTGATTTATGTCATTTGAGGAGGTGATTTCCTTCCATTCAATTTCATTTCCTTCCATTGTTATGTTTTGTTATTGGTTTATTGGTATTATATAATTTACTATCCTACCTGATGACTTCTTAAATGGATTTGAAAGCTGTTCCGTGGAAGTTTTCTTGTTGCTAGTATTATATTGTGGTCAGACAGTCCTGTTAAAAGGTTATAACTCTGGGAGATTATTTCAGGTCTATTTGTAAAAAAGTAAATCTGCTTTGGTTATTGCCGGTCGAGCCTCCTAGCGAGGCTAAAGAGACAACCGCATAGACCGCTGCTACTGAGCATTTTTCTCTCCAACGCCAGAAGCATCGTCCATAAGATGGATGATCTAGAGCTACAGCTGGCAACTAATAAAACTGTGAGAGACTGCTGTGTGCTGTTGTTAACGGAAAGCTGGCTCCACCTGCTGATCACCGATGCTGTTGTACAGCTGCCGGGGCGCACACTTCACAGATTGGACCGAACAGCAGAATCCGGTAAAAAAAGAGGAGGCGGCCTCTGCATTTTTCTTCACAACACTTGGACTAATCACAGCAGTATTATTAACACTTACTGTTCTCCTGATCTAGAGACAATGTCAGTCTTATGTCGGCCATTTTATCTTCCTCGAGAGCTGAGCGTGATCATTTTAACAGCCGTCTATATTCCCCCTGAAGCAAATACTAAAGCTGCCCTTATTCATTTGTACAGTGTAATAAATAAACAGCAGCAGGCCTATCCCGAGGGTGTTCACATTATAGCTGGTGATTTTAATCAAGCATGCTTGAAAACTGTGCTGCCTAATTTCACACAGTATGTGAAATGTGCCACTAGGGGAAAGAATTGTCTTGATCGGGTGTATTCGAACCTGAAGCATGCTTACAGAGCTGTGCCGTGTCCACATCTTGGCCTGTCAGACCATCTATCATTGCTCCTCATCCCAGCATACACCCCCGTCAGGAGAACTGCTAGACCTACTATAAAGAACATCACAACATGGCCTGAGGGAGCTCTTTCTCAGCTGCAGGACTGTTTTTCAAACACGCTATGGGATTTATTCAAGAATGAGGATCTGGAAATGTACACACAGACTGTATTACACTACATTATCTTCTGTATCAATCAGGTGACTGTGGAAAAACGCATCAGGGTTTTTCCTAACCAGAAGCCTTGGATGACAAAAGAAGTCCAGGCACTCCTCAGAGCTCGTGATACAGCCTTCAGGTCAGGGGATACAGATCTGTATAGCACTGCCCGGGCTAATCTGAAGAAAGGCATTAAGGAGGCTAAACAGACCTGTAAGAAGAAAGTTGACGACCAAACAAACAGCTGGTGATAAACCCCAACCAACAGGTCCCGGGCACCAACCTCCCAAGGAGACAGTGGTCTACACTCAATCGCTTCAGGACTGGACATGGCCCCTGCTTGGCCAGCCTTCACAGATGGGGCAGTAGCCCTAGCCCACTGTGCGCATGTGGAGAGGAGCAAACAATGGAACACATCATAGAGGCTTGCCCGCTCCAAAGACTGGAAGGAGGATTACACACCCTCCATACAGCAAACCAGGAGGCAACTGCTTGGCTTAAGGACTTTGCATTCGCTAAATAAAAATAAATAATAAATTGTACACATATGCCTGCATACCTGTTCATCCCACAAACATTATAGCGAAGTTTGCAGATGACACAACAGTAGTGGTGCTCATATTAGGAGGAGATGGGTCTGCATACAGAGATGAGGTCCAGAAACTGGTGAGATGGTGCTCAGATAATAATCTGCTACTGAATACAAAAAACCCCAAAAGAACTCATTATTGATTTTAGGAAGCATAGCAGTGAACCGCCTCCTCTGTATATAGGCAAGGAGCGTGTGGAGAGGGTGGAGGCTTTTAAGTTTTTGGGTGTTCATATTTCTCACAACCTTACCTGGGCAGTTAACACCATAGCTACGATAAAAAAAGGCTCAACAACGTCTACACTTTCTGAGGCTCTTCAAGAAGAAGGGCCTGAATGCACAGTTGCTGGTTTTATTTTATCGCTCTGCTATTGAGAGCATTCTGTCATATGGCGTCACGGTTTGGTATGAGAGCTGTTCAGCTGCAGATCGCAAAGCCTTCCAGAGAGTGATCGAGACTGCACAAAAAATCACTGGCTGTTCTCTCCCTTCTCTGGAAGAGATTTCCAGGTCTCGGTACCTCAACAGAGCTACTGCCATCATTAAAGACTGTGCTCATCCAGTCCATGACTTCTTTCACCTGCTCCCCTCAGGAAAGCGGTACAGATCCCATAAAACCCGGACTACCAGGTTTAATCATAGTTTTTTTCCCAGCAGCAGAACGTATTTTGAACGGATTTATGTAACACGCACAGACTGCTGATATTTTTTTGTTATTTTAGGTTATTTTGTAGCAACAACCCTGTGTGCATAAGCTGGTCTTTTGTATTTATCGCTCAGTATGTTTTTCATTATTGCTATGTATATATTGTATTCAACTTTTAGGTAATTTTTTTTCAAGCATTATTTATTGTTGTAATCATAAGAATGTTAAATGAATGAGTGAACTGTGAGTGTGATAGTTTGTTTATAGTTTGTTTTTAGGGAGCAGCATCTCAATTTCGTTGCATTGTTCATTAACAATGGAATGACAAAAAGGCACTTTGACTTTGACTTTGACTGGCTTGTGACTCTGGTTGGTTTATCTGTTAATTGAGTATGGTTATAGTGATCTGTAATTATATTTAGATTTTTTTCTGTCTGTTTTGTTAACCCAGTTTATATTAAAAGCACCCAATAAGATTAATTCATTTTTAGGATTGCACTGATTAAGAAGCGCTTTGAATTGGTCATGAAAATCTACTTTAGAGGAGGGTTTGAGGTATAAACAAACAACAGAGAAGGTAATACTGGCTGACAACTTAATGTTAATTCCTACACATTCTAGACTTAGATCTTTTGACCATTCAATCTGATTACATTTTAAGGTGTTTTTAACATATAGTAAAACTCCACCTTTTTCTTGCTCCCTGTTTTTCCCATACACATTATAGCAGTGGGACAGTGTTGGCCTAATGGTTAGGGGTGTGAACTGGACCGGCAGGATCAGATCTGGGTGGGACAGATAATATAGCAGTGGTTGCCCCACCTTCCTTAACCCCACTGTGGTGCTCTTAAGCAAGACCCTTAACCCCAACTGCTCAAATGGAGCTGCTCAGTGGCCACAGGTCAGTCTGTGGTTGGACTGGGCAGCTTCCAGGTGTGAATGTGTAACTGTGTCAGTGTGAACAGGGCATCCTTGAAAAAGAGACGTTGCCTCTCAATGGAACCACCCTGTATAAATAAAGGTTAAATAAAATAAATAGCCAGCCACTACTATGAAATAACAATCAATGCTTGACTAACAAATTTAGCTACAATCAACAAGTTGATTTTTAAGCTAACTAACAAATAACAGTGAAACATGGCGGGTCAACGAACAACCGACCGATTTACCCAACTGGATGATCTTCAAGCAACATTGGAAGGATGGACTTCTAGCTTCACAACACGAGTCAAGAAAACACAGCCCGAAGATCTGAAGGAACTCACTGAATAACTTTTGGATGATTACGCAGAAAACCCACCAAAAGGGAAGACTCTCCCCAGTGCACTGAGAAAGTTCGTAATAGCTTAGTTGCTAGATTAAAAGTAGCTGAAGTTAAAGCGTTATGCGTCGAGAATGAGCTAAGGAATCAACAAGCAATGACCATCTCTCTCCAGGAAGAGAAAAAAATCACTAAGGAAGAAACCGGAACCATCTCAAGCAGAAAACGACAATACTCAAGCTAAACTTTATAATGTGTTACTACAGGGGTGTCGAACTCATTTTTACCGAGGGCCACATCAGCGTAATGACTGTCCTCAAAGGGCCAGATGTAACTTATAAATGTAACTAAATGTAATAGAATGTAATGTAAAATAAATGTAACTACTTCTTAATGTTAAATAACTCTGAATTTATTACTTATTCAAGTCACAAACATTGCAGTTGCATAGAAAAAATATGTTTGGTTGTTGCTCTGTTATAGCATTAACCTTTTTAATTTGTCAGCTTATGAAACCCACATAACTCCATCAATCATGGATCAAACTATCCAAGTGAATGAAGAAAAATAACATAATAAATAACTCTGAAAAAACTCAGAAAAATAACACAATAAATACCCATTAAAATGGGCTTAATTACTGTAAAATCAACAATTGTGAGCTGCTAAGAACATGTATGACAGATGTAGCATTTAAAAAAAAGGCTGCACACAGCCTTGCATCCAACTGATGGTTTGATTACAATAATTTGTCTGTCCTTGAACACACCAAGTGGATCCCCTCTCTACCATCCATTGATCATGTTCTGAAAATAACAAACACAAAACAAAATGCAAGCACAGTCATTAAATTGCACACAGAATTTAACTAGTCTTCTTGTTGGTTGAATTACATTTTATTATATTCTAATTAAGTTTTTTAAAAATGCTTACCTATGTGCTTTCTGACCAGATGTTTGACACCGTTTTCCCGTTACCAATGTGCCAATGTCTGGTTTTAGGTCCTGTGCTGAGGCAATCCGTAGAACAGAATGGAGGTTGTCATCAGTGAGGCGTGATCTGTGCTTGTTTTTGTTCAGATTCATTAAGGAAAACATCTGTTCGCACAGATAGGTGCTCCCAAACATGGACAGAACATGAAGTCGAAGCTGAGGCATCAAACCAGGGGGCAGCAGATGGTAAAAGTCCTGGACTGCAGCATGCTGGAACTGGCCACTGTCACTTTGAAGCTCAATTAACTCCATCTGAAGGAGTTGGGGTGCAGTGCAGACATTGGTGGTGAAAGGATTGGCAAAGATGTCAAAGCCAGACTGCTGTGCTCTGAAGTCAGAGAAGCGCCGATCAAACTCAGTCTGTAACCGGCTCAGTTTGGTAGCCAACTGAGCACATGAAAAAGTCTCGGGAAATGAGGCTGACATGCTCTGACAAACAGGAAAGTGGGCAAGATTGCCCTGTTTCACTTGGCACATCCATAGGTCCAGTTTGCGCTGGAAAGCCGTGATCGTGTCGGACATCTGCGTGATGACTTGTTTGCGTCCCTGCAGCTTCTGATTCAGTTGGGCGAGATGCTCGGTTATGTCACACAACACAGCAAAGTCACACAGCCACTTTGGATCTGACAGTTCAGACAAGGATTTTCCTTTACTCTGCATAAAAACAGCAATGTCCTCTCTGAGCTCAAAAAATCGCGTGAGGACTTTGCTCCTACTCAGCCACCGCACTTCTGTATGGTACGGCACATCCCCGTGCTCCGAGCCCATCTCCTGCAAAAACAACTGGAAATGACGGTGATTTAGGCCTCGCGCCCGAATAAAGTTCACTGCTTTCATGACTGTGGTGTTCCATACACCACAGTCATGAAAGCAGTGGAAGCAAACTATGGAACACATCATAGAGGCTTGCCCGCTCCAAAGACTGGAAGGAGGATTACACACCCTCCATACAGCAAACCAGGAGGCAACTGCTTGGCTTAAGGACTTTGCATTCGCTAAATAAATAATGACTGTGGTCACTATGTCATCCATCCCCAGCACCTTCCCACACAAAGCTTCTTGATGGATAATTCAAATGATACGTTATCAAAGGTGTGTGACAGTTCATTTTTTGCATTTTCCCCTTCATTAGTCCAACCAAGCCCACTTTTCCTCCACACATTGCCGGTGCACCGTCTGTAGTTAATCCCACCAAGTTTTCCCAGGGCAATGCATTTTTACTTACAGACTTCTCCACCGCATCAAAAATGTCCTGTCCTGTCCTGTCGTGGTCCCATGCATTGCAGCTACATCCAACAGCTCCTCAGTGACAGAAAGATCCGACTTCATGCCTCTAATAAAAATTGATAACTGCGCTGTATCCGTGTTATCTGTGCTTTCATCAACAGCTAATGAAAAAGCTGTGTAGCTGCGTGCCTCCTCGGCCAGCTGTGTTGCAAGATTTTCTGCTAGTTCCTTAACTCGGTCCGTGATGGTGTTTCTTGATAAACTGACATTTTTAAAAGTCTGTAACTGGTCGGGACACACCTGCTCACAGACCTTCAGCATGCACTGCTTCAAAAACGCTCCTTCTGAAAAAGACTTGGAAGCGTGGGCGATTTCTTCAGCCACAATAAAGCTAGCTTTCACTGCCGCATTGTTTTTGGCAGTGGATTTCGTGAACACACTCTGCTGCAACCGCAGCTTGCCTTTTAATTCTTGGCAATTTGTTGCTTTTCTTGAAGGCTAGCTTTGGCGTACATGGCTCCGTGTTTGGTGTAAAAATGCCGACGCAGATTGTACTCTTTGACAACCGACACCGCCTCGTAACACAAAAGACATACCGGTCTTTCTCCTTGAAGCACAAACAAGTATTCGCCTTCCCATCTTTCTTGAAACAGTCTTCCGTCTGCATCAACTTTTCTCTTCTTGGACATTTTGGGATCATTATTTATTTCTGAATTCCACTCAGTAGCATTGATGTGGAAACACTGCCGTGTAGTGGCGGTGAGCCGTCACTTCACGGGTATCATAGTCGACAGGCATTGTGGGAAATGTAGTTTTTGGTCAAAGCACTCTTTTGACCTATTTATTTTTAGACACTCAGGCCTTTTAAGCTCTCGCGGGCCACACAAAATGACGTGGCGGGCCACATGTGCCCCGCGGGCCTTGAGTTTGACATATGTGTGTTACTAGATTTGGACCAGGCAAAACCAGAAAAGTGACTGTTGACGCACGACAATGACTTGCTTCTCCAAGAGAACAGGGAACTTGAAGATGCCCTTCAGGACATGAAGAAGGAACTCAGAAGAGTTGAAGGTCAACTTTAAAACGTGAAGTCTGACCACAAGGAATGTCATCTGCTACTACAAGAAGAACATCATCATCTAAAAGATTTAAAAGAAGAGTGGAGGAATACCGACAACAAAAGGAAAAAAGACTACATTCGCTTCCACGGCCTCCAGAAACTCCGGCTGCCCCCCAACTGATTCCACCAACCGCGAACCGGTCAGGTAGGCCGAAAGGAGCAGGCATCTCACCAGACCGGGACTTCCACAGCGCCCCACCGCCCGATTCCCTCTTCGAGTATGGATGATTGCTTGGAATGCGTGTGTGTGCCCCGTCATATACTGCAACCTTGACAAGATTACGCGAAATCTCACAAAATTTGGTCCAGGCCTTACCAGTTCACCTGATACCAAAGCCTATTTACAAGATATTGACTACTGCCTGCGTAAGTACCCTGATGCTACGGTCGACAGTCACATCTATTTGATTAAACTAACATCTAACAGGTCGGTGTAAAACTTTATAGACAGACAGTCATCAGATATCAGGACAGACTACATGCAACTCTGCAAAGCCATGGAAAAGGAACTCTCCGATGAATGCCTACAATCAGGGCTATCGGCAGCCCTGGCCGTAAAACAAGGTCGCTCAGAGCCTCCACAGGCCTACTTCCAGCAACTCCTTCTTGCATATTTCGGATCTCAGAATACACCAGGGATGGAAGAAGACCACAATTTTATGACCCTCTTCATCCAGAACCTCTATCCCACTGTGAGTCACCACCTTGGAGTTACAGCTAACCCAAGGTCAAGCTCAACAGGCCAGCTGAGAGAGTTTGCACATTATGCATTCCATAAACAGCAACAAAGCCGCAACAAGCACACTGAACCTGCCACCGTGCCAGCTATCAGCTCTGCTTCTGACACCCTGGAGTTGGAAGGAGCCCCTCACCCTACCCCATCTCTTATACTGCGATCACACGAAAATCCGAGATGTTTCCCCAATTGACCTCATCAAGGTTAAAACCAAACTACGTCCTCTGGATCCCACTCAGGACCAACTGTGCGTAAGCCCGATTACCGTTGTAGGCAATATCCACCAGATAGATCGCCACAAGAATACGGTATGGACTCTCAAGATTACAGATATCAATCCCAAGACGAGCTTAATCACGGAAAAGGGTCTCCTCCACCTTGTCATAGAAGCTCAGAAGGAGAGACCAATCAGAAACCTTGAAGAAGAAAGAAACTCCTGCTATCAGTAGCGAAGATGTTAAGAGTTTGTTTCCAAAAAACGATAAATGGCACTTCTATGAAAATTTCCCTCTTTACGTCAAACAACTATTAACATTACCTACTTATAGTAGTTCAAATTGTTTTATCAAAAAATCAAATATGTTCTATGTTATAGACACTACAAATTCATATTTTTTTTTTCAAAAGCCAACAAATGCCAGGAGCGTTTTTTTTTTTTTTTTTTACAAAAGCAGATAACTCCACATGGCAAATCAGCTCTTGATATTTGGGTCACATGACTCATCTTGGCTGCCTTCCCGGTCTGCTCGCAATGACTGATTTCCCTGCTTGCTGTGAGTGATTTCCCAGCCATTTTTTTTTTTATTTTTCGTTTACAATTTTGTTGCATTTTATGTCAAATATGGATAATTTTGATGAAGCAGATGAACCAGTGATGTGTTCACCAGTAGGGCGCAAACAAAGTCGGAACAGCAAACAATATTCACAATTCATGCTACTATTATCTTCTATTATCAGAATTCTTGTTACTTTGCTGCTGTATATCTCTGCATATTAACATTAGCCACAACCATTTGCACAAACGCCATAGCTGCTGCTGTCTGTCTGTCACTGAAATACTGATCACGTACAGTGCTATCTGTTACTATCTGTACCTCCACTACCACACTGAACTACAACTACAGGTATTACATCTGTAGTTGTCTGTATATAGGATTAGTCATGAATTTGGGTTTGGAGGGTAAACCCAGTTCTGACTTATTGTTATGTTTTGCCCTGGTTTTCCTCTGACAGCTCAGGCATGCCCCCTCCTCCTGGCTAGTGCCATCAGCTGCACTGTCACGAGTGTTCACAAACATACACACACCCACACGCACACACACACACACACACACGCTCCATTCACTCTCATTCACACACCCTCTCACACACCGGATACCAATCAGTCCTGCCCACACGTTCTTGCACCTGCAATCTCTTTCCTCGTTAGCTTCAGGAGTATTTGTTTGCCGCGTCGGAGGAAAGAGATTGTCGGGGCATTCACCCTTGTTGATGGCAGCTTGTTCTCCATGAATGATGTTCCACTCCCTTCATGCATTCAGCCCGGCATCTTCAGACGATCTATCCCTGGATGTTCACGGCTGCCCCAGCCACCTATCTTTATCCGCTAGACTGCATGGTTCGCCCCGGATCAGCTCCAGACCTGTAAGTGTCTTTAGCCTTTCCTCTTGTGCTAGCAGCCCTACAGCACTAGACTGCTTGCCTTTCTTGTTTTGTGCCCAATGCAGCCCTGCAGCACTAGGCTCTGTGTTCACCAGACTGTAGAGCATTTGGCTGGCTCCCTGTATGTTTGGTGGCCTAAAAATGTCATTGCACCTCTCTGTATATTGTGTGGTTTAACTGGACTGACTGGTTTTACTGGTTTAACTGGATTTTTTTTTTGCCCTTAATAATGAACACCTTCATTTGGAAACTGCATTTTGTGTTTACTAGTATTATTTTTGTTTCATATTTGGATTTATTTGATGATCTGAAACATTTAAGTGTGACAAACACAGAGTGATGAGAAATCAGGAAGGGGGCAAACACTTTTTCACACCACTGTAAGCTAACGCTTGGTGACATGTCCATCACCTCCTCCCTGCAACGGTGAGCTGCATCAGATTATAATAATTGCCTCCGACGACCTAGCACAGTAATGCTAATCATTCAATATAACATCAAAGCAAAAATATAACAAGTCAGAATGACATGAGCTATATGATCATTCCCATCAGAGATGCATTGGATAACTGTGTCCTCCTGCTGCATCCATCCTGGGCTTCAAACCAGGTAAAAAAAACACACAAAATGAAAAAATATCACGCCACTTCACCGCTGGGCTTATTGTTGTGGTGGTGGCATTCTATCAGATACGTGCGCCACAGCCTCCAGGTGAAAAGGATTAAGCCCAATCGCTGGTAAAGTGAACGTGTTTATTAACAGAAAGATATACATACATTATAGTAAACTATTTCCTTCTTGCAATACTCTTAACTTTAGTGTTATGTGTGTTCTAAACCTGCTCATTTGCAATAACTCGCTGCCGTCCGTAGCAAAGTGAAATGCCGGTTCCACGTTATCGAAGCCATGCAGGGCTTAAATGACATTAACAGCCGGTTTAACCTCTGGATTATTTTAGCGACTTTGAGCCTTTTGTGGTATACTGACTTGGCCGTTTTATACAAAGGTGGACTCTCCAACACTTGAGACTTTTAACTGGAACAGCAACCCCTTAAAGACAAAGACAAAGTCAAATTTTTAACATTTTGTATGGAATCTGGTCCGTCTCATGAGTGGTACTTGGAATGTTTGAGTGCAGGTGATCTGCAGGCAGAACTTCATTAAGAAATCCAAAGAGTTTTATTCTTAAACGCTCCCAGTTGTATTCAGATTGATTGTTTTTGTTGAAGTCTTAATTAAGTTGGTTGCAAATACTCTGCTTCTTTGAATTAAGATCTAAATGCAATCAAATGAAATTGTATATTAAACGGCATATTGTATGATATAGTGTAGTTAGAAATGTACTTTAAGTCAAGTAACATTATTCTTAAAATGATGTTTTAAAAACTCAAAGCAATCAGAAAGTGGCCATAAGGACTGGAAGAGAAGCGAAAAAAAAAAAAAAAAAGAAAAAAAAAAGAAAAAATCAGCAAAATTTAAAACAATGTGTCATGGGTTTAAGTTTCCCCTGAAATTTGAGTTTCCTGAAATTGCGACTTAGATTAACCATTCAATAAGTGACTCCGTGAAACACGCATGGCTGCTCTGTTCATTCACAGACCAGAAAATTCACAGTTATCCTGTTAAATCAAAGGGAATCTTGGTTCTTTTGCATGTCCTTTTGTTGTTAAAATTGTGTTAACAGGCCTGAGGAGTTCTTAGTGTAAGCTTGCGTGGGTGATAGATGAAGGTTAGTCCTTCTGCCACAAGAACGAGACCATTTGAGCTCTTCCCATAACTTTAATATCCAGCCATAACTGCACCCAACGTTCTATTTACAAAAACATCCCCCTTCTTCACTTCCATCACTCCTCCTTCATAATAAAAGTCTTTTCCAAAATTACCTCTTACATTACTTCCCCCTTCACAAAAGAAGCGTCCTCGCTTCACAACAACAACAGCAACAGCAAAAAGACAATCTAGTACTACACATCTGTCAGGGAAAACTTCCAAACTGTTAGACAAGAACTGGGGTGTACAGATTTTTTTTTTAAGTCCAGTCTGCTTGTGTTTGCATATGAGGTCAGTGGTGAAAGCTAAACAGTGAAAGTGTCAGTTCTGTAACGCTGTGGCCGTCAAACACAACGCCCTGACTTGGTCTTCCTTTGAGAGGGAGGTTGAACAACAACAGGTGGCTGTTGTGGAGGCACAGCTGGTGAATCATTTCTCACTGGAACATGTCCATATGGGGGTTGCTGCACATGGGGAACATCAGGTACTGGAGGTGAAGCAGGGGTTGGGTGTTGATACACGTAAGGCCTCGAGCCTGAGAGTGCAGTGAGTGGTGGTGTAAATGGACTAGAGGCAGAAGGTGGTGCTGGTTCCGAGGTTTGGGGTGGTGACTGTGCTGCAGACCATGGGGATCGATAAGGCTTGAGATGGTTGTAGTGACTTTTGGTTTGCCTCTGGGGTTTAACATATCCAACAGCTCATAGACCACACCACTGTCATCTGTACCAAAGTCCCGCCTCCGTAAGACTTTGAAAGGGCCTGTCCATCTAGGAGACAGTTTGTGCCTAGCGAGAGAGGGATGATCAACCCAAACCAGGCCCCCTGCTTCATAAGCCATATGTCTCTTGCGACGATCATATTAATGCTTCTGCTGAGCACCTGTAGCAGCAATATTATGTGCAACAGCGTGGAACAAATCACAGAGTTTTTTCATAATAGAGTGGGCATAATCATGTGGCGCATCTTGTGTGTTTCCTGAAGCTCCAGGGGTTTCCCCAAGGAGGAGGTCGGTGGGTAGATGAGCCTCTCGTCCATGAACTAAGAAGAAGGGCGTGTGTTTGGCGGAGGAGTGGACAGTGGTGTTATAAGCAAACTCAACTTGCTTAAGATGCTCATCCCATTCTCCACCTTTGGTGAAAAGATACTTCACTAACTGATCCTTTATGGATCTGTTAGCCCGTCCCACCATGCCATCTGACACAGCATGATATGGAGAAGTTCTTGTTTTATGAATGCCCAAAAGTGAACATAGACATTTTACCAAATCTGAGTCAAACTGGCGTCCTTGGTCAGTGTGCAGGCTTTGTGGCACACCATGGCGGCTGATATAGTCTTTGAACAAACATTTTGCCACAGTAACTGCTCTTTGATCAGGGAGGGCATACAGGTTAAGATATTTTGTGAACTAGACCATTATGACAAGGATGTACCTATTACCTCGATGGGTGAGAGGCAGCTCTATCAGGTCCATGGCTATTTTCTCAAAAGGCATTGAAGTAACCACATTTTGCATCGGGGCTTGTTGCTGTGGAGTCTGTGGCCTCCGTGCTTCACAGGCAACACACTGCAGGCACCATTCATTTATGTCACGTGCCATATATGGCCAATAACATCTTCCCTGGGCACTTTGCAATGTCTTTTCAGCACTAAAATGGCCAGTGAGTGAATGTCCATGTAGTGTTTGAAACACTTCTCTTTGTAAGCTGCTAGGGATCACAATCTGTAAGATTGGGTCACCTGGAGGGTGTCTTACTTTTCTACACAGAATAGAGTCAGTAACAGCAAGCTTTGGGAACTCTCTCCAAAAATGTCTGTGCTCAGGCGAAGTGTGTTTGAGTTTAGCAAATGGTGGCCTGGAATTTGTCAGCACCCACTCAATGACAGTTTTTAATACCAGGTCATCTCACTGAGTTTGAATGAGATGGCTACGGTCCCTGTTTAGGAAGGAATAACTGGTTGCCATTTCAGGTTTCACATTTACCACCTGCTCAGATTGTGATGTTTTTGGGAATGTGGGTGTTTGATTAGTCTGTGTGGCAGCAGAAACAGTGCTTAAAGGGCTTGCTGCAGGGTTAGCTGTCAGGGGACTAGGCACCTGCTCAGGTGTTTTTTCCTGTGGGACTGCTTGAGCTGGACAGAGCTGTGCTTTTACAGATTCAATGGCCCTCGTGGATGATAGTCGACGTGACATAGAATCAGCATTACCATGTTTACTGCCTTCCCTGTGTTCAACCGTCCAATCATAGGGGTCTATCTCGAGAGCCCACCTTGCTCTACTTCCTGTTGAGTCACAATCCAGAGTAATTTTTCACAAACCAAGAAGAGGTTTGTGATCCATGATGATGCGAAAATGGTGTCCAGTCAAATATTGGTGAAAGTGACAAATAGACCACACAACAGCCCACAGCTCCCTGTCGTAGGTGGACCAGTGTCTCTCAGTCCGTGTCAGGACGTGGCTACCATAGGCAATGACTTTTTCCATATTACAGTCATTAACCTGTGATAACACACACTCGATGGCTGTGTTGGATGCATCCGTAAAGAGCAGGAATTCTTGTGAGAAATCTGGGTAGGAGAGGATGGGTTTGTGATTTAGGGCATGGCGAAGGCAGTCAAAAGCAGACTGTTCAATTTCAGTCCAGACAAATGGTTTCCCTTTCTGAGTGAGGCTATGCAGAGGTTCAGACAGCTTAGCATATTGATAGATGAAACAGCGGTAATATGAGCATAAGCCGAGAAATGCTCTGACTTCAGTGGGGTTCTCAGGAGTGGGCCACTCCTGCACTTTCTGAAAGTTTTTGGGGTCAGGTTTCAGACCAGCTGCAGAGACTACATGCCCTAGAAATGACACTTCTTCTTGAGCAAAGTGACACTTTGATGGTTTGAGTTTTAAATTTGCTACTCTTAGCCGATCAAACACCTCCCTAAGATGCTGCAAATGTGTGGAAAAACTGGGGCTGTACACGATAATATCATCTAAATAAACAAGACATGTTTTCCACGAGAGGCCTTGTAATACCAGCTGCATCAAATGCTGAAATGTGGGTGGAGCATTCACAAGACCCATGGGCATAACACAGAACTGGTAACGATCCCTACCAGTAGTAAAAGCTGTTATGTCTTTGTCTTGCTCATCCAACTGCATCTGCCAATACCCTGATGAAAGGTCCATGGTACTGAACACTGATGAGCCCCGTAATGAATCCAAGGTATCATCTGTTCTGGACAAAGGATGAGCATCTTTCGTGGTCACAGCATTCAAACCCCTATAATCAACACAAAAACGCCATGAGCCATCTTTTTTTTGCACCATTACAACAGGGGCTGCCCAGGGACTATGGCTGATTTCAATAAGTCCTTTGTCTAACATGTCATTCACCTGTGACTGAATCACCTCCTGCATCTGGGGTGAGGTGCGATCGGCACATTTTCTAATGGGGGGTGAAGCATTTGTGTGGATTTTGTGTTTGACAATGTCAGTTCTGCCAAAATCTGTAGGACTTTTACTGAACACATCATGATAACACAGGAGCAGTTCGGTCAGTTGAGACCTCTCAGAGGCAGTCAGAGCACCACACTGAACATCAAATGGCAATTTGTCAGAGATTTGGGCTATGTTTGTTGCCTTGTGTGATGGTAAAGGGCAGTTGGATACATTGCATACAGGGGCAGACTCTGACATTATGTCATCTTGTGACATAAGGATGAACTGTCCTATGTGCATACCTGGCTGCTGTCACGCCGCGCCACTCATCAGCGGCGCCACCTGCTCACGCACCTGCTACTCGTCAGCGGCGAAGGATAAAAGCCGCCTCGCCCTGAGCGTCGGCCTGAAGCCGTAGACTTCATTTCCTTCGTATGGACTTCTACCACATTCTCTTCAGCATCCTCATCTCCGGTAAGAAGTTCACTTACCTCATCTCTCCAGTCTGCTCCCCTGTGCACAGGTGGATTCCTCGGCGGCGGACAATCCCGTCCCTCGTCTCTCCTCGCTGCTGCACCGAGCCCTGCAGGTGGCTGTCTCCCGGGCTTCCATCCTTGAAGCGCCAGTCATCTGCCAAAACAAGTAAGCTTCTCTCCCTCGCCTATTCTCCTCCCGTGTTGGTGTGTGCTCATCACCCTGTGTCTGATTTCTCCCATAGGGTTGCCGGCTGAACGGTCTCCTGCCTCTGGGTCCGAAGCAGACGCCACCACCAACACATTAACATTCCGCAGACACGCACCCAAACATCCCTGTTGTTAATAAACAGTTTGAACTACCCTGAACCTGTGTGTGTGCGTCTCCTGAGCCGAACGTTATGTCAGCTGCAGGGTGATGGGACTATCTGTCGGATTCAGAAGGCACACTGTAGTCACACCATTTCAGATCATCTAAAGATGGCGCCCACAGTGGTCGCCATGGTGCTTCATTGCGCTGTGCTTTGTTTGTTTTTGTTCGTCAATTGTGCGTCTGCCTGCTCTTACACCTGTGAAGAGCTACTAAATATCAGGACTTTGACTCCAAAGGACCTACTCCCAGTTTTTTTGGCTCCTGCCGCCGATCTGGTTCACCTTTTAGCCCAAAAAGTGAGACGGCGAAAGAGAGGAAGACGAGCGGGCGCTCTCGTGCGGCTTCGCAGGAGAGGCACGCGCATGGCTCTGCCTGGGATATTTCTGTCCAACGTCAATTCTCTCTATAACAAGGTAGATGAACTGAGACTGCTGATGCGATTTAAGGACCTCTCTACCTCGTGTGTCCTCTGCTTTACTGAGACCTGGCTCAAACAAAGGACACCAGACAGTGCGCTCCTCCTCAAGGGATTTCAGCTGTTTCGTGCAGACCGAGATAAGGAGCTCTCTGGCAAGACCACAGGAGGAGGAGTCTGCTTCTATATCAACAACAGCTGGTGCTCTGATGTAACTGTGATCTCCCAACACTGTTCTCCCGCTCTGGAATATTTATTCATCAACTGCAAGCCTTTTTATTCCCCGCGTGAGTTCGCTTCATTCATCCTGGCCGCTGTTTACATCCCGCCCGACGCGGACGTGCGCGAGGCTCAGCGCGCGCTCGCGGATCACATTCAGCAAGCGGAGCAAACTTTTCCGGACTCTCTGGTTATTGTGGTTGGTGACTTTAACCAGAGCAACCTGAGCCACGATCTCCCCCGCTACAAACAGTTTATAAAATGCCCCACCAGAGGAGAGAACACGCTTGATCACTGTTACACTACAGTTAAGGACGCGTATCGCGCTGTTCCCCGCGCTGCGCTCGGACTATCTGATCGCGTGATGGTCCACCTGATTCCCACATCCAGACAGAGGCTGAAGCTCACAAAACCTGTTGTGAGCACTACGAGGAAATTGACCAGTGAAGCTGGGGAGAAGCTGCGCACATGCTTGGAAATAACTGACTGGGGCATGTTTAAAGGAGCCACGCATGATCTAGATGAGTACATGGACACTGTGACCTCATATACCCACTTTTGTGAGGAGAGCATTCTTCCATCGCGCACCAGGGTGAGTTACTCTAACGACAAGCCCTGGTTCACAGCCAAGCTCAGACAGATCAGGAAGGAGAAGGAAGCAGCGTTGAAAAGTGGAGACAGGGACTGCTACAGGGAGGTCAAATACCAGTTTAGCAGAGAGCTGAGGAGAGCTAAATCTGTGTATTCTGAGAGACTCCAGCAACAGTTCACTGCTAACGACTCTGCTTCTGTGTGGAGAGGACTGAGGCAAATCACCAACTATCGGCCTCAGGCTTCTAAGGGTCAGGATGACAAAGCCCTTTGTCAAAGACAGTCCCAACACTATGCCCGTTTTGACACCTCGTCAGCTGTGTCCAACTCCCCCCCTCCCCCCAGCGCCACTGCCTCCATGGTCCCCACTTCATCAAAGGCGGACCCCCCCTCCTCCCCCCCGCCCTTGTCATCAGTGAGCAGGACGTGCACAGACAGTTCTCCAGACTGAACCCGCGCAAGATCCCCGGTCCGGACAGCGTGTCTCCCTCCATCCTGAGACACTGTGCGGAAGAGCTGACTCCTGTCTTCACAGACATTTTTAACACCTCCCTGAAGTCATGCCATGTGCCGACCTGCCTCAAAACCTCTACCATCGTCCCTGTCCCCAAGAAGCCATGGATCACTGGACTTAACGACTACAGACCTGTAGCGCTCACCTCTGTAGTCATGAAGTCCTTTGACCGCCTGGTCCTGCCCCACCTCAAGACCATCACCACTCCCCTCCTGGACCCGCTGCAGTTTGCCTACAGAGCCAACAGGTCTGTGGACGACGCAGTCAACCTGGCCCTCCACTCCATCCTGCAGCACCTGGACTCCCCGGGAACCTACGCCAGGATCCTGTTTGTGGACTTCAGCTCTGCATTCAATACCATCCGCCCCGCTCTGCTCCAAGACAAGCTGTCCCTGCTCAACGTGCCTGACTCCCTCTGCAGGTGGATCACCGACTTCCTGACGGACCGGAGGCAGCATGTGCGGCTGGGAAAGACTGTCTCAGACTCTGTCAGCATCAGCACCGGATCACCCCAGGGCTGTGTACTTTCCCCCCTGCTCTTCTCCCTGTACACCAACTCCTGCACCTCCAGCCACCAGTCTGTCAAGCTGATCAAGTTTGCGGACGACACCACCCTCCTCGGGCTCATCTCCAACGGCGACGAGTCCGCCTACAGGAGAGAGGTGGCCCAGCTGGCGTCCTGGTGCAGCCACAACAACCTGCAGCTGAACGCTCTGAAGACAGTGGAGATGATCGTGGACTTCAGAAAAGTCACAGCCTCTCTGCCCCCCCTTACCCTCACAGAATCTCCCATCACCACTGCAGATTCCTTCCGCTTCCTGGGCACCACCATCACCCGGGACCTCAAGTGGGAGCCAACCATCAGCTCCCTCATCAAAAAGGCCCAACAGAGGATGTTCTTCCTGCGGCAGCTGAGGAAGCTCAAGCTACCCACCAAGATGTTGGTGCAGTTCTATACGGCCATCATCGAGTCCATCCTCACCACCTCCATCACCGTGTGGTACACAGGAGCCACTGCCAGGGACAGACTAAGACTGCAGCGCGTTGTTTGCGCTGCTGAGAAGGTGATCGGCTGCAAGCTCCCATCCCTCCAGGACCTGTACATCTCCAGGACCCGGAGGCGTGCAGGTCGGATCATAGCTGACCCTTCACACCCTGGACACGCACTGTTTGCCCCCCTCCCCTCAGGTAGAAGATTTCGGTCCATTCAGACTAAAACCTCCCGCTACATGAACAGCTTCTTCCCCTCTGCCATCAGACTGCTGAACACTTAGTGACTTATTAGACTCTCGTGCACTACGTACAGCAGCTCAACCAAACTCATGATAATTATCACTGTTTTCTTTTGCACTACCGTCTGCACTATGTGGAACTCCACAATATCTGCTGCTTGTTAATATATTTAATAATTGCATAGATTAGTATTACTCATTCATATTCTACATTTTATTGCATGCATAGTTTTTCATTTTTATCTTTAGTGCTACTCTGTGTTTAATGTTGCAGCATTGCACCGAGACAAATTCCTAGTTTGTGTACTACATGAACAATGGCAATAAATCTCATTCTGATTCTGATTCTGATTCTGATTCTGACCATTTACTGCCGTTGTCAAGGTGCGCGCCACTGCGATGCTCTCAGTGTCCATCTGGCGTGGCTCTAGGCAGCCATCATAGTTGTCTGAGATGCCAGCAGTGATTGTGGGAGGGTTTAATGTGATCTTGCAGTTCATTTCACAATGTGGGGGTACAGTTGTGCATTCCATAACCTTTGCCATACAGTCATCAGGGGCCAGCTGTGTAGTTTTTAACAGTGGCAGTTCCTCCCCATAAAGACTACATACACCCTTGCCCATATCCAAGGCAACATTATGGAGCTGAAGAAAGTCTAGGCCCAACAGCTTTAGACAGAATGTAGTGCTTCATAAGAGACTTTTTGGCTAGTACTGAAATTGACATTCTGGTTGCTTCACTGATAAATGAGATATGGGAGCCTGAATCTAACAGAATGTGTGCATCTGTACCCTGAAAAAGTCCATTTACATATGAAGAAAAGCGTATCTCATTTACCACTGCAACAGTGTTTTGATTTTCAGTAGGAGAAAATGAAGTACCTCTGTTGTCAATAGAGGGCAGCAAAGCAGTACTGATGTGTGGTGCAGATTTATCAATTTCGTTTGGGGACTCCTAAAGGCCCAGCTGAAGAGTGCCCCACGTCTTCAGCTAGCACCCGTTTCCCCTGATGAGAGGTTTGTGGGCCCAGGTAGTCATAGTTTGAGTGCTGCTGATGGCCACGAACCAGGTGTTGGAATCCATGGCTGCCCCTTTGACGGTCTTGGAATGAAACATGTTTACAACGGGGACTTGGGCTCCTCTGACGCAAACTCAAAGGGGGCCCTGAAAGAGAGTGGTGAGCTCCACTTCTGTTATCATACTGTTTGGAAGAATAATAGGATTCTTGGCTATGTGACTTGTCCGCTGAATATGTTGCTGCATTTGGGCTATACGAGCGCTGGTATTTTTCAGCTCTGTAACTGTGGGTTAGTGAATGCCAATAGTTAAATTCAGGTGAGGAGGAGGGAAAGCGTCTTGAGGGGAGACGTGCATTGCGGGTCTCAGTGTATCTAGCTGGACTACGCCCATAACGTAAAGGAGACCTGTGAGAGTGTCTGTAGCCATACGTTTCTGGGTGGTACATTCTGCTTTGCTCTTCCAGTTTTATCTTCAGCGCAACAAGATCTTTGCTCAAATTTTGGACGGTGGCTATGAGGTCCTGGACAGCTGTTCTCACATACAGTACGTGTCATTATCAGTCACAGAATTAACTGACTGGGTTGTGTTGCCAACATCTCTGGTAGTGACATTATGTGGGGAGACTGGTGTCACTAACCTTGCAGCCTGGCGAGCATGCTCAGCTAGAGTGACTACTTCCACAGCCTCTTGAAAACTTTTCACTCCTCTCTCATGACACTTAATTTGGAGCTCCTGATCCAACCCAGCAATGGAGCGAGACATTTTCATGTACTCGGATGCATTGTATTCAAAATCAGGGAAAGCCTCCTTCACAAGTCTGCACACATCCGCAGCATAAACCTCCATGGCCTCATTTGGTTTTCTACTGAGGGGATTTAGGAATGTCTGAAAAGAACTGATAATGTCCTTTTAACCAAAAGCAGCCTGAAGATGTTTCTTTGTATCTGTATAGGAACGCTGTGTGGTGGAAGGCAGGTTGTCCCATACAATAAACAGTTCAGGCGGCAGTCTTGTGGATAGCTCCAAGGCCAATACTGCATCCAAATCAACATTGCAATCCTTGTACCGGGTGGCCTGAATTACCTCATAGCGGTGAGCCCATAGTTGGAGGGGGCAGCAAAATTCCTCTGGGTGGATCCTGCACTGCTGCAGATGAAACTGGGGCAGACTGCCTGCTGCGTTGTCTGATACTGGTGTCTGGTGACTCCCCGTCATACATAGTGGCATGGTGTACACTCCAGAAGGAGAAAGCAATAGGTACGTGATGCCTAATAACACTGAGCTACAAACAATGAAACAGAATTGGTGGCAACTAGCTCACTGTACATAGCCGTTGCCGTTAGCTTAGCTTGTAGTTAACCTCCAACTGTCGGATTGTTAAATAAGCTCACCAAGTTGAGAAGAGTCCTCAAAAACCAACACCGCTGCCACCAGTGTAAGCTTGCGTGGGTGATAGATGAAGGTTAGTCCTTCTGCCACAATAACGAGACCATTTGAGCTCTTCCCATAACTTTAATATCCAGCCATAACTGCACCCAACGTTCTATTTACAAAAACATCCCCCCACTTCACTTCCGTCACTCCTCCTTCATAATAAAAGTCTTTTCCAAAATTACCTCTTACATTAGTTTCTGTCCAGCAGGTCAGTTGGGGGGTGGGGTGGGGGGGATCAGTGCTGCTGATAAAGCCACGTCACCCTTTAACCCTTTGGTTTCCATCTCAGCATCAGCTCTGTTTGAATTGTCCTCAGAAGGGAACATGTACAGTAAATCAACAGAGGTATGAAGCTTGGCCCAGCTGTTCCCACTGATGTCATGGGGGGGTTGATCTGTTGGGTGTCATGGGGTGTCATATGGTTACTCTTCCTGGGTTAACTGGATTATTTCTGCTGCTGTGGATCACCTATTCCTCTTCTTCTCCTTTTCCCTGTTGATTAGTGCAGATCTGCAGGACTTAACACCTCCAAACACCACCGCTTAGTTCCTCCTCACAGATGTCATTTAAAAAATGGCCAACATACGCCAATTTATCACATCCTTTTTCATGTAAATTAGAAACATTCTTTTGTAAATGTGAGGATTTTTCTCATAAATTTGCAGGATTTTCCTGCAGGGTTAGAGCCATCTTACTGAGAAATGTATAGCTTCTTACTTGAAAATTTGCAGCTTTTTATTATTCATAATTTTGCAGCTTTTTCCTCATGAATTTAGAACTTTTCTTACTCTTGAATTTGCAGTTTAAAAAAAAAGCTTAAACTTGCAGCATTTTACTCAAATCTTATATTTGCAACGTCTTAGATTGTAAACAATTGGAAATGTACACCTTTTTTTGTCTTTTTGCTAAAGTTGCAGCTTCTTACCCATAAAATTCCACTTTTTTTGGTCAGAAATTGGCAGCTTTTAACTGAGACTTATATCCCCCCTTTTTTTTTGTCAGGTCAGGCATTGGCTTGCTTGCTACCGGATAACCATGAAAACTGGTACTACCTGTCTCATAGGTCGGGCCGTCGGTGACCCAACCAGCATCCCCGCCCTTCCGAGGGTGTGGAGGGTGAAACAGGGCATCCTGGCAGAACTAAAAACAATATTTGCCACAGTTCTGTGGTGGACCACTCCCAGTTACACGGGGTGAGACCGGACATCCTGGTAGATAAACACATCTGTCACAAGGTCTGTGGTGGACTGTGCCAGTCGGTACATTGTGACATGCACTACACAAAGATCAGAGATAAACAAACCTATCATCTGGTCAGTCACTGCAACAGATACTGGAGTCAGTTTGTCTTGGCTTGTCCTTGCCACTGATAATACCTCTATCTGCCAAGAATGTGCTGCTAGTCTAGCAAAAGCTAGCAGTACTCAAATACTTTGCAAGCAGTTTCATGAAATGGTCAATCAGAAAGCAATTCATACCTCCTCAGACGTCGCCCGGGCTTACAAGGTCCGCGCCGATCTGTTCACACTCCGACAGGCAGCGAAAAGTAAGCTAGGAGCAGGAAGACAAAAGAAGAGGAAAACAGCAGCCTTGTGTGTAGCAGAATGGAATGTACACACTCTGTTGGACAGAACAACATCACAGTGCCCAGAAAGACAGACCGCGCTTGTGGCCCTGGAAATGAACAGGTGCAATGTAGACATAGCTGCACTTAGTGAAACAAGATAGCCTGGATATGACAGCTTGGAAGACAATGGATACATCTTCTTTTGGAGTGGGAGATCAACTCAAGAAAGGAGAGAAGCAGGAGTGGGCTTTGCAGTTAGAAAGGAGATAGCAGCAATGTTTGATGAGGAACTGGCGCCAATCAA
The DNA here is from genome assembly GCA_020510985.1 of Pholidichthys leucotaenia. Taxonomy (NCBI): domain Eukaryota; kingdom Metazoa; phylum Chordata; class Actinopteri; order Cichliformes; family Pholidichthyidae; genus Pholidichthys; species Pholidichthys leucotaenia. The sequence goes on from CM035836.1 coordinate 266,356,894, forward strand.
CGACAGGATAATGACTATGAGACTCCCACTACAGCGGAAGATGTATGCCACACTCATCAGTGTATATGCCCCAACAATGACCAACACAGAGGAGGTGAAGGAAGAGTTCTACAGTGATTTACGTGAGACTATCAGACGTGTACCGACTGATGACAGGCTGATACTCGTTGGAGATTTTAATGCCAGAGTTGGTTCAGACACTGAAAAATGGAAAGGAGTGCTAGGCAGTCATGGAGTAGGCAAGTGCAATGCTAATGGAGAACTTCTACTTGCACTATGTTCAGAGTACAACTTTGTGATAACCAACACTATTTAAGCAAGGAGACATGGATGCACCCAAGATCCAAGCACTGGCACTTATTAGACTACATCATAGTCAGGCAGAGAGACATAAGGGATGTATTGGACACCAGAACAATGAGAGGCACGGACTGTGGCATTGATCATGTTATGCTGAGATCTAGATTAAGGATTTGCAGACGAAAACAGCACTGCAGGACTGGTGCGAAGCCACAACGGAAGCTAAACACTAGTGCACTGAAAGGCCAAAAGAAGCATGAAGAACTTAAACAGGAAATGGATGAAAACTTGAAGGACTGAGACAGCAACAACTCAGAGAATGACATAGAAGAGAAATGGGCAACACTGAAGGGTGCGGTGTATCAGACTGTGAGTGATGTATTAGGCCACCCTGAGAGGAAACATCAAGATTGGTTTGATGAGCATGATGAACACCTGAAGAAACTACTAGAAGTGAGGAATACAGCTAGGCAGGAAAACCTACAGTGTAACACAAGGTTGAAGAAGAAGAAATACTCAAAGGCTCAGAGTGAGCTACAGAAGTACACCAGAGAGATGAAGTCCAATTGGTGGGATGAAAAAAGCAGAGGAACTTCAAACTGCATAGACATTCTTCACAGGTTTGAGAGAAATCTATGGCCCTAAACCAAGAGGATTGATCCACCTAAAGGCTATGGATGGTGAAACGGTTTTGCAGGAGAAAGACAAGATCCTGGACAGACTTGCAGACCACTTTGACCAACTACTAAACAACCCTGGAGATCTCACTGAAGAGGCTAAAGACGCTCTAGTGCAGCGACCAGCTGTATCAAGTCTGGATGAACCACCAAATTTTGATGAACTTTTGGCAGCTATCAGGACAACACAGTTGGTAAAGCTCCAGGAAGGGATGGAATTCCAGCAGAAGTGTGGAAATTTGCTGGTGTTCAGCTGACCAACTGCCTGCACAAGCTCATCCAAGAGATATGGGATGCCCAGAAAGTACCTCAAGACTGGAAGGATGCAAGTATTGTGCCTTTGTTCAAGAAAGGTGACAGGAAAGACTGTGGAAATTACCGAGATATATCACTGCTAGCCACTGTTGGTAAGATTCTCTCACGTGTACTACTGAACAGACTCAATGAACACATCTCACAGAATGTACTACCAGAAACCCACTGCGGCTTTAGAAGTGGAAGAAGCACAATGGACATGATTTTCTCCTTGAAACAGGTTCAAGAAAAGTGTATCAAACAGAACATGCCGCTTTATGTAGTCTTCATAGACTTCAGTAAAGCCTTTGATACTGTTTCGCGACAAGGACTTTGGCAAGTACTCAAGAAATATGGCTGTACAGAGAAGTTTGTCAACCTGATTGAGGCACTCTATACAGGTATGCAAGCAAACGTGGCAATGAGTGGTTCAGTATCTAAAGACTTTTCAGTAAGCAATGGGGTGAAACAAAGGTGTGTGCTGGCCCCTACACTCTTCTCGCTATATCTGGCAGCCATGCTTGAGGTGGCCTTCAAAGACACTTCAGAAGGAGTATACATTCAAACAAGGAAAGAAGCAGACTTGTTCAATGTGGCACAGTTTAAAGCCAAGAGTAAGACATCGATAAAGGTAGTAAGAGAAATGCCCTTTGCTGACGACAGTGCTCTAGTTGCACACAGTGTGGGAGATATGCAATCTTTAGTTGAGAAATTTGCAAGAGCAGATAGCCAATTCAGCCTCCAAATCAACATCAAGAAGACAGAGTGCCTTTATCAACCACCAAAGTTCCAATTATCAACATCACTACCAGAAGAGATCAGCATTGGTACAGAGCAACTAGTCAAGTGCAAGACTTTCAAGTACCTAGGTAGTACTGTTTGAGAGAATGCTAGGCTGGAGGATGAACTATCTCTCAGAATGGGAAGAGCAAGCGCTGTGTTTGGAAACTTGAGGGAGAGACTGTGGAACAATCGACATGTGTCTATCCGTGTGAAGTGCAAAGTGTACAGAGCGACAGTACTGGCTACTCTATTGTACGGTTCTGAAACTTGGACTGTCTACAGAGTGCAGGTGAAGAAACTCCATGCGAACATGATGAGACACCTTCGAGCCATAATGAACATATCATGGAAAGACAAGGTAACCAACGTAGAAGTGCTGAAACGAGCTGGTCTACCATCAATGGAGGACATGCTAATACAGATGAATCTGAGACGGCTCGAACATGTTGAGAGGATGGACCACCAGCTTCTCCCTCAGCAGTTACTCTACTCACAGTTATGGGAGAGCAAATGCAATCAGCATAGACCAAGGTTCAGATTTAAAGACACTATAAAAAGAAACTTGAAGAAGTTGGACGTAGACAGGAGTTCCTGGCAGCGGAAGGCTAAGGACAGAGCTGCGTGGAGGAATCTGATCAGACCTAAATGAAACAGCCATTGTCGCCCACGACAGACTGCTATGATGATGATGATGATGATGATAAACTGGACTGAGCTCGGTGATTTTTGGACTTGTTATTTTCTTTGTGTTGTTAATAAAAGTGCACCATCAACTCTCGCTTTTGGATTTTATTGTCTCTCTTGTGCACAGAGCCGTGGCGCACCAAGGTTTGTGACAGGATTGCTGGGTTTTATCATCGTTAATTGTTTATCTCAATTTTTCACTATATGAGGTCTGGGTCTTTCTTGTTGCCATTTGCACCTCGGGTTGCATAACTGTACATATTGTATATTAGACTGCTGTTGTTGTTGTTGCTGTTGTTTTTTTTTCAAGCCTTATTCCTTTTCTTTTTTACTGTGCACACCAAAGAAGAGAGAAAGAAACACCATTTCAGTTCTTCTGTAAGTCCTGTATGTATAGTCGTATTGACAATAAAATCTTTGAATCTTGAATGTTGAATTATAGCTTTATTATAGCTATATTATACCATTTTACTGAGTGAATATATCTAAATCGGTGTGTCAATCATACTACATTGATGCTGATAGACATTCAAGTATGTTCCAGACAAACTAGTATGGTTTTCAGGACAAGTCTGTTTTTGAAAAAGAATTGTATGTTTTTGTGAAACAAGAACAAATAAATTGTCAAAAAGTAACAATGAGATGATGTTCGATTTTTTGCTTTATTTACTCTGGGGTTCTCCGGTTTCCTCCCACATGCCAAAAACATGGATGTTAGGTTAATTGGCATCAAACTGGGGATTCTAAATTGTCCTTAGGTATGACTGTGAGAGTGAATTGTTGTCTGTCTCTCTGTGTTGGCCCTGTGATGGATTAGTGATCAGTCCAGGGTGTACCCTGCCTCTCGCCCTAAGATGCTGGGATAGGCTCGAGGCCCCCCACGACCCGAAAAGGATTAAGCGGAAGAAGATGGATGGATAGATACTCATATTTCAAGTGACCATGTCTTAGAAGCTGAATTGGAAATTCTAACACCTATAAACCAACAGATGAAAATGTTATTTATCTCATTATTAAACAAATTGCACTTATCAGAATTCATATAGAAGCTGTCAAACATCTCCTAGCAAAGATTCAAAACAACATAAAAAATAAAACTGCTGACATCCTAGCTATCGCAGCTATGCCAACTCAGAAAAAAACACTCTAAATCCCGATGGAAAGGCAAAACGAGAACCCCTCCTACAAATGGAGAAGAACCCAAAGGACCCAATGCAGTCCAGTGCTGTTCTGGAAGCCCAAACATAAGCCAAAGATCACTCCTATAAAAGCAACATTTCACAAATCTGTGTCGAACCACCAGTTCCACAATATCTGTACCATTTAAATGAGAGGGGGGAGGTGTGAAAATTCTATGTTCCACTGACTTTTCATGATGTGATGTTTAAGGATTCTCTTTTAGACATCGCCACTGACATCACTCTTATGTCACACAATCTTTTTGACCAACTATGTGTAGCTGCTAACTGTGTTCACAAAGACTTAAAACTGGAACTTTGTTCGTTAGCCGTTCCACCATACGCGCTCACTAACACCCTGATTAGTGACCTGATTAGTGTTTGAGTAGTCAATTTACTCAAGATTAGTGACCTGATTAGTCATTAGTGACACGTCACTAATCAATGTCGATATTGGTCCCATGACCATTAATCATCCGGTCTATGTGTCCAAACTTGGCTCCATTCCATTGCTCATCGGCAAAGACCTACTGAACAGCTTTGTGCCACTGACTGATTTCAAGAACCTCAAACTATGGGCTCAAACTCAACATCCTCACCCATTTGACCTACCAAGGGCAACTGAACCACAGTGTTCTTGACACGTTGGACACCCCGAGTCTCACACAACTAGCACGGTTGGAACAACTGAACCCGATCGAAAGCGACCACAAAAACCAAGGTGAACACTGTCCTCAAGAAGTCAAAGGTCACCTTCAAACACAAGGCCAAGACAAGGAGTCAAATGACCTTGGTTACTCACTGGCCGAGCAGAAAGCTCCATATGGCCCCCTTTGTTCCTTTTACTCAACATTGGTGTCACCTCCTGAATCACACCCACCCACGTCGTAGCCTGCGTGGTCACAGGATCCAAATCAACCAGCTCCCCGGACCCTCCGCAACCTAACGGTTCTGCATCGGTGGACTTAACTTTTGCAAACACTAGATGCGCATCTACTCAAGCCCGTGACCCCGTGGTCCATAAAACAGTCAAACACCAGTCAGACCCAAAAGTACATGTGCCCACCGCATCAAATTCCTCTAACATAACAAAATCAAAAACATTTCTGGCGACACAGCCTTCTCTGCAGCTACGCAATGGCACTCGTATTCCTACTTCCGACAAACAATCATCACCACCGCTTGTAGTTCCTGGGGGGGGGGGGGTGACTGCCAATGCCAGTGACCTTCTGGCTGCAGAACACAAAGGTGTCAAAATGACGTAGCATACTCTCAAGGCCATATTTCTAAAATACTTGGACTGACCCACCAAACGACACAAAGCGTACAACAACCAAAAAGTCTTGCATGGCAAACCTCAAGGGCGGAACAAGGCCTTCTACTATGCATTTGTACCACAAAAACAACAAATCAATCTACAGGCAGGGAAAATCACTCCTAAATTCCTGCCCAGGTGGACGGATCCATACATTTTCAACAACAAACTTTGGCCACTTAAGTACCAAATCCAGGACCCCATTTTGAAATGGGCCCATCACAATCAGAATAAACTTTACCAAAACCCCATGGAACTTGTCGGGTACAACACTGTCACAGTATGTCCATAAAATAGAGTAAAATCATTCATGTACCTGAGAAATAACCGTTAGCTATTTATGAGCCTCAGGTACACTCAGTGGCATTTCTCCAAACCAATCAGTTAACTGCATCAAAACTTAAAAAAAAGGGGTAAATTAAAACCAAATTATCCCTTAAACTAATTTTAAAGGCTTCTGTAAAATTCTAATCAATTTCAATCAACTTACTACTCTCAAATAGTACACACAAAACAGCCAATATTATTAGCTTGAGCTAACAACATCAAAATTCCCACTAAAGGTGATAAAATATCTAAGGTTTAAAGTTCATTCTCTAAAAAAAAATTGTTCTACCTCTGAGAATAATTTCCATCTGCCACTCAGGTGTGTACAGAAAAACCAACAAGAAGGTTGAGATTAAAATCACTCAGTTCTATTTGGTTGCCAGGATGATGGCACTCCTGTTTTTCAGTTTAGCCTTCTACCTAGCAATCACACCTACTGTCAACCAGTAAGAACTGGGCAGAGCCATGACAAAGAGTCAACAATCCTTAGGTGGATTCTCAGTAACAGCCTCATTGTTAGGGCCTTTTGTTAGCCTTAGTACGTCAACTGTTAACTCAGTCAACACCACTACACCGAAACAGGTAGTTGAACCACAAACTGTTACCAGTACTTTGCAAAATACTGTGTTGGTTTTGAATGGTTTCTCCAATGCTTCAGTCAAACTCAACAAGGTCTTGAACATGTTTGATTTTTTGATTTGATTTTGTATACTTTATTGATCCCCAGAGGGGAAATTGAGGGCATCCACCTGGATGGATGAAGCAGCCACGGTACGGCGCTATCCCTTTACCATTCACACACACATTAACACCTAGGACCACTTTAGAGTCTCCAATTAACCTAACCTGCATGTTTTTGGTCTGTGGGAGGAAACCGGAGAAATCCCGGAGTAAACCCACACAGACACGGGGAGAACATGCAAACTCCACACAGATCACTGTTGGTCAGGGGCTGGGATCGAACCAGGGATCCCATGGCCAAGGGTGAGTTGCTGTGCTGGTGCAGTGCTAACCACTGCGCCACCTCTTCGTATTAAAGGTTGACTATGCTAACACACAGCTGGTGCCTATGTTACTCTCAGATGTAGCTAGAAACATTAGCTTTTCAGTTAACACTTTAGCAATGAGCCTGATTTCACCCTATCTTGCCCCTTTTTCAGTGGTCACAAATTTACTTTTTGTTTCCATTCAAAGAACAATGATAACATTCCATTGTTCACCCAGTTTTCCAGAACAAAGGTCCCAAACACCCTATGACTCAGACATCTGTTGAACCATGGTTTACTCCAGCTAAATCAATCCAATTTTAACCTGCTTGCGTTATCTCAATTTCACTTAGCTGAAACATTTACCTCAAGTAGGTAAAAATTACATACTTTTTATTTTTGTACTTTGGTATCCAGAATTTTCTTTTTGTACTTGGGTACCCAGAATTTTTGAGTCTTTGCTTACATATACAGTGTATTTTAGAAACATTTAGACAATTTTACAACTTTTATATTTGTCCATATTCAAATTATTTTTGATGATTTTAACTTTTTTTTTGTAAACAAACCAAACCCAAAGACCTATATTCAAGAATAGATTCTGTTTACAAACTAGTGCTTATGGACGTCAGAACCATTAGCTCAGCAGCTGAGTCAAGGGACTTCCATTGGAACCAGCTTTCAAGGATGTGTACCAAAGCTGACCAGTGCTCCCCATTGATACGGGGGGTATGTAGCATTGACAGTAGGTTCCAATTTATAAAATCAATTCTTTGCTGAAGAAAATTGTGTCAGCTCAAAATTCTGATAATGAACTGCTTTTCTCACTCAAGCACCAGAGCTGTAACACAACCCATCGGCCATAAAGTGGAAGTTAATACCTTCTCCAGGACTAAGTAATTCACCCTTTTCTCTGTTTGGCTAAGGAATGCCCCAAAATGACAGAGTTATGGGTAATATAGTCCAGGCTGGGAAGTCAAGTCTTCATTAAACAACCAGACAAATTTGCAGTGCCATCCGGTGGACGACTCAGGAAAATTAATTTCTTCCTCTTTCTGCAGTTGTGGACAATAAATTAATTCAAATTCTTTCTCTCAAGACCGTATCGATTACTGAAGACATGGTTTAACTCTGGATTGGACAATTATGGTTTGAAAAGTTTTTTATTGATCTGATTTGATATATGTTGCTTTATTTTCAGGAAGAAATTCACTTTTGCATGCCTCCATCAAGAGATTAATCCCATGTACAATGTAGAGACCTTGTGTGTGTTCCTTTTATCAAGGAGGATATGTTAGTCACTAAAGTTTAAAGAATTTATGCTTTATTCAGCAGCATACAGTGCATCCGGAAAGTATTCACAGCGCTTCACTTTTTCCACATTTCGTTATGTTACAGCCTTATTCCAAAAGGGGTTAAATTCATTTTTTCCCTCAAGATTCTACACTCAATACCACAAAAAGACAATGTGAAAAAAAGTTTTTTGAGATTTTTGCAAATTTATAAAAAATAAAAAGCTAAGAAATCACATGTACGTAAGTATTCACAGCCTTTGCTCAATACTTTGTTGATGCACCTTTGGCAGCAAATACAGCCTCAAATATTTTGGAATATGATGCCACAAGCTTGGCACACCTATTTTTGGGCAGTTTCCACCATTCCTCTTTGCAGCACCTCTCAAGCTCCATCAGGTTGGATGGGAAGTGTCTGTGCACAGCCATTTTCATATCTCTCAAGAGATGTTCAATTGGATTCAAGTCTGAGCTCTGGCTGGGCCGCTCAAGGACATTCACAAAGTTGTTCTGAAGCCATTCCTTTGATATCTTGGCTGTGTGCTTAGGGTCATTGTCCTACTGAAAGATTAACTGTTGCCCTAATCTGAGATGAAGAGTGCCCTGGAGCAGGTTTTCATCAAGGATGTCTCTGTACTTTGCTGCATTCATCTTTCCATCTATCCTGACTAGTTTCCCAGTTTTTTCCTCTGAAAAACATCCCCACAGCATGATGCTGCCACCACCATTGGCATGGGTGGGATCAGTGCCTGGTTTCCTCCAAATACGACATCTGGCATTCACGCCAAAGAATTCAATCTTTGCCTCATCAGACAAGAAAATTTTGTTTCTCATGGTCTGAGAGTGCTTCAGGTGCCTTTTGGCAAGCTCAAGGCGGGCTGCCATGTCAAAGTCAAAGTCAAAAGTGCCTTTATTGTCATTCCATTGTTAATGAACAATGCAACAAAATTGAGATGCTGCTCCCTAAAAACAAACTATAAACAAACTATCACACTCACAGTTCACTCATGCATTTAACATTCTTATAATTACAACAATAAATAATGCTTGAAACAAAATTACCTAAAAGTTGAATACAATATGTACGTAGCAATAATGAAAAACATACTGAGCGATAAATACAAAAGACCAGCTTATGCACACAGAGTTGTTGCTACAAAATAACCTAAAATAACAAAAAATATCAGCAGTCTGTGCGTGTTACATAAATCCGTTCAAAATACGTACTGCTGCTGAGAAAAAAAACTATGACTAAACCTGGTAGTCGGGGTTTTATGGGATCTGTACCGCTTTCCCGAGGGTCAACAAACAACATTCTTACATAGCTCCCCTTGTCTTCTAAATGACTGAATGCCGAGTGGAGAGCTATAGCAATAGCGTCTTCAGTGGATCTGCCACGCCTGTAGGCAAACTGGTACCGATCAAAGTCTGGGGGGAGACTAGGCAAAAGATGCTTCAATACCATTTTCTCAAAGCACTTCATAACAATGGGTGTTAATGCTACTGGTCGATAGTCATTCAGACTGCTAATAGTATGTTTTTTTGGTACAGGAATAATGACTGCGGATTTTAAACACTGTGGAACAACGGCTGCCTTGAGAGACAAGTTAAAAATGTCAGTCAAAACAGAGCATAGCTGATCTGCACATGCTCTGAGCACCTTTCCTGGCACTCCATCGGGACCAGTAGCCTTTCTCGGGTGAACTGCTCTCAGTGTCTGTCTCACCTCATGATCCTGCAGGATAAGCACATCAGAGCTGGCATTCAATAACATCTGTGGGTCCGGGCGAGGTGTATTTGCCTCAAACCGTGCGAAAAAGCAGTTCAGTTCTTCTGCCAGTGAGGCACTGATGTCACTGGAAATGATGCTGCTGCCCTTATAGTTTGTGATATGGTTAAAGCCTTGCCATACTCGTCTCGAATCATTATCAGAAAAATGGTCCTCGACTTTCTTCTTATAGGTCTGTTTAGCCTCCTTAATGCCATGCCATGTGCCTTTTACTAAGGAGTGATTTCCGTCTGGCCACTCTACCAAACAGGCCTGATTGGTGGATTGCTTTAGAGATGGTTGTCCTTCTGGAAGGTTCTCCTCTCTCCACAGAGAAACGCTGGAGCTCTGACAGAGTGATCATCAGGTTCTTGGTCACCTCCCTGACTAAGGTCCTTCTCCCCCGATCGCTCAGTTTACAGGGACGGCCAGCTCTAGGAAGAGTCCTGGCGGTTTTGGACTTCTTCCATTTGTAGCTCAAGTAGGTTCATTTTGTCTTCTTTTAATTATTTACCTTTTGTTCTTATTAAAGTCAACAATAGAAAGGAGATGTTTTTACCTTCTTTACATGTTTTGACTGTTCACTGCAGCCTTCATCAAGGCTGCAGTCAAGGCCCGGTCACCCGAATACCACAGCTAGGAGTAATCTAATAGGACTCTGGTTCTATTTTGTGGGTTTGGAGTTAACCAACCAAAGAGGCTGGAGAACGTCAAAATTCTGATCGCAAACACAGGAATGGACACAGATAAGATTAAGATCTTTGGCTCTAGGGTCCGCGTCAATTCAACAGCAAAGGTTGCAGAAACTGAATTTGCAGAGAAAGAGAAGATGAAAGAGAAGGTTTAACGAATCCTGAAACATGGCATCAACTGCTTCATCAACAGACAATTGATCTATAACTAGCCTTCGTCTTCCATTTGTGGACCATGGAGGCCACTGTGCTCATTGGGACCTTCAAAGCAGCAGAAATGTTTCTGTACCCTTCCCCAGATTTGTGCCTCAAGACAATCCTGTCTCAGAGGTCTACAGACAATTCCTTTGACTTCATGCTTTGTTTGTGCTCTGACATGCACTGTCAACTGTTGGACCTTACTGTATATAGGTTCAGGTTCAGGTTACTTTATTTGTACCCGTAGGTAGATTTGTTTTGCAGTCTGGTGACATCCATATTTACAAGCCACAATTACATTCAACATAAACACAAACACAGGCACACATGAAGCTGACTGTAAACATGATAAAAATACCCAAGGCTCCATCAGTCAGGGTATAAAAAGACAAAGAGATTAGAGAAAAACCAGAGATAAGAGAGAAGGGTCATATTAAAAAGTTAAAGACTAGTCAAAGAGGTTAAAAACTCAAAGGTCTAAAACCCAATAAAAGATTTAGAACTCAAATAAAATCCTACAAAAATAAGTAAATATAAAATGGAGTTAATAAATAGGTACCTAAATTATGTGCAATATATTGTAACAACTTGTTCAACTCTTTGACAGCAGCAGGAAAAAGGCTGTTTTTGTAGCGCTGGGTTTTGCTTTTTGGGACAGCAAACCTCCATCTTGAGGGAAGAAGTTGAAAGTGGCAGAGCAAAGGGTGGGAGTCATCATTTAAAATGGAGGTAGCCATCCTCTGTACCTGTCTGGTGTACAGGGATGTCAGGCTCAGCTGTGACTCACCAAGCAAACGATAGACAGGTGTGTGCCTTTCCAAATCATGTCCAGTCAACTGAATCTACCACAGGTGAACTCCAATTAAGCTGTACAAACATCTCAAGGATGATCAGTGGAAACAGGATGCACCTGAGCTCAATTCTGAGCTTCATGGCAAAGGCTGTGAATACTTATGTACATGTGATTTCTTAGGTTTTTATTTTTAATAATTTTGCAAAAATCTCAAAAACCTTGTCTCACGTTGTCATTATAGGGTATTGTGTGTAGAATTTTGAGGGAAAAAAATGAATTTAATCCCTTTTGGAATAAGGCTGTAACATAACAAAATGTGGAAAAAGTGAATCGCTATGAATACTTTCAGTATGCACCGTGCATGTGTTGCAGGAGGATTTCACTTTCCATATCAAGTTTCTCTCATCTCAAATTTTTCTCCTCTCTCTGGGAGACCATAGCTGGACTTTGACTGACCAATAGAGTTCCACACTTCACTGCATTTCCTTTATAGGCCGTTTATGACTTCTGCTGAACAAAAGAAGCTCAAATGTAATTGGTCCATCTCAGTTTTTCATGAGGTTCAGTGAGATCCTGCCACACCCGAGAAAATTTCCTTTGTCTCTCAGTTCATGGGTGTAGTCAAGCTGTAAGGGGCAGAATTTCTGCTCTCCCATTCTTTTCTTTTCTTTTTTTAAGTAGGCCCAGAGTCTCCCATGCTCTGTGAAAATTTTCTTTCTTTTCTTTAAAGTTCACCTTTTCTTATTTTAAACCTTTTTCTTTAAATTACCGTGTAAGAAGATTTTGTTAGATTTTGTTTTCTAAGCTTAAACAAACTTATTCAAACCACAATACATCTGAAGAAACAGATTTGTGGTGTTTTTTCTTTACCCTTCGAGTATGAGAATCTGCGTGCCCCTAGTGGCAGAGCGCGGCACTGCGCCTGCCTTCTCACTCTGACTTTGTGAAAAGTAAGTGAGAAATTTCTGTTTTTTTTTTTTTTTTTAAATGTTCTGATTTCTTGTTCATATATTTTGAAGATAAGATGATGAGGGACCTCTGTACAAAAAAACGGTGTCAAAAGACTGAACCATTTTTTTGTGTAAATACGTCCAAAGTCCAGTTTTGACTGAGTTATGGAATTTAAAGAGGTGCCACGACATTAGGCAAATTAGATGCGTAAATTTATTCCTATCTGAAACTTTGGATCATATTTTAAATCTTTCTAATTGACAGTAAACCATTGTCTACTTATCACTTTCAAGTTATAGCCTTGGAAATCTGAACTATTTTATTGACAAAAAAATATTTACCACTCTTGACCACTAGGGGGTATGTTGCAGTTTGGGAACATACACACTCAGAGGGTTAATTTGACTTTCTGATTTAACTTAGAACAATAAACAAATATCATCACAAATTTGGCTTCCTGGCCAAATTCCTTTTTCAGTGCATAGAGAAGACTTCGCCCAGCTCGCTAAAGAACCAGCCCATTGTGATCTTGGGAGTAGGCCATAACCGTGGTAAAGAACCTGTATGCCAGTTTTCCAACAGGGTCCACACCAGTCCAGATGGAAAAAGATTCAAGTGGACCACTTGCTACCCTCTGAGACAGTCATAAACCGAGCCGGTTTGTCCTTCGGGCTCGGTTCTGACCTTCTGTGTCTCAGGGTTATCTGTGTATTGTGTTTTCTTTTGAGTTTCTTGTAGTTTCTATGTTCCCTAGATTATTTTTCCGTACCTGTAGCCACTGTTTTCTGGCCGGCAGCTGTGAGGCGGCCTCCTTTGGCCTACATTCTTGTACGCGCTGTCTGACAGCTTACCAGTCCAACAACATCCCCTCTCTCATGACAGTCAGCTGGTTCCACTCCCAGTGATTACCTTTCCTGCTCCTTGCCCAGGTGCACCCAATCTCCCTTTGCCAGTATGGTTGTACTTTAAATAGCTCATTGCCAGTCTACCATTGCTGGACTATTGTATTGTCAAATGTATCTGTCTCGACCATGTCTCGCCGTGGTCTGCCCTTGCCAATGTAGACTGTGGTTTGCCTGCAACACGTTCTGCCATGTAGCCTGTAAGTGTACCCTGTTTCCGTTCTTGTATGTCTGCACTATTTTTGGAACTGTTATTCTTTCTTTAATAAATGTGTTTGTGGTGTAACCCTGCATGTAAATCTGTCTTTCTACTCCTCTGTGCGCTGTGTAAAAGCACACGGGGAGAATCGTGACAGAATAGTCCAGCCATTTAAGGATTTAGCAGGCTACATTCACACATAACTTTTTTCATTTTTGAACTGCTTCTTTTTCCATTCACCTGTTTGGGAGGCTGGTATGGCTCCAGCAGGTGAAGCAGTTGGGAGGAGAGGATGGAGTCAGGAGGAGTTAAAGTGTGTGGCTGTTATTGAAGACCTGGCAGCCGCCGCCCGGGACTGCAGGTCCCGAGAAGACGCATTGGCATGCTGGGGTGGAGTGCATAGTCAATTGGAGCTCGGGCCCAGTGTATGCTCTCATCCCTCTGTGATCATGGTCAATCTTCCCCCACTATCATCTCTGCCATTGGCTTCCACCTTGGCGTCTCCGGCATGTCGTGTTCACTCCAGCAGGAGGAGTTTGACACCAGGGACTCCGACAGTGGAGGAGGAATGGGCAGCGGCCGATATCCGGGACTTCATGAAAGAGGCTCACTGATCAAAGGTAAAGTGAGCTGCTTGGACATGGTCGTGGGAATTCTGGAGGTGCAACCGGGACTCTGGAATTACCCACAATACGCTGGCCTGATATCCTCGGTCGGCGCGCTCCAGCAGGCTTTTCCTGGTTAGAGAAGAGTGGCATTCCTCAAGGAGCCCAGGCAAAGACGCGCTCAACACTCTGCAGCCATTTTTTCCCCCGCTTCGCCAACATCAGGCCGTGTGTCTCCAGCTACCCAGAAGATGCATCATCTGTAGTCCCTTCACCGGAGGAAGCCCTCCTCGTCTTCAGAAGCCATTGTTCCTGCTGCTGAGAGGCCCGTCAGGGTTCCCCTGGTAATGCCCATTTCCGCGTTTCCCAAGCAAGCTCTTCCACCATCCACAGGGGGAGTCAGAATCATCAAGGACGCGGAGAAGGATGACTGCCTACTGCCTGCAGCTGTGAAAATCGGACACCGGGATGAAGGGCAAGTGTTTTTTTCATTCTATTCAATTAAATCATGATAAACCTTGTCTGTTTCCTGAGGGAGAGGCCCAGTCTCAGCAGTCCGCTGGGTCCTCTCCTCCAGCTAGAAATGTTGACTCTATCTCTATTCTCTCTGTGTTTCCATCATTTTTCCCTGAGTGTCCGCCGGCCCCAGAACTAAGCCGCCGGATGATGGAGGAGCCCAGGGCCCTGCAGGATCCAGCCCTTGAGCCCACACAGAGCCAACCCTCAGCCTCCTCACTGGATTCATCTCCAGTGGGGTTTATTTCGCCTGAGGGCACCAGGACTGCTACCACCATCTTGCCTGCTGCGGAGGCGATCACAGCGGAGCGGGAGCAAGAGCTGGACCTCCTTGAGGCCGGGCCCGAGAAGTCATCGCCAAGTTTGACGGAGTCCTGGATGGTGGTGGAGCTCGAGCTCAGGCAAGTTATCTCTCTTGTGTTTCTAATTTCAACTTTGGAGCGATCTTGTCTGGATCTAGATGAGGAGAATCAGGTGCAGCCCTCCGCTGCATCTGAACTCGCTTCGCTGGGCTCCACCGCTGCTGGTGACCCTAACCATCTCTCTTCTCCTGCTTCTTCTGAGCCTTTTCCTAGGGTCGCGGGAGAGGTTCCACCAGTGCCAGAGGTGTCTGTGGATTCGGTCTCACCGCCAGGCGACGTTGCGGGTCCAGCTCCTATTCTGCCTGAGGCCATTGTGTGGGTCCCTCCGCAGGCTGAGTCTCTGTGGGTGCGGTGTCAAGGTCTGAGACCCTTGTGGGGGCTGCGCTCCAGTGCTAGCCCGACATAGGTGCTGCGCTCCTGCATGGACCCGTTATGGGTGCTGCGCTGCAGCCCGGGTTTCACTTAGGGGGAAGCGTTGACCCAGCCGGGTTTCACTGAGGGTGCAGTGTTAGCCCAGCCCGGGTCCACCACAGATGCAGCGTTGGCCCAGCCGGGGTCCACTGCAGGTGCAGCAGAGCTCCAGTCGGAGTCCACCGCAGGTGCAGCACAGTTCCAGCCAGAGTCCACCATGGGTGCAGCAGAGCTCCAGTTGGAGTCCACTGCAAGACCAGCAGAGCTCCAGCCGGAGTCCACCCCGTGTGCAGCAGAGCTTCAGCTAGAGTCCACCGCGGGTGCTGCAGAGCTCCAACCAGAGTCCACCGCGGGTGCTGCAGAGCTCCAGCCGGAGTCCACCAAGGGTGCAGCGGTGTCCCAAGCCAGTACCACCGAGGGTTCTGCCGGCCAGCCTGAAGACTCCGGGGCCTCCTTTCCTCAGGTAGATGCCATCTTGGCCTCATCCTCTTCCTTGTCTGACGCCGTGGGGGTTCCCTTCCTCCGGTCCAGTCACCCACCAGTGAGCCTCCGGGTGGACAGACCGACTCCTGCTTCACCCCTTCGGTCATGGTGGCTCAACAGCTTTGGCCGGCCGCCTGAAGGACTGAGTCTCTGGGTCAGGTGGCCCAGGTTTTCCGGTAGGCCACCACACTCTGTTCGCCGGACTTTCTGCTGGACCTTGGACTCTGGGCGGCCTCCTGAGCCTCCACGCATTTGGACTTAGGGATGTTAATTGTTTTTTCTATTGTGGGCCCTGGGCGGGGTTGTATTTTGTTCCCTCCTTGCCTGTTCCCCCTACCTCCCACCCAGGTTTCCTGCTTGGGGGGGGGGGGGGCTTTCATTTGTGATGTTACCTTGGGTATCTGGAATCCACCCTTGAGAGGAGGGCTCTGTCATGAACTGAGCTAGTTTGTCCTTCAGGCTCGGTTCTGACCTTCTGTGTCTCAGGGTTATCTGTGTATTGTGTTATCTTTTGAGTTTCTTGTAGTTTCTATGTTCCCTAGTTTATTTTTCTGTACCTGTAGCCCCTGTTTTCTGGCCGGCAGCTGTGAGGCAGCCTCCTTTGGCCTACACTCGTGTGGGTGCTGGCTGACAGCTTGCTGGTCCAACCACGCCCCCTCTTTCATGACAGTCAGCTGATTCAAATCAAATCAACTTTTATTGTCATATTGCTGTACATACAACTGTAGTGCAGGCAAGATGAAATTGCGTTTCTCTCGGCATCCATATAAGTAAAAAGAACATAATTTAAGACACACTCACACAGACCCTCACCCCCAAAACAGCCATTCACACATCCCTGAGACATACTTGAAAACTAACTAGAACTATAATATACATAATGTCCATAAGGTGCAGTAGTACGTATGAAAGATTCCGGATCAACTGTTCAGCATCCTAACAGCTTGTGGAAGGAAGCTGTTAATCAGTCTGGTGGTTCTGCCTCTGATGCTCCTGAATCGTTTGCCAGATGGCAGCAGTTCAAATTGTTTATGCAGAGGGTGAGAGTGGTGCTTGACAATGTTCAGTGCCCTGCTCCTACAACAGTTCTGAAAAAGTTCTTGGACAGAGGGGAGGGAAACTCCAATTACCCTCTCAGCGCCCTTAACTATCCTCTGCAGAGCTTTTTTGTCTGACATGCTGCAGCTGGAGTACCATGTTGCAATGCAGTACATCAGACCACGCTCCACCACACCTCTGTAGAAGGTCCTGAGGATGCAGATGGGGAGAGAGGCTTGTTTGAGTTTCCTCAAGAAGTGCAGTCTCTGCTGGGCCCGCTTCCTGATCCCCAAGGAATTCTTGCTCCAGGTCAGGTCCTGCGAGATTTGCTTTCCAAGGAACTTGATGTTCTCCGCTCTCGCCACGGCCGCTCCACTCTCTCCACAGCCGCCGATGCTGAGAGGGACGTGTTCAGGCCGTGACTGCCAGAAGCCGATAATCATCTCCTTCGTTTTGTCCACGTTGAGCACCAGATTGTTCTCCCGGCACCAGCACTCCAGGTCTCTAACTTCTTCCCTGTACATTGATTCCTCATCCCTCTGAATAAGTCCCACCACTATGGTGTCATCTGCAAACTTAATAATCTGGTTCTCCTCATGTCTGGATACAAAGTCATGTGATAGAAGTGTAAACAACAGTGGACTGAGTACGCAGCCTTGAGGGGATCCGGTGCTCAGTGTGATAGAGTTGGAGATGTTATTTCCAACACGGACACACTGAGGTCTCTCAGTCAGGAAATCCAGGATCCAGAGACATGTGGTGGTGTTCAGACCAAGAAGGAGTAATTTCTCCATCAGTCTCTGGGGAGTAATGGTGTTGAATGCTGAACTGAAATCAATGTACAGGAGTCTGGCGTAGGTGTCTTTCTGATCCAGGTGGATGATGACAGAGTGCAGGGTGGTGACTATAGCATCCTCTGTGGAGCGGTTTGAACGATATGCAAACTGGAGCGGGTCATTTGATGCAGGGAGGCAGGCTGTGATGTGTGGTTTGACAAGCTGTTCAAAACACTTCATCACAATTGGTGTCAGTGCAACAGGGCAATAGTCATTCAGAAAGGACACAACTGGTTTCTTTGCCACCGGTACTACGGTAGAGGTCTTAAAGCATCTGGGAACGATGGCCTGACTCAGGGAGATGTTATAAATGTCATTCAGGACATCCGCCAACTTGCTCGCGCAGTCTCGGAGCACATGTCCCGGGATGTTGTCCGGACCTGCAGCTTTACGTGGGTTGACCCTGATTAGGGCCCTCCGTGTGTCCGCTGCATTGATCAGAATCAGAATCAGAATCAGAATCAGAATGAGCTTATTGCCAAGCATGTTTACATGTAAACATACGAGGAATTTGACTTGACATTGGGCGCGCTCGATAAGCGCTTCCCAATGACGCGGCAGCCATGCAAGGCGCCTGTCATACAGTGGGGGGTAAAGAGGGGAAGGGGGAGGGGGAGGGAACACATTGGGCAGAGAGAAAAAACATAGTTATCAAAATAAAGCTCGTATGAGCAAAATCGTGATTACATAGAAAAAAAACCTCTAATGCACAATTAGCAGACAATACAGATCACACATTAACAAAGCAGCAAAAGTTGAGAGAGACAGTGTGAGTGTGTGTGTGTCAGTGTATGTGTATCAGTCATGTAATGTTGTATGCAGTGTGTGTATCAGTTACTGGTGAACAGCAAAAATCCTCCCTGAGCAACGTTTAGATGTTATGTCTTTAGTGTCCTCAAAACATAGATAGCATGTCCACAAGAGTTCATTCTCTCAGTGCATGCCCGATGGTAAATTCCATGCTGGTCACATGACGCTGTCCTTGAGAATTCAGATTACTGCACACCAGTTGTTTGGGTTAGGGAGAAGCCAAAAACTCACTTCTGCCTTATCTTCTCTCCTGGAGGGATGGATACCAAGGACGCCGAATCAAGGCCAGATGAGCACAGTTCACTTAGAGCATAAAAATTTCCATCTCATGCAATTCTGTGCAACACATTCACAGGCTTTAAAATCATTCCCTGGAGAGCACCAGCGACTCCAAGATGTATTCCACCTACTGAATCAACCACCATTCAGTTCACCATTTGCCGCTATCAGTGCACTCCCCAACTGGTCAAATTGTTGAAGGAGCTTTGCCGGGTCCGCATTTTGATCAGCTCTCCCAACTTCTTTAATTTCTGATACATCAGGAAACTCCAAAGCCAAAGTAGAAATCCTGTGATCATAAGCCAAACAGATGGATGTCTTCCGCATCTTCAATCGAATCACACAGACACATGAGTTCCCAATTGTCCATGAGTCTCCCCACTTGGGCTCACCCTGGCCCGATCTTCTTTTAAAGTGGTGTCAATTGCATTTAAAGCCCAGCCCAATTCCATAATTTTCCGTTTGGGTCGAGATGCAGCAGAAGAAGAGCGAAACACAGACAGGACACAGCAAGCTGGGATCAGTGAAGGGAGGAGGAGAAGGGAGAGGAGAAGAAATGTGTCTGCTCTCTCTGAAAGCCGGAAGAAGAAGATGATGATGATAGCTGGCCCAACAGATGATAGCTGGCCCAACAGATGATGGAGATGGGACAGCCCTCCCTCTGATTGTCGGGTTTGATGCTTCAAAATGTGCAAAGAAGTTGTTGAGCCTATCTGGAAGCGAAGCGTCGTCATCATCGACCCCCTGCCTAGACTTATAATCCGTCAGCGCCCTAACTCTCTGCCACATCCGTTTGATGTTCCTTGTGTCAACAGAGGTGTCCCTGGTTTTTCTCCCCATAGGCGTGCTTCGCCATCTTAATTCCCTTTGAAAGCGCAGACCTGGCTGAGCAGAGGGCGATCCTGTCCTTCGCTCTGAAGGCTGCATCTCTGGCTGTGAGTA
Source organism: Pholidichthys leucotaenia (assembly GCA_020510985.1). Lineage (NCBI taxonomy): Eukaryota > Metazoa > Chordata > Actinopteri > Cichliformes > Pholidichthyidae > Pholidichthys > Pholidichthys leucotaenia. The sequence continues at coordinate 266,376,515 of CM035836.1, forward strand.
GCGAGTGCACCTCTGCAGTCATCCAGGGCTTATAGTTGCCCCATGCAGTGATAGTCTTCACTATAGTGACATCCTTTGTGCACTTCGTGATGTAGCTGGTGACCACTTCCACTCCCGGTGATTACCTTTCCCGCTCGTTGCCCAGGTGCACCCAATCTCCCTTTGCCAGTATGGTTGTACTTAAGCAGCTCGTTGTCAGTCTACCATTGCTGGACTATTGTATTGTCAAATGCATCTGTCTCGGCCACGTCTCGCCGTGGTCTACCCTCGCCACTGTACACTGTGGTTTGCTTGCAACACATTCTGCCGTGTAGCTTGTAAGTGTACCCTGCTTCCATTTTTGTATGTCTGCACTATTTATGGAACTGTTGGTCTTTCTTTAATAAATGTGTTTGTGGTGTAACCCTGTAAGTAAATCCATCTTTCTACTCTCCTGTGCGCTGTGTAAAAGCGCACGGGAAGAATCGTGACAGAGACACAATGACTCTGCTTGGCTGACGGTCTGTTGTTCAATTTAAACTTAATTCTTTACAATATTCCTGGTATAGGCCCTTTAAACCTATAGATTTGCAAACTCCCTTAAGAATGTAAAATGCATTTTTTTCTTTTCATTAATCTATGTTCCTTTTCAGAGTAACACCAATTTTCCTCTTTATAAAATAGTTTAATCATCATTTTCTTCATAAAATTGCATCCACTTTTCTTAACCAATGCTATTTTATTGTTTTCCAATTTCCAGTATATTGACAAATTAAATTATGGTTCATTTGGTTCCACAAATGTTTGATTCACATGTGATGCTCAGTAATTCAGTAACAGTCTATGATGCTCATGATACATGCTGAATTCTCTGTCTCAAGTCATCCAAATATGTTAACCTATTCTGACATTTCTTATTAAACTATTGAAAGACATCTGGTAGTTATTGTTGGATTTCATGTCCATATTCTTTATTATAAGCAGACAAGAACTCACGGCTTTCTTTTCTTTTAGACTGATTCATCATTGATACAAATAAAGAATTGTTAAAAAAATTGTCCATTATTTGGACTGGTGCCCCAAACGAGAGTATGTGTGAGTAATGAAAAGAAATCTTCCTTCCTACTCACATTCATATTTACGTTAGTGTCACGAACTGGGCTTGATGTTCTGGCCCAGTTCTGTGACGCGGTGGCTGTTTACTCGCTTTGTGTATTTTTTCATCAGGCACTCTCAGGGAGCCCTGGGGTCCTCTCGGCTCCTTGGCAGCTCAGCCACGCCTCCCTCTCCTGTCAAAGTGATCAGCTGTGTGTGATTATTGGGTTTCTCTTCACGCACACCAGCAATCTCTTTCCTCAGTAGGTTTGATATTATTTAAGCCTGGTTTCTGCTGGTTTCTTTTCCCACACTGCGAGTATGCTCTCAGTGTTTATTCCCCATCATGCATGACTAGATGCCCTGCCTTTGTCTCGGTACCGCATCACTCTGCGTGGCATCAGCTTCTTCTTCAGTTTGGTTTTTTGTTTGCCTTGATTATTACTTGGTCGGATTCGGACTGCTCCAGCCTTGTGAGTACTTACTGCTTCACCCTCCCCGTACAGTGCTGCCTGTTGGCGTTGAAGGACATTTTGGCAATATGATTCTCACCTGTGTTCTGTAGAGCATCCTTGAAGTTTCCTTAGTATATCCTGTGATCCTCTTCTGTTGTTTTGGTCTGCTATTTTATGATCAACATTAAATTACTCACAACTAACTCCAGTGAGTGGGCTTCCTCTTTTCCTTGTGCTATTACACAGCGCATGGGGAGAATCATAACAATTAGTACTTGTACCAACAATAAAACACCTATAAAAGCCATAAATCTGCTACAATTATTTAATTTGTGGGAATTAAAGTAAAAACAGACCTGTCACAGACAGAAATTTGAAGAGGATGTGTCTCTGGAAAATTCATGGCCCAGTTTTTGCACAGAACTTAAAAAGTAATTATCAAAACTTGTGGCCACAGCGAGTATTTCCATTTATTTGAAGCTGTATGGTTTCAGCTTTTTTTCTCCAACCAGTTTGTCAATACTTTTCCAAAGTTTTTACTGTTACCTTTTGTGTCTCAGATTATGTTGAGGAAGAAATTTGCTTCTGCCTGTCTGAGTTGCATTGTAACTTTATTTCTCAAGCCTTTATAAATGAGGCAATCAGTGATCAGTACTGTTTTAAGAAACATTTTCTTAGAGGCATCCCTTTTTATCATTAAGTTCCAGAGGTCACTATTGAACCAAGGCATATTATTTTTTGTATTAGATTTCCTGGCTATTGATTTTGTATATTTCATTAAAATATGTTTAAAAACTGCTATTATATTACTGCATGCTTGCTCACAAGATTTACCTTTTATAGTGTCATTCCAATCCGTTTGCTTGACTTCATTTTCCAATTGCACTGTGGTTTCTTTTGAATATAAGATATATTGGTATTTTTTTCTATTGAAAATTCAATCCTGTATTGTGATTTAGTCAGTTTTCTAGCAGCTAATATGATATTATGATAGGACAGACCAGTAATCAAATTATATGTTTTGGTTTTCCTCTCAGGTTTATTTGTAAAATTTAGATCTATTAAGGTTTGAGAAGTTTTATTCATCTCATTGGTTTATCTATTATTTGCGCCATCTGATATTGGTGGGGTCTGGAGAAACCTTAAAACCATCTCTGGGCTCCAGAATACCTCCCCCCAGGCTACAGGGGGGCAGGGAGTGGGCGAACAATCTGAATCTGTTTTTCAATAGGTTTGACCAACCGCCCTCCCCCCCGACTGCACAACAACCACTGCTGCCTCTGAAGACATCAAGTCCTGCTGCCCACTCCCCACTCCACCATCACCCCCCCCACTCCCAACACACAGCCCCCCCACCTGACCCTCACTAAGACCCAGGTGAGGATGGAGCTGAGGAAGATCAAGGCGAGGAAGGCGTTGGGACCGGACGGCATCAGTGCAAAGCTCCTCAAGTCTTGTGCAGACCAGCTGTGTGGGATTGTGGAGTACATCTTCAACCTGAGCTTGAAGCTGGGGAGGGTACCACAGCTGTGGAAAACATCTTGTGTAGTACCTGTACCAAAGACTTCCCACTTCAAAGATCTGAACAGCTACAGACCAGTGGCCCTGATGTCCCACATGATGAAGACCCTGGAGAGACTGCTCCTTGCTTACCTGCGCCCCCTGGTGGGACCAGCAATGGATCCACTCCAGTTCGCCTACCAGCATGGCATTGGGGTGGAGGATGCGGTCATCTTCCTCCTTCACCGTTTTCTGTTCCACCTGGAGAAGCCCGGGAATGCGGTGAGGATCATGTTCCTTGACTTCTCCAGTGCTTTCAACACCTATATACACTACCGTTCAAAAGTTTGGGGTCACTTAGAAATTTCCTTATTTTTGAAAGAAAAGCACTTTTTTTCAATGAAGATAACTTTAAACTAATCAGAAATACACTCTATACATTGCTAATGTGGTAAATGACTATTACAGCTGCAAATGTCTGGTTTTTGGTGCAATATCTAGATCGATGTATAGAGGCCCATTTCCAGCAACTATCACTCCAGTGTTCTAATGGTACAATGTGTTTGCTCATTGCGTCAGAAGGCTAATGGATGATTAGAACACCCTTGTGCAATCATGTTAGGTCTGCAATGCAGTAATTGCTGCAAATGGAGGATTCTTTGACGAAAGCAAAGTTTGAAGGAAAAAATTATTATTTCAAATACAAATCATTATTTCTAACCTTGTCAATGCCTTGACTATATTTTCTATTCATTTTACAACTCATGGTGGTAAATAAGTGTGACTTTTCATGGAAAACACAAAATAATTGTCTGGGTGACCCCAAACTTTTGGACGGTAGTGTATATAAACACACACCTATATATATATAAACACACACAGTGTGGAGTATTGTAGCTAGATGGAATAAATATGTAAATATATAAACACACAGTGTGGAGCATTGTCGCTAGATGGAATAAATATATAAACACACACAGTGCGGAGCATGTAGCTAGATGGAATGAAACAGCATAACCGTCTACTTAGTTACCCTACATGGTATGATTATGTACCCATACATATTGTCACCCTCCATAGCTACCGGTCTTTTCCTAGTTGTATACCGGAGGGGACCATTGTGTAAGTCTATTGCTTCTTTTGCATTCAATACTATTAGGATGTCACGTCTTTTTGCTATCTCTGCGAGCAGCCCTGCTTAGGTTGTACAGTCTGACAGCCGTAGGTAGGAAGGACCTGCGAAACCTCTCGGTTGTGTACCTAGGATGATGTAGTCTGCTGCTAAATGAGCTCCTTAGTACATTCAGTGTGTCCTGCATAGAGTGGAACTCAGACTCCAGCAGAGATGACAGTTTAGCCACCATCCTTCTCTCTCCCATCTCCTCCACTGGGTCAAGGCGCTGCGCCAGGACAGAGCTAGCTTTCTTGATCAATTTGTTCAGTCTCTTCCTATCGGCTGCTGTAATGCCGTTGCCCCAGCAGACCACTCCAAAAGTGATGGCTGATGCCACCACTGTGTCGTAGAATGTCTTCAGCAGTGCCCCTTGTACACCAAAAGACCTGAGTCTCCTCAGTAGGAACAGCCTGCGCTGTCCCTTCTTGTAGAGTGCGTCGGTATTGTGTGACCAGTCTAGTTTATTGTTCAGATGAACACCCAGGTACTTGTAGGATGTCACCATTTCGATGTCTGTTCCCTGTATATTTACTGGTGCTGTGAGGGGTTGTCCTTGCCTGTGGCAGTCCACCACCAGCTCCTTAGTTTTCCTCGCGTTGATCTGGAGGCAGTTCCGATGGCACCAGTCCACGAAATCCTGGATAAGTCCTCTGTACTCAGCTTCATCTCCGTTAGAGATGAGGCCGACGATCGCAGAGTCGTCAGAGAACTTCTGTAGATGGCACTGTGTTGTGTTATGTAAGAAGTCCACAGTATAAAGGGTGAACAGGAAGGGAGCCAAAACCGTTCCCTGGGGGGCCCCATGCTACCGATGATCGTGTCCTACACACAGTCCTGGGTTCTCACAAACTGTGGCCGGTTAGTGAGGTAGTCCAGGATCCATGATGACAGGTGCTGGTCCACCCCTGCGCACAGCAGCTTGTCCTTCAGGATCATTGGTTGGATGGTGTTGAAAGCACTGGAGAAGTCAAAGAACATGATCCTCATCGCATTCCCGGGCTTCTCCAGGTGGGACAAAGAACAGTGAAGGAGGAAGATCACTGCATCCTCCACCCCAATACCATGCTGGTAGGCGAACTGGAGTGAATCCATCGCTGGTCCCACCAGGGGGTGGAGGTGAGCAAGGAGCAGTCTCTCCAGGGTCTTCATCATGTGGGACATCAGGGCCACTGGTCTGTAGCTGTTCAGGTCTTTGGGGTGGGAAATCTTTGGTACAGGTACCACACAAGATGTTTTCCACAACTGTGGTACCCTCCCCAGCTTCAGGCTCAGGTTGAAGATGAGCTCCACAATTCAACACAGCTGATCTGCACAGGACTTGAGGAGCTTTGCGCTGATGCTGTCCGGTCCCGACGCCTTCCTCGCCTTGATCATCTTCAGCTCCGTCCTCACCTGGGTCTTAGTGAGGGTCATGTTGGGGGGCTGTGTGTTGGGAGTGGGGCGGTGTTGGTGGAGTGGGGTGAGGGCAACAGGACTCGATGTCTTTAGAGGCAGCAGTGGTTGTTGTGCAGTCGGGGGGGGAGGGCGGTTGGTCAAACCTATTAAAAAACAGGTTCAGATTGTTCACCCACTCCCTGCCCCCCGTGTCCTGGGGGGAGGTATTCTGGAGCCCAGAGATGGTTTTAAGGTTTCTCCAGACCCCACCGATGTCCCTCTGCTTTATGACCTAATAAGCATCGAATGCATAAGTCGCAACAAACTTGAACAATAATGGTCCCCTCCATTACACAACTATGACAATACAAATCGCTACAAACGGTGACAACTAGGCTGATTCAAATACTAAATATGCTGTATATTCTACATATTTATACTAGGTGGGGTAACTGAATAGACCGTTATGCTGTTTATTCCATCTAGCTACAATGCTCTGCACTGTGTATATATATTTATAAATTTATGTGTACATATGTACTGTATATTCACTGCTCTTTTTATCTTATCTGCTAAATTATTGCTCTGAGTGTTGCTATCCCTGTGCTGTTGCAATCCTGGAATTTCCCCACTGTGGGACTAATACAGGCTTATCTTATCTTATCTTGTCTTATCTTATCTTATCTTATTCCCCTAAAAAAACCCTGCATTAGTGCCTATTCTATAGACTCCAATTGTAGGTCTGCAATTAAAATGAAAGTGTGGATGGAATAAAATAAACTAGTGTGTGATCATCATATAATTAAAATAAGGGGCGATTATATGATGACTGTTACAATTCTGCACGTGGGCTGCACGGTGGCGCAGTGGTTAGCACCGCGGCAGCACAGTTTACCCTCGGCGGGGGGATCGCGGGGATCGTGGGTTCGATCCCTGCCCCTGGCCAACAGTGATCTGTGTGGAGTTTGCATGTTCTCCCTGTGTTTGCGTGGGTTTAGTCCGGGATTTCTCTGGTTTCCTCCCACATGCTAAAAACATGCAGCTTAGGGAGTTAAGGGGCGCTTGCGCACACAGCGACCGGCAGCTGGTGGCTTGTCACCAGACTGCAGAACAAATCTACCTACGGGTACAAAATAAGTCCCAAAAAAAAAAAATTCTCTCCATCAAAATAACAGAAAAACCCATTGCTGCCATGTCCTCATGAGCTCCGTAGCGGCATGATTTCAAAACACGCCACTGAAATATCATTAAACTGCGCATCTCACGATAGACCTCGTTTTTCCTGATCAAAAGCAGGTTGTTGTAGAATGCACTATAATTGTAATGTGCATTAGATTGTGCACTGCCATACCTCTTTAAAATGAGTCTTCGCCTTCCAGCGCATAGCGAGCACACTGTCTACTGGTAATTTGATGGCATGACACAAAGCGTAAAAACAGACAATGCACTGAAAGAAACTAACAACCACTGGCTTATAGCGGGAAGTCTGTTGGAAAAGTCCGCAGATTATTGTCAAAATAGGGCGCTATGAGCATGGTTTGGGATTCCTGCTCACGCTTTAAGTTTATGTATCTTTGATTATTCAATGTGTTTTCGTCAGCTTAGCCCAGTCTGATCATTGTGTTTATTTTCTCATTCATGTCTCTATTTATTTTCCTTTGAATTTGCCATTAACTTCTGCTTGCCATGATGATTTGTTGAGTTCTCTCTTGTCATTCCCCCTCCATTAGTCTTAGTTTAGTCATTATAGTCCTGTTTTTTAGTATTATGTTTTCATGGTCACGTTTATGTTTTGTTTACGTCTGCCAAGGATCAGGATATGAATCAAACCCTTGCCTCGTTTTTAGTTCATGTGTAGATCCTCTTTATTAATAGTATCATGGTTTTCGTTTTGTTTGGGTTTTATTGTCATGGTCACAACTATGTTTGATTTTGATGATTTGTATTCTCCCGGTTATGCTATCATTTTTATTATTACCTCCACCAAGGAGGTAATGTTTTTACCGAGGTTTGTCTGTTTGTCTGTTTGTCTGTCTGTTACCAATATAACTCAAAAAGTTATGAACGGATTTTGACCAAATTTTCAGGAAAGGTGTGTAATGGCACGGGGAACAGATGATTAGATTTTGGTGATGATCTGAGAGTGCATACCTCCACCAAGGGCTTTGTTTGTATTTGTGCAGCAGGATTACACAAAAACTGCTGCATAGATTTGGATGAAATTTTCACCAGAGGTGGTTCTTGGGCTAGAGAGGAACCCATTATATTTTGGTGATGATCTGAGAATGCATACCTCAGCCAAGGCTCTTATCTTCTCACAGTGTGTTAGCAACAATACTCCAAAACTGATGGCCAGACTTTGATGCAATTTTCACCACAAGTAGCTATAGGCCTACACACAAACCCATTACATTTTGGAGGTGATCCATGAGAAACGGAAGGAGCCTTGGCGGAGGTATGCACTCTATGAGTGCTTTTCTAGTTCCTGTCATGATTTGAGTTTCGGCTTTTGTTTTGACAGCACCTTTTGTAAACTTCCGGTTTTACATGGTGAGTTTTTGCTTCATTATCTATATGCGTTTAATTTTCTGATTACTGATTGTCCATGGGTGTTCCCGATTCACTGCAATGTATAATCATGCCGCACACTGCCCTCGGTGCGGTGATCTACTGTGTTACTTTGTCATGTCATGTCATGTCAAGTCAAGTTATGCTAAGTTATGTCTTTGATGCTAAGTTTATGTTATGTCTAGTTTCTTGTTTTTTTGCCTGCAATAAATCACTGCAAACTTCAGCTCCAGCTCTTGGGTCCAGTTCTACCGTTTGTGCGCCACGAAGGGAAGCATTCCATGACATATATAAGTACAGGTCCTTACCATGGCTTATGACAACATTATTTTATCCTAAAATCGCTCATCTGGAATCACCTGGGATGTTAAATACAGAAAATGGAGTGATTAAGGGTGGCTTTGACTGCCTTGATCGGCAGAGGCTTGAAGCGGGGTGGGTGGTGGCAGCTGTCATTCATTTGAGCAGGCTGCATCCATTTGAAAAATTTCTAATTAATAGTTAAATAGTGGCAATAAAATATGCATAGAAATATACACTACTGTTCAAAAGTTTGGGGTCACCCAGACAATTATTTTGTGTTTTCCATGAAAAGTCACACTTATTTACCACCATGAGTTGTAAAATGAATAGAAAATATAGTCAAGACATTGACAAGGTTAGAAATAATGATTTGTATTTGAAATAATATTTTTTTCCAGATACTCAACCTGCTCAAAGGAAGGTCAGTTTTATAGCTACTCTAACCAGCCAAACTGTTTTCAGCTGTGCTAACATGATTGCACAAGGGTTTTCTAATCATCCATTAGCCTTTTATCCCATTAGCCTTCTGACGCAATGAGCAAACACATTGTACCATTAGAACACTGGAGTGATAGTTGCTGGAACTGGGCCTCTATACACCTATGTAGATATTGCACCAAAAACCAGACATTTGCAGCTAGAATAGTCATTTACCACATTAGCAATGTATAGAGTGTATTTCTGATTAGTTTAAAGTTATCTTCATTGAAAAAAAGTGCTTTTCTTTCAAAAATAAGGAAATTTCCAAGTGACCCAAAACTTTTTAACGGTAGTGTATAGTTTGTAAATTAAATTGAGGATATCTTCCTATTGAATAGCTGAACCCTATTAACCCCAGTTTCTCCAGTGGAGATGTGCAGTGGCCACAGGTCAGTGTGTGGTTGTATTGGGCCACTTCCTGGTGTGGATATGCAACTGTGGGAATGTGAACAGGGCATCCTTGAAAAAGAGAGGTTGCCTCTCAATGGACCTCCCTGTATAAATAAAGGTTAAATAAATAAAATAGATAAATAAAAATAAAGATTAATGAAAGTTAACTTTGTGAGCCAATCATGTACAATATTGTATTTCTTCTATCTAGAATCAGAGGGGTCACTGCCATGCAAGGTGCCACGACAAGCTTTCCTTCCCCAATTTTATTATGCTGAGAACCCAGCTAGAATGCAGGAAGTACCATCTTAATGTGATCTCTGGTGCAGCCCAGCCATGGCTTGAACCCTTGACCTCCAGGCGGTGGAGCTGATGCGCTATCACTTATCCAACACCCAAATAGTTGCTGTAGTTATGAATACTTGGTAATGGTGGAGAGAAAAAACTCTCTTTTAGCAGGAAGAAACTTTCAGCAGAACCAGGCTAAGGGAGGGGCAGTCATCTGCTGCGACTGGCTGGGGTTGAGGGGATAGAGAAAAACAGACATGCAGAGACAGCATGACGGGGACTCAATCTATGTGAGAGAACAAACAGATAAGATAAGATAAGATAAGCCTTTATTAGTCCCACAATGGGGAAATTCCAGGATTGCAACAGCACGGGGATAGCAACACTCAGAGCAATGATTTAGAAGATAAGAAAATAAGAGCAGTGAATATACATACAGTATGTACACATAAATATATAAATATATATACTGTATACACAGTGCGGAGCATTGTAGCTAGATGGAATAAACAGCATAACCGTCTATGGAGTTACCCTACATGGTATGAATATGTACCCATACATATTGTCACCCTCCGTAGCGACTGATATTGTCCTAGTTGTATACTGGAGGGGACCATTTGTGTAATTCTGTTGCATCTTTTGCATTCAATCCTATTAGGTCGTCATGCTTTTTTGCTATCTCTGCGACCAGCCCTGCATAAGTTATACAGTCTGACAACCGTAGGTTGGAAGGACCTGCAAAACCTCTCGGTTGTGTACCTAGGATGATGTAGTCTACTGCTAAATGAGCTCCTCAGTGCGTTCAGTATGTCCTGCATAGGGTGGGACTTGGACTCCAGCAGAGATGACAGTTCAGCCACCAGCCTTCTCTCTCCCATCTCCTCCACTGGGTCAAGGCATTGCCCCAGGACAGAGCTAGCTTTCTTGATCAGTTTGTTCAGTCTCTTCCTATCGGCTGCTGTAATGCCGTTGCCCCAGCAGACCACTCCAAAAGTGATGGCTGATGCCACCACTGTGTCGTAGAATGTCTTCAAGAGCACCCGTTGTACACCAAAAGACCTGAGCCTCCTCAGTAGGAACAGCCTGCGCTGCCCCTTCTTTTAGAGTGCGTCGGTATTGTGTGACCAGTCTAGTTTGTTGTTCAGAAGAACACCCAGGTACTTGTAGGATGTCACCATCTCAATGTCTGTTCCCTGTATATTTACTGGTGCTGTGAGGGGTTGTCCTTGCCTGTGGCAGTCCACCACCAGCTCCTTAGTTTTCCTTGCGTTGATCTGGAGGCAGTTTCAATGGCACCAATCCACGAAGTCCTGGATAAGTCCTCTGTACTCAGCTTCATCTCCGTTGGAGATGAGGCCGATGATCGCAGAGTCATCAGAGAACTTCTGTAGATGGCAGTGTGTTGTGTTGTGTGAGAAGTCCACAGTATAAAGGGTGAACAGGAAGGGAGCCAAAACCATTCCCTGGGGGGCCCCCGTGCTGCCGATGATCGTGTCCGACACACAGTCTCGGGTTCTCACAAACTGTGGCCGGTTAGTGAGGTAGTCCAGGATCCATGATGACAGGTGCTGGTCCACCCCTGCGCACAGCAGCTTGTCCTTCAGGATCATCGGTTGGATGGTGTTGAAAGCACTGGAGAAGTCAAAGAACATGATCCTCACTGCATTCCCGGGCTTCTCCAGGTGGGACAGGGAACGGTGAAGGAGGAAGATCACAGCATCCTCCACAGCATCCTCCACCCCAATGCCATGCTGGTAGGCGAACTGGAGTGGATCCATCCCTGGCCCCACCAGGGGGTGGAGGTGAGCAAGGAGCAATCTCTCCAGGGTCTTCATCATGTGAGACGTCAGTACCACACAAGATGTTTTCCACAACTGTGGTACCCTCCCCAGCTTCAGGCTCAGGTTGAAGATGTGCTCCACAATCCCGCACAGCTGGTCTGCGCAGGACTTGTGGAGCTTCGCGCTGATGCCGTCCGGTCCTGATGCCTTCCTCGCCTTGATCTTCCTCAGCTCTGTCCTCACCTGGGTCTTAGTGAGGGTCAGGTTGGGGGGCTATGTGCTGGGAGTGGGGGGGTGTTGGTGCAGTGGGGTGTGGACAGCAGGTCTCGATGACTTTAGAGGCAGCAGTGGTTGTTGTGCAGTCGGGGGAGAGGGCGGTTGGTCAAACCTATTAAAAAACAGGTTCAGATTGTTCGCCCACTTCCTGCCCCCTGTGGCCTGGGAGGAGGCATTCTGGAGCCCAGAGATGGTTTTAAGGTTTCTCCAGACCCCGCTGATGTTGCTCTGTTGCAGCTTGTCCTCCATCTTCTTCCTGAAGCTGTCCTTGCCTTCTCTGATCTTCCTCCTCAACTCCCTCTGTACAGACTTCAGCATCTCCCTGTTCCCCGACCTGAAGATCCTCTTCTTCTCTCTCAGAAGTGTTTTTATCTCAGGGTTGATCCAGGGTTTGTTGTTCGAGCAACACCATATTGTCTTGGTGGGTACAGTGTTGTCCACACAGAAGTTGATGTAGTCCGTGATGGTGTGAGTGAGGCCATCGATGTCCTCACCATGTGGATCGCAGAGCTGCTCCCAGGCAGTGGTTTCAAGACAGTCCTTTAAAGCGTCCATTGCCTCTTCTGACCATATCTTCACCGTGCGCATGACCGGAGGTTGTCTGTGTACTAGGGGTTTGTACACCGGCAGGAGATGAACCAAGTTGTTGATCCGATCTCCCGAGTGGGGGGAGTGGTGATGAGGTGTACGCCTCCTTAGTGTTAGCATATAATAAGTCCAGTGTTTTATTGTCTCTAGTGTGGCATGTGACATGCTGGGTGAATGTGGGCAGAATGGGGGACAATGAAATATGGTTGAAATCACCGGAGATGAGGAGAAGAGCATCTGGGTGTTCTGTTAGAAGCCTGCCAGTTACTGAGTGAATGACGTCACGCGCTGTCCCCGCGTTCGCCATTGGATTTGCATAAATAACAATGCAGATCACTTGTGAATATTCCCTCGGGAGATAGGTAGGCCGCATGCTAACAGCTAGCAACTCAATGTCTTTGCTGCAGTGTTGTTGTTTAACCGTGATATGTCCTGGTCTGCACCAGCTCCTCCGCCCCTTGCCTTCCCACTGTCTGGTGTCCTGTCTGCCAGTATTGCCTGGAAACCCTCCAGTTCGATGTTAGCATCTGTTGCTAGTTCTGTTAGCCACATCTCAGTAAACAACATCAGGCTACTGTCTCTGAAGATGCTCTCGTAGCGGAAAATGGCCGCTAGCTCATCGGTCTTACTGAGTAGCGATCGAACATTTCCCATAATAACGGAAGGGCGAGTCTGTACCTTATATTTCTCGCCCGCCGTCTTGCTCCAGCACGGCATCCACGTCGTTTCTGTCTTATTTCACCCGGTAAGTCAAAGTTTAAGTTAATCGGTTAAGTGCTAGCAGCTGGTCTCTGCTGTAATGTATCCTGCTAAAAACAGTGGCTCCGTCTGCCGGCTCAGGAGACATTTGGGCAATCCGTGTGTCCGTCCGATGTATAGGTGTCGCTGGATCAGAAAGATTAGCAAGAGAAGCCAGATAGTAAATAGAAATAGGAAGAAATTGATCCGCTCTTGCAAAAAGGTAGCCTACTTGTGTGGCGCCGGAAGTACTTCTGTTTTGTTATGTTGTTAATGTTAATGACCAGCAAAAATATTTCATTGAGACTGAAGAAAGGAGCGAAGACCAGTGCATTGTTGGAGATCCTTGGCAGTCTAAACCTATTAGCAGCGTAACAGCGGGATTCACACGATAGCATTTGGACCAACTTTTACTGACATTTTGAAAAATCAGAGAAATCAATGAAAACGTTGGTGAAATTTTGTTCATGAGCAGTTTTTTTTTTAATCCAGCACACACCAACTTTTGCAAACTTTTGCTAACATTTTCCAGAGTTGCATTCAGCATTGGAAAACTTTTGCCTACTTAGGCTAGTGTATGTGTAGCTGTTGCCAACTGAGGTTAACTTGGGCTATGTGTAGGTTAACTTGATGGTATGTGTAAATCCCACAGGCTTCATTAGTAAACCACATTAATATGAACAAGTCACTCCGGGTTCAACTAACGCTTGCACAGTGGTGTGAAAAAGTGTTTGCCCCCTTCCTCATTTCTCATTTTTTGTATATTTGTCGCTTCTAAATGTTTCAGATTATCAAACAAATTTAAATATTAGACAAAGATAATACAAGTAAACACAAAATACAATTTTTAAATGAAGCTGTTTATTATTAAGGGTAAAAAAAAAAAATCCAAACCTGCACGGCCCTGTGTCAAAACGTGGTTGCCCCCCTCCCCCATTAAATCATAAATTAACTGTGGTTTATCACATCTTTGGAAAGCTGAGTTCAATTTCTCTAGCCACACCCAGGCCTGACTACTGCCACACCTCTTCTCAATCAAGAAATCACTTAAATAGGACCTGCCTGACAAAGTGGAGTAGACCAAAAGATCCTCAAAAGCTAGACATCATGCTGCAATCCAAAGAAATTCAGGAACAAATGAGAAACAAAGTGAGATCTATCAGTCTGGAAAAGGTTATAAAGCAATGAGAGCTATGTTCATGCTCTAACTAAACAGGGAATGAGGTTATGGTCAAATACAGATATCTTTTTAACATAGGTTGACCTTCGGACTAGCAAGTATGACTATACTTTTGGGGTCTAAAGGTCAAAGGTCAAAATCACAGGGTCATTAAAAGTAAAATGTACGTACTTTAACTTAACAGAGAATGAATTTACGGCCACCAAACTTGATAAATAGGTTGGCCTTTGGACTAGCACCTATAGCTATAATTTTGGACTCAAAAGATCAAAGGTCAGAATGCGATATAAACTAGAATGTACTCAGCCAAGATGCAGATCCATGCCTTTCCCAACCCCATATATTTAAAACTCTGAACTTTAAACTCTTGACCCCAAACCCATAATCAGAGGTCAGAGCTGTGTATCAACTTTGATGACTCGAGCTTACCTTGTTCTTGAGATATAGTTTATAAAGCATTTTGACCTCGACCTTTGACCTTGTATTCCCACAACCATAGCCACAGTTCAGAATCCCAAGGTGTATCTGTGTACCAAGTTTGATGACTCTAGCTTTGCTCATTCTATAGTAATAGGGCAAAGGGAGTGCTCATCTCCAACGGCGACGAGTCCACCTACAGGAGAGAGGTGGCCCAGCTGGCGTCCTGGTGCAACAACAACAACCTGCAGCTGAACGCTCTGAAGACAGTGGAGATGATTGTGGACTTCAGGAAAGTCACAACCCCTCTGCCCCCCCTCACCCTCACAGGCTCTCCCATCACCACTGCAGATTCCTTCCGCTTCCTAGGCACCACCATCACCAGGGACCTCAAGTGGGAGCCGACCATCAGCTCCCTCATCAAAAAGGCCCAGCAGAGGATGTTCTTCCTGCGGCAGCTGAGGAAGCTCAAGCTACCCACCAAGATGTTAGTGCAGTTCTACACAGCCATCATCGAGTCCATCCTCACCACCTCCATAACTGTGTGGTACGCAGGAGCCACTGCCAGGGACAGACTAAGGCTGCAGCGCGTCGTGCGCGCTGCTGAGAAGGTGATCGGCTGCAAGCTCCCATCTCTCCAGGATCTGTACATCTCCAGGACCCGGAGGCGTGCTTGCCGGATCATAGCCGATCCTTCACACCCTGGTCACGTACTGTTTGCCCCCCTCCCCTCAGGTAGAAGACTTCGGTCCATTCAGACTAAAACCTCCCGTCACATGAACAGCTTCTTCCCCTCTGCCATCAGACTGCTGAACACTAAGTGACTTATTGACTCTCGTGCACTATGTACAGCAGCCCAACCAGACTCATGTCAATCATCACTGTTTTCTTTTTGCATTACCGACTGCACTATGTGGTACTCCACAATATCTGCTGCTCGCTAATATATTTAAAAACTGCTTTGACTAGTTTTACTCATTCTCATTCTACACTTTATTGCATGTATAGTTTTTTATTTCAGAATCAGAATCAGAATCAGAATCAGATTTACTGCCAAGCACATTTACAAGTAAACAAGTAAACATACGAGGAATTTGACTTGACATTGGGCGTGCACGAAAGGCGCATCCCAATGACGCGGCAGCCATGACGAGGCACCTGTCATATGGGGGGGGGGGGGGGGTGAAGAGGGGGGAGGGGGGAAGGATAGGGAAAAACACAATAGGAGAGAGAAAAAAGCATTGTTGATCAAAATAGAGCTCATTTTATGACCAAAATTTTGATTACAAGAAAAAACTCTCAAATGCACAATTAGCAGACAATAGATCACACAATGACAAAGCAGTAGTTGAGAGAGTCAGTGTATTGTGAATATACAGTATATCAGTAATTGTATCAGTAGTGTAATGTTGAATGCAATAGTGTAGGTGTGTCAATTGCTAGTGAACAGCAGAGGGCGCCTCCTGGCAGTGGATAGATGTTAAAGTCATGTGATCTAAGCAGTCTAGAGTCTCTCGCTCTTGCTTGCAGATGGTAAATTGTCACATGGTGCACTGTCCTTGAGTGTTCATCTGCTGAAACAACAACAACTGTGTCGATTGTTTGGGTTAGCAGGCAGAGCCGCTCCTTCCGCTTATCTTCATCAGGAGGAATGTAAATACAGGGCACCAAAGACAAGGTCAAATCAAATCTGCACAGTGCACTCAGAGAATAGATTTTTCCTCACCCGTGCAATTCTGTGCTTTCATAATTTCCATGTGCAGGCTTAAACTTTATTCCATGGAGAGCACAGGGCTCCAGATGTATTCCTCCGCTGAATCACTGTCATTCAGTTCACCGTTTGCTGCTACTCGTGCCCTCCCCAACTGGTCGAATTTGATGAAGGAGCTTGCCGGGTCCACTTTGATCAGCTCTCTCACCTTCCTTCAATTTCTGATACATCAGGGAACTTCACAGCCAAAAATAGAAGTCCTGAGATCATAACCAATAATGTTTCCTGCCAAATCTCCACAGACGCATGAATTCCAATGTCCATGAGTCTCCTCGCAGGTTCCAATTCTTGGGCTCTTTATTTTATCATGTTTAATGTTGCAGCATTGCACCGAGACAAATTCCTAGTTTGTGTACTACATGAACAATGGCAATAAATCTGATTCTGATTCTGATTCACATGTTGACCTTTTGAAGTCAAACCCATAGTCAGAGGTCAGGATCCCAAGGTGATCCTCGCTTTCTTTGTGTTGTTTTAATAATTTTAATTTAAATGAATGTATAAAATCTTAACTACTTATTTAAGTTTATAGGGTTTACACTCATACATAACTTAGACAAATTAAGTAAATATAGAGCCATTTCATGAAAAATAAGGTTAAAATAACAGCACAAAACTCTAAGAACTTATCCCGACCACTCAAAAATAATTTTAATACAAAATTTCAAGACACTTTGTGAATCCCTCAAGTTCTCAAAAACTGATCCGTGTCATGTTTATGAAGAAATCTGCTCGCACTAACAGTTCTGGCATGAACACATTCTTATGATCCTTTTTGGGTTACAGGGGCTGGAGTGGTAGGACTGTTACGTCCATAATTGGGTAAAAGTAAACACACCGTTACTGTAGTTTACAGAGCTTTATTATAATCAGAGTCGTTTACATAAAAAGGCTTACAGCACTCACCTGCATGCCAGGTGGCTCCATGACGAAAGAGACAGAGCCTCTTCCGCCCACTTCCTTTATACCACGGGTGGCCTCACCACCGGAAACCAGTAGTAGCCACCCCAGTCTGGCTCATGACAAACCCGGCCGCCATCTTTGTAATACAGCCTATTTATATACACAACATTTCCCTCCCCTTCAAAAAAACAAGCGCACAGATAGCCCTCTCCAATTTGCCTCCCGACTCACACACTGAAGCATAACAATTACAGAAACAAACAGACAGCCTTTCCATGCACACAACTAAACTGGTGGGGGGTGGGGGCAGGTAGACTACCAGCACCCCCACATGGCTGGGAGGATTATTCTGCCACCAATTATACTGTGGCACCTGGGGAGAGCCTGATTGTGTACCATCTCAGACAGGAGACAGTGGGAACAAAGTGCAAGGGTTTCCTAGTGAGATAACAGGGAGGTGTTAAGGATGAGGGGGTTGAATGTAATGTGACACAAAGGTCATCTTTTGTGTGTTAGAAAATGCTAGAAGAATGCCATGATATTTAAGAGATGGTTTCTGCTGGAATGTCATTCTGTCTATGCTTGAGATGTGAGAGTGTGTAATAAATCGTCTGAGACAAAGCTGCCTCTTCGTTTACACACTCCACACTGGTGACCCAAGACGTATCATGGAACACGAGACAAGATCCCCGGAGCCGACCTCGACAGGAACCTCCAGCCACACGTGCGGTTGCAGTCAAGCTACCGGACTTCTGGCAGCACAACCCGCGCTCTTGGTTCCACCTCATCGAGGCGCAGTTTGCCCTCTGGGGGATAACGGCAGATGACACCAAATTTTACTATGTGGTCGCAG
Organism: Pholidichthys leucotaenia; assembly: GCA_020510985.1. NCBI lineage: Eukaryota > Metazoa > Chordata > Actinopteri > Cichliformes > Pholidichthyidae > Pholidichthys > Pholidichthys leucotaenia. The sequence continues at coordinate 266,394,631 of CM035836.1, forward strand.
TGCTCGACGCCCGCACAGCTCAACACGTAGCAACCCTGCTCAATCAGCCACCAACCGGCAACCGATATGAGGCGCTCAAGGCTGCGCTCATCCAATGCTACACACTCTTGGACGGTGAGAGAGCAGAGAGGCTCCTGACGCGGACCGAGTTAGGAGATGGTTCGGCCATAGACCTCATGGAGAAGATGCTGGCATTAAGGGGCACGGACGACGACCATTTTCTGTTTGCCCACCTCTTCCTCCGGAACCTTCCGACAGCGGCGAGAGCGGCCCTGGCCAATTCACTGTTGCTGGCCACGTGGGACTTTCGTGCGCTAGCCCAGGAGGCAGACCGGATCATCATCGCCACCAGGGAGTTCACAGTCATCGCGGCAGCGGCAGAGCCCAGCGAGACGGCCAGAGGAGGCGAGGAGCCACCGACGGCAGCAGCAGCGGGGGCCAAGGAGCGCCAGGGAGACACGCTTTGTTTCTACCACCGCCGCTTCGGAGAGAAGGCACGCAGATGTACGCCACCATGCCAGTTCAAGCGCTCGGAAAACGCCAAGCCTGGGGGTTGGTAGCAGCTGCGACCCTCGGGGAGGAGAACAAGCTGCTCTACCTGACGGACACACGCTCGGGGAGGCATTTCCTCTTGGACACCGGAGCCCAGAAGAGCTTCATCCGGCCGACCTACGCTGACTGGCTGACAAGATCTAGCGGCCCCGAGATGTTGGCAGCAAACGGCTCGGACATTAAGACCTTCGGTGAGAGGACTCTGCTCTTATCTCTACATGGCCGTACATATCAGTGGACTTTTGTCATAGCAGCACTGAATTACCATATACTGGGGGCTGATTTTCTGTGTGCACATGGTTTACTGGTTGATGTTGCTAACAGGCGCCTAGTTAATGCACTGTCCTTCGACTCTCTTCCCTGTATAGCTCGAGTGACCCGGCCAACAGCACAAGCCAACGTCACAGCTACAGGCGGTAAGTTCCACACACAGCTCACTCAGTTCCCAGCACTCACGGTCCCAACGTTTTCGGCAGCCATTGCTAAGCACGGGGTGGAGCATTTTATCACCACCACCGGGCCGCCCGTTTTTGCACGACCTCGGCGCTTGGACACAGCTAAACTGGCCATAGCGTGCGAGGAGTTCACCAACCTGGAAAGGTTAGGCGTCATCAGGCGCTCAAACAGCCCATGGGCATCCCCGCTACACATGGTCCCTAAGGCTGAGGGATCGTGGCGACCCTGCGGTGATTTCCGCAGGTTGAACAACGCCATGGCGCACGACCGTTACCCGATTCCCCACATACAGGATTTTTCCGTTCACCTCGCCGGGGCACGCATTTTTTCCAAAATAGACTTGGTCCGCAGTTACCACCAAGTTCCAGTGCGGGCTGAGGACGTACCCAAAACAGTGGTAATAACTCCGTTTGGTCTATTCGAGTTCCTGTGTATGCCATTTGGGTTGAAAGGAGCGGCACAGACGTTCCAGCGCATGATGGATGCAGTGCTGCGCAATCTCCCATTCGTGTTCGTCTACTTGGATGATATCCTGGTAGCCAGCGCATCCGAAGACGAACACAAAACTCACCTCACGACGGTTTTCCGGAGGTTGGCGGAGCACGGGTTAATAATCAACCTGGCGAAATGCCGGTTCGGTGTAACAGAGATTGATTTTTTGGGGCATGGCGTCTCTCCAGAAGGAGCGGTCCTGCTGCCTGACAAGGTGCGCGCCGTAGCGGATTTTCCCCGGCCTCAAATGGTCAGGGCACTACAAGAATTTTTGGGAATGGTGAACTTTTATAACCGTTTCCTTCTGCGTGCAGCGCAGCTCATGCAACCATTGTATGCCATGCTCAAAAAACAGAAACCCGTGGATAGGGTTGAATGGACACCGGAGCGAGAGCGGGCATTCTCGGAAGTTAAAGCAGCCCTGGCAAACGCCGCATTGCTGGCACATCCAGACCCGACGGCCCGCATAGCAATCACCACTGACGCTTCAGATGTGACCATAGGGGCTGTCGTGGAGCAGCGCGTCACCGGGGCTTGGCAGCCGCTTGCCTTTTTCAACAGGACTTTGCACGACAGTGAACGTAAATACAACGCGTTCGACAGAGAGTTGCTGGCTCTCCACCTGGCCACTCGCCACTTCCAGTTCTGGCTGGAAGGGCGCAGTTTCACCGCGTTCGTGGACCACAAGCTGCTAACATTCGCGATGGCCAAGGTTTCAGAACCGTGAACCGGCCGGCAGCAGAGGCAGCTGGCCGCGATCTCAGAATTTACTACCGATATTCAGCATGTGTCGGGTAAACTGAATTTAGTGGCAGACTGCCTCTCGCGCGCCGTGGTGGCCCCGGTCTGCGTGGGGATAGATTACGCAGCCATGGCCGCGGAGCAGATTAGCGATGCGGACGTGCACGCACTCCAGTCTGGACCAACAGGGTTAAGGCTGGAGAGCAGGGTGCTGCAAGACGGCATGCCCCCCCTAATCTGCGATGTCTCCACGGGTCGCTTGCGTCCCGTGGTTCCGGCCGCGTGGCGCCGCCGCATGTATGAGTCAGTTCACTCTTTGGCGCACCTAGGAGTGCGCGCGTTGGTCAAAATGGTAGGAGAGAAATTTGTGTGGCCGAGCGTCTGCAAACAAGTGAAAGAGTGGGCTGCAGCCTGCGTGGCATGCCAACGAGCCAAAGTACACAGACACACGAAGGCTCCCTTGGAGCCGTTTCGTATTCCGGCTAAGAGGTTCGACCATGTTCACGTGGACCTTGTGGGCCCCCTCCCGCCATCACAGGGGTGCATGCACCTCCTGACTATGGTGGACCGCACCACGCGCTGGCCAGAAGCGGTACCGCTGGCAGCAACCACGTCCGAGGAGGTGGTGCGCACTTTTTTAACAGCATGGGTGGCGTGTTTTGGAGTCCCGTCGGACATTACGTCCGACAGAGACCCTCAATTTGTTTCCGAACTCTGGTCCACGATGGCCCGCAGCCTGGGTATTACAATTCACCGCACAACCGCGTACAACCCACAGGCTAATGGGTTATGCAAGCATTTTCATAGATCATTGAAAGCGGCACTCAGGGCTTCATTGACGGATGCAAATTGGGTAGACAGGCTACCGTGGGTTTTATTGGGATTGCGCTCCGCGCCTAAAGAGGATCTGGAAGCTTCCCCGGCAGAACTCGTGTTTGCGCAGCCACTCCGGCTGCCCGGGGAATTTCTGCCAGATAATCCCGCGCCGGGCAGCTGCCCGTCTCAGCTTTTGTAGCGTAGCGCAGACACAGGCATGCTGCCGGGCCCTGCCCGCCACAGTTTTCCGCGTGTTTTTGTGCCTAAAACTTTGAAGAACGCGGAGTTCGTTTTTGTCAGACACGACGCCCACCGCCCTCCACTGCGCCCACCCTATGATGGACCGTTCAGAGTGCTGGAAACAGGGGATAAGCATTTTTTGCTAGACTTGGGGGGTAGAAGGGAAAAAATTGGCATAGACAGACTCAAACCCGCTTTCGTTGTGGCGGTACGAGCAAGTGCTGTTGGCGAGGGCCCCTCGGTGTGGAAGACCCCCACGGAGAGCTCACGATTCACCAGAGCAGCCACACGGACAGACAGAAGTGTTTTCCCCCCAAACAACAGCCCCCCATAGGCACCGCAGCGCCGTTGAGGCGGTGAATTCCGGTAACAGCAGATACAGGAGAAGACTGAAGCTCCAGCAGCATATGGACTGATGTTTAATTGTTCTATCACAGCATGTGGACTGTTATCCTATTGTCCTATCTAAGATGCTGGGGGTGGTGGTGTGGTACCTGGGGAGAGCCTGATTGTGTACCATCTCAGACAGGAGACAGTGGGAACAAAGAGCAGGGGTTTCCTAGTGAGATAACAGGGAGGTGTTAAGGATGAGGGGGTTGAATGTAATGTGACGCAAAGGTCATCTTTTGTGTGTTAGAAAATACTAGAAGAATGCCATGATATTTAAGAGAGGAGTTTCTGCTGGAATGTCATTCTGTCTATGCTTGAGATGCGAGAGTGTGTAATAAATCGTCTGAGACAAATCTGCCTCTTCATTTACACACTCCACAATACAAACAAAGCCGTGTACCTAAAAATAAAATAATCCCGGAACAGCTCCACATAAAACATACAAAACTACAAGACACATAACAGCTACTGGCGGCCTCCCCCCCAACACTGACCCCCCACAATGGGTACGGTACATCACAATGTATTAAACATTGGGTATGTAAATATGCACCAATAAAGACCTCAAATGGGATAAACACACCCCACCATCCCAAACTTGGGCATAAAATTAACACATTAACAACATTCAATTCCATTAAACTACTATCCTTGAGCCAATAAAAATCCCACAGTTATAATTCAGGCCTTTTAAACTAAAATTTAATTCCCATATGTCACAAAACACCCTACATCTCACTTTCTTTTTTTTTTTTTCAAATTTAAATCGGGGTACCATACCAGCGGTAAATAAACATAACAGGACTGGAGCAGAAGTACACAAACAGAAAATAAAGACGTCACATCACTCTCAGTCCTTAGACGGGTCCTTCTCCAGTCGCCTCCGTCTTTTGACCTCAGGGCTCCCGCTGCGCCGCTTCTTCCCCTCCCCTTGGCACAACTCGTTCGGATTACTGGTCAGACAAGCGCAGATACCCGTCACTCTGAGCAGCCTCTACCTGGAACCTTCTCCTCTTATCGCGCTGCTTGCGCGAACCATGATCACTTCTCATCCGGGCCTCAACCCAGGGCCACACCATGTCGCTGACCCTCAGGGAAGCCAGTGTCCTCTTTTCTCGGTGATTTGGAGTCTGACTGGTCTCCACCAACGATCCGGTCGACTAGTAGACCTGGTCCGTGTTATCCATGGTAGACTGTCTGTGGTCGTCCCGCTGCTCGCGTGGACTGTGATTCCGTCGTACTCGAGCGTCAACCTTGGTCTTTGAGGGAGCCCTCTTCCTTTTATCCAGATCTTTTTGTTTTGTTTTGAATTCTTTTCTTTTTTTTTAGAATGTTCAAATAAAAATCAATGTCAATGTCAATGTTAATCACCAATCCTCCGACAGGCCTCTGTCACCGATCGCTCCGGCTCGCGGGCTCATTTCGGTCTCCTCTTGGCAGGCCGTTGCTGGGAGCACTTTACAATCACCACGGTCTGCGGTCTAGCCCCTTCTTCTTCCGGCTTTGGCGCCTCGCCCTCACGAGCCTCAACGGGGATCCTGCCGTGCCGTCCGGCACCCTCATCCAGGGCAGCCTGCGTGACAGCATCTGGTCCAGCCTGAGACGGCTCCGCGTGGCACAGCGTGTGCTTTCCCTCTGTCACTTTGTCCAACCAGTCTGAATCCCAGACCTCAGCACCCTCCACGACTGGAACAGGCCGGCGTTCCACATAGCCCAAAATAGCCAACCCATTCTGTCCAGAACCATAATACTCTCCATATTGCCTCCTAATCTGCTGGTGAGGAAACAGTCTATCCATGGTTGTCAGGCTCAGGACGGAAACACTCGCTTCAGTATCCACCAAAAATGGAACCTCGACACCATCTAGCATGACAGTGCAGCCGATCCTCTCTATTGTCTCCAGGGATACCGCATGCAACACAGTCAGAGTCTTCTGCGCAGCACCTGGTTCACTCCTACGGCTTCTGCGTACAAAGTTGTGGCACACCCTGGCAAAATGGTTCAAAACACCGCACTTGCCACAATGCTCTCTTTTCGCCGGGCATACCCTGGACTTACAGTGGTGAACAGTGGACCCACACCCATAACACTTTGGCTTAACTGGGGCAGACCTTATCCTGACCACGGAGCCAAAATCTTGCTCTTCACATTCGCCATCACAAGGGTCCCAAAACAGTGCCTTAACGCAAGACTCATCTTCACCCAGAAAAGCCCCTTCAGGAGGGCCTCTCACGATAGTCTCTGCTGCCTCGAACCGCTGGGGGAGCTTGATAGCCGTGGCCAACTCAACTCTCCTGGATATCTCAATAGTCTGGACCGGCCCACTGTACAGCGAACATACTCCGCTAGTTGGTCCCGAATCATGTCCTCTTCCAGGCATCCGAAATCACACCCCCTCGCCAGCCTTCGGAGCTCATCAACGAATGTCATTAGTGGCTCTTCCAAACGCTGGCGGCGCTGTCAAAACAGGATGAGCCGGACCGTGATACTCTCCTGAGCACGTAAATGGCACGCCATCAACTCCACAACACCATCAAAGCTATCAGCCCCCCCCCCCCCCCCCCCAGGCTCTCCAATACCCTCTGCCCTACAGTCCCCATTTTATGGACTAACTAACACATCCCTCGTGTGAAGCCTATCACACTCGCCGAGGTTCAAAACCACGAGGTAGGTGGTAAAAGCAATGAACCAATGAGGCCACGACACGGGCGGCCTGCCCGGGCCTCCAAAAACGGCCGAAACTCAGCAGCACTCTTTTCCATTCCCACTTTTACCTCATCGCCAAATGTTATGTCCATAATTGGGTAAAAGAAAACACACCGTTACTGTAGTTTACGGATCTTTATTATAATCAGAGTTGTTTACATAAAAAAGCTTACAGCACTCGCCAGTATGCCAGGTGGCTCCACAACGAAAGAGGCACCCACTTCCTTTATACCACTGGAGGTGTCACCACCGGAAACTGGTAGTAGTCACCCCGGTCTAGCCCATGACCAACCCTGCAGCCATCTTTGTAATACAGCCTATTTACATACACAAAAAGGACTAGTGGTAGAGCATCTGCCAGGAGGTTGTGGGTTCATGTCCCAGCCAGGCCAGACCAAAGACTATTAAAAAAGTACACTACACCTTCTAGCTTGGTTATCAGCATAAATTGAATGGGGGAAAAAAGGTAAAGTTGTTTACAGAGGAATAGAGGAAAACACAAAACCAGTACTCCTTGTACACTAAAGGGAGGGGGTTGTGTCTGGAAGGGCATCTGGCATTAAACCTGTGCCAAATTAAATATGCAAACCAATGATCTTCGAATAAAGAGCAGCCAAAAGTGTGTGTGTGTGGGGGGGGGGGGGCAATGCCTATCCCAATTTAATTTGGATGAGAGGTACATTGGACAGATTGCCAGTCAATCACAGGGCCATTTAAACATTGCTATGATTAAAATTTGAAGTAGCCATGCTATCAGCATAAACTGCTAAGGGCTAACAACAGCAGTAATTACTGTCACATACTGATCACATCATTTGAGAGTGAATCACATGAGATTATGTCTGAACTCATGTATCTAAGAAGGCTTAATGCATATTGTATAGCATAATCATATAGAGAAGTACTAAGTAAGTAGGCACAAAGTCATGTTGTATCTATTACACATATTAAAATAAAAAAAAGTCTTGTAATATTTCCTTTTGTTTTTATGGAATATAAAATATATCAACATAATGACAAGTTTCATGATATTCCAATTCTTGAAATGGATCTGTATATTCTTTTGTGAGAATTTCATTAGTTCATCTCATGTGAGAAATTAGAAATCCTTGTAGCAAATGTTGCTGCCTGTGTTTTGTTTTGCTTTTTCATAAGAGTATGAAGGAAAAAACAACAGTCCGTGGTGAAGTTCTTGTTATTTATTACTACCTGCTGGAGCTTTATAAAATTTGCCCTACTTTGCCCTACTCACAAGTATCTTTGTCAATGAGGAATTATTTTCTCCGACCGAGACCTGCCTTAAACACAAGAGCGTGAAAGAGGCAGTCACTCTGCAGCTCTCCAGAAGCGAGTCTGCAACTATCAGCTCCTATCTACTATCTGAAAGGACTATGCAAATAGACATGAAAGAAAAATAAATCTAATTAAGCACATTATATTTTGGTCAATTAAAGCTTTTTGAATCGTGTCTGGGCATACTCTGCTTTAAAAACTGCAAACTTGCAGTTAGTTGGCATTGGGGTTCTTCCAATCTCATCTGAATTTATGTGCCATGCTAAATTAAAACATTTGTTGCCTCATCTCTTTTAAGGTAGGCCATTTTCTGCACAGGTTTTGGTCCAGATAGAAACCACCTGTCATGGGCGGCAAGAGCACACCCCTCCTTCTCGTTCATCTCTCCTCAGGTCATCAACGCACCTGAGTGAGAGGACATACCTGTGCCCTCTCATCAGCCAGCGTTTATAAGGAAGTGTCCTTCAGTGATTCAGCGCTGGCTCGTCTAGGTATACTGCCTTCTCAAAGACAAGCAAGTATATGTTTCACGCAGGTGAAGAAGTTATTAACCTGTATGCTCTCTCTTCTCCTAAGGTTGCTGCCATCATGCTGGTGTGTCTCCTGGACTGCGCATGCTGTCCTGCCACATCGTCGTTCACCAACGGCATTCAACCTCCTCCCGATCAGGCACCACCAGCTCCACTTCTCTCATCCTGCTGGTTCCTCTATTCCCTGCTGGGGTCCTGCCGGTACTCCCCTGGAGGCCCACGTAAGTGGTAATTTGGCCAGCCCATTTCCTCTTACTCCATTCCTCCATTCACAGCTCTCGTCTTCTCTCCACAGGCTGTTTCCTCTGGCGAGTTACTATTTCAATAGCTGTGCTGTGATTGTGATATTTAATAAAATTCTCAAATGTGTGTTGTGGTTTGATTGTTCCTTCTTGTTGCTGCATCGCGGACGTGAGCTGATTGCTAATAACAATCATGACACCATCTTTCAAAGGGATTATTTCAAGCAAAAATTAACTAATTTTCTACAGCCTCTACCATTTGTGTTGTCTGCCTTCCACTCCATAAAGAATGTATTCTGAAAATGGTTTGACACCGTGAAGACTTTTGTGGTTATCATAAAATGATGCCATTGCTTAAACCGCTGCTTAGCTGTGAACTGACAGAAGCTATATCAAAGAACCAGAAAAGAATGTCCCCTTGTCCTTCAAGAAAGACTGTTGTGAAATATAACCACATGATAAAATCCAATGCATTGATTCAAGTAGAGCAGGTTCAGCAGAAAGCACAAATGTTCTGGGCCTTTGAAGCTGGAAGAGTAACTGGTACAGACCCTCTCAGATCTAAAAGGATTATACTGAACTAAACTGGCAACTTTCATTTTGCTTAGAGATGCCAAGGGCTTTGAAGGAACAGCAATACATCCTATGCCCTGAGACCAGGATTGTTTGAATAATTCACTATTTTAGGATGTTTTCACACCTAACCCGTTTGGTCTGGACTTTTTGACTTTTCTGTTTAATCTGAAGTGAAATTATAGGACAGAAGAGTCAAAACTCAGTCCAGCAAAAAGAGGGGGACCTAGTCTGAACCTTGGTCTAGTTCATTGTGAGTGTGAAAGCAATTTTCAGAAATGTTCTGAGATGAAACCATTACCCAGGTTATCTGACTAGAAAAGAGGGAAAAAAGAGAGAAGGTAGTACTTGGGGAGAGGAAGAAAGATGGGTTAGAAGTCAACTAGAAAAAAAATCTCACAAAAAGGCAAAAGATTATACATATTTTTGGAAAGAATGGGAGAGAGAAATATGAAGATCAGGAGAGCAGTGCCACCTGAAGATCAAGTAACTCTGACAAGAGTATATAAAGGCACTTGATGCCATGGGAAAAAAACTGGTTCCACAGGTGATGAGAAGGACAAATGTTCATTTTATGATGACCTGGATAGTATTCTAGGCACTCCTCCAACTAATTCTAGTGTAGTTTACTCCATCTTCAACTTCTGCTGTGGTTACTGATGTGCCACTGATGCAGGAAACTCCACAGAGAGTGAACAACATATTTGCTAACTGATACAGTTTATGCTAACAACACAAATGTGCAGCTGTACATTTTTGGTGACATTTTAAAAAATTACTTTAACTAATTAAGTGTGTAGGGATGCTCAGAGTGGTTAGCGGAGTGGTGGCGGAGTGGTTAGCACTGTGGCAACACAGCAACACAGCAACTCGCCCTTGGCCAGGGGATCCTGGGTTCGATCCCAGCCCCCGACCAACAGTGATCTGTGTGGAGTTTGCATGTTCTCCCTGTGTCTGCGTGGGTTTACCCTGAGATTTCTCCGGTTTCCTCCCACATGCTAAAAACATGCAAGTTAGGTTAATTGGCATCAAAACGGGGGATTCTGTATTGTCCTTAGGTATGAATGTAAGAGTGAATGGTTGTCTGTTTCTCTGTGTTGGCCCTGCGATGGACTGGCGATCTGTCCAGGGTGTACCGTACTTCTCTCCCAAAGATGCTGGGATAGGCTCCAGCCCCCCCGCAAACCAAAAAGGATTAAGCGGAAGAAGATGGATGGATGGAATGCTCAGAGTAGTACCTATGTATCAGTCTTTGCTAATAATATTGCATGTTTTCTATATCTCACAAAGACACTGTTTATATATTTTCAGCAACAACAAAAACAAATGATTTGCAAATTGTTGACCAAATCTTTCCATCCCAGTGTAGTCATTTTTTTTATAACCCCGTGCTTCTCAGTAAACTGTTTTGCATGGTGTTTTGTATTTTATTGTAGACTTGCAGCAGTAGTATCCTCTTGGATATTGCACTATGGTGTTTAACTGAAAATTTTCATTCAAATGTTTATTGCACTTTCCACCACTGAGAATATTCAAACCACAGCCATGCTTTGTCACAGCAGGAAGAAGAGGGAAGGGATGCTGGAAAAATAACAATCTACAAGAATCTGCAGGCACATTTTAACAGTGCAGTAAAGAACTGACAGGAAGGGGAGGATGTTATTCTTGAGAATTGGAGGAACGTGCTACACAAGACTGAAGTGAGGAATTTTAGAAGGCTGCAGGAGCAACCTTATTTATGAACTTTATGTAGTTATTTATGCAGAGCATGTCTCACCAAGGCCAAACTCTACATCATACAGCATCCTGGGGTCCCATGCATTCCCAATACCATCCTTCACCTTCAGACCCAAATGCACTGACTGGACTTCACCCCAGTGCCCACACCAAGCAACTAAGTAAGGCCATGCCCAATATCACCCACCTCATCCAGGTCCGTGTAGCAAGAGTGGGCTGCACCTGTCTCCACACCTGACAACTATTCAAGGCCAACAAATAGCCTTCTGTACAAGACTCCAGGAGAACCAAGAAATGAGAAGCAGAACCTTTTTAAGATGTAACATCTTTTATGAATCCAGCTCTGTATAGAGAATGGGCACTGACGTCATGTCGAGCTGCATTCTGGGCCGTTGTCACCATCATCATTGTCAGTCTTCTTTGTTTACCTGTAGTCTGGGCAGCTGCTAATGTGAACAGACGTATGTTTGATGGAGCGCTGTCATGTTCGTCCATGGCCTGTGGCTGTAGGATTTGATTATTGCTTATTAATTCCAGCTGGCAGATTGAGCCTTGTTATCCGCCAGTCCTACAGCCATGCCTCCTCCACTCACCAGACATTCACCGGCTGTATGGTTTCACCACATGCACACATACGCACCCACGCATACACACATACACACAGTTCCAATCAGTCACGCACCTGCTTGCCACACGGCTGTGTCCACTTGCCTTCCTTTGTGTATTGTGTACTTATAGGGAGGCAGTGTGATCAGTCAGTGTGGCAGCTTAACTCAACCCTGGACTTCCTGGCTCTCAGACTGTTGGGGTTTTTTTTCCCCTGGACTGAAATGTGTAGTTACTCCAGAGCCTTTCTGCTCCTACACGTATGTATGTGTTTTTATTATTGCCTTTCCCTCTACTCCTGTTCTATCTGGAGCACGCTTGGCTTTTCTTCCCCCGCCAACAAAGCTAGAGGCTGGTTGTCTTTTCATCTATATGACTGTTATATGGATATTGTGTGCAATTTTCCTTTCGTTAATAAACATGTTACATTACTGCACGTTGGGCTGGTATCCATTCATATGTTCGCTGCACGATTACGCAGCGGACATGACAGTAAGCTGCCACCACAAAGAGCCCAAGCAGTGAGTAGCGTGTTGCTTTTTTTTCCCCTTTACTGGAGAAATCCTGTCCTGGCTGGATGAAGTGGAGCTGTGGGGTGTGTGTGTCCTGGAGGGTCTCCTGTCTCAGATCGAGACCACCGGCACTCCCGAGTCAGTCCGTCCCTATCTGTGGAGCTGCGCGGAGGCCACCTCCATCTTGGCCTCCATTTTCTCATATTCATGGGAGAGCGGGGGACAGGAAGAAGCTGCTCCAACACGGGACCCGCCCCGTAGGGAGAAGAAGCGTTCCTGGAAGCCGGAGGCTCGTTACCCTCGTCTTGACCCTGGGCCAACTCCTCCAATATACAAACCTGCGGCTGACTCCCACACCCGGGTTGCTAGGCAAGTGTTTTTTCATCCTTTTTTTTCTGAAAATGATAAACCTTGTCTGTCACCCGGGAGAGAGACGCAGGCTGTGTTGTCGCCTGCGTTTTCTCCTCAAGCTGTAGAAATTAAGACCTCTGCTCCCTTTGTGTCCCCCCTGTGTCTGCCTGAGGGTCCATCTGATCACCAGAGGGAGGACCAAGCCTCTCTGATGGTCATGGACTGTGGAAGAACCGTTACCGTTTCTCAGCCTGCCAAGTCGTGTATGCCATGCCCGGGAGGAGCTCCAAAAGCTCCAGCCCCCTGGAACTCTGCTCTGGCTGTCCTGTCAGCCTCCCTCCCTCGGGCCGTCGCAGCTGAGGATCATTCGCCCACGACGCCGTCATCAACTGCTGGGAGTGCAGCTAGTCCTCCCTTGGCCCTGGCCGCCATCCAGGGTGCAGGGGCAGTTTCCTCAGGTTCTTCCAAGGGGCCCAAGTTCATCGCTGACACAAGGATAGAGGAGTCCGGGCTAGCTGCATCAGAGACCATCATACCTGGGAGGAACAGGCAATTGATTTTTCATTCCATTTGTCAATCTGATAAATTTTCTTGCCTGGCTCCCGGGAGTGAGGTCCAGTGCATGCAGTCCACTGGGTCCTCACCACCCATTGCAGCCAAAAATGTCTCACCTACGCTCTCCATATCGCTTCCTTTCATCTCTGAGCATCCATCGGCCCTGGGGCTCAGTCACCAAATGAAGGAGGAGCCCACAGTGCTGACTGACTCTACCCCAGTCCCGCAGAGCTTCTATGGACTGAGAGAGGGCACTGTGACTGACCTGAGGCTTGAGCCAACAAAGGAGCGTCCCCTGGCTTCAGTTACCTGGGGTCCAGCGCAATGTGAGACTGCACCTCCAGAATCCATGCTGGGAGAGTCACCCACGTTGGAATCTTTTCTAGAGGAGGCAAAGACTGTGACCACCATCACGCCTGCTGCAGAGGCCGCCACAGTAGAGTCAGCACCCGAGCTGCACCTCCAGGAGGCTGAGCCCTTGGACATGTCGCCTGGATCATCGGAGTCCTGGACGGCGGTGGAGCTCGTGCTAAGGCAAGTAGTGCTCTCTTTTGTCGCTTTCCTTTCCCTTGTAGAGCATTTTTGCCTAGCTCCAGGTGAGGAAGGCCAGCTGCAGCCACACGCTGCACCTGAGCTCGCCTCGCCGGGCTCTGCCGCTGCCGGCCACCCTGACCCCTCCTCCTCTGTATCTGAGTCCTTTTCTCGGGTCGCTGGAGAGAGGTCCACATTTCCGGACAAGACAGAGGTTCCAGGCTTGCCACTGGAGGTTATCATCCTTGCAGGTGCAGCCAAGGCCCATTTGGGGTCCACTGCGGGTGCAACAATGGCTCGGTCGGGGTCCACTGTGGGTACTACACTGGCCCAATCGGGGCTCACCATGGGTGCAACTAAGGTTCTGCATCACGTCTGGACCATTGAGGGTGTCGCCAGCAAATGCAAGGACACCAGGGTCTCCTTCCCCCTTCCAGAGGCCCGGTGGGGGAACCTTCTCTTCCTGCTGGACACCGTCATGATTTTCCGGGTCCTGCCACAAGTGGCCGCAAGGGTCTCCTTTCCCTGGTTCGGTCGCCCACCTCCCAGTCTTCTGGTGGGCAGACTGCTTCCTTGCTTTTCTCCTTGGTTCTGGTGGCACAACGATGTGGATCAGCCACCTGAGGGTCTGCGTCTCCCGGTTAAGAGGCCACTTTCCAGACCATTTCACCTGGCCCGGTGGCTGTGGAACCCCAGTCGGCTGCCTGAGAAACAGTACTGTGGGGGTCGGTGTCCAGGTTTCCCAGGTAGATCACTTGACTCACCTTGCCCGGCGGCCCAGCTGGCGTTGGACTTTGGCAGGCCACCTGGCCTGGTTCATGGATGGTCATGGGCCCGGGACAGTGGTCAGCTCCCTGAGCCTTGGGACTCTTGGGTTTTTTGGGGGGTGATTGTGTTTTTGGGATTGGGAAGTGTCATGTTCATTGTGTTGTATTGTGGTGTTTATCTTTTCCTGGTTAATCCTTCCTAACCTGTTTTCCCCCACCTCCCACCCTGGGTTGTTGTGTTGGTCTTTTTTTTTTGGGGGGGGGGCAGGTTTTGTTTTATGTTTGATGGTATGGTGGGTGTCTGGTGTTCACCCCTTGGGGGGGGCTCTGTCATTTTTGGGGTTGTTTTCAACCACGTCCACGCCCTGTGGCTGTAGGTTTTGATTATTGCTTATTAATTCCAGCTGGCAAATTGAGCCTTGTTATCCACCAGTCCTACAGTCATGCCTTCTCCTCTCACCAGACATTCACCGGCTGTATGATTTCACCACATGCACACATACGCACCCACGCATAAACACATACACACACATAGTTCCAATCAGTCACACACCTGCTTGCCACACGGCTGTGTCCACTTGCCTTTGTTAGTGTATTGTGTACTTATAGGGAGGCAGTGTGATCCGTCAGTGTGGCAGCTTAACTCAACCCTGGACTTCCTGGCTCTCAGACTGTTGTTTTTTTCCCTGGACTGAAATGTGTAGTTACTCCAGAGACTTTCCACTCCTACGCGTATGTATGTCCTTTTATTATTGTCTTTCCCTCCACTCCTGTTTTGTCTGGAGCGCGCTTGGCTTTTCTTCCCCCACCAACAAAGCTAGAAGCCGGTTGTCTGTTCATCTATTTGTGACTGTTATATGGATATTGTGTACATTTTTCCTTTCATTAATAAACACGTTACATTATTGCTCGTTGGGCTGGTATCAGTTCATATGTTTGCTGCACGATTACCCAGCAGACATGACAAGCGCAGCAAACATTCATTCATTCATTCATCTTCCATCCATCCATCTTCTACCGCTTAATCTTTTTCAGGTTGCGGGGGGGGGGGGCTGGAGCCTATCCCAGCATCTTTGGGTGAGAGGTAGGGTACACCCTGGACAGATCGCCAGTCCATCGCAGGGCCAACACAGAGAGACAGACAACCATTCACTCTCACAGTCATACCTAAGGACAATTTAGAATCCCCAGTTTGATGCCAATTAACCTAACTTGCATGTTTTATTTTGTTTTTTGGCATGTGGGAGGAAACCGGAGAAATTCCGGAGTAAACCCATGCAGACACGGGGAGAACATGCAAACTCCACACAGATAACTGTTGGTCGGGGGTTGGGTTCGATCCCAGTCCCCAGTGCAGCAAACAGAAAATTCAAATTCCTTATTTAGAGAAACTGAATAAGGAAGCAAAGGAGCGCTACCTCTAAAATATTGAAGAAATAAATGAGATCGATCAATATGAGCACAAGAAATGGACCACAGATCGCTACCAACTGCCTGAAGTCACGCTGTCAAATATGTTTGCCTATCTGGTTTGTGGGGTGAACACATAAACCCATGAGCAATTGAAAAACTATAAATCATTAGAAGCTCATGTTCATTTAACCTATGGATGGTCCAGCCACATCAGATATTCTGGGTGATGGACCAGAAAACCATTGTTTAACACAAAGGTAAGCAGGTATTGTTTCTACAAAGTTGAAATATGTCAAGATTAATGTCTAGAATATCCCCAAATTATTTTTAGCATAAATAAGTAGTGCTGTTTTAACCCATGTGTAAATTATTGAACAGGTTTCTAACTTACATCTACCATATAAGATAAGATAAGATAAGATAAGATAAGATAAGCCTTTATTAGTCCCACAATGGGGAAATTCCAGGATTGCAACAGCACAGGGACAGCAACACTCAGAGCAACAATCAGAAGGCAAGAAAAAACAACATCTAGCAAACATATGTCCATATTACTATAAATGTATATATATAGACACACAGTGCAGAGCATTATGGCTGGTGGATGTGCAGCAGAAAGTCTAAGCTCTCTCTCCGCGGATGCAGCGGGCCAGCTGGAAGTCTTTGGGCATGATGGTGACCCCCTTAGCGAAGAAGAGACCACCAGGTGGGTCTCGCTGGTCTCCTGCAGAGCCATGACGGCGAAACTCAGGAAACGCAGGACGGTCTTGAAGTCCTGAGCGATCTCCCTCACCAGGCGCTGGACGGGCAGCTTACGGATGAGCAGCTCCGTGGATTTCTGGTAGCGACGGATCTCTCTCAGAGCCACGGACCTGTGACGGCGAGGCCTCTTCACTCTGCCGGTGGCCAGAGCGCCTCTCCGAGCAGCCCTGGTGGCTAGCTGTCTCCTGGGGGGCTTCTTCCTCCAGTAGATTTTACGGGCGGTCTGCTTGGTTCTTGCCATCGCTCTTTATTATTCTGTCTTATATTTCTTTCACGCCGCCTAAACTCCAGCCCGGCACCCGCTTCGTTTTCGCTACAGCTCCCGGTATGTCGAGTTTCCCATTAGCACTGGGCGGCGGCCAAGTGCTAGCTAGCACTAGCTCCTCCCCGCTGTAACGTCTCCCGCTGCAAACCGTGGCTCCGTCCGCCGACCCGGGAGACCCCCGGGGCGATCCGTGCGTCCATGATATATATACAGAGTGAAAGGTGTAGAAAGAAGAAGGAAGATAAAAAAAAAAAGGCTGTTGCAACAGGCAGCCGACTCGTGTGGCGCCGCCGGTCCGGCAGAGCCGGAACTGGAATATAATGGCATATTTGCAGCGTACAGAGCTCTGCTGCTGTCCGCTGCATACACACACATACAGAGCTAAACACACATACTTGTACGTATAATGGGAACTGCCGGGATGTTTCTGAGCATTTTCAAGCAACAGGATAAAGATTTTTATCTTTGACATCAGTCTGTAACATCAGCTGTCCAGTGCTGTTCTGATAAATATGCCAAAATGTCAGAACACCGGAGGAGGTGGCTCAATCTGTCATGTATCTGAGGTCTAATGTCATCCCAAACCTCAGACACAGTTTATTGTTGTATTTTGTATCTCTGTTTTTGTCTGCTTATTTGTCTAGGTTATTCTGCATTCTGTTTCTGCCCCTCTCTCTCACTCCTGGCACTCCCCACGGGCTGCTCAGCCTGCGGCTGCAGTGAGCAGCTCATAATCAGCACACCTGCTGCAGTGACTCACCTGTATTCACTCTGTCATTAGTTCACTGTGTATTTGTATTTGACTGCTGAACACTAAGTGACTCTCGTGCACCATGTACAGCAGCTCAACCAGACTCATGTTAATCATCACTGTTTTCTTCCTGCATTACCGACTGCACTATATAGTTCTCCACAGTATCTGCTGCTGGCTAATATATATTTTAACTGTTGACCAGTATCACTTAATCTTATCCTACACTTTATTACATGTATAGTTTATTTCTCTTATCTTATCATGTTTAATGTTGCAGCATTGTACCGAGACAAATTCCTAGTTTGTGTACTACATGAACAATGGCAATAAACCTGATTCTGATTCTGATTCTGATTCTGATTTATACTATGTTAGTTCCATCACTTATTGTCGTGGTGTTAGTCATTCTCCTGTGTATGGTCTACACTCTTTTAAGACTTCATTTGGTGCTGTTTTCCCCCTTAGCTCAGCCTTGCTCCAAAACACACATGTAAGTCTCCTTTTCTCCTTATTCAAGTTCACGTTTTGTTGTTCTTCCCCCAGAGGTCCAGTCTGACTCTGGGGCGTGACGTGACTCCCTCCTCGTAGCTGAGCAGTGTTTTCCCAAACCTTTTTCACCTGCTGTGTTGCTCGTTATTTGACTGCTTATGTTGGACACTATTGTACCAATTGACTCTTTGTTCAATAAACGCACACTTCACCTGCATGTGGGCTCGTCTCCTTCTCTCTGTGTGCCACGTAAAGGCACACGTACATGACACAATCAGCTGATCACACCGAAAAAAGTAACCAGTATAATTAGCTGCTATAAAAACTTCCTAAATCAGGACAGTGATGTTTTTATAGTCACCTGAAAGAGGCAAATCTGCTTAGTTTAACGATACCAAACAATCTATGGACTTCAGTCCCCAGCTGATATTAAATCCATACGTAATGAAGGCAACAAGTAATCACACCTTCAAGAAAAAATCAAAGAAAATCAGTAACATGAAAAGCTCCCATTAAAACAAAAACTGCTCCAGATTAGTAAGAGAAATTGGGAACAGCAGGGATGATGTGGGGAAATTATTTGATTTTGCCCTGCACATTTTTACACATTATTGAGAGATGATAGACAGCCGAGGCTGAGGTGCTGCCAAAGTGCATGACACGCAAGACAGGTGCTCTGGAGAGGGGACATCTTTCTGCACTTTTAAATATTTTTTAAATCACAACTTAGCTTGGTGAAAATGCTGTGAACACACGACCATGTGTGCAGGATTATTGTCGGAGCTGATGTCGCTCCTTCTGACTGCTTGCAGTCCATTCAATCCCGTGCCTCTTTTTTAGCTCAGAGACCCAATTCTCTCCACTTTTCTTCCAAATCAGGAAGTAAAAAAAAAGCATACACAGTTATCAATCATTTTCCACACCAATCTTGAGAGCCATTGTTGTATTTGATAACGCAGCAAACCTTCCCCATTCTAACACTGTGTGGTATTTGGAGGAATAATGTGATTGAAAGGACCACATTGGAAATAAGCGTTTTTACTTTATTCTGTCATCCTGGATTTTTTGACGTTTTATATGTATATTTACATTTCGTATGTTTGAATAACATATTCAGTGTCATTTTAATAAGGCTGTGTGTCCACAGGGAAAGTAAAAATGCTCTCAATCTGTTTTCCTCAGCACTTTTCATGCGCTTATTAAAAAAAAAAAAAAAACACTCTTCACGGTATCCTGTCAGCTGCTTGGCCTGTCAAAGTGTGCCAGGGATTTCAGATTTGCGATCCATGCTGGCAAAATGAGTACCTTTGAGGACATTTTCAAAACTGATGTAACATTATGTCCATATTCTGTATTGAAAGACCTTCAAAATGATATTTAATTTATAGGAAGTGCGCAAAAATGGACCCGGAAAAAAAACAATTTGTTTATATTTTGGCTAGGTTGAAAACTCGTGTTCAATCAGTCAGGAGTTACATCTTCTGCAATAACATAAGTATTTTTTAGAAAGTACGATTTCTAAGCTTTCCAATGATACCAGGCACTCATGGGGGTTTTCCCAGGACTTGCTGCTAGCGAACAAAGAATGAGTCATGATATATGACTTCTCGTGCCTGTAGCTCATAAGTGCAGTATGCATTCCGACTCATTTTTCCAGCACAGGTCAAATTTTGCTTTGAAACGTTCCACTCAAGGGAATAAATCACATCAAACTGGTAATAAAATACACGTCCCTCCAAGCTTTGGCTGTTAAATATTGATCATTGTGTACTTTTAAGCCGACTGTGACGGGCTGGTGAGAGAGGTGTGCAGCTGATGAGCGCTGCAGCATTCGGAAAGTTTAACTTTTTTCAGCTTTCAGTGCCATGAGCACAGCGCTGACTGCTGAGAGCGTTTTTGCGCTGAGGGCACCGAGTGCATTAAACACTGGACTACGTAGAAAATGAATAGAAAAGAGTGGCCCACTGCAGAAAAAAACACATTTGGTGGGCACACAGCCTAACCACATTCATTGCTCACTATTAAGCACAGACAGGCTGACCAGTTTTCTTACAATTCCTTGCGTATTGTCCGTCTCGTGACGTCAAGAGCCCATTCCCTATTACTATATTTTGGGTAATTCTTCAACTACAGTCAAATTTGGCCTGCAAAATTTTTAGAAAATCTTACACATATTATTAGAAATATTTTCATATGTTTTACATCTCCATAATATGTAGAAACACTTTCTGATAGTGATTGTAATTAAATTATTTAAATATTATTTAAGTGTTGTCTCTTAAGTCTAACATTCAGAAGAAAGCGGGATTTCCATCACACCACAGAAAAAAGCATTTTTCAAAGAAAATTTCTAACAGAAACCAAGTTTTCAAAACACTTTACGGAATTTCACAGAGATGTACCATCCATCCATACTGTACATCAATTTTCTACCTCTTTTCCAGAGGTCCGGGTTGTGGAGGCAGCAGTTCAACCAGAGAAGCCCAAACTTCCCTCTCCCTAGCAACCTGCTCCAGCTCTTCAGAGAGGATACAAAGACGTTTTCAGGCCAGCTGGGAGACGAAGTCTTTCCAGCGTGTCCTGGATCTGACCCGGGGTCTCCTCCCAGTTGGACATGCCTGAAACACCTCAAGTGGGAGGCATCCAGGAGGCATCCTGATCAGATACCCAAACCACCTCAACTGGCTCCTTTCAATATGCAGGAGCAGCAGCTCTACTCTGAGCCTCTCCTGGATGACTGAGCTCCTCACTCTATCTCTAAGGGTGAGTCCAGCAATCCTATGGAGAATGCTCATTTCAGCCACTTGTTTCCACAATCTCTTTCTTTCAGTCATTACACAAAGCTCATGATCATAGGTGAGGGCAGGAACGTAGGTTGACAGCTTTGCCTTAGAGCTCAGCTCCTTCTTCACCACAACAGACCGGTTCAACATCCGCATCAGTGCAGATGCAGCTCCAATCCATCATGCTCCATTCTCCCGTCACTCATGAATGAGACCCTGAGATACTTAAACTTCTCCACTTTGGGCAGGAGCTTGTCAACCGCTGGTCGAACCTCGGATTAAGGAGGTGCAATGTGGTTTTTGTCCTGGCTGTGGCACATCGGACCAACTCTTTACCCTCTCGAGAATCCTCGTGAGTTTGTGGGAGTTTGCCCATGCAGTCCACGTGTGTTTTGTGTACTTGGAGAAAGTATTCGACCCCGTCCCTCGTGGTGTCTTGTGGGGGGTGCTGCGGGAGTATGGGATATCGGGTTCATTGTTATGAGTTAACCGGTCCCTCTGCGACTGTTGTAAGAGTTTTCTTCATATTGCCAACACCCAGTCAAACTCATTTCCAGTGAGAGTTGGACTTCGCCAGGGCTGCCCGCTGTTACTGATCCTGTTCATATTTTTTTATGGACAGGATTTCTAGGCACAGCCAAGGATTGGAGGGTGTCATGCTCAGTGTCCACAGGATCTCATCTCTGCTGTTTGCAGATGATGTCGTCCTGTTCACTTCATCCAACAATGGCCTACAGGCCTTTCGGGGACGGTTTGCTTTTTGTGTGAAGCAGCTGGGATGAGAATCAGCACCTCCAAGTCCGAGTCCATTGTCCTCAGCCAGGAAAAAAGGTAGATTGTTCTCTCCGGGTTGGAGACAAGCACATTGATGTACCCAAATGTATAACTGTATTTATTTTAAGCATTTTAAAGATAATAGTTTCACATTGTTTTGATGACAAACACCTTTTAACTGCCTAACTGAAGTCTTTCAGTCAAGTTCAATACAGATTCAAATCATAACTGCATAACTTTCAAAAGTCCTAAATATTATTAGTGTGACTGTGTTATTAAGATAAGATAAGATAAGATAAGATAAGCCTTTATTAGTCCCACAATGGGGAAATTCCAGGATTGCAACAGCACAGGGATAGCAACACTCAGAGCAACAATCAGAAGGCAAGAAAAAACAAGAACAGCTAGTAAACATATGTACATATTACTATATATATATATATATATATATATATATATATATATATATATATATAGACACACAGTGCGGAGCATTGTGGTTGGTGAATGTGCAGCAGAAAGTCTAAGCTCTCTCTCCGCGGATGCGGCGGGCATGTTAATTAAGATAAAATTATTATAAAATTATTAATTATTATGAATTTTACATAAAAATATGTAATGTGATGGAGATGACATTGTGTGATGGAAAAGACAATGTCATAAATTGCAGGAAGGAAGGAAGGACACCCAAATGCTGGAGCTGTGAGTCTGCAAACTTTAAATAAAAACACAAAATCCAAACTGAAATGAAAACTTACAAGGATCAGGAAACAGGCAGTATACGAGAGAGTAGAACAGCACTTAGCTGAGATGTGGGACACACATCAGTATTCAGAGATAATCAGATGTGGAACTAATGTCTGAAAACTTAGAGAAGGACGGTGCAACTTAAACTGGACAAAAGAGATTAGCCAAAAACCATAACCAGGTGTGGATAACAAGAGCAAGGGCAATCATACCAAACTAATGACAGCTGCGACAGCCAGCACACAAAACTCGAAACAACGGAAGTAAATAAAGAACCCTGTCAAAATAAAAGCACAGAAAAACAGAACAACTGAAAAAAAAATACAGAAGTAGATCCAGACCAAATAATACAAAAGGAGACAATAACAATAACCAACAAAGAAAAGGACAAAAAGGAATACACAGTGGTGTGAAAAAGTGTTTGCCCCTTCCTGATTTCTTATTTTTTTGTATGTTTGTCACGTTTAAATGTTTAAGATCATCAAAAAAATTTAAATATTAGATAAAGATAACACAAGTAAACACAAAATACAGTTTTTTTTAAATGTAGGTGTTTATTATTAAGGGTAAAAAAAATCCAAACCTACATGGCCCTGTGTGAAAAAGTGATTGCCGCCATGTTTTAACAGGGCCTGGTGAACCTTCCTAGGAGTGGCCGGCTGACCAAAATTACCCCAACAGCATAGCGACAACTCATCCAAGAGGTCACAAAAGACACCACAACAACATCCAAAGAACTGCAAGCCTCACTTGCCTCAGTTAATGTCAGTGTTCATGACTCCACCATAAGAAAGCGACTGGGCAAAAATGGCCTCTATGGCAGAGTTCAGAGTTCCAAGATGAAAACCACTGCTGAGCAAAAAGAACATTAAAGGGTTGTCTCAGTTTTGTCAGAAAACATCTTGACGATCCCCAAGACTTTTTGGAAAATACTCTGTGGACTGACGAGAAAAAAGTTGAACTTTTTGGAAGGTGTGTGTCCCATTATGTCTGGCCTAAAAGTAACACAACATTTCAGAAAAGGAACATCATACCAGCAGTAAGATATGGTGGTGGTAGTGTGATGGTCTTAGGCTGTTTTGCTGCTTCAGGACCTGGAAAACATGCTGTGGTAAATGGAACAATGAATTCTGCTGTACCAAAAAAATCCTGAAGGAGAATGTCCGGCCATCTGTTCATGACCTCAAGCTGAAGCGCATTTCATTTCTGCAGCAGGACAATGATCCAAAACACACCAGCAAGTTCACCTCTGAATGGCTTAAGAAAAACAAAATGAAGACTTTGGAGTAGCCTAATCAGAGTCCTGACCTGAATCTGATTGAAATGCTGTGGCATGGTCTTAAAAAGGCAGATCATGCTTGAAAATGTGATGGTCGGGCAAGTGTGCTCCCCCTCCCCTCCTTTCTCTGTTTGGCTGGCTTCCTCCATCCCCTCCGGGTTCCGAGCTGACCGTGGTTGCACATAGCATTGGATTTTGTCATGGGACTCCCTCCATCCCAAGGGAATTCTGTCACCCTCATTGTGGTCGACTGGTTCTCCAAGGTCATCCATCTGGTCCTGCTGCGCAAGTTGCCATCTGCTGCAGAGACGGCCGACCTTTTGATGCAGCATGTTATCTGGCTGCACGGTATCCCTGTGGACATTGTCTCGGACTGGGGACCTCAGTTCATGTCCCGGGTATGGAAGGCGTTTTGCCGCTTCCTGGATTCCTCTCCCAGCTTGATGTCAGTTAGTCTCTGGAGGCCACCCTCAGGTGCGTAGCATCCCAGAACCCATCTACCTGGAGTTCCCACCTTACCTGGGTGGAGTATTCCCTCAAATCTGCTGTGTCTGCCTCCACTGGACTTATGTCGGTCCAGGCCTCCATGGGCTACATGCCGCCTCTGCTGCCCATGGTGGAGAGGAGACCTGCCGTTCCATCTGTGGACCTCCACGTGCGCCGGTGCCACCATCTGTGGAGGGCCACTATAGCTGCCCTCCTCCATTCTGTGGAGCGCTATAAACATTACAGCAATCACAGATGCACACCAGCACCCAAGTAAACTGTGGGACAGAATGTGTGGCTCTCCACCAATCAGGTCCCGCTGAAGACAGAGTCCCGGAAACTCTCCACCCGTTATCTGGGACCATTTGCCATCAAGCGGCTGATTAACGATGGGACTGTCCAGCTGGACCTTCCACCCACAATGTGAATCCATCCCACCTTCCACATCTCTCGCATAAAGCCCCTCTCTGCCAGTCCTGTCTGTCCTCCTCCCCCCTCCCCCCCGGATCGTCGATGATCAGACGGCATACATGGTGAAGAGGATCCTTGACGCCCATTGGCGGGGTCAGGGTTACCAATACCTCGTCCATTGGGAGGGTTGCGGTCCTAGGGAGAGGTCCTAGGTCCCAAGTTCTCGCATCTTGGATAAGCGGCTGGTGCGGGTGTTTTACCGGGCCCAGCAATGAAAGTCCAGTAGGAGGCCGAGAGGCGTCCCTTGAGGGGGGGCACTGTGATGGTTGGGCAAGTGTGCTCCCCCTCCCCTTCTGTCTGTCTGTTTGACTCTGGAGAATTGGACACACCTGTGTGATTACACACCTGCTGCGTCCTTATGATCAGTGTATTTAAGAACCAGCACGTGGAGCAGCCACGCAGAGTTTAACAGTTTTACAGCAGTTTAACAGGAGAGAAGCTGGTGGATGTTAGAAACCTTGCGCTCCTCCATCTTCAATTTGAGGATGCCCCACAGATGCTCAATAAGGTTTAGGTCTGGAGACATGCTTGGCCAGTCCATCACCTTTACTCTCAGTTTCTTTAGCAAGGCAGCAGTCGTCTTGGTGGGGATCATGCTCAGCTTCAGTATGTCGCAGTACTTGTTGGCATTCATGGTTCCCTCAATGAACTGTAGCTCCCCAGTGCTGGCAGCACTTATGCAGTCCCACAACATGACATTTTCACCACCATGCTTGACTTGACTTGTTTTTGTACTCCTCACCTGGTTGCCACCACACACACTTTACTCCATCTGAACCAAATACAATTATCTTGCTCTCATCAGACCACAGGACATGGTTCCAGAAAACCATGTCCTTAGTCTGCTTGTCTTCAGCAAACTGTTTGCAGGCATTCTTGTAGATCATCTTTAAAAGGAGCTTCCTTCTGTGATGACAGCCATGCAGCCCAATTTGATGCAGTGCACAGCATATGGTCTGAGCACTGACAGGCTGAGCCCCCACCCCTTCAACTTCTGCAGCAATGCTGGCAGCAGTCATACATCGATTTTCAAAATACAACCTCTGGATATGATGCTGAGCATGTGCACTCAACTTCTTTGGTCGACCATGGCGAGGCCTGTTCTGAGTGGAACCTGTCCTGTTAAACTGCTGTATGTTCTTGGCCACTGTCCTGCAGCTCAGTTTCAAGGTGTTGGCAATCTTCTTATAGCCTAGGCCATCTTTATGTAGAGCAACAATTCTTTTTTTTCAGATCCACAGAGAGTTTTTTTCCTTGAGGTGCCATGTTGAACTTCCAGTGACCAGTGTGAGAGAGTGTAAGAGCGAAAACAGCAAACTTAACCCACCTGCTCCCCATTCACACCTGAGACCTTGTAACACTAACAAGTCACATGACATCGGGGAGGAAAAAATGGCTAATTGGCCACAATTTAGACATTTTCACTTAGGAGTGTACTCACATTTGTTGCCAGTGGTTTAGACATTACTGGATGTGTATTGATTTATTCTGAGGGGACAGCTAATTTACACTGTTATACAAGCTGTACACTGACTACTTTACATTGTATCAAAGTTTCATATCTTCAGTGTTGTCCCATAAAAAGATATAATAAAATATTTACAAATGTGTGAGGGGCGTACTCACTTTTGTGAGATACTGTAAATATTACTTTCTTCATATATGCAAAATTACAACTGCAAATGCTACCTTTGATTATCTCACCATTTTACAAGTTATTCAGATGTTGTTTGTGACTTTTATTTTCTTTATTAAAACTACTAAACCGAGAACAGGTGTACTTTCTTTGTCCAGACTTCAGAATCACACAGTGTCAAGAACTGACACCCAGATCATGAGACTGATCAAATAATTGTTTATTAAGTTATTTAATATTGCTAAGCTTAAAAATTGCCAAATTCTCAAGGTTAATTGTTTTTTCAGAGTCCCCAGAGATCTGTTCAAAGTGTGGGTGGCACCCACAGTGTTATAAGGAGGTAATGTAATAATTATTAACAATTATTAAGTCCAGTTATATTGATAATTATATTCATATAATTGTAGTGTTTACACTACATGGTGAAATGTCTTTAATTGCTGTAATGGCATGCCGATGATGAGCAATATGCTTATGTTTTATGCACAGAAATAATTTCCCTATGTGGACAATAACGCAACATAAAAGTGAAGTGTGAAACTAAACCTGACTGACCTAAAAGTAATACAATGTAACAAAATAAATACTTCAGTCCAGACCTTGGTGTGCTACTTGCATGTGTAAAATGCTCCTTGATGCTTCAGTTGGTGCCTTTCTATCATGCATGCTATGATGTCAAAGTTATGCAGAAGGTAGTCTTTGGGTGTGCTATGTGACTCAAACGATTATGGCATTAGTTTGCCAGCTTTAACAATCAAGGTTATTGCAATATGTTTGCAGTATGGAGAAGTGAAGGTCTGCATGGGAGAGAAGAGGAGTGAAAGTCAGGAGAAGCAAGACAGAATGCATGTGTGGGAATGAGAGGGAGGCAGGTGTATTGAAAAAGAAACAAGGAGTAGCGCTTGTGAAGGTAGATGAGTTAAAATATCCGGGGTCAACCAACGAAAGCAACGGACAGAAAGATAAGATAATTCTTTATTAGCCTCACAACAGTGAAATTTAAAGTATTGCAGCAGTAAAGGAATAGCAGCACTCAGAGCAATAATAAATAATATAATAGGTCAAAAAACAATACATACACAGTTCAAAAAGTTTTCAAAAAGTAAAGAGTTTTTACAATTAAAAAAATAAAATATTATTTACACCGCTAGTAAGCAATTAACTTAAATTTGTTCATCTGTACAAGGGGGCCTGAAAAGTTCATAGTGGTAAAATCTGACCAAATGTGGTTTATTTTTGGAATTTCCCCCTGGAATTTCCCCACTGTGGGACTAATAAAGGCTTATCTTTTCTCAGCTGCAGGTATCCAAGAGCTGCAACACCGATGGAAGAAGTGTGTGGACCGAGGAGGAGACTGTTGAAAAATAAACTACATTTGGCCAAATTTGACCACTATGAACGTTTCAGTCTATGAACTTTTCAGCATCCCTCATATATACATATGTGTGTTAACAGTATATTTCATAGTTGAATGAGTACAGTGTTGTTGCCACCTTCAGTAATAACAATATTAACAGTGTATATGAAAGGAACGTTCCTTATTTGTGAAGTGTTATGCGTAGTCTCTATGAGCAGTGTGTACTGTAAAGTCTGAGAGCAACAGGTAGGAAGAACCTGCAAAACCTCTCCCTCATGCACTTTGGATGGAGCAGCCTGTTTCTAAACAAGCTGCTCAGTGCACTCAGCATGTCCCACAGGGGGTGGTACTCGGACTCCAGTAAAGATGACAACTTAGCCACCACCCTCTTCTTTCCTATTGCCTCCACTCGGTTGAGGTAGTAGCCCAGAACATAGCTGGCCTCCTGAATCAGCCTGATCAGTCTCTTCCTATCAGTAGCTGTGATGTTGCTGCCAAGAGAAGATGACTCCACACATGATGGCTGAGGCTACCACAGAGTTGTAAAATTCAATTCAACTCAATTCTGTCATGATTAATTAAGCTTGACAGCTCACGTGCACAATGCCAAAGCACAGGAAGGAACCACACAGAAGGGCACGTATGAAAGTTTATTAAATAGCAAAAACACAAGTGCTCAGCTGCAGAAACAGTCACTCGCCAGAGGAATAGCCCGGTGGAGAGAAGACGAGCGCTGTGAGCAGAGGAATGGAGTAAGGGGAAGTGGGTGAGCCAAAATGCCACTTAACTGGGAAATCCAGGGAGAACCGGCAGGACCCAGCAAGGAATAGATGAACCAGTAGGGTGGGGGGAGATGAGCTGATGGTGCCTGACCGGGTGGAGTAGGAAGCTGAAGGATGGTGAGATGTGGCAGGAGAGCGCGCACAGTCCTAGAGACACACCTGCACGGTGGCAGCAACCTGAAGGAAGATGAGAAACAAGGTTAGACGATGTGTCAAGACCTGTAACTTTATACTTGCTTGCCTAATATTGGGCAGTATACCCAGACGACCCAACGTTGACTGCGCGGAGAGAGCCTCCTTAAGTACGCTGGCTGATGAATGGGTGCAGGTGTGTCTTCTGCCTCAGGTGCAGTGATGAGTTGGTGAATGTGAGGCAGGATGAGAGGGGCACGCTCTCGTTGCCCATGACACAATTCAACTTTATTTATATAGCGCCATTTCACATCAACGGTAATCTCATAGCATTGTCAAACTGTAGGGACTGTAGAAGGTCTTCAGGAGTGCCCCTTGTACACTGAAAGACCTGAGTCTCCTCAGAAGGAACAGCCTGCTCTGCCCCTTCCTGTAAAGTGTATTTATGTTGTGTGACCAGTCCAGTTAATTCTTCAGGTGAACACCCAAGTACTTGTAAGAGGTCATCATCTCAATGTGTAGCCTGATAGACATTTATAATTATTTTTTATGTTGTTTAAAGGCCCTGTCACACCTTGACGATTTAGGCAACGTTTGCCAAATGTATAAAAATTGGTCAAAAAGCTGGGATACGGCAAAATTTTCCCTTACAAGTTTAACATGTGCATAGTGTATTAGTAACTTATATAGAATATTTCCATAACTTATAAATAATGAAATGAGCAGAAATGATCTTTCTCCATAGGATTGCTGGACTCACCCTTAGAGACAGGATGAGGAACTCAGTCATCCTGGAGAGGCTCAAAGATGAACTGCCGCTCCTCCACATTGAAAGGAGCCAGTTGAGGTGATTTGGGCATCTGATCAGGATGCCTCCTGGACACCTCCCACTTGAGGTGTTTCGGGCATGTCCCACTGGGAGGAGACCCTGGGGAAGACCCAGGACATGCTGGAGAGACTAAGACTCTGTAGGTGTCTGGGAATGCCTTCGTATCCTCTCTGAAGAGTTGGAGCAGGTGGCTGGGGAGAGGGAAGTCTGGGTTTCTCTGCTTGAGCTGCTGCCTCCACGACCCAAACCTCCAGAAAAGTGGTAAAAGATGGATGGATGGTTTATAAATAACTCAAACCAATGAATGCTTAGTGTGTTGCCAGGATTCAAAACTTATGCACAACAATAGTCTAACTTATGCATAACTGAATAGCTTATCCTAACTTCTACATAGTGCGGTCATGCCAAACTGCTGTCACTTCCCAGTCCATGAATCCTTGCTGTGTAAGAGATCATCTCTGTTCAACCAAGATGATTCTCCCCTCCAAAGACCATGGCGGGGGGCGGGGCATGACCGACCAGGCAGAGCTGTCAAATCTGTCAGGTTGATCATGCCTTAAAAAGCTGATGTGACACATCAGGAACGTCAGATCACAGCTGTCAGAACTTGGCTCAAAGGCACATGAACTGATGGCAATAATAATTAAAAAAAAGTTTATTTTCACTAAATTAAAAAAAAAAGCGCAAGATAATGCATGGAGTGTGCTGTTGCCGGGAGCTGCAGCCAAGAGCCAGAAAAGTGGGATTTATCATGGAAAACAACTGAGCTTTGGTCGATCAGCTGATGGGATCAACCTCCTCAGGTGTTCTGACATTTTGGCATATCTATCAGAACAGCACTGGACAGCCGATGATACAGACTGCAGTCAAAGGTAAAAAAAACATGACAAGGAGGGCTAAACAGTGATTTGGATCTTCATCCTGTAGCTTGAAAGTGCTAGAACACATCCCCAGCAGGTCCCGTTATATGAAAAAGTACATGCTTTTAGCACTCTGTGTGTGTGTATGCACTGCAGGCAGCAGCTGAGCTCTGTATGGGTTGTTCCTTGTGAACCAACACTGCAAATATGCCATTATAGGTTAACTGTAAGTTAGAAACTCCTTCAGTAAGTTACACGTAGGTTCAAAGAGAGTTACAAGAAATAAATTTTGGGTATTCTAGTCATTGATCTCAACGTATATTTACTTATGAGTAACTCGTGAGTAGGTTACAAGTAACATGTGAACAAACGCATAACTTACCTACAACTTATGCCCCACTTATGCAGGACGTTTCAGCCATACGGTGGATACGCTGGAAAATTTTCAGCATGCTGAGCTCACCGTACAACTCCATTTACCAACGTTCTTCAGCATTCTTTAGTGTGCTCTTAACTTATACAAAACTTACCTATAACTGTTTTCATGTACACTGGTGTATTCTCCAAATTTTTATTTTTATTTTTTTTTTTAATTACTTATTTTGTACCCGTAGGTAGATTTGTTTTGCAGTCTGGTGACAAGCCACCAGCTGCCGGTCGCTGCGTGCGCAAGCGCCCCGATCCCTAACCTGCATGTTTTTGGCATGTGGGAGGAAACCAGAGAAATCCCGGAGTAAACCCACACAACACGGGGAGAACATGCAAACTCCACACAGATCACTGTTGGCCGGGGGCAGGGATCGAACCCACGATCTCATGATCCCCGCGATTCCCCGGCCGATGGTAAACTGTGCTGCCGCAG
Source organism: Pholidichthys leucotaenia (assembly GCA_020510985.1). Taxonomy (NCBI): domain Eukaryota; kingdom Metazoa; phylum Chordata; class Actinopteri; order Cichliformes; family Pholidichthyidae; genus Pholidichthys; species Pholidichthys leucotaenia. Next base: position 266,425,402 of record CM035836.1, read on the forward strand.
TGCTAACCACTGCGCCACCGTGCAGCCCTGTTCATACGTTTGGCAAATGCTGACTAAATCGTTTAGGTGTGACAGGGCTTTAAGGTTTTTCAATTCATCAGTGCTCTTTGGCTCACAAAACTGGAGTTATTAGTTAATATATATGTCTGTCAAAATATGTTTTGTTACAATTTAATTTCAATGGTTGACAGTGGTGAAGTTCAGCTCCTATTGGTGAGCAGAAGTTAACTCCCATCCACTTTTGTAGAGAGCTCAGCAGAGCTGAGACCAGAAGCACATGGGGAGTGGTGCGAGTAAAAGTGTTGCACTCTAAAGGTGCTTTCACACCAAACGCGAACAGGAGAATTTTTCGCTTGGCACCATTACATTATAAATCAATTTAATACACGCCAACAGACATGAATAGTGAGACGCAGACAGGCGAAGTTGTCTTTAAAACTTCTTCAGCTGTGTTCAACCTGCTGTGGAAATTCCCAAAATAACGTCATGCTTAGGTTTACATTATCCGACTGGGGGCTCACCTGAAAATGTCATCTCAAGCCTCCAAACTTCATAGATGATGGGTGTTTACATTGCTAGCTTGCTAGCTTGCAAGGACGTCTGTGGCCAGAAACCATGGGTAAATAACTCCAAAATCCCAATTCAGCTGAAGAGTTCCCGGTCCTCCTGTCTCCCAGTGAGTGAGTTTCATTTTTTAACTAGTTTACTCTGCAATGGTGATAATTTTACTCTGGTGACAGCAGCTAGGTAGATAGCTAGCTGCTAGCTAGCAGACACGAACGCGCGACTATGCAAATTTGCGCATACTCGCGTCTTCCCATTCACTTTACATGGATTTGCCCGGGCCGTTCGAGTTCGGTGTGAACACACCTAAGTAATTAAGAAATTGAGTGCAGTCCCCTGTTACCCTTAAATTGGTTCAAGAGTGGCACTAAAGAGAACTGAGGTGACTTGAAACCTGTGTGTGTCATGGGCAACCTCTGACTGGCAGAAATGACACTCTAATGCAGGCAGGACTACAGTTTGACTGGGTTTATTTCCCCAATAATACAAAATAATAAGCAGCACGGGGGCTGAACATAAAGCAAGCCATGAAAGGCTGAGAACTCACAGAACAGACACAATCACAGGAACAGAAGCCAGAGGGGAATCCACGAAATGACACCACACCAAATGAATGCAGACGAGGACATACTGTATATAGTGAATCAGATAATCAGTTGAAACCCGGGACAGCTGGGGAAAATAATCAGAGCTTAAACAGCAACACATGAGAAGAAATGGCTATGGCTATGGAAGACATGAGGGACTGAAAATGATAGAAAAGGGAGTACAGGAAACACACACACATGAGACTTGTACAGACAACCAAGGCAGGACACTGAACCACAACAGTTGGTAATGGGGACCACATGCCAGACTGAAGAACGGGGAAGACAATAACAATCACAGAGGACCCAGAGGAGACACAGAAGGCAAAACAAAGGCAAACAATCATAATAATAGAACATGAAATGTGGGCATGATCTTAACACTGCGGACGAGCAGGCCATGAGTCTCCATCCAGCTAGCATGAAGAGGACAGGCGGGAAATTTGGGGAGACAGAGGGAAAAGATTGAGGAGCGGGGACAGCAGCTGACTGGGGAGCCCCGGAAGACTGTAAAATCTGGAGCTCCTCCACAGGAATCTGGCTAATCACATCAGGCAAGAGTGCAAGAGATTGGAAAAGTACTTTCCTGAATTCCTGACTGGTGATGACATCAGCTGCTGTATCAGTGTCATGCTCCGTCTCCCTGGGAGTAGGACAGGAGGTCTGACGGGGAGAAGAGGACACTGGCTCAGAATGGCGATTTCTCATCCTGCGGGAGTGCTTCGTAGATCGCCGTGGTTGCGCTGTGAAGGACCCTCTTGCCACCTCCTCAAATCTCCACCATTACTTGCAGATTTGTTTGAGCATCGGCGCCAGCCGTGGGTATCTCCACAGGCTAGGGCGCGTCTGGAGCATCCCGACACTGATATCCAATAGGCAGAAATTAATCTCCGGGGAGTGCGTGGCACTAGCCTGAGACACGAAGTCCACCGCTCGCTCGGCTGTTGCGCACTCCTCCGGGCTCAGGCCAAACACGGAAAAGTCCTTGGCACATCTCTGCGTCCTAGCGCGCACTGAAAAAAAAAAGCTGCATTTCCATTCTTCCACTACAGACACAGCCGTGAACAGAAAGCCAAAGGAGTGCTTTGATTGGTTTAGATTTGATTGACCTCTCATTCGACTAATAAGAGCCTTGAATTGGGTTTCTGAAACCTTGAAGAACCAATGACTGAAAACATAGCAAGAAGGACCCGCCTACCAACGGCTGCGAACACAGCGAGCCAATTGAAGCAGAGAAGTTCGAAAGCGTGCGTCCCGTGCGTAAAATCTGTTTTGTGTAAGCTGCTGGGTGACACACACGTGTTCGCCAGTCTTCTTTTCTTACTACTGTTCTTATTTGTTTTGAAAAATTGTTTGCCAAAACCACAATCATGGAAGGGCAAAACCGCAATAATGGAATCATGGTTTGACCGGGTCGCGTGACCAGAACCACTAGTCGTAACAAGTGGACCAGCGTCATGTTCGTCTGACAATGAGGAAGAGAAGTTCGCCAGCGACACTGCTGTTGTGGACAGGTAAGTGTTATAAGGCAAATTATTCTTTATCCCTGAAAATTGTAATCAAAAAGGACTTTTGACCGATCGGTATATTACAACTGTGCGTCATCGCCACATGACGGACCGGTCAGTGCACCGCGTCCAGACCGTGAACGCCCCCCCCCCCCCGCTACTCTTCTGTAGCGGATTGCAGATATATTGCAGATATTTTAGTACAACTGTGCGTAGTAGACCGCGCCGCACCGTCCCCGCTGTCCGTCATGTAGCGATGGACGATGCCCGTCCTCTGTAGCGGGGGGGTGGGGGGTGGGAGTTGTTATCCTGTACATTACAGATATTTTAGTATAATTTTTAGTGCACTGTAGGTTATTTTTTCTTGTAAAAAAAGCCACACATTTTTTACGTGGCATGCTTCTTTGTGTGTGGGGGGCTTGTTTGTTCATTCATTCATTCATGAATGAATAAACACCCCCCCACACACACACACAGCCCTGAGTGTCACCTTTCATTAGAGCCCAAGATAAAGCTTCTATATTGAATCATTCAAAAGTTACAGACGTTTTTCCAAACTGTGCCATTTGGCATGATTTGGCACAGTTCAAAAACGCCTGGGAACAACCTGACAAAAAAGCTGTGTAATATATTCATTTTTTGTGGTATTGTTATAAAATTTTGACCTCAGCTGGGTAACACTTGGTTCTACATTTCTGTTGTGTTTTCCAGCCTGGATCTGACAGCTGTGTGTTATTTGCAAGCATTTATATCCAAAAAAAAAACACCCAGGCAAAATTTATTTTCTTCAAGTTCAGTATGTTTAGATGACTGTTACTCAGTGGCAGGCGCACTTAGAGAGATTATGACTGTTTTGCCAAAAAATTCAAAGTGTTTTCTTTTAAATGAGACCAACCCCATGAAGATGCTGCAAAGGGTTGAAGAACAGCTTTTGATTTACTTTGGGTATGTTATTTTTAGGCGTTTTTAGGGAAATTGACCAGAGTGCAAGGGGTTAAAACTATAAACGGTATATAGAGGTTTCTGCTTGGTTTGTGTCTGCTGTCTGTTTCTGAAGTCACTCAGGAGAATTCATGAACATCCAAGACTGATTGATTGAAGGTACAAAGATTAGTAATTCATCAATTATCCAGGTTTCGGACTGGTGCCCCACAAAACAAGTTTTTTTGTTGTTTGTGTGTGGACCCGAAGCAAACTTTCTTTTCCACACACACCTATAGGTATAAATTAAAAAAATCTTTGTGCCTTATAACCAATTTCTCCTACATGTGCAAAGACAATAACCTCTTCCTGAATGTGGGAAAAAACAAGGAGATTGTGGTCAACTTCAGGAGGGGTTACACACAGCATCCCCCTCTGATCATCGATGGTGCAGCTGTGGAGAGGGTGAGCAGCATCAAGTTCCTGGGGGTGCACATCTCTGAGGACCTCTCCTGGTCCAACAACACCACATCACTGGCCAAAAAGGCTAAAACTCACCTCTATTTCCTCCGCAAACTGAGGAGAGCACGAGTCCCCCCCCCCCCCCATCATGTATTCATTCTACCGAGTCACCATTGAGAGCATCCTCACCAGCTGCATCACGGTGTGTTATGGAAGCTGCACCGCCTCCTGCTGGAAGACACTACAACGCACAGTGAAAGCAGCCAGCAAGGTCATCGGTGCTCCTCTGCACCCCCCTCTCAGACATCTACCTCATCTGTCTCACCAGCAGAGCCATTAACATCGCAGGTGACACCTCCCACCCCTCACACTCCCTCTTCAGCCCCCTGCCCTCAGGGAAAAGGCACCGAAGCCTTCGGGCCTGCTCCACAAGTCTGCTTAACATCTTCGTTCATCAGGCCATCAGGACCCTGAACTCTGTTCACTCCCACCCCCCCCGACGGTAACACAATCACCCACACAATAACTACCTCAGCAATTGGCACAGAAAGGCTGGCACACCAACAGTTATACACTTGCTCCTGTATGTCTCTGCACTTTAACTGCAACCATTTGTACAAATGCCATACCTGCTGCTGTCTGTATGTCATTGCAATATGGATCATGTGCAGTCCTATCTGTTACTACTGCACCTACACTACCGCACTGAACTACAACTATGGGTATTACATCTCTAGTTGTCTGTATATAGGATTGCTGTATTTTATCATCGTTAATCATCGTTAATCCTTTATCTCCGCACTATGGGAAGTCTGGGTCTATCTTTTGTCGTCATTTGCACTATGGGTTGCATTATTGTACGTAGACTACTGTTGTTGTTTTATTTTTTTTGCATTCTTATTCCTTTTTTCATTTAATATTATGGACACCACTGAAGAGAGAGAGAAACACCGTTTCATTTCTCCTTTATGTCCTCAACATACAGTAGTACTGACAAATAAAATCTTTGAATCTTTGAAGACTCAGCCCAAACCATGACAGCCCCCACCCCCCAAGGGCAGATTCCATATGCACAAAAACAAAACAAAGAACAGCCCCAACTCGGTTGGAGGAGGGGGATAAAGGCATGCCATGCAAAACAAGGACACAAACACAACAGAAGAAGGTTCATCAGGTGGTCGGCCAGAGTCCCAAGACCACCAACAGAAGGAATATTTTAGATTTTTAGATTTAGATTTAGTATACTTTATTGATCCCCAGAGGGGAAATTGAGGGTCATCCACCACCTGGATGGATGAAGCAGCCACGATACGGCGCTATCCCTTAACCATTCACACACACATTCACACCTAGGGCCACTTTACAGTCTCCAATTAACCTAACCTGCATGTTTTTGGCATGTGGGAGGAAACCGGAGAAATCCCGGGGTAAACCCACGCATACACGGGGAGAACATGCAAACTCCACACAGATCACTGTTGGTCGGGGGCTGGGATCGAACCCACGATCCCCACGATCCCCCGGCCAAGGGTAAACTGTGCTGCCGCAGTGCTAACCACTGCGCCACCGTACAGAATATGGCACATCTGGTGGCATACCCAAGTCCATGGGCCACCTGATGGTGGAACATGGTACCATAAAGGCATTAAAGGAAGCCTTTTCCACAAACAATAGCAAATGATCCTCTTGTACAGAGCACAACAACACAGAACCATCATACTCAGGAGATAATGATATGAAAACTTTACCTTCTGGAGAAACAACATAGGATCTGTAAACTTAGAAGGTGTAAAGTAAAGTCAAGAGGTACCACAGCTGTGGAAAACATCCTGAGTGGTACCCATGCCGATGAGTCTGCACCCCAAGGACCTGAACAGCAAAAGATCTGTGGCCCTCACATCACACTTTATGAAGATCCTGGAGAGGCTGCTCCTTGCCCAACTCTGCTCCCTGGTGAGACCAGCAATGGACCCACTTCAGTTTGCCTACCAGCATGACATCTCGGTGAAAGATGCACTGATCCTCCTCCTACATAATTCCCTGTCTCACCTGGAGAAGCCTGGAAGCACTGTGAGGATTATGTTGTTTGATTTCTCCAGTGCTTTCAACACCATAAAGACAGTCATCCTGAGGGACAAGCTGCTGTGTGTAGTGGTGGACGAGTGCCTGTCATCGTGGATCCTGGACTACCTCACATATAGAACACAGTTTGTGAGGACCCGGGACTGTGTGTCTGACACCATCATATACACTAAGGGGCCCCCCAGGGAACAGTTCTTGCTCCCTTCCTGTTCACCCACTTCACTGGTGACATTTCACACAACACACCACACTGCAATCTACAGAAGTTTTCTGATGGCTTTGGTATCATCAGCCTCATCTCTGATTGGGATGATGTGGAGTACTGAGGACTGATCCAGTAGTGAGGATGATCTGATCTGCCTCTTGTGCTAGCGCACGGTAGTTGAGTGCGGCCAGCAGCGGCGAATTGGCAAGGACCGCTCTGGCCGCTGTCGAGAGGTTCCTGAGGAAAAGGTGGGCAAAGAGAAAAATGCCCCTCATCTGTGCCCATCAATGCCAACATCTTCTCCATCAATTCGACCGCCGACCTGTCTCCTAACTCGGAGCGCGTCAGGAGCCTCTCCGCTCTCTCACAGTCCGAGAGTGTGTAGCGCCGGGTCAGCGCAGTTTTGAGAACACCGTATTTGTCGTGGGCTGGGGCCTGTTGGAGCAGGCTCGACACCAGCTGAGTTGTGCGTGCGTCCAGCACTGCGACTACTTAGTAATATCTAGAGTCATCTGCCATTATTCCCGGGAGTGCAAACTGGGCCTCGGTGTGAAGGAACCAAGACTTTGGGTCGTGTAGCCAAAAAGTCTGGGAGTTTGACCGAAACGGCGCACGCATTGCTGGCACTTCCTGTCCGGGTCGTCTCCGGGGTGTTCGCCTTGGGTTCCATTGTGCGTCAAGGGTCACCAGTGTGGAGAGAATAACCAGGCCAAACTTTTCGGAGCAGATGAAACTTTATTCCACTCTCTCTCACAATCACCAGAATCAGAAAACATCACCACCAGGTTGCAGACACTCTCTTTTATATCACAGCACTAACACTTCTCTGCTACCTGGGGTGCTGCATTAACATATCACTCCCCACACTCCCCACCTTTGATCTGCCTCTTCAGTCTGAGGGAAAACTACTGAGTAACTACTGAGTGGGTTCCCCACAAAGGACTTTTTAAATGACTTTGCCAATTTCTTGGCTCGTATTGTTACAAGTTATGATCGTGATCTTATGGTTGGAGATTTTAACATACATGTATGTTGTCCTGATAAGCCGCTGGTGAAAGAATTTTTAAATATCATTGATTCTCTAAATCTGGTGCAGTCCCTGACTGGTGGTGCTACACGCGAGCACGGACACATGTTAGATCTTGTCCTCTCGTATGGCTTGTCTGTTTTCAATTTAGAAATCTGTGACACTGTATTGTCCGGCCATATCCCTGTATTATTTCAGTCTGATCTGTTGTGCACTGCAGCTAAAACTCGCGCTCCTGCTCAGCGCTGCCAGATTTTTAACCCTTCCACTGCTGGTGTGTTCTCTGCTGCTTTTGACCACCTCTGTGTCCCTCCTGGCTCCATCTCATCTGTGGAAGACCTCAGCTCCTGAATTCACTCCTCCTGCCAAACCATCTTGGACTCTGTGGCTCCACTGAAAATCAAGCAGCCTCGATCCCAACCTGAGCCATGGTTCAATGACAGAACTGGTGCAGTCAGACAGGAATGGCGCAGAGCCGAACGCAGGTGGAAGAAGGACAAACTGCAGGTCATTGCAGATTTTAAAAGACTGCTGGCATCAGTATCAAAATACTGTCAAGCAGGCAAAAAGCAAATATTTTGCTCATATTGTTTTATCTCATTGTCATAATCAATGTGTCTTATTTAACACTATTGACTCTGTTCTTAATACCCCACAGACTGACTGTTTGGAGCCTCCTCTGAGTTATATTGTGGAAAATGTGAAAATGACGAGGCGGAGTTTATCTCACGAGTCAGGTTTATTCACATCTTCCATCATCAGCAAAACAGAAAAAGAGGAAGAAACCCAAACATTCGTCCTTTAAATACCTCAGGAACTTCAAAGCACACAGTCACATTGTATTTAATCCCAAGTAACAATGCATCTTCTTTCAGATCTTAACACCTCCTCCCAAAGCCTCTGGCGGCCAGGAAAATCCCCCCAGGCCATCTCTTTGCATACCAAAGACAAAACTTTCACATCCTCCTGTTATCTCCAAAGAGACCCAGTTCTTTGTTCAATCTAAGATGTGAAGCCTAAAGGGGTATGCATATGAAGCATGAAGTGATATACATATGTGCATATGTGTGCCACATGACCCCCCCCCCCAAACGTCTAAGATGGAACAATGGAATAACAGTCTGCATGTCATGATAAACCATTACACATCAGTCCAGTCTGCATGTCATGATAAACCATTACACATCAGTCCACGTGCTGCTTGGGCCTCAGTCTCCTCCCGTATCTGCTGTAAGCAGGCTTTACCACTTCCGCGGCGCCGTCCTGCTGGGGAGCTGCTGTCTGAGGGTGAGAACTGTTAGTCAATCCTTGTGGGTGTTCTGGGGAATGTCCCCTAGGGGGTCTGCCGCGCCGAGGAGCCCTGGCCAACAGCACATCCTAGTCTGCCAACACAAAGGCGGGTTTGAGCCTGTTTATGCCAATCTTTTCTTCCCTGCCCTCCAAATCTAGCAAAAAATGCTTATCCCCTGTTTCCAGCACTCTAAATGGTCCATCATAAGGTGGTCGCAACGGTGGGCGATGAGCATCGTGTCTGACAAAAACAAACTCCACGTTTTTTTAAGGCCTTAGGCACAAAAACGTGCAGAAAACTGTGGTGAACGGGGCCAGGCAGCGTGCCCGATTCCGTGCCACTCTGCAACCGCTGAGCCGGGGAGCATTCTGGCGCAGGATTATCTGGGAGAAATTCCCCGGGCAGCCGAAGTGGCTGCGCAAAAACTAGCTCAGCCGGGGAGGCTTCTAAATCCTCTTTAGGTGCATGGGCTGCATATATTTCCACAGTCATTTCATTCTTGATGCATCTGAAAGTTTCCGTGGAAAAGGATGTACGCCATGTTTTTGTGAGTAAGTACCCTTTGTACATGAGGCCCCTGGTCTTCAACTCCCACCTCTGGAAGAACTTCAACCACATTCCAAGGGAGTTTCGAGACATGGATCCGAATGGGCCATGTTGTCCACCTGCATTGCTGAAACAGCTGCAGAGAGCCGTGGCCGCAAGGTCGCACACAAAAAACAAAATCTCATGGTGGCAACCCCCAAACCAAGGGGTGGACACCAGTGGTGAGGGGGGCCATCAAGCTGAAAAAAGAGTCCTCTTGACCTTGGTTGACTTGTGGGACTCCCAAAGCAGCTGAGGTTTACCAGCAGGCCAAGAGGAGTGCAGCTTGGCTGGTTGCTGAAGCAAAAACTCTTGTGTGGGAGGAGTTCGGTGAGGCCATGGAACAAGATTTTTGGTTGACCTCAAAATAGATTCTGGTAAATTGTCTGGTGACTCAGGAGAGGGTAACAGCTCCCTGCCCACACTGTGTATGGTGCCAACTGGGTACTGCTGACTTTGACTGGTGATATCGTCAGCCGGTGGAAGGAATACTTGGAGGACCTCCTCAATCCTCCTGACACACACCTTCCACAGAGAAGGCAGAGCTTGAGAGGGAGATGACTCACACATCACAGGGCCTGAGGTTGCCGAAGTGGTGAAAAAAATTCTTTGGTGACAGGGCCTTGGGGGTGGATGAGATTCGCCCTGAGTACCTCAAGGCTCTGGATGTTGTAGGGCTTTCTTGGTTGACACACTTCTGCAACATTGTGTGGTGGGCAGGGACAGTGCCTTTGGCATGGAAACTGGACTGGTGGTTTCTCTTTAAGAAGGGGGACCAGATGGTATGTCCCAACTTTAGAGGGATCCCACTTCTCAGCCTCACTGGGAAGGTCTAAGACGAGGTACTGGAGAGGAGAGTCCAGCCGTCAGTTGAACCTCGGATTCAGGGGGAGCAATGTGGGTTTCATCATGCCAGTGGCACATCTTCACCAGTTTGTGGGAGTTTGCCCAACCAGTCCACAGGTGTTTTGTAGACTTCGAGAAAGCATTCGACTGCGTCCCAAGGATCTCTATACGACCGTTGCAAGAGTTTAGTTCGTATTTCCATCGCTTAGTCAAACTTGTTTTCAATGAGAGTTGGACTCTGCCAGAGCTACCCTTTGTCACTGAAGAAGTCCTGTTCATAATTTTTATGGACAGGACTTCTAGGCACAGTCAAGGAATGGAGGGTATCATGTTTGGTGACCACAGCATCTCATCTCTGATGTTTGCAGATGACGTTGTCATGTTGGCTTTATCGAGCAATGACCTACAGGTCTTTTGGGATGGTTTGCTATTGAGTGTGAAGTGACCAGGATGACAATCATTGCCTCCATGGTCCTCAGCCGGAAAAAGGTGGATTGTTCTCTTCAGAACGAGGACGAGCTCCTGCCCCAAGTGGATGAGTTTAAGAGTCTCAGGGTTTTATTCACAAGTGAATAAGACCCTGGGGGACCTTGGGGGCTACACGGTGGCGCAGTGGTTAGCACTGTGGCAGCACAGTTTACCCTTGGCCGGGGGATCGCGGGATCATGAGATCGTGGATTCGATCCCTGCCCCCGGCCAACAGTGATGTGTGTGGAGTTTGCATGTTCTCCCCGTGTTGCGTGGGTTTACTCCGGGATTTCTCCGGGTTCCTCCCACATGCCAAAAACATGCAGGTTAGGGATACGGGGCACTTGCACACGCAGCGACCGGCAGCTGGTGGCTTGTCACCAGACTGCAAAACAAATCTACCTATGGGTACAAAATAAGTAATAAAAAAAAAAAAAAGTGAGGGGAGAATGGAGCCGGAGGTTGACAGACTGATCGGAGCAGCATCTGCTGCGATGCAGACATTGTACCAGTCTGTCATGGTGAAGAGGGAGCTGTGCTGTAAGGCAAAGCTGTTGATTTACCGGTCAATCTATGTTCCTACCCTCATCTATGGTCATGAGGGTAATGACCGAAAAAATGAGATCACAGATACAAGCTGTTGAAATGATCTTTCTCTGTAGAATTGCTGGAATACTTGATGAAGATGGTTACTTTGGAGACAGATCTTGGATATAAGATAAGATAAGATAAGATAAGATAAGATAAGCCTTTATTAGTCCCACAATGGGGAAATTCCAGGATTCCAACAGCACAGCAACACTCAGAGCAACAATCAGAAGGCAAGAGAAAAAAAAAAAAAAAAAAAAAAAAAACAAGAGCAGCAAGTATACATATGTACATATAAATATATATATATATATATATATATATATATATATATATATATATATATATATATATAGACACAGTGCGGAGCATTGTAGCTGGATGGAATAAATATATGAGTATATAAACACACAGTGCGGAGCATTGTAGCTAGATGGAAAAAAATATGTAGATATATAAACACACAGTACAGAGCATTGTAGCTAGATGGAATAATATGTAGATATATAAACACACAGTGCGGAGCATTGTAGCTAGATGGAATAAATATGTAAATATGTAAACACACACAGTGTGGAGCGTTGTAGTTAGATGGAATAAATATGTAAATATATAAACACACACAGTGTGGAGCATTGTAGCTAGATGGAATGAAACAGCACAATCGTCTACTTAGTTATCCTACATGGTATGATTATGTGCCCATACATATTCTCACCCTCCATAGCAACCGGTATTTTCCTGGTTGTATACCGGAGGGGACCATTGTGTAAGTCTATTGCGTCTTTTGCATTCAAAACTATTAGGTTGTCACGTCTTTTTGCTATATCTGCGAGCAGCCCTGCTTAGGTTGTACAGTCTGACAGCCGTGGGTAGGAAGGACCTGCGAAACCTCTCGGTTGTGCACCTAGGATGATGTAGTCTGCTGCTAAATGAGCTCCTCAGTGCATTCAGTATGTCCTTCATAGGGTGGTACTCATACTCCAGCAGAGATGACAGTTTAGCCACCATCCTTCTCTCTCCTATCTCCTCCACTGGGTCAAGGTGCTGCCCCAGGACAGAGCTAGCTTTCTTGATCAGTTCGTTCAGTCTCTTCCTATTGGCTGCCGTAATGCCACTGTCCCAGCAGACCACTCCAAAAGTGAAGGCTGATGCCACCACCGTGTCATAGAATGTCTTCAGCAGCGCCCCTTGTACACCAAAAGACCTGAGTCTCCTCAGTAGGAACAGCCTGCGCTGTCCCTTCTTGTAGAGTGTGTCAGTATTGTGTGACCAGTCTAGTTTATTGTTCAGATGAACACCCAGGTACTTATAGGATGTCACCATCTCGATGTCTGTTCCCTGTATATTTACTGGTGCTGTGAGGGGTTGTCCTTGCCTGCGGCAGTCCACCACCAGAGCCTTAGTTTTCCTCGCGTTGATCTGGAGGCAGTTCCTATGGCACCAATCCACGAAGTCATGGATAAGCCCTCTGTACTCAGCTTCATCTCCGCTGGAGATGAGGCCAACGATCGCAGAGTCATCAAAGAACTTCTGCAGATGGCAGTGTGTTGTGTTGTGTGAGAAGTCCGTAGTATAAAGGGTGAACAGGAAGGGAGCCAAAACCGTTCCCTTGGGGGCCCCCGTGCTACCGATGATCGTGTCAGACACACAGTCCCGGGTTCTCACAAACTGAGGCCGGTTAGTGAGGTAGTTCAGGATCCATGATGACAGGTGCTGGTCCACCCTTGCGCACAGCAGCTTGTCCTTCAGGATCATCGGTTGGATGGTGTTCAAAGCACTGGAGAAGTCAAAGAACATGATCCTCACCGCATTCCCAGGCTTCTCCAGGTGGAACAGAGAACAGTGAAGGAGGAAGATCACCGCATCCTCCACCCCAATGCCATGCTGGTAGGCGAACTGGAGTGGATCCATCGCTGGTCCCACCAGGGGGCGGAGGTGAGCAAGGAGCAGTCTCTCCAGGGTCTTCATCATGTGGGACGTCAAGGCCACTGGTCTGTAGCTGGTCAGATTTTTGGGGTGGGAAGTCTTTGGTACAGATACCACACAAGATGTTTTCCACAGCTGTGGTACCCTCCCCAGCTTCAGGCTCAGATTGAAGATGTACTCCACAATCCCACACAGCTGGTCTGCACAGGACTTGAGGAGCTTTGCGCTGATGCCGTCCGGTCCCGACGCCTTCCTCGCCTTGATCTTCCTCAGCTCCGTCCTCACCTGGGTCTTAGTGAGGGTCAGGTTGAGGGGCTGTGTGTTGGGAGTGGGGGGGCGTTGGTGGAGTGGGGAGTGAGCAGCAGGACTTGATGTCTTTAGAGGCAGCAGTGGTTGTTGTGCAGTCAGGGGGGAGGGCGGTTGGTCAAACCTACTGAAAAACAGATTCAGATTGTTTGCCCACTCCCTGCCCCCCGTGGCCTGGGAGGAGGTATTCTGGAGCCCAGAGATGGTTTTAAGGTTTCTCCAGACCCCGCTGATGTCGCTCTGTTGCAGCTTGTCCTCCATCTTCTTCCTGAAGCTGTCCTTTCCTTCTCTGATCTTTCTCCTCAGCTCCCTCTGTACGGACTTCAGCATCTCCCTGTTCCCCGACCTGAAGATCCTCTTCTTCTCTCTCAGAAGTGTTTTTATCTCAGGGTTGATCCAGGGTTTGTTGTTTGAGCAACACCGTATGGTCTTGGTGGGAACGGTGTTGTCCACACAGAAGCTGATGTAGTCCTTGATGGTGTGAGTGAAGCCATCGATGTCCTCACCATGTGGATCGCAGAGCTGCTCCCAGGCGGTGGTTTCAAAACAGTCCTTTAAAGCGTCCATTGCCTCCTCAGACCATAACTTCACTGTGCGCATGGCCGGAGGTTGTCTGTGCACTAGGGGTTTGTACACCGACCGGAGATGAACCAAGTTGTGATCCGATCTCCCGAGTGGGGGGAGTTGTAATGAGGTGTACGCCTCGTTAGTGTTTGCGTAGAATAAGTCCAGTGTTTTATTGTCTCTAGTGTGGCATGTGACATACTGGGTAAACGTGGGTAGAATGGGAGACAGTGAAACATGGTTGAAATCGCCTGAGATGAGGAGAAGAGCATCTGGGTGTTCTGTCTGCAGCCTGCCAGTTACTGAATGGATGACGTCACGCGCTGTCCCAGCGTTCGCCGTCGAATTTGCATAAATAACAATGCAGATCACGTGTGAGCATTCCCTCGGGAGATATGTAGGCCGCATGCTAACAGCTAGCAACTCAATGTCTTTGCTGCAGTGTTGTTGTTTAACAGTGATATGTCCCGGTCTGCACCAGTTGTTAACATACATTATCACTCCACCGCCCCTTGCTTTGCCACTGTCTGGTGTTCGGTCTTCCCGTATCGCGTGGAAACCCTCCAGCTCAATGTTAGCATCTGCTGCTCGTTCAGATAGCCACGTCTCCGTAAATAAAAGGAGAGAGCATTCTCGGTATATGCTATTGTAGCGGGAGATAGCCGCTAGCTCATCTACCTTTCCCAGTAACGACCGTACATTCTCCATGACAGCGAATGGAAGGGTGGGTCTGTACCTTATATTTCTTGTCTTCTGCCTTACCCCAGCCCGGCACCCACGGCGTTTTCGCCTCAGTTCTCCCGGTATGTCGAGTTTTTCCGTTAGCACCGGGTGGTGGTTGAATGCTAGCAGCTCTTCCCTGCTGTACCGTCTCCTGCTATAAACAGTGGCTCCGTCCACCGGCTCAGGAGACATTTGGGACAATTTGTGTGTCCGTGATATAAATGGAGTGAAAGGTGTGCCGGATCAGAGAGTTGTCACCGGATCAAAAAGAGAGAGGAAGGATAAAAAGACTCTGAATTGAGCCGCTGTTGCAAAAGGCAGCCGACTCGTGTGGCGCCGGAAGTCATTTTCGTCATATTGAATCAGTTCCACTTTTTCACAACATTTTATCTTTTTGTTTTTAGATTGGGGGCTGGGGACAACATTTTTTCCCAATTCTAAAGAAAATGCATACATCTCTGAGATTTACAGGGCAGATGAAGCATGTAAGGTTTTTTTTTTTTTTTTTGATGTGTGACGGGAAAAGTGGAGTGTGTTTTTTTTGTTTTAAATAATAATAATAAGTTTTGCAGTTCTTGTGCCACACTTTTGCTTTTTACATTTTCTTTACCTTGTTTAAATAAAACATCAATTTCATCTCACCAACTGCCTGCATCTGGGTCCTGACGTCAACCTGTCTCCATTTCATGATGTGTTAAAAAAAAAACTGCCATGGAATTTGGCATACGTTAGTGAGTTTGCTAAAACTGACCTGACTTCAAATAACCAAAAGGAAAAAAAATATTTTGTCATTGCTGCTTAATTGGTATAGAGTGGGAATGTGTCGGATGTTATTTAGATGTTGGTAACCAAAGCTCCAACTTTTGCATGATGTTCAGGATTAATGGGGAAGAGTTAGAAAAAATGCAAATTGCAAATGGCTAATGCAGTCACTACATTCTATCACATTTATTAACTTCCATCCAGAGAATGTAGTGGCATTCCTGTACTGTGTATTTTTTAAGAGTTTAGTCTGCAAGAAAAAAATGTGAGTCTGCTAGGAAAAGAGTGTTAGGAAAATGATTCCTCAAGGTGGTTTGTATGACTTTTTCATTTGTAACCTTTCAACAGTACATTTTGGGTGGAAAGCCAAGAGCACTTTCTCTATAAGCATTTCTTTAAAGTGTTTCAAGTTATCTGGGTTTGGCAGACAAGTTTTCACTGCCAAGCACTGATGGGGATTATGTGACGGTGACACTGATACAGGTTATGTGAAGGCGCATCACTGATGTGTGGCAATAGAGGGTTTGCTCACTTTTTGCTGCCACCGCAGTTTGTCAGCTTGGTGACCAAGCAAACAGTCTTCAGCATGTTGTCTGTGATAAGTATAATGCAGCTGCCAAAGAAATGAGGAACATGTCACAGACAGTTCTCCATGCTTACAATATCTCTGCAAGCAGGTGAAAAACCAAGTAAACTAAGGCCTGATTTACAACACTTTGCACATATTAAAACACAGACAGCCAATCAAGCACAAAAGCAAAGCAAATTGATTCATTAAGCAAATGCAATGAAGCATTCAATGAGAACTGTGTGCTTCAGATAAGCAAAATAGTGTATGTATGACATTTTTCTGTGACCTAAGGACCTGTGCCACGGAAGGCACAGTTCCCACCTCAGTGAGCAATGGATGATAATGCATCTTTGAGGGCTGCAGACTGATTTCTTTGTTATTCAGGCATATTTTGGGTGATATCCATTTTATTTAGTAAACACAATAAATTATGTTGCATTATTCTACTGCTGTTGTTCTCCAATTAGCAAGCCACTATCTGCTATATTCCACCACATGTCACAATGCATATTTGTTGCTCTGTATAAGAAGAAACTTAGACTAGAATAGAATAGAATAGAAATGGCTTTATTGCCAATGTATAATTGTAAAGTACAACATAATTATGGGTGCTCCACTGGGGTACTGAACAGTAAAAGTATGAAACTAAAAACAGAGATATAAAGCACATATTTGAATAAAATAGCACACATTAAGAAGAAGAGATAAAAAGCATAAAAATACACGCTTTGGTAGTGGCTGAAGATTCAAGATTCAAGATTCAAAGGCTCTATTATCATGTGCACAGTTACGAAATGCAACATTTCCTGAGCAATGAAATTCTTACTCTGCTCTCTGAATGAATGCCAAGGTAACAGATACACATCAATACTAATAAGGTAATAACACACCTAATACTAATGAATACTAATAGCACACACTAATAATACACATTAGGCAATTAGGACACCTTAAACACCCCTTAATACTAAGTACTAATACTAATGAATACTAATAACACACATTAGGCAATTAGGACAGCAGTTAAACTAAAGGAAACAAGAAGAATGAAAACTGAAAATTCACTGGATGACTATAATAGACAATGGTATATTAATATCAGAGATGATATGAACCTGAGATGGCATAAGCCTATGTACAGTGTGCAAATGAGCAATGTGCAAATGAGCATCCAGTGTGAATTTCTCTGTAATGATAATACCCAGTAGACTGTACAATGAAAATTTAGCAGCAGAGATGATATGTACATGAGAAGGGGTGAGACTATACACACTGTGCAAGTGAGCAATGTGCAAATTTAGCAACCAGTGTGTGAATTCCTATTTTGTAAAGCTGTGTCCGGAGTTTGTTTTTTATTCAAGAGTCTAATGGCAGTGGGAAATAAGGAGTTTTTTAGTCTGGATGTCCTGCATTTCACACTTCTGTTCCTCCAACCTGAGGGTAGAAGTGTGAACATTCTGTGCTGGGGGTGGGTGGGGTCCTGGAGGATGACGGCAACTCTCCTTTGGACTCTGAGGTGGTAGATGCTCTGCAGAGATGGGAGTGGAGTCCTGATGATCTTCTCCACTGTCTTCACCACTCTCTGCAGGTGTTTGCAGCCATACCACGCAGTGATGCAGTTAGTCAAGATGCTCTTGATGATGCAGCTGTACAAATTGTTGAGGATATTGAGGGACATGGCAAACTTCTTTAGCCTCCTCAGAAAGTACAGCCACTGTTGAGCTCTCTTAACCAGCTCTGTGGTGTTGATTGCCCATGTAAGGGCCTCAATGATGTGGATGCCTAGGTATTTAAGGCTGCTCACCCTCTCCACCTCAAGCTTCCGGATGAACAGTGGTCGATAGGGTCTCCTTCTCCCTTTCCTCATGTCCACTATCATCTCCATTGTCTTGTCCGTGTTGAGGGTGAGGTTATTGTCCTCACACCATGACACCAAGCTTGCCACCTCCCTCCTGTAGGATGCTTCATCACCACCAGTGATACGTCCTATCACTGCTGTATCATCCATGAACTTTAAGATGATATTGTCCTTCTGGGAGGCGACACAGTCATGGATAAAGAGGCTGTAGAGGATGGGGCTGAGAACACAATCCTGTGGGACACCTGTGTTTGTAATGATGCTG
Organism: Pholidichthys leucotaenia; assembly: GCA_020510985.1. Taxonomy (NCBI): domain Eukaryota; kingdom Metazoa; phylum Chordata; class Actinopteri; order Cichliformes; family Pholidichthyidae; genus Pholidichthys; species Pholidichthys leucotaenia. The sequence goes on from CM035836.1 coordinate 266,443,514, forward strand.
GCTGAGGTCCTGTTACCCATCCAGACAGACTTGGGCCTGGAAGTCAGAAAGTCCAGTAGCCATTCACAGAGGGTGGGGTGCAGGCCAAGTGAAGACAGTTTGTTGGTGAGTTTGTGGGGGATGACCATGTTGAAGACAAAGCTGTAGTCAACAAAGAGCATCCTGATGTAGGAGTCTTTGTCTTTCAGGTGGGAGAGAGAATAATGGAGTGCTGCAGCGATGGCTTCTGAGGTGGACCTGTTGGGCCGGTAGGCGTACTGCAGGGGGTCCAGGGTATCCGGTATGCTGTCCTGAATGAGGAGCAGCACCACTCTCTCGAAGCACTTCATGATGATTGGAGTGAGTGCTACCGGCCTGTAATCATTCAGACAGGTCGGTAGGCCTGTCTGAAGTGGCTAGATCAATGTACTGAAAAGTGCAGACTGCAAAAAAACAGGTGAGAGTATTTTATTTTATTATTTTTTTTATAATTTAAAGGTCCTCAGTCTATGTATGTGAACATACATAGACTGAGGACTATATCAGCCCTCAGTAAATTTAAAAAAAAATGTTTTTGTTTTTTAAAAAAAAAACATTTTTTGAAAATTGTTTATATATTAATAAGGCACTTTTCATGTACTGCCCCTCTTAAGACGTGCCCACTGGGTTATATGTGTGGCCACGCCATAGGCCCATGCATGTCCGGAACACAGAAGTTATGGACGTGCATAGTATGTGATGATTGACATTATTTTTTCATCTGAAGACACCAAGAAAACACAAGAAAAAAGGACAACAGGCCATCCTAGCAGCACAGCGAGGTGTCAAAAAATGACAATTTCAATGCATTTTTATGGCAATGTTAGCTAAATTTACACAAAGAAAATACCAAAATGGTGGGCGACTGGCTCATGTAGCCATCACCATCTTTTGAAATATGGTTATTGTAATCAGAAATACAAGTTTTTTTAGATTCACATCGCCCAGCAGAGATTACCAAAGGAGTAGATTGTGGGCTGCCTTTTCATAATGGGATGAGAAACATGTTGGCTCGGTAGGAATATTCATTCTAATTTGAGCTGCTATTCAGCCTCAGAGTACAGTAAACCAACAGTGATTAGCACTGTTGCCTTACAGCTAGAAGGTTCCTGGTTCGAATCCCCAGGCTTGCAGGGATTGGAAGGAACCTTTCTGTGTGGAGTTTGCATGCTCTCCCAGTGTTGCGTGGGTTTACTCCGGGGGCTCCGGTTTCCTCCCACAATCCAAAGACATGCACGTTAGGTTAATTGGTTGTTCTAAATTGTCCCTAGATATCTGTTTCCTATAGGCCCTTAGAATAGAGGGTTAGTGCTAGTGAAAGTGCTTTGAGTGGTCTTTGTGACTAGAAAAGCGCTATATAAGTGCAGGTTAGTTAGTAGTTAGTAAACATATCAACACTGCAATTAAATTATTTTAAAAATAAGACTGACACTCACCTGCTGACAAATGGATCGAAGCTCTGCAGAGCTGAAACGAAGTGTCAGGGTTAACGAGCGCTAACCAGTGTAAACAAACAGCGTCTCCCATACGGAAGACGGGAGGTTGGATTTCCTGTGAGCCCCACAGGATAAATTTTAACTACTGGATGGATTTGGGTGAAAATTTCACCAGAGGTAGCCCTTGGACCAAGGATAAACCCATTAGATTCATGATTTAAGATTCAAATATTTAATTTGTCAATACTACTACATGTACAGAACATAATGGAGAATTGAAAAGCTGTTTCTCTCTCTTCTCTTCTCTCCCGTTTCTCTTCTCTTTGGTGTGCACAATATTAAAAAAAGGAATAAGTAGGGAAAAACAACAACAGCAGTATATGTACAGTAATGCTGCACATTGTGTGGCCTCCCTGTGAGAAAGTCCAGCACCCAGTTACAGAGAGAGGTTTTGAGTCCCAAGTGTCTGATTTTTTGTATAAGGTGCTGGGGGATAATTGTATTGAATGTTGAACTGAAGTCCAAGAACAGCATTTGCACATTGGAGTTTTTTGAGTCCAGGTGGGTGAGGGCTGGATGGAGAGCAGCAGAGATGGTGTCTTCTGTGGATCTGTTTGATTGTGTATGCAAACTGAGATGGGTCGTGGGAGGGAGGATGAACTTGATGTTCTGCATGACCAGCCACTCAAAGCACTTCATTATGATGGAGGTCAGTGCTATGGGCCAGTAATCATTGTAGTTGGATGGGATGGGCTTCTTTGCCACTGATATTATGGTAGCAGTTTTGAAACTTGTGGGGACAACAGCTTGAGTCAGGGAGACGCTGAAGATGTTGACCAGGGCATTCTTGAGCTCCTCCACACAGTCCTTCAGAACACGACCTGGTATGTTGTCTGGTCCAGCTGCCTTGGGTGGGTTGATCCTGGAGAGGGTCCTCTTCACACTAGCCGGATCCAGACTTTTGACCTGCTCCTCTGGAGGAGGTGTGGTCTTCTGTGCTGATGTGCTGTTTTGTGTTTCAAAGCGGCCAAAGAAGTCATTTAGGTTGTTAAGCAGTGTGATGTCACTCGCACAGGTCTGAGGTGAAGGTTTGTAGTTGGTAAGGGGTCCGTATGCCACGGCAGAGAGAACGTGCATCTCTGGTCTTGCTGAACTGTCCGGATATTTTCTTGCTGTATTGTTGTTTTTCTTCCTTGATTCCACAGGACAGGTTGGCCCTACCTGTTGTTAGTCCTGCACTGTTGCTGGCCCTGAAGGCTGCGTCCCGAGCCCTCAGGAGCCTGTGAACCTCTGCTGTCATCCATTGCTTCTGGTTAGCATGAACAGTGATGGTTTTGCAGTGAGTGACATCATCAATTCATTTAGCTATGTATCCAACAAAAACCTCACTGTATTCCTCTAGGTTTGTGTGTCCATTGTGAGTGGCTGCATGCTTGAAAGTTTCCCAGTGTGTAGTGGTGAAACAGTCTTTCAGAACATCCAAGGCCCCCTCTGGCCACACATGTACTTTCTTTTTTGCTGATCTGTTTGTTTTGACTTTGGGTCTGTATGCAGGCCTTAGCAAGATGGTGATGTAATCAGAGAGACCCAGGTGGGGAACGGAGGGGGGCGCTCTGTACACTCTCTTGTGAGTTGTGTACACCTGGTCCCGCAAATTGTCTCCTCTTGTTGGAAAGTCCACATGTTGGTGTAGTTTTGGTAGGATGGCTTTTTAAATCTGCATGGTTGAAGTCTCCTGCTGTGATGAGAAATCCATCTGGATGCACTGTTTGTATCTCACTTATAGCTTGATCGAATTCTTTTAGTGCTTTACGCCTCTTGCCGAAGGCAATGGATGGGGCATACACAGCGACTAGCAGGAGAGATGTAAATTCTCTCGGCATGTAAAAGGGAAGGCACTTGATTATAAACTCCACCAATGGAGAACAGTGTTTATGCACAACAGTTGCATCTCGGCACCAAGTGTCACTGATGTAAACACACACCTTCCCTGCGGTTCTTCCATCCTTCCATGAAAACCCTGTCAGCATGATAGCATGTTAGCCCTGCTAACTGAATGGCAGAGTGTGGTATATTGTCATTTAACCACGTTTCCGTAAAGATAAAAACACAGCAGTTCTGTGCATCACATTGTGTAGTTCTCAGGAGCTGTATGTGGTATATTTTGTTGTCTAGTGAGCGTACATTGGCCAGAATGAGGGAAGGAATCAGGAGTCTGTGTGGGCTAGCGGCTAGCTTCATTCGTATACCTCCGTGTTTACCTCTCTTTTGTCCCACTCACACCGTCTACAGCAGGGGTCACCAACCTTTTTGAAACCAAGAGCTACTTCATGGGTATCGAGTCATGTGAAGGGCACCAGCTTGACACACTCCTCTAAAATAACAAATTGTGTATATATATATATATATATACACACACATAAATAAATAATTATCAATAACTTAAGAGTGGGTAACAGACAAGATCAATATTCAACACTTTATTTTTATTAATCTCAGCAATTGTTCAGATGATCACTTCTACATTTCATTAAAAAAAATGTCCAGTTTTCACCAGTCCCTTTTAACCATAAAAAACTAAACCCTTTTAATTCATGAACTATGTTGAACCATGTTTGAAAAAGTTATGCAACATTTAAGAAAAATCAACTTTCATATTAAATAAATCTTATCACATTTTTAACTGAACAAATCTGCTGCAATTCTGCTCAAAATCTGTTACATTTAATAAACACACTTTTGTGTGTTCTTCTTCACTGGAATTATATCCATACAGTTCTTGCCAAGAATCATGCTGGAGTAATAACCAGCGCTGTCCTTTCATGAGAAGAAGCTAAACAGCACTGAGAGTGCTTATATGCACGGTGGCGCAGTGGTTAGCACCGCGGCAGCACAGTTTACCCTCAGCCGGGAGATCGCGGGGATCGTGGGTTCGATCCCTGCCCCCGGTCAACAGTGATCTGCGTGGAGTTTGCATGTTCTCCCCGTGTTTGCGTGGGTTTCCTCCCACATGCCAAAAACATGCAGGTTAGGGAGTTAAGGGGCGCTTGCGACCGGCAGCTGGTGGCTTGTCACCGGACTGCAGAACAAATCTACCTACGGGTACAAAAAAAAAGAGTGGGCAGCAGTTTCATGATGCGTTGAAGTGCCGCTTCGCCGTCACCTCGCAAATGAAACACACGCAGCTTCCTTTCACGGTAGTAAAAAAGAACTCTTCCTCCCGCTCACTTTGAAAATGATAAATTTTCTGCCTTTTTTGGGGGGCTAGGAAACAGCACTGCGTTCACCATCTTCACTGCCCGCTAGCTTACGCTCCAGCGCGAAGGTTTTGTCATGCGCACAATACTGACCTTTGAACTAGGTCAGAGTTCACCTTAACTTTATGTATAATAAACATATTTTCATTTTTTTTATTTTTAAGACATTGTCATTTTAAAATCTATATAAATGCAAGTGTGATTTTAAAAAATAGCGGCAGAAAAAATTACATCTTAGACGCAGCTCACTTGCGAGTTGTGCTATTTTTAGAACAGGCCTGCGGGCGACTCATGTGGTTCCTGCGGGCGACATGGTGCCTGCGGGCACCACGTTGGTGACCCCTGGTCTACGGCGTCTCTGTTTGGGATGGGACACAGCAGTCGAGTCCGGGGGTGTGGAGGTCTGGTGGAGAAGACCTAGGCCATGGAGTTCCTCTGTAATGCTTTGGACTAAGATGTAATGTTTGGCCATATTCCTTATCTCCAGAAGGCTGTGGCAACTGCAGCTTGTGTGCAGGATCATATAAGGAAATTAAACATATGAATATACACTTAGGCGTAATTTAAACAACACTAAATGGCACAAAACACGAAGAGAGAAGGGAGGCCGCTGCGTGTTCACACGACACCTAGCTTAACATTAAATTTTGGTAATGATCTGAGAGTGCATACCTCCAGCTAGGACCTTGTTTGTATTTGTGCAGCAGGATTACACAAAAAACTACTGGATAAATTTGGATGAAATTTTCACCAGAGGTGGTCCTTGGCCTACAGAGGAACCCACAACATTGTGGTGATGATCTGAAAACACATACCTCCATCAAGGCTCTTATTTTCTCACAGTGTGTTTGCAAGAATCCTCCAAAACAATGCTGGATAGACTTTGATGCAATTTTCACCAGAACTGGCTCGTGGCCTACACACAGACCCATTGCATTTTGGAGGTGATGCATGAGGATGGAAGGAGCCTTGGTAGAAGTACAGTTAGGCCAAGAAATATTTGGACAGTGACACAATCTTCATGATTTGGGCTCTGCATGCCGCCACATTGGATTTGAAATGAAACAACTACAACGGAATTGAAGTGCAGACTTCAAGGTTTAATTCAAGGGGTTGAACAAAAATATATGATTAAACATGTAGGAATTGTAGCTATTTTTATACAAACACTCCTCATTTCAGGGGCTCAAAAGTAATTGGACAAATAAACATAACCCTAAGTAAAATGTTACTTTTCAATATTTTGTTGAGAATCCTTTGCAGGCAATGACTACCTGAAGTCTGGAACCCATGGACATCACCAAACGCTGGGTTTCCTCCTTTGTGATGCTTTGCCAGGCCTTTACTGCAGCTGTCGTCAGTTGTTGCTTGTTTGTGGGTCTTTCTGCCTTAAGTTTCGTCTTGAGCAAGTGAAATGCATGCTTGAATGGGTTGAGATTTGGTGATTGACTCGGCCATTGCAGAATATTCCACTTTGTTGCTTTAAAAAACTCCTGGGTTGCTTTTGCAGTATGTTTTGGATCATTGGTGAAGCGCCGTCCAATCAACTTTGCTGCATTTGGCTGAATCTGAGCAAAAAGTATATCCCTATACACTTCAGAATTCATCCGGTTGCTTCTGTCTTTTGTCACATCATCAATAAACACATGTGACTCAGTGCCATTGGAAGCCATGCATGCCCATGCCATCACACTGCCTCCACCATGTTTTACAGAAGAAGTAGTGCTTTGGATCATGAGCTGTTCCAATTCTTCTCCAAGCTTTCTTCTTCCCTTCATTCTGGTACAGGTTGATCTTAGTCTCATCTGTCCAAAGAATGCTGTTCCAGAACTGGGCTGGCTTCTTCAGGTGTTTTTTGGCAAAGTCATTTCTGGCCTTTCTATTTTTGAGGCTGATTCATGATTTGCACCTTGTGGTGAATCCTTTGTATTTACTCTCATGAAGTCTTCTCTTTATGGTAGACTTAGATACTGATACACCTACTTCCTGGAGAGTGTTCGTCACTTGAGTGGATGTTGTGAAGGGGTTGTTCTTCACCATGGAAAGTATTCTGTGATCATCCACCACTGTTGTCTTCCGTGGACGTCCAGGCCTTTTTGAGTTCCCAAGCTCACAAGTGCACTCTTTTTTTCTCAGAATGTACCAAACTGTTGATTTGGCCACTCCTAACATTTCTGCTATCTCTCTGATGGATTTCTTCTTTTTTTTCAGCCTCAGGATGGTCTGTTTCACCTCCATTGAGAGCTCATTTGACCGCATGTTGTGTGTTCACAGCAACAGCTTCCAAATGCAAACGCCACACCTGGAATCAACTCCAGACCTTTTAACTGCTTAATTGATGACAGGTTAACGAGGGAAGAGACCATGCAGCATTGTTATTTATTTTTTTTTTTTGCAGCCTTCTGAGTCAATTGTCCAATTACTTTTGGTCCCTTGAAAAAGAGGCGGCTACGTATTAAAGAGCTGTAATTCCTAAACCCTTGCTCCAATTTGGATGTGAATACTCTCAAATTACAGCTGAGAGTCTGCACTTTAAGCCCATATTGATTATATAATTGTATCCTGAATATGTTTTCATAAACATCTAAAATACCAAAACTTGTGTCACTGTCCAAATATTTTTGGGCCTAACTGTATGTGCTCTCTTTATGCTTTTCTAATTATTATTCCTGTCTTGATCCTCAGTTCTGGTTTGACTTTTATTTTGACTGCGTCTTTTGTTAATTTGCATTTTAGCATAGCCTTATCCTTGTTTTGTAATGTCTTAATTGTCCATGGCTGTTTGTTATCTGCTAATTAGTTTTGCCTTATTTATTTATGTGTAACCATCCCGCTTCTGTCCTGTGTGTGCCTTGATTCCTAGCCTAGTGGTTTTCTCTGCCATTTGCTAACGTTTGGTTTCCCAGCCCTTGAGCTGTGCTTATGTTTTGTTTATTAAAACTTTGCAAACAAAGTCCGGCGTTTGGGTCCTGCTTCCTGCCCTGGAGGTGCTCAACTTTTGACATGGACCTCTGCCTGTTTGCAGTCAGGATGGCCCAGAGGAAGAAACTGTTTGTCAGTCTTGAGGTGTGGGACCTGATTGAGCTGAACCCTCATCCAGAGGGAAGTAGGTCAAACAGGTGGTGGGTGGGATGTGAGGAGTGTCCTGTGATGGTCTTGGTCTTCCTGAGACAGGAGGATCTGGAGATGTCCTCCAGGGAGGGCAGAGGGCCTCCAATGATTTTTTGGCCAGTGTTGATGACCCTCTGCACAGCTTTCCTGTTCTCAGCCATGGAGTTGGCATACCACACACCCAGACAGTAGGTGAACATAAGCTTCACTGAGCAGCGGTAGAAGGCCAGCAACAGCTTCTGGTCCAGGTTGTTCTTCCTAAGGACCCAGAGGCAGTGCAGCTGCTGCTGGGCTTTCTTCACCAGGGCCTTGGTGTTGACTGACCTGGAAAGATCAGAGGAGATGATGTTGCCCAGGAACCTAAAGGTGGTGACAGTTTCCACATGATCTCCATCGATGATGGGGTCTGGTCCCGTCTGTGCTTCCTGAAGTCCATAATAAGTTCTTTGGTTTTATGGACATTCAGTTTCAGGTTGTTTGCTAAGCACCACATCAACAGATTCTCTACCTCGGCCCTATATGCCTTCTCATCATTGTTGGTGATGAGCCAACAAAGGTGGTGTCGTCCGCTTACTTAATGATGGTGGTTGGGTATGTTGTAATATAGTCAGAGGTGTACAGGGCATACAGTAGAGGGCTTAGCATTCAACCCTGGGGAGAGCCAGTGCTGAGTGACAGTGAGGAGGAGTGGTGGGGCCCGAGTCTGACTATGGGTGGTTGGTAAGAAAGTTTTTTTATCCAGGAGCAGGTGGGGAGGGGAATCTGGAGGTGGTGCAGTTTGTTAATCAGGATGTCCGGGATGATGGTGTTGAAAGCTGAGCTGTAGTCCACAAAGAGCATCAACACATCTTTGTGTTGTCCAGGTGTCTCAGTGCTCTGTGAAGTGTGAAGGTGATAGTGTCTTCCATGGAGGGGGGTCAAAGTGTGTGTGTGTTTGTGTGTGGGGGGGGGGTGCAGTCCCAGATGTGCTTGGACACCAGTCACTCAAAACACTTCATAACTACAGACAAGGGTGCTATGGGTCTGTAGTTATTCAGGCTGTCTATTGCAGATGTTTTGGTGATGGGGATGATGGTGGAGGCCTTGAAGCATATGGAGATGGTGGCCTGTGTCAAGGAGAGGTTGAACAGCTTGGTGAGGATTCCTGACAGCTGGTCTGCACATGCTTTGACCACTGCTCCTGAGATGCCATCAGGTCCACCAGCTTTGCAAGGGTTCACTGCTCTCAGTTTCCTCCTCACCTCATGCTCCTGGAGAAGAAAGAGGGGATGAGCTGGAAAAGGAGGGAGGCAGTGTATGCAGTGGTGTGGTCTCAAACCAGTCAAAGAAGCTGTTTAGCTCTTCTGTCAGTGTCAGGCTGCTGTCAGATGTTGGGGGCTCTGGCCTCTGTAGTTGGTGAGGGCCTTAATACCTCTCCACATCTGTTGAGGGTTGTTGTCCATGAGGAAGCCTTCCACTTTCATCCTGTAGGCTTCCTTGGCCTGTTTGATGCCTCTTCTCAGGTTGGCTCTGGTGGTGCTGTGCAGACAGCGGTCCCTCTGCCTAAAGGCTGAGTTGCGAGCTCTGATCAGAGCCTGGATTACACTGGTCATCCAAGGATTCCAGTTTGAAAAGACCCAAATGTGTTTGGTGACTGTCACATTTTCAACACAGCACTTAATGTAGAAAAGGATGGACTCGGTGTAGGAGTCCAAGTCCTTCTCTTCGAAGATGTTCCACTTTGTACAGGCAAAGCAGTCCTGGAGTCGGAGGAGAACATTTTCAGGACAGGTCTTAATTGTCTGTTTGGTTGGTGGTGATTGAGGGGGGTATAAACCGATATTTGGAGCAGGGAGAGGTGATCTGATTGTTCAAGATGGGGGAGGGGCATGGCTCTGTAGGTGTGCTTGATGTTGCTGTAAACATGGTCCAGTGTCTTTTCCCCCCTTGTGGGACACTTTACATGTTAGTGAAATTTGGAACGTACAGTCTTTAAGCATTCTTTGTTAAAATTCCCTGTAATTATGTGGACTCCATCAGGGTGGTCTCTCTGCTGCTTGCTAATAATGAGATGAAGGTGGCTGAGTACTGAGCTAATGTTAGCATTGGGAGCAATGTATACGGCTGTGACAATTACTGTTGTTAGCTCGTGAGGAAGATAGAAAGGCCTACACAGAAAGGACATAATACTACTACTACTACTACTACTACTAATAATAATAATAATAATAATAATAATGATAATAATACTAATAATAATAATAAGGGATTGCATTTATATAGCACCTTTCAAGATACCCAAACTGCTTTACAATGAGTCCATTATTCAGTCACTCCGCAGAGGGACAATGATAGTACTAAGCTATTGCTGTAGCCACAGCTGCCCTGGGGAAAACTGACAGAAACGTGGCTGTCAATCTGCGCCGACGACCTCTCCGACCAATACTGAACAATTATACACATCCATACCCACTGTCATAGACAGTGGAGGCAAGGTAGGAAAAGTGTCTTGCCCAGGGACACAACGGCAGGATGGCTGGGGAATTTGAAACACCAACCCTCTGGTTATTGGACAACCTGCTCTACCTCCTGAGCCATTGCCGCCTCGACATGACCTGCCAACATGGCCTCTAAGTCTGGTGAACAGTGGCTGTGTATTATCCTGCTATTATTCCACCAGGCCTGTAGCACAAAAGCACAGAGTCCTCTGACCCTCCCCTTACCGGAGTCTCCGTTGCAGTCTTGGCAGTGGGTTGTCAATCCTGGCAGCTTCACTGTAGCGGCCAGGGTTTGTGGGTGCAGTCAGGATTCCGTTACAATCATAATGCCGCAGTCCTGGACGAAGCAGTTGTAGGCGATCTCAGATTGTTTGCCATTTTGTTGATAAGGGATCTGGTGTTGGGGAGGAAGATTGATGGCAGCAGAGGTTTGTCACATTTTTTCCATAGCTGAGCTTGAAGTCCTACTCTACACCCTCGCTTTTTCTTTTTCTCCCAACACCACCTCCGATGCCTGCAGGACCCGACAACAATCCAAGGAGCACCCGGTGGTCTCGCAATTTCTGCAGGGATACAATGAGTCGGAGTATAGGCGCTGGTGATGTCGGAGTTTAGTTGGGAGTCAATACCTAGTAATTCCTGGTAACTATAATTGATTAGTCTGTCACAAAGAGAGTACGGCAAAAGACATAAAGACGTAAAAGACACAAAAACGTACACAGTAGCCCAGAGCAACTAGCTGCTGCATCTGTACATGCTGTTGTCTTCCATTTAGTTGCATTTATCCACCTCCCTGCCTCCCAAGCAGTTTCTTTTGCCACTACATTATCAAAAGCCACCTTCCCTTCATTTTTCACCATATGTCTTGCAGTCATGTCTAACTAATTTATGTTTTGTTAATTTTCCTTTAATTTCTGACAGAAATTCTTCTTTCGTTTGTGTGGGTCTGTCTCTGTGAAGATGCAATGAAACATAATGAATCCTCATTAAAAATGCCCACTTTCGCCTCTTTCACCACAGGTCTTAACAAAATGTTTGTGACATATTTTGGTTTCTTTAGAATTTAATTATGGTGGCATAATTTTGAATCATCTTTTGCAGCATTCCCCAGAAGGACCAGATTCAGTATGTGTCTTTAAATGTCCAAGAACTCCACCCTCCCTCTTTATGTCACTAATGCGAATCTTAGGTGGCTAGTGAGCCTTAGCCAGGGGTGCCCAACCTGGGACTCCTGGAATGTTCAGGTTACTGTGGGAAATTTTCTAATTTCACTTCTTAATTGGTCCAAAGATTTGCAAATAATTTGCTGTTGTTGTGCATTGGTGCAAGGGTGCTTACAGAACACATGCACAACAATGAAAAATTATTTGCAAATCTTTGGCCCAATTAAGAAGTGAAATTAGAAAATTTCCCACAGAAACCTGGATGCTCCAGGAGCCCCAGGTTGGGCACCCTGGCCTGAGCAAACTAATGTAAATTTGTATTAAGGGATAAATTAAACAAAAGGACATTGCTGTGTGGTTTCAGTGTTTGATAGGACATTACCTGCCCCTGGAGTAATAGCATAGAAACATTCGCGAATGGTGGCCCAAAGCACTTGACACCCTAAGCACCAAGCAGATGCTGCCTAGAAAAAAAACATTAAGCCAAAACACATTTTAGAGCAATATACTGTACGTATATGGTCAAATGTTGGTAGATGAAAAAGGATTCCAGTGGGGATCAATAGAATTCATAGAAAATAACAATCAAAACCAGCTGGCTTGGCAGTTAAGCTGCCAGGTGGCCTTTCCAGCTGCCTATGCAAGCTAATGCTAACTGCTTAATGTAGCATCATGGCAAGAACATAACAAAATAAGTCACAGTGATGTGAGCTATATTATCAGCTGTGGATTAGTGAAGCAGGTGGAAACTGGGATGTCTGTTAGGGTAACTGACATCGAAAGTAAATTGTATATAAACTGCACTTGTTTGGTGAAATTCTAGTAGCACTGTTAGTTCACAGTTTTTTACATGACAGACAGTTCATCATCATCATCATCATCATCATCATCATCATCATAGCAGTCTGTCGTGGGCGACAATGACTGTTTCATTTAGGTCTGTTCAGATTCCTCCACACAGCTCTGTCCTTAGCCTTCTGCTGCCAGGAACTCCTGTCTATGTCCAACTTCTTCAAGTTTCTTTTTACAGTGTCTTTAAATCTGAGCCTTGGTCTACCCTGATTGCGTTTGCCCTCGCATAACTGTGAATAGAGTAACTGCCGAGGGAGACGCTGGTGGTCCATCCTTTCAACATGTCGAAGCCATCTCAGGTTCATCTGTATTAGCATGTCCTCCATTGATGGTAGACCAGCTCGTTTCAACACTTGTATGTTGGTTATCTTGTCTTTCCATGAGATGTTCATTATGGCTTGAAGGTGTCTCATCATGTATGTGTGGAGTTTCTTCACCTGCACTCTGTAGACAGTCCAAGTTTCAGCACCATACAATAGAGTAGCCAGTACTGTCGCTCTGTACACTTTGCATTTCACACGGATTGACACATGTCGATTGTTCCACAGTCTCTCCCTCAAGTTTCCAAACACAGCACTCGCACTTCCCATTCTGAGAGATAATTCATCCTCCAGCCTAGCATTCTCTGAAACAGTACTCCCTAGGTACTTGAAAGTCTTGCACTTGACTAGTGGCTCTGTACCAATGCTGATCTCTTCTGGTAGTGATGTTGATAATTGGAACTTTGGTGGTTGATAAAGGCACTCTGTCTTCTTGATGTTGATTTGGAGGCTGAATTGTCTAGCTGCTCTTGCAAATTTCTCCACTAAAGATTGCATATCTTCCACGCTGTGTGCAACTAGAGCACTGTCGTCGGCAAAGAGCATTTCTCTTACTATCTTTATCGATGTCTTACTCTTGGCTTTAAACTGTACCACATTGAACAAGTCTGCTTCTTTCCTTGTTTGAATATATACTCCTTCTGAAGTGTCTTTGAAGGCCACCTCAAGCTGCCAGATATAGCGAGAAGAGTGTAGGTGCCAGCACACACCCTTGTTTCACCTCGTTGCTTACTGAAAAGTCTTTAGATACTGAACCACTCATTGCCACGTTTGCTTGCATACCTGTATAGAGTGCCTCGATCAGGCTGACAAACTTACATTACGTACATTCTGCGAGATGTGTTCACTGACTCTGTTAAGTAGTACACGTGAGAGAATCTTACCAATAGTGGCTAGTAGTGATATACATCGGTAATTTCCACAATCCTTCCTGTCACCTTTCTTGAACAAAGGCACAATACTTGCATCCTTCCAGTCTTGAGGTACTTTCTGGGCATCCCATATCTCTTGGATGAGCTTGTGCAGGCAGTTGGTCAGCTGAACACCAGCAAATTTCCACACTTCTGCTGGAATTCCATCCCTTCCTGGAGCTTTACCATCCTGTGTTGTCCTGATAGCTGCCATTAGTTCATCAAAATTTGGTGGTTCATCCAGACTTGATGCAGCTGGTCGCTGCACTAGAACTTCTTTAGCCTCTTCAGTGAGATCTCCAGGGTTGTTTAGTAGTTGGTCAAAGTGGTCTTCAAATCTGTCCAGGATCTTGTCTTTCTCCTGCAAAATTGTTTCACCATATAGCCTTTAGTTGGCTCAGTCCTCTTGGTTTAGGGCCGTAGATTTCTCCCAAGCCTGTGAAGAATGTTTTCATGTCCTTCCTGTCTGCTGCAGTTTGAAGTTTCTTCGCTTTTTCATCCCACCAGTTGGACTTCATCTCTCTGGTGTACTTGTGTAGCTCACTCTGAGCCTTTGAGTATTTCTTCTTCTTCGACCTTGCGTTACACTGTAGGTTTTCCTGCCAAGCTGTATTCCTCACTTCTAGTACTTTCTTCAGGTGTTCATCATGCTCATCAAACCAATCTTGATGTTTCCTCTCAGGGTAGCCTAATACATCACTCGGAGTCTGATACACCGTATCCTTCAGTGTTGCCCATTTCTCTTCTATGTCATTCTCTGAGTTGTTGCTGTCCCAGTCTTTCAAGTTTTCATCCATTTCCTGTGTAAGTTCTCCCTGCTTCTTTTGGCCTTTCAGTGCACTAGTGTTTAGCTTCCATGGTGGCTTCGCACCAGTCCTGCAGTACTATTTTCGTCTGCAAATCCTTAATCTAGATCTCAGCATACCATGATCAGTGCCACAGTCCGCGCCTCTCATTGCTCTGGTGTCCAATACATCCCTTATGTCGCTCTGCCTGACTATGATGTAGTCTAATAAGTGCCAGTGCTTGGATCTTGGGTGCATCCATGTCTTCTTGTGTGTGTCCTTGTGCTTAACTAGAGTGTTGGTTATCACAAGGTTGTACTCTGAACATAGTGCAAGTAGAAGTTCTCCATTAGCATTGCACTTGCCTACTCCATGACTGCCTAGCACTCCTTTTCATTTCTCGGTGTCCGAACCAACTCTGGCAGTAAAATCTCCAACGAGTATCAGCCTGTCATCAGTCGGTACATGCCTGATAGTCTCACGTAAATCACTGTAGAACTCTTCCTTCACCTCCTCTATGTTGGTCATTGTTGGGGCATATACACTGATGAGTGTGGTATACATCTTCCGCTGTAGTGGGAGTCTCATAGTCATTATCCTGTTGTTGATTAGCACCGGTTCCAAGCATTGCTGCTTATCTCCTTTCTAACTGCAAAGCCCACTCCTGCTTCTCTCCTTTCTTGAATTGATCTCCCACTCCAAAAGAAGATGAACTCATGGTCTTCCAAGCTTTTTTTTTACTTTTCGCTGCCTGTCGGAGTGTGAAAGGATCAGGTGGACCTTGTAAGCCCAGGCGGTGTCCGAGCCGGTATAAGTTGTTTTCTGATTGACCATTTCATGAAACTGCCTCCAAAGTATTTGAGTACTGCTAGCTTTTGCTGGACTAGCAGCACATTCTTGGCAGATAAAGGTAATATCAGTGGCAAGGCCAAGCCAAGACAAACTGACTCCAGTATCTGTTGCAGTGATTGACCAGATGATAGGTTTGTTTTTCTCTGCTCTTTGTGTAGTGCATGTCACAATGCACCGACTGGCACAGTCCACCACAGACCTTGTGACAGATGTATTTATCTGCCAGGATGTCCAGTCTCACCCTGTGTAACTGGGAGTGGTCCACCACAGACCTGTGACAGATATTGTTTTTAGTTCTGCCAGGATGCCCTGTTTCACTCTCCACACCCTCGGAAGGGCGGGGATGCCAGTTGAGTCACCGACGGCCCGACCCATGAGTTTTTTTTGCAGTGCAGTGGACTTTTTTCCCTGATATTAGTGGGTTTTCGTACTGAACTGAGCGCCAAATGTGAATCGAAAATCGTTTTGAATCAAAAATCAATTCTGAATCAAATCCTGACCTCAAAAATCAGAATCAAATTGAAGTGTGTGACTTCTAAAGATTCACAGCCCTACTATACAATATATGTGTTTCACATTTTGAATGAAATTACTGGACATTGAACTGAACATGACCTTATTGTTGACTCATTCTCACAGTACAGGCGCTCCCAATGACAGACAGTTAGACTGGCCAATAAGAGAGCAGTGGGTGGGTATCAAGGATCGTGTTGGGCTGGGTTTAGCATGTTTTTAATGAGCCATGGCAAATGAGTCAAAATGGCTTCTCAGAGAGGAAGATGATATAAAGGCTATGTTTTTTTTTAAGAGGAGTGTTTTGATATTTTCCCATAATCATATGACCAACAGACACATTTCAGAAGGTTAAAACCTACAAAAACATTGTTTTTCTGTCAATCATCCCTTTAAAAAATCACATGCAAAGCACCCTGTATGGAAACGTAATTTTCAAGAAAGAGAACACAATTTAGTACAACTGTTTCTGATTTAAGTGTAATTAATTAGGCTCCAAGTTTCATATCTTGTAAATAGTTTTGAATACTAATATTTGTTGCATAATGGGGCAGTTAAACTACATGTTTTGTTTTAACTAAACACACAAGTACCACTTAGGCTTCTAAATACTTTGGCTTGAGAGTGTCAAAACCTCCATAATGGGCTTTTCTGTGTGGAGCTTGTATGTCATGTTTGTGCCTGGATCATTTTTCTTCCTCTGGAGTACTGGTTTTCACCTACACAGGTTAATTAGCCATAGGCGTGGGTGTGAGAGTGTGATTGTCTCTTTCAATACTAGCCCTGCAAATGACAGTATGTCCCATATATGCCCTCCTACATACAAAATGAATAAGCAGCACTTTTTGCTTTTAAAGATTTAAGAGTGCCATTAACTTCCTCTCTCCTACCCGTAACAGTCTACAGGAAAAAAAAAAAAAATCTCCCATATTTATGCAACCACCTTCTCAAATTTTATTATATTCAGTAAGCTGCATGTACAGTACATGTATGCATAATAAAATAAAGACAGTCACTGTTATTACTTTTCTGCTTTGACTTGATAGCAGAAAGAGTAAAGTAGGGTCTGAGATGTGTAGTGTGCGGCATTGTGCATTTATGCTGTATAGTCATTTGCAGAATGCAATTTAACATATTTATTAAGCTCTGGGAAATTAAAATGGCTCAAGTACAGCAAGCCAAGCAGCTCAACATTACAACTTTAACATTTGGCTTCCCTCTCTTGTTCAATTGTCTGAATAAATGGCCACTAAAATCTTGGCTGACAATGAGATTTTCAAGTGCTTTACCAGCTGTGATAGAGTAGTTGGTTTTGTGTGTGTCCTAATCCAATAATGTTCATGAAATGCTTAAAAGTGTGATGTTATTTAAAAGGCACTGAAACAAAGTTAGAGAACAAATGATTGTGCTTTAATCTTTGAATACCCAGTAAGTGAGTGATAACCTGGGCAGTAGCAGTTAGTACTGTACCACCTCCTTTTTAAAAACAAATAAATATATGTATTATTTATTTTGGTCATTATTCAACATTAAAAACAGCAATTTAAAATTGTCCTCTAAAATTGACCAAAATTAAGTGTAATTTAAGAAGGAAAATGATCAGTTGTAGAGTGAGGCAGGTTTCAGCGACATAGTTGCCATAGGCAAAATAACAAGAAAAAAATCACAAATTTATGAGAAAAACAGTCACATCCCTCCATCTTCTATCGCTTAATCATTTTCAGGTCGCTGGTGGGGGGCTATCCCAGCATCTTTGGGTGAGAGGCAGGATACACCCTGGACAGATTGCCAGTCCATTGCAGGGCCAGCACAGAGAGACAGACAACCATTCACTCTCACACCTAAGGGCAATTTAGAATCCCCAGTTGATGCCAGTTAACCTAACCTGCATGTTTTTGGCCTGTGGGAGGAAATCACAGTACCCGGAGAAAACCCACAAAGGCGCGGGGAGAACATGCAAGCTCCACACAGAAGAGTCACTGATGGTCAGGGGACAGGACCGAACCTATGACCACCTTGCTGCGCTGCCACAGTGCTAACCACTGCTCCACCCAGCTGCCCAGAAAAAAAGTTACAAATTTACAAAAATGTAGTAAGTGTATGAGGAAATAATTCCCAAATTTAATAGAAATTTACTAGAAAAAGTGACACATTTTTGAGAAAAAAAATGCAAATTTACAAGAAAAAAAAATAATATTACTCAAAGAAAGTTATAAACTTGCAAGAACATTTTTTTGCATACTTACAGGAAAAAAGGGACAAATTTATGAAGAAAAAATAGAAAAAGTTGCAAATTTTAAAAAAAAGTAAATTTACAGTAGGGGAAGTAATTACTCCCTGCGGAATTTGTAAGTTTACAAAGAAATGAACAGTCCATAACTTTGATGGTAGGTTTATTTTAACAGAGAGAGACAGAAGATCAACAAAAAAATATATAAATAAATTATTTATAATTAAATTTGCATTTGATCGAGGGAAATAAGTATTTGATCCCCAGTCAAAACAAGACTTGGTGGAGAAACCCTTGTTGGCTTCACAGAGGTCAGACATTTCTTGTAGCTGGTCACTAGGTTTGGTCACATCTCAGGAGGGAGTTTGGTCCACTCCTTTGTACAGATACTCTCCAAATCGTGAAGGTTTCAAGGCTGTCACTTCGCAACTTGAAGTTTCAGCTCCCTCCTCAGATTTTCTCAGGGATTAAGGTCCGGAGACTGGCTAGGTCACTCCAGGACCTTAATGTGCTTCTTCTTGAGCCACTCCTTTGTTGCCTTGGCTGTGTGTTTTGGGTCATTGTCATACTAGAAAATCCATTCACGACCCAGCATCAGTGTTCTGGCTGAGGCCAGGAGGTTCTCATCCAAGATTTTATGGTACATGGTCCCATTCATTGAATCCTTAATGTGGTGAAGTCTTCCTGTACCCTTGCCATACCAAAGTAGAACGCTTCCACCTCAATGTTTGACAGTGGAGATGGTGTTCTTGGGGTCATATTCACCATTTCTCTGGCTTCAAATATGGCAAGTCGAGTTGATGACAAAGAGCTCAATTTTAGTATCATCTTACCACACCACATTCTCCCAAGCCTTCTCTGAATCATTCAGGTTTCCACTGGCAAAATTCAGATGTGTCTTCTTGAACAGGGGGACCTTGGGAGCACTGCAGGATCTCAGTCAATTATGATGAAGTGTGTTACCAATGGTTTCCTTGGGGATTGTGGTCACAACTCCCTTGAAATCATTAACAAACTCATCATGTGTAATTCTGGGCTGATCCCTCACCTTTCTCAGAATCATCCTTACCCCATGAGGTGAAATATTACAGTACATGGAGCTCCAGATCAAGGGCGATTAACTGTTTTCTTATATTTCTTCCACTTCCGAAATATGGAACCAACAGTGGTCTCTTGTTCACCCAGCTTCTTGCTGATGGTCTTGTAGCCCATTCAAGCCTTGTGCTGGTCTACAATCTTGTCTCTGACGTCCTTTGATAACTCTTTGGTCGTGCCTATGGTGGTGGAGAAGTTTGAATGGAAGAAATTGATTCTGTGACAGGAGTCTTTTATACACATAACGAGTTGAGATTAGGAGTACCCTCCTAAAGGGACAGGACTAATTTACAGTGGTGTGAAAAAGTGTTTGCCCCTTTCCTGATTTCTCATTTTTTTGTATGTTTGTCACACTTAAATGTTTCAGACCATCAAACAAATTTAAATATTAGACAAAGATAACACAAGTAAACACAAAATGCAGTTTTTAAATCTTCTTCTTCTTCCGCTTAATCCTTTTCGGGTCACGGGGGGTTGGAGCCTATCCTAGGATCTTTGGGCGAGAGGCAGGGTACACCCTGGACAGATCACCAGTCCATCACAGGGCCAACACAGAGAGACAGACAACCATTCACTCTCACAGTCATACCTAAGGCCAATTTAGAATCCCCAGTTTTTGATGCCAATTAACCTAACTTGCATGTTTTTGGCATGTGGGAGGAAACCGGAGAAATCCCTGAGTAAACCCACGCAGACATGGGGAGAATGTGCAAACTCCACACAGATCACTGTTGGTCGGGGGCTGGGATCGAACCCAGGATCCCCCGGCCAAGGGTGAGTCGCTGTGCTGCCGCAGTGCTAACCACTCCGCACACAGTGGCGGAGTGGTTAGCACTCCACCACAAAATACTAACCACTAACTAGCTAACCACTCCGCCACAAAATACTACTACTACTAGTAGTAGTAGTACTACTAAATAATACTACTAAATTACTAATAATACTACTAATAATACTACTAAATAATACTACTAATAGTAGTATTATTTACTACTACTACTACTAGTAGTAGTAGTAGTAGTACTAGTAATACTACTACTACTAATAGTAGTAGTAGTATTTTGTGGTTTCTGTTGCACTGTCCTAGCCTTGTCTCTTGTTGTGTATTTGTGGTTTTTGTCATGGTCTTGACCCCCCTGGTCTTTTGTTCATGTTTGCTGTGTCTCCCCTGCTCTTGCTTGTCTGTATACCCCAGCCCGTCCTGTTTCTGTACCTGTTGACATTGTTTTCCCATGTGTCTTTTGTCAGTCATGATTACTGTCTCCACCTGTTCGATGTTTCCTTGATTATCTGTTGGTCTATTTATGTCAGTGTCTGTTTTTGTCCTGCACGGGGTCCGTAGTCATAGTAAGGTCACTTTTGAGTCTAGTTACAGTATGTCTGGAATATTGTCTCGCTTGTACCAGCCTGTTTGGACTTTGTTTCTCCTTTGCCTTGTTTTTGCCAAGCCTGGTTAAAACGTGGATTTCCTACTGAAAGATGATGTACGTTTAAATCAAGAAAACGGTAAAAGCACAAAAAAATCCAGATGTATGAAACGGTGCATATGCAGGAATCCAAACATACGTATTTCCTATGTACATCCCAATCTACCTGGAATTGAGCACACATGAGGGAATATCACACTCCTCCCTTGACACTCCTCCATTTGAATATGCAAATAGATGTAAATATGTCATGTTTGTGAGATTCTTCTCACTGCAGGATCAGAAATCATGTCTACATGTGGGAAGAAGAGGAACTTCACACTGGAAATGACTTCAGCTGACATAAAAATGAAATTTTATCTTTATTAGATTTTTGATTTAGAAAGTTGAAAATCTATACTGGGGCATTCTATCGACTGCATCCACAAGGGCTGATGGGAAATGACTAATGTCTAAATATAAGCATGTTCTCTTTAAGCAAATTGCTTGAAAATAAGTTAAATGGTCAGTTACTGTGCTAAAGTTGTTCTGTTGAGATATTCTTGTGTTGTCATTTTTATGCCAGCACCATCAGTGTGAGCACTGTTGTGGGGAGAGAAAAAACTCAGTCAAAGATGGCTGCTGGTTTCATCATTGAAGTCCCTTGAACCTCTATAACAATGTGGAAGCACAAAAAAAATTCTCGAGTTGTAGGAAATTTATATAATAAAACAAAGAAAGTTAAACATTAGAAAAAATGTAGAAACATGTATAATTCACGTCTCTAGTTGAAGAAAATGTATAAAACAAAAATTTAAAAAAGGTTAAAAATATTCATTTTTATGTATGTTTTTCAACTTTCTCTATCCTTATTTGATGTTTTATACAGTTCTAGATTTGTGGATTGTTTCCATACTTTTCTATTTATCTTTTTTATTTTTATGTAAGTTAAGGTAAATTTATTTATATAACACAATTCAACAGCAAAGTGATTCAAAGTGCTTTACATAAGAACAAAATCCATTAAAATATAAAATTTATTTAAAAATAAAAGAACAATAAAAGCACACTTAGAATTATTAGAATTAATCAACAATTTTTAATCATAGTAAGTCATCAAATGCAATGGCAAACAGGAAAGTCTTTAGATTTGATTTAAAAGAAGCAACAGTGTTGGCAGGCCTGCAATTTTCTGGTAGTTTCTTCCACATACATGGTGCATAAAAACTGAAAGCAGCTTCTTCATGTTTGGTTTTAACTCTGGGAACAGACAGCAAACCTGTTCCAGATGAACTGAGCTGCCTGGAAGGTTCATAAAGAACCAGCAGATCTGAGATATATTTTGGCCCTAACCCATTCAGAGCTTTATAAACCAGCAGCAGTATTTTAAAATCAACTCTGACAGACAGGAAGCCAGTGAAGCGATCTTAGAACTGGAGTGATATGGTCCACTTTTCTGGTCTTGGTGAGGACTCAAGCTGCAGCGTTCTGAATCAGCTGCAACTGTCTGATTGACCTTTTAGGCAGAACAGTAAGTACACTGTTACAGTAATCAAGTCTACTAAAAATAAATGCACGGACCAGTTTTCTTAGTCGCTGTGGACATTAATCATTTAATTCTAGAAATATTCTTGAGATGATAGTAGGCTGACTTCATGACTGACTTGATGTGGCTGCTGAAATTTAGGTCTGAGTCAATAATGACACCTAGGTTTCTGGCTAGGTTTGTGCTTTCCAGTTTTACAGACTGAAGCTGAGCTCTGATTCTTAGCTGTTCTTCCTTGGCTCCAAAGATGATTACCTATGTTTTGTCTTTGTGTAACTGAAGGAATATCCAATTATTAATTAGCTCAAGGCACTTGATGAGTGTTTGTAATTTTATGTACCCTGCCTCTCGCCCAAAGACGCTGAGATAGGCTCCAGCTCCCCCCCCCCCCCGCGACCTGAAAAGGATTAAGCGGAAGAAGATGGATGGGGGGATGGATGGATGGATGGATATTTTATGGCTTTGCATAATCTCAGCTAGTGGGAGCATATCGATGTTGAACAGAAGAGGCCCCAGATTAGAACCCTGAGGAACTCCACATCATTTTCTCTGCACTCAGATGTATAACTACCTATGGACGCAAAATAGTCTGTCTTTCAAATAGGATTCAAACCAATTAAGTGCTATGGCAGAAAGACCCACCCAGTTCTCTAATCTATAAAGCAATATGCCATGGTCAACTGTATCAAAAGCAGCACTGAGGTCCAATAAAACCAAGACAGAAGCATTGCCTCTATCTATACATAACCAGATATTGTTTATCACATACAAGAGCAGTCACAGTGCTGTGATGTATTTGAAAAGTTGACTGAAAAATTTCAAAAGAGTTATTGATATTCAGGAATTGGTTCAATTTTTGAAAAAAAAAAGTTTTTCTATGATTTTACTTAAAAGTGGAAGATTTGTGTATGAGTGTAAGGTGCAGATGGGGCGCTGCTGACTTTGACTGGGGATATTGTCGGGTGGAGAAGGACTACATTGAGGATCTCCCCAATCTCACTGACATGCCTTCCACAGAGGAAGCAGGGCTTGTGGACAAGGGAGATGACTCACTCATCACAGGAGCTGAGGTTGCCAAGGTGGTTAAAAAGCTCCTTGGTGGTTGGGCCCTGAGGGTGGATGAGATGCACCCTGAGTATCTCAAGGGCATGGATGTTGTAGGGCTTTCATGGTTGAGACACCTCTGCAACTTTGCGTGGAGGTGAGGGACAGTGCCTTTGGCATGACAAACCGGGGTGGTGGTTCCTCTCTTCAAGAAAGGGGACCGGAGGGTGTGCTCCAACTTTAGAGGGATCACACTCCTCAGCCTCCCTGGGAAGGTCTATGCCAAGGTCCTGGAGAGGAAGGTGTGGCCATTGGTCAAACCTCGGATTCAGGAGGAGCAATGTGGTTTTTGTCCTGGCCGTGGCACATCAGACAAACTCTTTACCCTCTTGAGAATCCTCATGCGTTTGTGGGAGTTTGCACAACATGTTTACATGTGTTTTGTGGACTTGGAGAAGGCATTCCACCACGTCCCTCATGGTTTTTTGTGGGGGATGCTTCGGGAGAATGGGGTATTGAGTTTTTTGTTAAGAGCTCTATATGACCAGGGCTGCCCTTTGTCATGATCCTGTTCATAATTTTTATGGACAGGATTTCTAGGTGCAGCCAGAGAATGGAGGGCGTCATGCTTGGTGACTACAGGATCTCATCTCTGTTGTTTACAGATGACGTTCAATTCAATTCAATTCAATTCAACTTTATAAGATAAGATAAGCCTTTATTAGTCCCACAACGGGGAAATTCCAGCATTGCAACAGCACAGGGATAGCAACACTCAGAGCAACAATCAGAAGGCAAGAAAAAAAAGCAAGCAAGCAAGAGCAGCTAATATACATATGTACATATTACTATAAATATATATATATATATACTCACAGACACACAGTGCAGAGCATTGCAGCTGGATGGAATAAATATATGAGTATATAAACACACAGTGCGGAGCATTGTAATGTAATGTAATGTAATGTACTTTATTTATATAGCCCTTTAAAACAACCCGTAGGTGACCAAAGTGCTTTACAGAAAATAAACAGCATTAAAAACACACAGAGCATTAAAAACAAATAACAAAAACAAAAACAACCTAAAAATAAAATAAAAACAAATGCCAAGACAAATATCACCACTACTGGGTATTAAAAGACATCCTAAACAAATATGTCTTAAGTTCTGATTTAAAAAGGGCCAGGTCAGAGATAGCACGTAGGTCAGAGGGGAGATTATTCCAGAGCCTGGGGGCGGCAACAGAAAAGGCTCGGTCACCCCAATGTTTATACCTTGACCTAGGCACATCCAGCAAAAGCTGATTGGATGACCTCAAAGCCCTGCCTTGGTCACGGACAGTCAAAGTCTCAGACATATAAACCGGAGCAAGGCCATTAAGAGCTTTAAAAACAAAAAGCAAAAGTTTAAAATTAATTCTAAAATGGACTGGAAGCCAATGAAGTGAATAAAGGATCGGAGTAATGTGCTCTCGCCTAGGTGTGTTGGTCAAAAGACGGGCCGCTGCATTTTGCACAAGTTGAAGGCGGCCGAGAGAAGACTGAGAGATGCCAACATAAAGTGCATTGCAGTAATCAAGTCGAGATGTGACGAAAGCATGGATGGCTATCTCAAGATCATGACGGCTCAGGAAAGATTTGGCTTTGGATAACAAACGTAATTGATAAAAGCTCATCTTGACTACATTGTCAATCTGTTTATCAAATTTTAAATGGCTGTCAAAAATCACCCCCAAATTTCTGAGAGCTGAACTGAGCCTTAAAGAGAGGGTACCAAAGCCAGCCGTTACAGTATCCCCAAACACAATACATTCTGTTTTTTCTTCATTTAAGTGGAGAAAATTTTGGCTTAACCACAACTTAATATCAATGATGCAATCCAATAGAACACTTTGTGAGTTAGTTTGTTCTGGGTTCAAAGGTAAATAAAGCTGCAAATTGTCTGCATAACAGTGGAAAGACATGTTATGCCTGGCTATTATTGACCCAAGTGGCAGCATATATAATGAAAACAAAATAGGGCCAAGAATAGAGCCCTGTGGGACCCCACAGGAGAGAGAGGCACTAGAACAGGGGTGTCAAACTCATTCCATGGAGGGCCAAGACCCTGCAGGTTTTACTTCCACCCAGTGTCTTCAGCAGGTGTTTTCATTGATCAGCAATCAGTGGGAAGAAATTCAGTGAAATCACCTGTTGAAGACACTGGGTGGAGATAAAACCTGCAGGGTCTTGGCCCTCCATGGAATGAGTTTGACACTCCTGCACTAGAAGATGTAGCTAGATGGAATAAATATGTAGATATATAAACACCCACAGTACGGAGCATTGCAGCTAGGTGGAATAAATATGTAAATATATAAACACATAGTGTGGAGCATTGTAGCTAGATGGAATAAATATGTAAATATATAAACACACACAGTGTAGAGCATTGTTGCTAGATGGGATGAAACAGCACAACCGTCTACTTAGTTATCCTACATGGTATGATTATGTGCCCATACATATTCTCACCCTCCATAGCGACCGGTATTTTCCTAGTTGTATGCCGGAGGGGACCATTGTGTAAGTATATATAGCGCCATTTCACAACAACAGTCATCTCATAGCACTATCAACTGTAGGGGGAACCCCCACAGTTGCAGAAAGACCCCAGCAATCAGGTGATCCCCTGTGAGCAAGCACTTGGCGACGGTGGACAGGAAAAACTCCCTTTTAACAGGAAGAAACCTCCAGCAGAACCAGGCTCAGGGAGGGACAGTCATCTGCTGCGACTGGCTGGGGGGTGAGGGGATAGAGAAGAAGAAAAGAACAGACATGTAGAGAGCAAACAGTACAATGGGGACTCAATCTATGGGAGAGAACAAACAAATGTTGATGACCAGCAAAAAAAATATTTCATTGAGAGTGAGGAAAGGAATGAGGCCCAGTGCATTACTGGAGGTCCCCCGGCTGACTAAACCTTTTAGCAGCATAACTAAGGGAGGGTTCAGAAACACATGATCCCTCCCTAATTGTAGGCTATATCAAAAAGGTAGGTTTTAGCCCTATTCTTAAAAACAGAGATCGAGTCTGACTTCCAAATCCAGATTGGCAGCTGGTTCCACAGGAGAGGAGCTTGATAATGCTTGATGTTGTCCTGTTGGCTTCATCCAGCAATGACCTACAAGTCTTACTGGGATGGTTTGATGCTGAGTGTGAAGTGACTGGGATGAGAATCAACACCTCCAAGTCCGAGTCCATGGTCCTCAGCCAGAAAATGGTGGATTGACCTCTCCGGGTTGGGGACAAGCTCCTCTCCCAAGTGGAGGAGTATTTCGGGGTCTTATTCACGAGTGAAGGGAGAATGAAGCAAGAGATTTACAGATGGATCGGAGCAGCATCTGCAGTGATGCAGACATCGTGCCGGTATGTTGTGGTGAAGAGGGAGCTGAGCTCTAAGGCAAAGCTGTCGATCTACCCATCAATCTATGTTCCTACCCTCACCTATGGTCATGAGCTTTGGGTAATGACTGAAAGAATGAGATTGTGGATACAAGCGGCTGAAATGAGCTTTCTTCATAGGATTGCTGGGCTCACCCTTAGATATAGGGTGAGGACCTCAGTCATCCGGGAGAGGCTCAGAGTAGAACCGCTGCTCTTCCACATTGAAAGGAGCAAGTTGAGGTGGTTTGGGCATCTGATCAGGATGCCGTCTGGACTCCTACCACTTAAGGTATTTCGGGCACATCCTACTGGAAGGAGACCCCGGGGCAGACCCAGGACTCACTGGAGAGACTGCATCTCCCAGTTGGTCTGGGAATGCCTTGGTATCCTCTCTGAAGAGCTGGAGCAGGTGGCTGGGGAGAGGGAAGTCTGGGATTCTCTGCTTGAACTGTTCCATCCGCAACCCGGCCCTCCAGAAAAGTGGTAGAAGATGGATGTAGTATCACCCTGTCCCAGAGACTCTCGACGGTCTGATAGATCAGGCAATAGGATTAGATAACCGGTACTGTGAGCACGCAAAGAAGCGCAAGTCCTCCTCTCGCCCGCGCACCGAGCGTGTGTCCGCCATGGTTACTGGCACTGGGGGTGCCAGCTCTTCACCCAAATCGATGGAGCTCTCTCAGCACTTGACAGATGATGAGCACCGGGGAAGGCACGGGGCTGGCGTGTGCATGTACTGTGGTTTAAAAAACACAGTCTGGACGAATGCCGCCAGTGGCTAAAAAGACGCAGCCCGTCATTAACCATGGGAGGCCTGGCGGGAGGGACTAAATCTACTCCCCCCAGTAATTTTTCAGTTTTGGCCGTCGTGCAATTGCCAGGGGTCGAAAGGTGGACAACGGTGCTGATTGACTCAGGGTCAGAGGGAAATTTTGTGTCTGCTGAGTTCATTAAGCAGGTGGTTATTCCCACACGTAAATTGCCCCGTGGTCAGAGGATCACAACCATATCTGGCCGTGAGGTCACGGTAGTCACTCGCAGCATGGTGCCTATATCCATCCTCCTTTCCAGGAACCACCGGAAGGAACTGTCAAAAATACCATCTCCGCCTGGAGCCCGTTATATGCGTTCAGCGGAGTGTTCCCCGTTTCTGTCCATTTCCCTCTCTCCGGCCGAGCTGCCGGACCTCAGCCTCGTTCCCTGGGCAAATCACAATTTAGCTGAGTTCTTTAGCAAGTCAACAGCGTTGTCGCTGCCTCTTCACCGCGCTTACGATTGTGCTATTGACCTCATCCCGGGGGCGAGGCTGTTGTCCAGCTGGCTGTATAGTATTTCTGGCCCAGAGAGGGAGGCGATGGAGCAATATGTTAAGGAATCGCTGATCGCCGGCCTTATTCGGCCATCTTTGGCTCCACTCGGAGATGGATTCTTCTTTGTCAGGAAGAAGGATGGCTCGCTGCGCCCGTGCATCGACTACCGGGAGCTTAACGCTATTACCATCAAAGATAAGTACCCTTTGCCTTTGATTAACTCAGCGTTCAAGCTTCTTCAGTGCTCACAGGTTTTCACCAAGCTTAGGAACACATATCATCTGGTCTGCATTCACTAGGGCAATGAGTGGAAGACGGCTTTTAAAACACACCAGGGGCAATTTGAGTATTTAGTGATGCCATTCGGGCTCAGTAACGCCCCTGCCATCTTCCAGCGGTTAATAAACGACATCCTCCACGATATGCTTTACCAATTCGTGTTTGTCTACATTGATGATATTCTCATTTTCTTCTCCTCGCCAGAGGAACATGAGGTCCACGTCAGGGCCATTTTGGAATGGCTCCTGGAGAACCAGCTTTACGTTAAGGCCGAGAAGTGAGTTCTCCACAACATCTACCACCTTCTTGGGCTTCATCGTGGCTGAGGGGGAGCTGATTGCCGACCCGGCCAAGGTGAGGGCAGTGTTAGATTGGCCAACTCCCCACTCCCGTAAGGAGCTTCAATGCATCCTCAGGTTCGTGAACTTCTACGGCAGGTTAATCAGGAACTATAGTGAGGTGGCACTGCCTTTGACAAAGCTGACCTCCGTTAAGGTCCCCTTTTGGTGGACTGAAGCAGCTGAACAGGCGTTTGCCAAATTAAAGCACCTGTTCACAGAAACACCTATCTTGGCCCAGGTCGACACACAGCTCCAGTACGTCCTCGAGGTGGATACGTCTGATTTGTGGGTTTGCGCTGTGCTGTCACAGCGCACAGCCCCTGATCAGAAGCTTCGCCCGTGCGCATATTTCTCTTGTCGGCTGATGCCAGCCGAAAGGAACTGTGACGTAGTGGACAAAGAGCTGCTGGCCATTAAGTTGGCGTTAGAGGAGTGGAGGCACTGGTTAGAGGGGGCCATTCACCCCATCGTCGTGTGGACCGATCACAAGAACCTTGAGTACTTGCAGTCGGCCCGCCGACTGAATGCCAGGCAGGCTCGCTGGGTGCTATTTTTCCAGCGATTTAATTTTACCATTACTTACCAGCCTGGCGCCCAGAACACCAAACCGGACATGCTATCGCACCAGTTTGATTCCGGGGAGGTAGTCCCCGCCGCCCCCAAAATCATCATACCGCCTTCGTGCATCCATGGAGCACTTACTTGGGATATCGAGCAGAGGGTGAGGCAGGCCCAGTCCCAGGAGCCTATGCCAGTAGGGTGCCCCCGGAACCGCCTGTATGTCCCAACCACCCTCCGCAGCGATGTCATCCAGTGGGGCCACACCAGTTGGTTCGCGTGCCATCCGGGCATCACTCGAACTGTGGACTTCGTCCGGCGAGCGTTCTGGTGGCCAGTGCTGCGGCGGGATATACAAGAATATGTGAAGGCCTGTCAGACCTGTGTCCGGGGAAAATTGGACTCATCTCCCCCATTGGGTCTCCTCCACCCCCTCCTCATCCCTGGTCATCCGTAGTCCCATATCACCGTGGACTTCGTCACCGGACTCCCCCCCTCCCGTGGCAAGACGCTTGGCTTCTCCAAGGTGGTGCATCTGGTGGCCCTCCCGAAGCTCCCTTCGGCCTTGGCGACGGTGGTCATCCTCAACGAGCACGTGATCCGGGTCCATGGCATCTTTATGGACATTGTGTCTGACAATGTCAGACACAATAACATTGTGTCTGACACAATCTCGGGGTCCACAATTCACGTCCCAGGTCTGGAGGGCCTTTTGCCGGACCCTGGGAAGCACTGTGAGTCTCTCTTCTGGAAATCATCCTCAGAGCAATGGGCAGGTGGAGCGCACCAATCAGTCCTTAGAGGCCACCTTGCGGTGCGTAGCAGCTGATAACCCATCATCCTGGAGCACACATTTGACCTGGGTGGAGTACTCCATGAACTCTGCAGTTTCCTCAGCTACTGGACCCACCCCGTTTGAGGCGTCGTTGGGGTACATGCCGCCTCTCCTACCGTGGCCGAGAGGGAGGTCTCAGTTCCATCCGTAGGGGCCCATGCTCATCGCTGCCGACGCATCTGGAGGTCAACTCGTGCCATCCTGGCCCGCACCACGGAATGCACCCAGGCCGCTGCAGATAGGAGGCGGGTTCCGGTCCTGAAGTATGTTGTTGGACAGTAGGTCTTGCTGGTGGCGAGTCAGATCCCTCTTAAAGAGAAATCGAAGAAGCTGTTCCCCCGCTTTCTTGGACCATACACCATCTCCCGGGTGATCAACGATGAGTCGGTCCAGCTGAAGCTGCCCCCGACCCTACGGGTGAACCCTACCTTCCACGTCACCCACATCAAGCCCCTCTCAGTCAGTCCTCTCTGCCCCCCCCCCCCCCCCGAAGCCACCTCCCTCTCTTTGGATCATCGACGGCCACCCCGCCTACACTGCACGGCATGTATTGGATGTTCGCCGTCAGGGCCGTTGTCGGCAGTATTTGGTGGACTGGGAGGGCTACAGCCCAGAGGAACAGTCCTGGACCCCCTCGTCGCGAGTGTTGGACAAGGGGATGCTCCGAGCCTATCACCATGCGCACTCAGAAAAGCCCTCTGGACTACCAGGAGGCACTTTTAGAAGGGGGAGCCCTTTCATGGGTAGCGAGAGTGCACCCCTCCCATCCTGCTTCACATTCACCAACTCATCACTGCACCTGAGGCAGAAGACACACCTACACCTGCTCATCACCCAGCGTACTTAAGTAGGCTCTCTCCGCGCAGTCAACGCTGGCTCTTCTGGGTTGCTGCCACCGTGCAGGTGTGTGTCTTGGACTGCGCACGCTCTCCTGCCACATCTCACCATCCTTAGCTTCCTACTCCACCCGGTCAGGCACCATCAGCTCATCTCCCCCTTACCCTACTGGTTCGTCTATTCCTCGTTGGGCCCTGCCGGTTCTCCCTGGATTTTCCAAGTAAGTGGCAATTTGGCTCACCCATTTCCCCTTACTCCATTCCTCTGCTCACAGCTCTCATCTTCTCTCCACAGGGCTATTCCTCTGATGAGTGACTGTTTCTGCAGCTGTGTGCTTTGGTTTTTGATATTTAATAAAACTTTCAAACGTGCCCCTCTGTGTGGTTCCTCCTGTGCTTTGGCATTGTGCACGTGTGCTGTCAAGCTTTATTCATCATGACAATTATTGAGTAGAATATTTTAGTCACTAAAGTTTAAGGAATTTATGTTTTATTCAGCAACATATGTGTTTAAGAAGGATTTCACTCTTCATATCAAATTTCGCTGTCTCCTCTGTCTGTGGGAGACCCCCACCTCAGAAATTTGAACTGACCAATGGGCTCCCAAACCATGAACCAAACAGGAAAGGGGAATGCAATTAACGAAATGCCGAACAGCTGTCACAGCGCTGTCTCGGCTTTGACAGTCAGAAGTTCGGCCGTGACACTGACAAATGTTTGTCCCATTTTTTGTGTCTTTGACCAGTACACCAGCATGGATGCAGATGGTTTGACTGCCTCCCAAAAGGCATTAAACACTTCCTGTGATGGAAATCTTGTGAAAAAACGGATATCCTCATCAGAGATACGAAACGTGCTAAAATGTAGAGGGTCCAGCTTTAGTCCTCTCAGCTCTGCTTCCAGCCTCTGTACCTTTACCTGTAACTGCTGTATGCATGCAGACGCAGCATCTAGAGCACCTGAGAAGACATCATGATGAAAGAGTAGAATTTGACATCTTGATCAGAATAAATAAGACATGCATGAGCACACTCCAGTTTGCCAGCTTAGCATTAAGGGAGTTTTACTTTTGATGTAGAGCCACCCCCCCCCCCAAAAAAAAAAAAAAACAAAACAAAAAACCTGCAAGCCAAAACACAATTTGTGTAGAGACAAGTAGCATTTTCCTTATTTTATTTCATGTCATTTTGTTTATTTATTTGGGGATAATTTCTTTACCCCATTTTTTTCCCCAGTTAGTGTGCTGGTGCCTTTCTGATTTGATTTACCATCCCTATTTAACCGTAGTCCTTCTGACAAGCTTGGGAGAGTGGGATTTTAGTTCCCCTCCCCCCTCATTGTTATCATAATCAGGATAAAAAATACAGGTCACAGCCTTTTACACCAGAAAACATTTGCCCATGTAAACACAATTATTGTTATTGGTTTAATTATCTCTAAACTCTTCACATTTTGTATCTTTAAATCCAAGTGAAAGCATAATCTTAACCCTTTGACATCCTTGTATTTATGGGCATAAAAAGTGCCCTCACTGTCTATGTCGCAATGCTGCACCTGTCATGTGATGTGTCATGTGATCTCATCCCCCCCCCCGTTGTACTAAGTATCCCACCTCACAAGGTGGCAGACACAATTAAATTACTGCTCTTGCCTTGGAGGACTAATGGCCCCCATATAACCCCACCCCCCACTTCTGGACACCAGAGAAGAAGAGTTTGTAAACAAGTAGTGATCAATCGCAAGACTGAGGAGGCATTTGCTCCCAAATTTGCCAACTATGATTCTAAGATTATTTAGCTTATGAAGGTAAATATCTACATTTTTTTTTTATAACAGAGGGTGGGCGAAGCTGTTTGATTTGCACCTGCCATCGACCCCCAGCGCCATGTGACTGGACAGAACAATCGCGCTGGTTCCCGGCCATCATTTGAGATAAATTGCGGTGGAATAAATGTGAAATTGCGGTGGAATAATCATAACAGTTTCTGGATGTAGGAGAGAAAGCGAAAATGACAGAGAAGACAAAATAATGACCAGGATGGACAAAAATGGACAAAACGTGCCACCTGGCCAGCGTTAAATGACAAATTTCTCTGTTTGTTTACATTGTAACTGATTTTCTGGTTCATATTCTTAAAAGATAAGATAACAAAATGTCCAAAACAACAAACCGTTACAAAAAACAAAAGCACCCTTTCTGTAAATATGTCCAAAATCTGCTTTTGACTGAAAGTTATGTAATTCGATATGGCTGCCATGGCATTATGCAAATTAGATGCGTAAATTTACTCATTTCTCAAACTTTGGATCATATTCTACATCTTTCTATTTGACAGTAAGCCATTATCTCTTACCACTTTCAAGTTATTGCTTTGGAAATCTCTAACATCTGAACTGGATATTTTCTTGAAGAAAGTCTTGACCACCAGGGCGAAAGGAGGAAACAGCGCAATGGAGCGCCACAGGTAGTCACTGGTTTAAACTCTGAATTTTTCCAACTCATTATCAGCACGATTATAGTGTTTAATACCTAATACCAAAGCACATGCAAATAGAAACTTATTTGCATCTATAAGTCTTATGGTTTCATAGCTTATTCAGTAAGCATACATAATTTATTCATATTGGATGCTTATAAAACAACTGACAAATAATATTAACTATGATGAAGAGGCAATCTAGCTGGAGTGGGAGCAGCAGCATAGTCATGATCAGCTCTGGTTGTAATCCCAGGAAAGATGTCCGCCTCATAATGGCAATCAAGCTCCAGATGGACTTCATGGCCTAATCGAGTAGCTGCTCTGTCATAAACAGACTCACGTTTTGATAATCCCCAGTTATTCCATTTAAAACAACTTGGGATTGTCCCAATTTTAAGCAATTTGTGAAGAGTCATTTCTGTGAAGTCTTCTTCCGTGAAGTGAAGGCTACAAACAAAAGTATGCTTTTTGTAAAATAAAAGCCTTCATCACGACAAATTGCCTGAATCCACTTCTTCTTTGCTATTATGTCACTGGGAAAAGCATGAAAACTTAAATAAGGTTGTATTTGATTGTTTGCTTTCCAAAACGGAATGCTGCAATGACATCTAGATGTGGTCTGAGCCATTATTATATTTTGGGATACACTAGCCGGAAGTTGCTAAACACAATGACTGCTTCCGGTGTCATGAGCCTGGAAGCGTGAAAGAGGCCTATTCCTCTCATGATTTGGGTTTGGGCTTTTGTTTTGACAGCATCTTTTGCTTACTTCTGGTTCTGCGTTATGAGATTTTGCCCTCCTTTTGATTTCCTTGATTATTGATTGTTCAAAGATGTTCTGAATTTGTCTCCTTATTGATAGAGGTTGCTCGCTGTCTCAGCACAACAACCATCATGTTAGCACAACTACATTCTGTCAGAGTTTCACAATCATGTCTGTTTGCTTTTTGCTAAATAAATCATGCCAAAGTGAAGGAAGCCTGCATATGGGTCAAATCCTTTGCTCTGGAGTGGACAACATGACAAACTCCTTATGTGACTGTTGAAAAGTTGAGTGAGGTGAGTTCCAAAAGTTGTTTAGATTGCTATATCAAGTCTTTTCAGAAACCTAAATGGTTAGTCATTATAACTATGACAACTTTTAACAAAACAGTCAAAGACTGATTTACCAATATTTTTAAAATCTATTTTTTTAGGTCCCACAGTATTGGTAACAGAGCTGCACCAAATTCAGCACACTACGACTAACAAGCATCATAAAAAGTGTACCCGTGATGCTTGAGAGGGACCAATCTAATGTTTTGATAGTTTATTATTTGTATTTCTTAAAGATATAACAGAAAGGTATACAATAAAAGGCTGAATCTTTACCATTTTTGGAGCCTAAATAGTCCTCCAATTCTAAAATGACCGTTTTAACTTGTTTTTATCTTTAAATTATTTAAACTACACTGGAAAAAAAATTGGAGTGGTATTTACTTAAAAACCTTGTCAAATATATTCACTTAGAATTTCTAATGAAAGTTACTCAGGTTTTGCTTAAGTAAAGTTCACTTTGGTACCAAAAGTATATTTTTGAAGTATATTCTTTAAAAGTTTACTTAGAAATTTATTTTTCAGATAAATTTATTTGTGTTTTGTGTGATGATCAGGTAAGCGTGCTCCCCCTCCCCTCCTGTTCCTGTAGCCCCGGCTGCACCTGCAAGATTACACACCTGCTGCTCCATAATTAACCAGCATATTTAATGGCGGCAGCGGCTCAGGAGGTAGACCAGGTCATCCAGTAACCACATGGTTGGTGGTTTGAATCCCGCTCACCCCAGGTATCCTGCCATTGTGTCCCTGGGCAAGACACTTCACCCCAATTGCTCCTGGTTGGTCTGGAAGTGCCATGTTAGGTAGCATGCCGCCATCAGTGTGTGAATGTGTGTGTGAATGGGTGGATAGTGGGATTTGTAAAGTGCTTTGGTCATCAAGAGATGAGAATAAAAGCGTTATATAAGTGAACACCATTTCATCTAATTTTTCAATACATAATACAATATGACTTAATAGGTTGGTCTGTGCAGTTCTAAGTCAAACAGGCTTTTTTTAATGCAAATATCCGACGTTTTCATGAGCTCCACATCACCAATTGCGTCAGTGACTGGAAACCCCCCCGGCCATGTTGTAACGTCATCGACAAGAACACAGCACTTGGCTGCCCATTGCACACACAGGATGGAAGCAGTAGAAGACATCGACGACGGTTCCAGCACATGTAGCGTGGAATTGGTTTGTGTTGTCCAATCTTCAGACGATTATAGTTCCGAAGAATGGGATGACAATCTGGGGGTCTCGGGGCCTCAGACCGTATAGGTTTGAGCCGTGCCAAGCGGGCATTGTGCCAAGTGAGTCAGACTCAGAGAGTGACAGTGGAGAGGCACACATGCCCGCCGCAACAGCAGCAACAAACACACGGCAGGGGAACACTGAGTGTTATTCTTTTGTTACAGGGTCCTTAGAGGACCCTTCGGTGAAGCTCCTGAAGTTTGTGGAAGACACCACAGTCATCGATTTGATCCGGGATGGTGATGAGTCTGCATACAGGCGGAAGGTGGAGCAGCTGATCCTCTGGTGTGGCCAGAACCATCTTGAACTTAACCCAGCCAAAACGGTGGAGATGACTAGGGATTTCAGGCGACACCCTCCTTCAGTCCCCCCACTCTCCATCCTGAACAGCACAGTGTCCACTGTGGACTCCTTCAAGTTTCTGGGTGCCACAATCTCCCGGAACCTGAAGTGGCCCTCCCATATAGACACTGCCCGGAAAAAGGCCCAGCAGAGGTTGTTTTTTCTGCGTCAGCTCAAGAAGATTGATTTGCCTCAGGAGCTGCTGGTTGTCTTCTACACCGCCATCATCCAATCTGTCCTCTGCTTTTCCATCACTGTCTGGTTTGGATTTGCCACTAAACAGGACAAGACCAGACTGCAGCGGATCATTAAATTTGCGGAGAGGATCATTGGTACCGACCTACCCACCATTGAGAACTTATATCGGTCCATAACCAGGAAACGGGCGGGAAACATCTGTGCTGACCCGTCACACCCCGGCCACAAACTGTTTGAACTTCTATCTTCTGGTCGTCGTTACAGATCCCTAAAGGTCAAAACCACCCGTCACAGGAACAGTTTCTTTCCTCAAGCCATCACTCTGATGAACTCCTAACATTCACCTAGTCCTACCTGTTGCTGTACTCATGACTTTTCATCCATTCTTACATTGCACATAACTCTCACACTGCTTTTTACTTCATTCACATGATATCACTGAATCTGAGTTCACATTGAAATACTGTATGACTGTATATTTTTTCATATATTTCTGCAAAGTGTGGATAGTCTGAGTAAATAACTGTATATATTCCTGTATATATTTGCATCCTTTTATAGAAACATGGACAGACTGTAATTTACTGTACATACTCTGTTGTCATTGAATCCTTATTTTAATCTTATTTAAATCTTACACCTGAACAACGAGAGCACATTTTTAGCCAAAGTCAAATTCCTTGTATGTGCTGTGCATATTTGGCCAATAAAGCTGATTCTGATTCTGATTCTGATATTGCAACAAATTTTTTGTTCATAAATATAATTTATTTAAACCCTATTTGTCAATAAAATCATAGTAGTGTATTCTCTGTGGCTCAGGCATTGGGTTTATTTTGTATTATATTTTGAATTCTTCTTGTTTTTGTTTTTGCACGTGTTTTATGTACGTTTTGACCCACTTTCAGGTGGGCACTGTCCAAGATTCGCCAGTCCGACAACATGCCCCCTCTCTCTTTGACAGTCAGCTGTTCATGTTTTGTGTGCATTATCTGCCGTGTTGTCAGCCAGCCAGTATTGCCAACACTATCACGACGTGTTAGCCACTCCACACAACCGTGGTTCTGTTGCGCCCCTTGAAGCAATGTCGGCCCTGGGGTGCAACTGTGGTTAACACGTCTCCGCTCCATGTTTGCTGGGCGATGTCAGCCCCGAACACCAACTGTAAGTGTTTCTGTTTATTTTTGTGGGTCTTCACCTTTTTGGGAACTGTTGTCATCATTCTTATGTTCAATACATGTGCTGTGGTGAATTCCGCGCATAAATCCATTCATCATGACCCTCCGTGCGCTCTTACTCAGGGCACGGAGAGGGAGGATCAAATAACGAGGATTTATGTGCAGGGTTCACCACAGCACATTTAATACAGAAAGACAGACAATTCCCAAAAAGGTGAAGATGTACAAAAAACACAAACACACTTACTGATGGCGTTCGGGGGCCGGCATCGCCCAGAGAATGAATGAGAGGAGACGTGTTAGCCACAGTTGCGCCCCAGGGCCGACATTGCTTCAAGGGGCGCAACAGAACCACGGTTGTGTGGAGTGACTAACACGTCGTGAGAGTGCTGAAAATACTGGCAGACTAACAGCACAGATGACAATACTATGGACCAGCAGTGCGTGACTGGCAAATGGCCGCTAAGTACACGCACTGCTGGTGACAGTGTGATGAGAAGCATCTGGGCAAGGACCGGGAAACATGATCAGCGGGAGTTTGAAGCAGCTAGTGATAATGAGAGAGGGAACGTGGCTGGACCGGCGAGCGTCAGCATGCGATCACAGAAAGTAGGTCAA
The DNA here is from genome assembly GCA_020510985.1 of Pholidichthys leucotaenia. Classification (NCBI taxonomy): domain Eukaryota; kingdom Metazoa; phylum Chordata; class Actinopteri; order Cichliformes; family Pholidichthyidae; genus Pholidichthys; species Pholidichthys leucotaenia. The sequence goes on from CM035836.1 coordinate 266,481,267, forward strand.
AGCTGCACTAAATCCATTAATCCTTCCCCTCCTCGTGCGCTCCTCCTGTGTAAAAGCACATGAGGAGCGCACGAAGAGGCTTATGACAGTTGGAGCTGAAGTGTGTGATGTGGTCTTTCATGCCTGCTGTTTATCTAAGCCTGCGACACAACGCGAAGGCATAGCCGTAAAATTAAAACAAGAAACCAGAGAAACTGTGAGCTACAAAGCTGCTGTCATTCCAGTCAACAACACCAGAGTCAGTTCTGTCGCTTATGTCATGGTGGTGCAGCCCTTCATTCGGTGGGCGGGACCACAGTTCAGTCAGCGGCTGCGGTTTTTTGATGATAACTAGTTTACGCAGGCACAGTTGTAAATATTATACTGATCATCGACAACGACATTTGGGTTTACACATGTTAAAAAATGTCAAAATCCTGTCATCAGACCTTTAAGAGCGAGCCAGTGTGTGGAGAGCTCATCGCTGGATTGTTTGGTTTGCCACTGGTGAAATTTAAGCACTTTATCCCGATCCCTCCCGTTGTCCTTCTGTTAGTGATGGCCGAATGAGGCTTTCTGGAGGACTTGAGGCCTTTCATCAAAATGGCTCATTTAGATGAGGCCTCATGTGGGACTCCATTTTCTCTACCAGGCCATCTAGTGGACAAAACATATACAACATGCAAATTTTTGCATGGGCATTTTTTTTTCCATTTCAATAAATGCAAATAAATGACTACAGTGAATGTTCTTGTGGTACACTCACACAGGGCACAATAGTGCTTCAGCATAATGATGGATAATAATGATCCAAGTTCTTTGACACACAACAGACACTTCACCTTGCAAATAAAAATGAAATTGCAGGAATAACACAGCTGGGATTCAAACCCAGGCCTCAGGCTTGCAGAACAGATACTTTACTGCTAAGCCATCACCTCAGTTACAATAATGGGCCACTATTTATGGGAAATACATTAATGGGAGAAATACATAATAAATACATAATAAATACATACAGAAAGACAGGAGAAGTCCATCTTTTTGCTGCTGCCTCCATGTGAAAATTGGCTGTGACAAATCCCTTACACGGTCAAACATGACAACACAAAATGTGAGGGATGGGGATTTCCAATGGGAATCGCTGCTCACTTTGCATGCAAAATCATGAACAGCTTCCTGACCTAGTCACGTGGTCTGACGTCAACACATACATCGCGATGCATGCCTCGAAGCAGTTCCTGGATAAGATTGGTGCACCCTTTGGAGCACCGGAGCCTGCCTTCCCATCACTACCTTCTGTCTCTTCAGGTTTGCTGCCACCTTCGTGGTGTGTATTCTGGGGCTGATCACGCTTGCCTGAGCAAGAAGACGCCGGACCTCCACCCAGGTCGTCTTCCCCCTGTTCCCCTGGTCCATGCAGGAGTTCCCTGCTGGGCTCCACTGTTCATAAAGTAAGAGTGCTTTCCCAATTATTATTCTCCTCTTTGGGAAATTCTGTCCTAATAACCTTAGTCTGCTATTTTCCCGCAGGCTACGTGTGATCATGTAAGTGTGTGTTTTTGTGTTTTGCTTTTCCTTAGTTCTGCGCTTTTATTTCAAGTTGTATGTTAGTTTTATTTTTACAATAAACTGGTGAACTTTTACATCCAAGTCTGAGTGTTCGTTCTAGCAGCTCTGCGTTTGAGCCTCACTTGCCCTGAATCATGACACTTTGATAGTAAATTTTACTCAGTTCTCCTTAGCTTGTTACTCCAAAACCTTAATAACTATTCATTTTCAGTGTTAATTTTGTTTTGGATTTACTGAAATAAGTAATTTTTACTTCATCTGTATATAATCATATACAGTATGGACATCACCTCTTAATTATAAGATAAGATAAACCTTTATTAGTCCCACAATGGGGAAATTCCAGGATTGCAACAGCAAAGAAATAGCAGCACTCAGAGCAATAGTAAATAAGAGAAGATAAAAACTGGTTAGTCAACGCAGTAAATAAATATACATATGTACACAGTTGTATACACAGAGCAGGAGCATTGCAGCTAGATATTATAGACATAATGCATTATCCCTTCCCGTTTCTTTTAGGACAAAGTATGCAAGTACTATCAAACCATGTGAAAAAATACATGGTGCAAAATATCTGCTGTTTGATTACTCATTCTTAAGCAGAACAATTTTCCTTACTGTGTGTGTAGAATATGTAGAAAGAAAGTGGCTGACAGCACTTAGCCACTCCTTAAGATGTCAGTTGTTCATTGTAGAATATGTATGTGTGTCGCTGGGAATCTCGGGTATTCTGGCTACAGCTTGTGAGAGCTAGCGGCACGCCTCTTGAGGGATGCCCAAAATAAAGCTCGTACTCTGAACCTCACGTGAATTGCTGTGTATCTTCGACACTTCTACATGGTGTCAGAAGTCAGCCTCTGCCCAGCATGTCGCAGAACCTCCGACGGATTGATCCACTCGTCTTTGACGAAAACATCGCAGACAACTGGGTCAAGTTCAAGCGCGAATGGCGCGTTTACAGCATCGCGGGGCTAACGTCGGCTAGCAAGCAGGTGAAAGCGTACACGCTCCTCAACCTCGCCGGTCCCGATGCGCTGGACAAGTACGACACATTCACCTTCGAACAAGGCGAAGATCCGGAGGATCCTGACACACTGGTAAAGAAATTTGATGAAATTTGCCTTCCTATAAAAAACGTCATTATGAACAGACATGCGTTCAATACTGCAGGCCAGAAACCACACCAGTCTATCCAGTCATATGCAGCCACGTTAAGGTCTCTGGCCAAGAAATGTGAGTTCGGCCCGTTACATGATGAACTGATTAGAGACAGGTTGGTGTGTGGCGTCTGCGATGACACCCTCCGCACCCAGCTACTGAAAGAAAAGAAATTGACGCTAGATGCAGCCATTGAGATGTGTGTGCTACATGAGCAATCTGAAAAGGGCAACATGGAACTAAAGAAGGAAAAAGACGACAAAGAAATGAAAAAGGAAGGAGACCTGTGTGCAGTGCAATTCAACCTGTGCTCAAACTGCAGTGGGCAACACCCACCCAGTCGCAGCAGCTGCCCAGCTTTCAATAAATGCTGCAACTCGTGTGGAAAATGGAACCACTTCTCCAAATGCTGCAGATCGAGCGGGGAGCGTAAACCCAGCGCACAGCGTGGGCAGCAGCCGAGCAGACCACCCCACACCCCATGCAGAGGAGGATACACGCACAAAATAAATGAACTGGACACAGAGACCGCACATGACCCAGCCGAACTCTTCTACTGTGAAAGCGTGGAAACGGCTACAGAAAAGGGCGAGATATTCACCATGCTGTCATCCGCCACCACTGGAAAACAACTGAAAGTAAAGATTGACACTAGGGCTCGGTGCAATGTGATCTCCAAAGCCGCTCTTGACCACACCGACCCCAATGCGGGCATCGACCACAGCCATATAACCAACCTCGTGGCCTACGGAGGACAGGTAATAAGAACAATGGGCATGGCTACTGTGCATCTCACATGCGAGACATTACACTTTCATGTTGTTGACAGTGATGTGAAACCTCTTCTCGGTCTCATTGATAGTGTAAAACTGGGCTTTGTGAAACTGGGACCAAATTTGCATGCACTCCAACAGGGGGCGCCAGAACTGACAGAATACAGAGACTTGTTTGACAACAGCACTGTAGGCAAGCTTCCGGCGGTGTACCACATGCGTCTGGACGACACAGTGCACCCCACGATCTGTGCTCCCAGGCGGGTACCACTAGCAATGAAGGACAAGATCATTCAGGAGCTCAACAGAATGACCAAGCTGGAAATCATCAAACCAGTCCACGAACCCACAGAATGGGTATCTGCAATGGTGGCTGCCTGCAAGAAGGATGGCAGCATCCGGCTGTGCATCGATCCAGTCCATCTCAACAAAGCACTTCTCAGGCCCCACCATACCATGAAAACAGTCGAACAAGTGATAGCTGACATGCCGGGCGCCAAAGTGTTCAGTGTCCTAGACGCAAAATGTGGATTCTGGCAGGTGCCACTCAGCAGCGAGTCCTCCAAACTGACCACATTCATGACACCAGTGGGCCGGTATGCTTTCCTCCGAATGCCCTATGGGATATTGACGGGGAGTGAGGTGTTCCAGAGGTGCATGGAGCAACTCTTTGAAGGGCAGCCATGTGCAATTGTCGTCGACGACGTCCTTGTCTGGGGCAGCACTACAGAGGAGCATGACGCGCGTCTATGTCAGGTCATGGAGAGAGTGCGTGCCGTCAACCTCAAGCTGAACCCAGACAAATGCCGCTTCAGGGTGTCTGCAGTCTCATACATGGGGCACCTGCTCACCGACCAGGGGATCAAACCGGATCCTGCCAAGACTGCCGCGGTTTGCCTGACGCCTCCCCCAGAGGACAAGCATGGGGTCCAGAGATTCCTCGGCATGACAGACTACCTGTCAAAGTTCATCCCAGGCTACAGCGAAGTCACAGCATCCCTGCGTCAGCTCCTCCTTCAAGATGTGGACTGGGTCTGGCAGGAGCATCACACAGCGGCCTTCAACAAACTCAAGGACCTTCTCACCAGCCCCCCAGTCCTTCAGTATTTCGATGTACACCAGCCAGTGGTGCTGTCTGCTGATGCCTCTCAGCATGGTCTAGGGGCTGTCTGCCTACAAAACAACAAACCTGTGGCATTTGCCTCCAGAGCCCTCACGGAGAGAGAGGGGCGCTACGCACAAATAGAAAAAGGAGCTCCTGGCTCTAGTCTACGCCTGTCAAAAATTCCACGACTACATATATGGCCGTCCTGTGACAGTGGAGACCGATCATCAGCCCCTCATCACCATACTGCGAAAGCCCCTCCACTCTGCATCCGCTCACCTCCAGAGAATGATGCTGAAGCTGCAGCGTTACAACCTTCAGGTTACCTACAAAAGAGGCAAAGAACTGTATGTTGCAGACACCCTCTCATGTGCACATCTGCCGGTTGCTAACCAGACCGACAGTGCTGAGGACTACGATGTCATGGCGGTGGAGATGCTCTCCTCAAGAAGACTGGAGGAACTGAGACGTGAAACACTGGCAGACCCTACATGCCGCCGGCTAGCTGAGGTCATCACCACAGGCTGGCCTGACTCGTCAAAGAAACTGCCTCATGATCTCAGACCATTCTACAGCATGAGAGATGAGCTCACGACGGAAAATGGCCTGCTGCTTCGCGGTCTGCGCTTCGTCATCCCCCACTCTTTGCGACACTACTACATCAAACAGCTGCATCAAGGCCACCCTGGCCCCGAAGCAACAAAACGCAGGGCCAGAGAAACCATGTTCTGGCCCACAATCAACCAGGACATTGAGAATGAGCTCTCCAAATGTGCTCCGTGTAATGCACTGTGACCTCACCAGACAAGAGAGCCTCTGCAACTACATGATATACCTGACCTACCGTGGGCCCTCACGGCAGCTGATGTCTTCGAGTGGGAGGGAAAAGAACACCTGGTGCTTGTCGACTCGTACTCTGGCTGGTATGAAATGGATCAGCTCCCCAACACCACTAGTGCAACCATCATCACCAGGCTGAAACGGCACTTTGCCACACACGGTGCACCTCAGCAGCTCATGACTGACAATGCTGCATATTTCACTAGCAGGGAATTCCAGGAATTTGCCCACACATGGGACTTTACCCACGTCACCAGCAGCCCCCACTACCCACAATCAAATGGGTTAGCTGAAAGGGCCGTTTGTTCAGCCAAACACCTGCTGGAGAAATGTGCACGTGATGGTACAGATGTCTATGTGGCCCTACTCAACATACAAAACACACCAAGAGATGGACTGCCCTCGCCAGCGCAGCGCTTGCTGTCTCGGCGCACAAAGACCCTCATTCCCATGACCAAAGCAATGTACCTACCCAGGGTGCAGACACAGGTGCAGGCTGCTCTCACACACGCAAGGCAGCGACACAAGGCACACTACGACAAATCAGCCAAAAGCTTAACACCACTGCAAACAGGGAACACGGTCAGGATGCAGACGCCCAGGGGATACGACCGGCTCGCAGTGGTCACGGGAGCTGCAGCACAACCCAACAGCTACCAGGTCCAGGTCGGGGATGCCATGTACACAAGGAACAGACGTCATCTGCTACTCACCCCGGAGACCTACACCCCTCATACACCAAGCCTCCCATCTAGCACCACTCCAGACCGACCAGCGGATCCACAGCCTGTTGCCGCCCAGCCAGAGGCGGCCCCAGCCCAGGAAGGCGTGATCATTACCCGCTCAGGAAGAGTATCGAGGCCCAACACCCTCTACAAAGACTACACCACCTAGACACCTTCACTCACTCACACTCACACACTCACTCACTCACTTAAAAAAGTGTCACTGTACAATGTCACTGTTCATTCTTCATGCACGTTCTTATTCACGTTAAGTTAATGAATTTGTAATATAGTTGAATATTGTTATTCTGGCATTCCTAACTTCCCCTCATGTGCCTTACCCTAATAGGAGCACTTAGGCTGTTCTTTTATCTGTCAAAACTGCCAACCTCCCCGTTTGTTATACTTTATTGAGAGGGGGGATGTAGAATATGTAGAAAGAAAGTGGCTGACAGCACTTAGCCACTCCTTAAGATGTCAGTTGTTCATTGTAGAATATGTATGTGTGTCACTGGGAATCTCGGGTATTCTGGCTACAGCTTGTGAGAGCTAGCGGCACGCCTCTTGAGGGATGCACAAAATAAAGCTCGTACTCTGAACCTCACGTGAATTGCTGTGTATCTTCGACACTTCTACAGTGTGTGTGTCTTTCATAAGCCACCAGGGGATGCATGTCCAGGTATATTTCAGTTTGTGTTTTGCACAGCTCAGCGGAAGGGGTATATCTTCAACATCATGTGCTCAGTTAACATGCTAACACATATTAAAGTTACAAATATCAGCCAACAGAAACAGCTTTGACATCTGCACAGCACTAACATTAAACTGGAGAGTCTAAGGAAAACATGTTTACTTTCTGATATTTAACATTACTCATCACCCCCTCTCTGCAACACAATAAGTAACTTTAACCCTTAGATACATAAGCGGGGTAACAATTACCCCAGCTTTTTTTTTTTTGCAATATCTTTGTTATTTTAATTTTTTATCATTTAATCTTCCATGTATTCCTCAAATAGGTTGTGTTTGACATGAGGCCATTTGGATTTGCATCTAATTGTTATATTTTTTAAGTAATTGCATTTTTTGTATCAGTACCACACTTTTCCATATGTGGGATCAAAAATGACCAGAAGCTTTTCCCCAGCTGTCCCCTTTTGAATCTCACCACAGTTATCAGTAACACTGTAAACACTGCAATTAGCATCTCAGACTGGATGCTGAGGGTAAACAGAGAGGGTAAACAGATGAGGACAATACAGTGTATACAGTGAGGACAATGTAGGTATTGTTAGATGCAAGGGTCAAAAATGCCTTGCATTTTTTGTATCAGTACCACACTTTTCCATATGCGGGGTCAAATATGACCCCAAGCTGTCCCCTTCTTTTGTTGACCAAAATATAATAATAATAATAATAATAATAATAATAATAATAATAATAATAATAATAATAATAATAATAATAATAATAATCTTTAACCAAAATGAAAGAAATTTCTTAAGTTTACAGCATAAAACACACACATTCTAGTTGGGGTCATTTTGACCATATTCATGGAAGAGTGTTGGAATTGGTTGGTCATGCATCTAAGGGTTAACTTAAATTTGTAAGGCCAATAAATTACTTTTTCTTTTTAATAAATGTCACTTGATTTTAAAAGTATCATTTTTATGAAGAAAGAAGTATACAACATTACTATCAAAGATCAAGTAATACATTAAATTAATTGTGATATTTTAAATAAAAACATTTAAATGATATTTCAACATAAAATTTAAAATGAAAAGACAATGTAATAATTGCAAAGTGAAAGAGTCATTTTTCAGTGTATATTTTAAAACAAAATGATTGACTCATGAATGATACACTGCTCCATGACATAAACTGATACTTTTTAGCAAGCATGTTTCATATTAGCGCAATCAGGAAACAACATTCACTTATCATATGCTTAAAGCAGTAACTTATTCATACTCTATGGCTATGTGTTCATTAGAGTTAGAGGGTTAGGGATACGGGGCGCTTGCGCACTCAGCGACCGGCAGCTGGTGGCTTATCACCAGACTGCAAAACAAATCTACCTACGGGTACAAAATAAGTACAAAAAAAACAACAACAAAAAAAAGAGTCAGTATCATGACTACAAGGTCTCCAGTTGCTAGCTTATACTGTATTTTCACTCCATTAGCCAACACTTTTCAACCAATTAAACATGGTAAAATACACATTTGAAACCTGTATCTAGCACCCTAACAGCAATAAAATACACCATACCTCAAGTACTCACTGATTCACTGTATGTTGTTTTGTGCACAGTTAATACGACAGGGTCAGAAATAAAGAGATCCTACAAAGGGTTCAAATGGAGCATGAACTACTACAAACAATCAAAGACAATTAAAGTTTCTTGGGCATGCAATCAGTAAAGGTGCACTTAAAAACCTCTCCCTCAGTGGCAAAGTGCCATGGAAGCGCACCAAAGGGAGACAACGGAAAACCTTCCTAGACAATACTGAAAATCTGGAAGACTTGAACATCTGGAGTCTTGCACGTGAATGCCAAATTTGGAACAAAATCGTTTCTGGAACGTTGATTCAGTGATGGCACTCAGAGAGAGATTGCCTTAAAAGAAGGGAAATAGTGGGGGAAGAAATAGATGCAGAAAGACACAATAGTTTCCTGCTCAGTCCTCTGTATAGAGTGAGCTACACCATCTTCGGCATGGTACCATGCATCGCTGATGTTATCAGTTCCTTTTATCAGTGCTGCTGGTTTAAAAACTTCCATGTTTTGTTTTTTTTTTAAATGGCATAGGCCATGAGACTGTTGCTACCGCAGGATATTGAAGGAAGTGTCTGGTAAACACGAGCAGCATGGCGAATTGTAAACATGAGTTGAAACATTTCTTGATGCGGCAGCATGGGATAAAATGAAAGACTGTGAAATGTGTTTGACAGTCTATGAAATGCACCTGTGCCTGCACCTGATTCCCAGACAGCACCACCTGCATTAGTGATGGTAATATTATCATTAGGAGAATATTAGCACAATGCTAGCAACCTTGAAGGCTAACTTTGATCTTTTTTTTTACCTCACAAATTCCAGCTATAAACGTCTGATATTTAAATATGAGCTCATTCATTTTAGGCAACGACAGCAACAGGGAGCTCTGAGGTTTTAGCAACCTGCTCGCCCTTGCCAGGAAAACCACTGACGCCAGCTGTTGATGGAGCTGTAATGAGATAAGATAAGCCTTTATTAGTCCCACAATGGGGAAATTACAGGATTGCAGCAGCACTCAAGCTCATATCAAGTGATAGCAGCACTCATAGCAAAAGTAAATAAAATAGTAAGACAACAATAGGTTAGCTAAAGGAGTAAATAAATATACATATGTACACAGTTGTATATACAGTGCAGAAGCAATGCAATTAGATGGTATCAACAGCATTACAATCAGCTAAATTCCCCGGCAAAATATAAATATGGACCAAGACAGTGTAATTCACATTGAATGAAGAGTGTTGTTGCTACCCTCGATAATAATTGGAATTGTCTTAGGTGTGCATTGGAGAAGATGGTTTCTATTATGCAGAGTTGTGATGTTTAATACGGCCTCTATGAGCAGTGTTTAGATTATACAGTCTGACAGCTGTAGGTAGGAAGGACCTGCGGAATCTCTCTCTCGAGTACTTAGGATGATACAACCTACTGCTAAATGAGCTTCTCAGTGCATTCAGCATATCCTGCATGAGGTGGGACTTGGACTCCAGCGGAGATGACAGCTTGAGCTTGGCTTTCATCAATAAAACTACTCTTCATCTTAAAAACATTGTTTCACCTAGGAAAAGGCTAGTCAAGAACTGATTTTTCATCTCAGGACTGTAGCATCATCTCACTTTGGCTCATAAACAAAATTATTCTTCAGTTTAAAGACATTGTTTCAATCAGGAAAAGGACAGTCAAGAACTGTTCTCTCATCCCAGGACCACAGCTGAACCACCATTCCCTTGTTAAACTAGTCTCAGGAAATCCCCCTGAACATTTTATTGGCCCATAAAACTTGGAGACAAAGAACAGACCTCTGTGGAGTACCTCATATGGTCACTACAAAATATCTACAACTCAACATTGCCCTCTACTGGCAACTCTGGGACATGCTGGATTTAACCAGTAAACTTTCAACCACATTATTGTTAAAAGATTCAATTTTCAACATCTTGGGCTGGACCACAGCTCTTGCGGTCAAAAATGCAAATCTCATCTTGTATCAAAGAATATTTGCGGGTCAAATATTCCAGTTTTGGGCACTTTTCCACATCGAAAACTTTGAGGAGACGATGACACAGAAGATTTTCAACCTGATCATGTGAGCTGCATTCTTCATTCACTTGCTGAATAAAACATCTGAGATTTGAGAATAATTCAGTATCTGATCAGATGCAAAATTAAAGAGAATTTGACATAACTCTTCTTTTCATTAAAATTCCATTTTCATTTTCTTAAGAGTAATCCAGAATTTTCCATATAATTAGTGTAATTTTCCCCATAAATTTGTGTTCTGTTTTCCATAATCTGTTAACTTCAAACTGATCTAAATTCAGCTTACATTTTCACCCTGGCTCTGCAAATGTTCACATTGTTACTCCATCATTTACAAGCTTAATTTAATGTTTAATGAAACTTATTTCAGTGTCCTTAAATCATCATTTCATTTAATAAATATGTGAAAATGAGAGAAGTTGTTGGGGATTTATTTCATTCTGAGTCTGGTTTCAAAGTCCCCAGTATCAAATTCACTAAAATTTTGAGACTGATTATTAATTAATTTATTGAGTGCTTAAACAGGTATAAAGTGAAATTAAGGATTAAAGTGCTCCCTAAAGAGGAGCTGGTGCCCCACGAGTGTTTATTAACTTTTTCTGTGTGTATGGACCCAGAGTTCATCTCAGGTCCCAATACATTAATACAAATTAAATATTTTTTTATACCGATCATAATTATTAATCAACTATTCCTACACATATCTCTACAGGACTACTGTGGAGAACACATTCCTTTGTAAAGAGGTTTGAGAGATAAGGTTTCCAACTCTGCAAGGAACGGATTAACTTACATCATAAATAAACTGGAAACTTCCCCAACTAAGACAGGTTTATTGGTTGTCAGTTGTCTGAGATTAAAAGGCATCCCATAAGCTTTAAAGGCATTTCCTAAGGCTCTAGGATTGTCCACAGCTCGTCACTACCCCTGGTGGATGTCTCTGGAGCAGACACTCACTTTTGACTGTACAATGATGAAATGAAATTAACTCTCTTTCTTCAAGTTTCATTTCTCAGAATAATTTCCAGGACACCACGGAAAAGCAAATGGACTCTGATGTTCGGTGTGGACAATCATCTGGGTTTGAAATGCCCTATTAATCCTTGATTTTAAATATGTTCATGTTAAAATGATTAAATGAATGTTTATTCTTGCATGTTAATTTAAAAGCACTAGTTATAAAGTTGCATGAATCACTGAAGTAGGTTTGATTTACTTCATTCACATTATATCACTGAATCTGAGTCCACATTGAAATACTGTGTGATTGTATATTTTTTCATATATTTCTGCAAAGTGTGGTTAGTCCGAGTAAATAACTGCATATATTCCTGTATATATTTGCATCCTTTTATAGAAACGTGGACAGACTGTAATTTACTGTACATACTCTGGTTGTCATTGAATCCTTATTTAAATCCTTCACCTGAACAACGAGAGCAAGTTTTTAGCCAAAGTCAAATTCCTTGTATGTGTTGTGCATACTTGGCCAATAAAGCTGATTCTGATTCTGATTCTGATTCTGATTCTGATTCTGATTCTGATTTGATACATAGGTATATTGATGAATCTTCAGTATTAAAATGGGTGTCATCCTGTGAAAAGTACCAAGTCATATACTTGTTCCACCAATCACAGGTCAGCTTCTGTAGGAAAAAAAAAAAAAAAAAAACTTCTTTCAATATTATTGGCTGTTACAGACAAAAGAATGTTTGTTCATTGGACTGAAGTTCATAAAACCCGCCCACAAAGGAAGACTATTGGCTTGGGCTTATGTCAAGGACCCTAACGGTGCAAAACTTGTCTGAGTTATAAAGAAGGGAGATGCCCTCCTTCGGGGAGCAGTATCAGAGCAGTCACAGAGAGTATCATAGAGTTCAGTTTTTACAGGGAACACGGACTATTGTGTTTGTGTAAACTTCTGTGTATTTTAATGTTTTTCTTTAAATGTTTAGGAATTAATTCTTTCTGTCCTGAGCTCAAATCTTGATTCTGAGTTAAAAACTCCTGTTCCTAGGTGTTTTCTCTTTTTCCTCTTCTAAACTTTCTTTAAATCAACTGTGCTTTTCTTTCAAAGGACTGACTGACCATTCATCTCACTGTAGCAATATTTAATAAAATATAGTGTAATAGGGTAAAGTAATTATTTATTTTATTTAATAGGGTGTGTGTGAGGGGACAGAGTTAAACCATCAACCCAATGCTCACTGAATAAGATAGAAAAACACTCATAAAAAGGGGGCACCAGTTCTAAAAGAACAACTTGTTAATGAATTAATTTCAATTAATTAATTTCCGTACCTTCAATTACTTAATGAATCAATCTCAAAATTTACTGAATTCTTTTACTGCCATGACCCAGAAAACATATATGCAAAGGAAAAACGCTTCAACTTCTCTTATTTACAATTTTATTAAATGAAACTCATTCAGGTTACATGACATGGCATTCAAATGATGAATAAACAGATTCAAATGATAAACAGGTGCTCAATATCACATCAACTGTAAGTGGATTCCTGAGCATAAAATCTGTTGTTAAACCTTTGTGGAACCAAGAGGAAACCAGATTTTATGTTTCAACTGTAATGCAATGGAAGACTGAAGTATCTATCAAAATCAGAACACAATTTTATGGGGAAAAATTCCATAAGCTGATTATCTAAAAAGGAACTTCTCAATTAGGTTACTTAAAAATGAATAAGAATTTTCCATCAGTTTATAGCTTTGCCCTATGGCTGAGGGACTAATTATACCATGAATTATTGGTTATGTTCAATTGTAATGGATATTTTGGACATCTCGCTTAAACCCTGCAGATAGGAAAATGGGAGTCTCATGAACAGCTGTAGGTCAAGGTGTTCAGCAGTGGTCGGTGTTATTATTCAGGAAGGCTCAGCGACTCTTCCAGACAGCGTTCAAAACCCAGGGGGAAAGTGACTGCTGGTCACCTTTCAGATCGTTCACAGCTGTGAGAAGCGTAGACTCAGCTGGGGGGTCCCACAGGGCAGGAAGCGAGGAGCCGGTGGCAAGGAGCTGGTGACAGAGTGAAGGCTGGCCCCAGAGCAGGCATGAAGTCCTTTGGCAACCAGTCCAAATGTAGGATGTCTCCTGGCGCGCAGGACAAAACGAAAGGCTGAAGGAAAAATGTTTTAGTCTGTTTCACCCATGAGCTCCTTGTTTCTTTACGGGATCAGACGTGGATGAGGCAGGAAAAGAAATGTTCAAAAATCTCTATCAGTTCACTTTAAAACAGGAAAATTTAAAAAAAAATCCACTTTAACTGCATGAACAGTCAAAAAGGTCCAAGAAAAACATTCAAATAGGATAAGAATGGTTTCTGAGGTGATGGAAAAAAGGATTTGAGAGTTTAACTCTCTTTAAAGACGAGCTCACAAAAAAAGGATGATTTCTCCTCAGTTAACCAGAAAACAAGTAAAACTTATCAAAATACGATTTAGGAAAGTTAATGCAGGATTTGACAAGGTTCAGACATACACAGAAGACTTCTTAACCCTTTGAGTGTGAGAATTTGCATGCCCCTAGTGGCAGAGCGCGGCACTGTGCCTGCATTCTCACTCTGACTTTGTCAAAAGTATGTGAGAAATTTCTGTTATTTTTTTTTAAATGTACTGATTTCTTGTTCATATACTTTGAAGATAAGATGATTAGGTACCTTTGTACAAAAAACGGTGTCAAAAGACTGAACCATTTTTTTTTGTGTAAATACCTCCAAAGTCCAGTTTTGACTGAGTTATGGAATTTAAAGAGGTGTCGTGATACTATGCAAATTAGAGGTGTCAATTTATTCATATCTGAAACTTTGGATCATATTTTACATCTTTCTAATTGACAGTAAGTCATTATCTCTTACCACTTTCAAGTTATAGCCTTGGAAATCTGAACTATTTTATTGACAAAAAATATTTACCACTCTTGACGACTAGGGATATGTTGCAGTTCTGTACAATGCACACTCAAAGGGTTAAAACTCACAGAACAACTTAGACAAAAGAAAACTGCAAAGAAGTACAAAGAACGGAAAAACTCTGAAGAAGTCTCTATAAGAAGCAAAAAAAAAAAAAAAAAAAAACTTGAGTCTGCAGGGCAGCTCTTATACATTTAACTGAAGCACGCTGCTGGGTCATAAAATGGGACCGCAGCAAGACTGACCAATCATCTTCCATAAAGAGGAGTTTGAATGGGCTTTTGTCCAATGAGAGAACATTTCATTGTTTGTGAACAGCTAATCAAATGCAAGGGCATTGTCCAACTTAGAGGCCACCTGGTGACTGGTTATCACGAGAGGGAAGATGGACAGAGATTGATAAAACATTCAGTTCTTATGGAATTATATACTCAATATAAAATCTAACTAATTTAAGTGACTCAAGGCTAATATTCAGTGATCATGCATTTATATCATTACTAATAATTTTAACATTCATTTGAATAACACTCATGAAAATAAAACATTCCTAAGACATACACTCACATTTAAATAAAGGATTAATGAATTACTGCAAACCGTTGTTGGTGATCAAAAGGGTGATGATTTTCACAGTGTCCTTAGAATCCTGGGAAATGACAGCTGGAAGAAAAGCTTAATGTTTAGTCAGAATTAACAGTCTTAGATTGCGCAATGAAACATATTAAGTAGATGTCCACTAGGAGGTACTGTTGAGCTGTAGATAATTTTTTAGGTCTTTGGAATGTGAGCGGGGGCTTAGAGGGTTCTGGGATATGTCTAAAAGAAGGAGGGAACCATATATCTGCCAGCTTAAGAGGTTTATGACTTTTTTAAAGAGTATCAGCTCCTGGTACAAATGGATACTATCAGCATGGGCTGTCCAGTTGGAATTTGACTCCAAGAGTTTATGGTCCACTTAAGCCTTTAAAAGCAAATCCTTATCAAGTTTCTCTACAAAAGTGAAATTGTTTACACTTGGGTCCTGTTGAAGACACACAGCATTCTTGACCAGACCTTGAGTGACAGTTCCTTTAAAATGAAAAAAAGTGAAATTTCTTTAAAATGAAGAAAAGTGATTTCCTTGATTGGCCTGAGGAGAAGTTGATGCTACATTTTCCCCCGTTGTAGCAATGGTGAGCATCAGTCAGTGTTGGTACACATCCATGGCAGCTGCGTCTCCTTGGCAACACTTGACCTAAATACTGGGCTAAAGGTTTTGATGTCCATACACACTAGCATTTAAACAGTATCTATTACTAAGTAGATATCTTTGAATTTTGTTTACTGAAAAGACTTCCAGGAATTTCCAAAAATAAGTTGAAAATGGACAAATGTAAATTGTAAACTTGTCAAAGAGTAGTAAGCCAAGGTATATGTCTTGAAATGACTCAAAAATTCTGGTTACAAAAAGTACAACAATAAAAAGTATGTAGTTTTAAATACCTGAGGTAAATATTTCAGTTTACAATAAAGCAGCTATTAGAACTGTTCAAAAATAGTATGAATTGTGCACAAAAATCAAAATAGAGTGCAAGGAATCTATATGTTTGTATATAAGCATGTATATGAATTCGAAAATTCTAAGATTAAAAATCAAAAACGAAGAATGCAAAACAAACAAAAATTATTGCTTATTTGAGGTAGATGTTTAGGTTAAGCTATATTTAGGTAACTCAAGGAGGTTCAAATTGAATTGGTTTAGCTGGACTAAACCATGGTTCCACAGAGGTCTTGCTCATAGGGTGTTTGAGACCTTTGGTCTGGAAAACTGGGCAAACATGGAATGACATCATTGTTCTTTGAATGGCAATGAAGAGTAAATTTGTGATCACAGAAAAAGGCTTACGATGAGGTGAAGTCATGCTCATCGCTAAAGTGTTAACTGAAAAGCTAATGTTTCTAGCTACCTCTGGGAGTAACAGACACCAGCTGTGTGTGAGCATAGTCAACCTTTAACATGAAGAGCAACAAGTTCAAGACCTTGTTGAGTTTGAATGAGGCTTCGAAGCAAGCATTCAAAACCAACACAGTATCTTGCAAAGTTTTGGTAACGGTTTGTGGTTCAACGGCCTGGCGTTTCGGTGTAACGGTGTTGACCGAGTTAACAGTGGACATGCTAAGGCTAACAAGAGCCATAACGATGAGGCTGTTACTGAGAATCCACCTAAGGATTGTTGACTTTTTGTCTTGGCTCTGCCCAGTTCTGACTGGGTGACCGGAGGTGTGATTGCTAAGTAGAGGGCTAGCTGAAAAACAGGAGGGCCATCATCCTGGAAAACAAATAGAAGTGAGTGATTTTAATTCTAACCTTCTTGTTGGTCTTCCTTGAGACACCCAAGTTGTAGGTGAAAATTATTTTCAAAGGTGGAACCACTTTGTTAGAGATTGAACTCTAAACCTCAGATTGTTTATCCCCTTAGTGGGAATTTAATGTTATTAGCTCAAGCTAATGATATTGGAGGTTCTGTGTGTACTATTTTGAAATAGTAGGTTGATGACACTGAATGAAACCTTGCAGGATCTTTTGAGGTTAGCATTTAAGGGAGTCAGTTAGTTTGGGTTAACTCTTTCCTTTTGGAGGTTTAATGCAGTTAGCTGATTGAGAGAGAGAAATGCAACTGAGTATACTTGAGGCTGATAGCTAGCTAACAGTTATCTATCAGGGGCAAGCAAGATTTTAAGTTTGTTTACTGGCTTAATGGAACAGTGTTGTCCCCAACAAGTCCTATGGGGTTTTTGTGAGCTTTGATCTGATTACGATGGACCATTGGAGATGGGGTCCTGGCGACCTTTGCGCATCTTGATTTGGTAAACAACCAGTGAGCGTTTATCTGTGATAGTGTATGGACCTGTCCACCTGGGGAGGAACTTCCGAGCGAGTTTTCCTCTCCGTGCATTGGTCTGTCCTGTTTGAGGAATGAAGGAGTAGTAGAAAACCTTGTCTCCCACTTGGAGTTCGTCATGTGAGGCATTCTGGTCATAGCAGGCTTTGCGTCCTTCAGCTGATCAGTCCAAATGTTTTTGGGCAAAGGCAAAAGTCTGTTGGAGATGTTTGGTCAGGTCAGTCATGCATTGGTGAGTAGTGTAAGCTGTGGCAACACTGGCCTCTCCAGGTTGGTAGAGCAAATGCAGGGGAAAAGTCATTTGCCGGCCTGCCATCATTTCAAAAGGTGAGACCCCAGTAGCTTCATGGGGTGTGGCTCAGATGGCCAACAAGACCAGTGGAAGTTTTACATCCCAGTCTTTTTGGTGAGGTGAACCATACTTCTTCAGTATGTTGAGCACAGTTCAGTGGGCTCTTTCAACCTGTCCGGAGGATTGTGGGTGGTGGCTACTATGGAAGTTAGCTTTAACTCCCAAGGTTTCCCACAGTTGTTGCATGACTTCTGTGGTGAAATGAGTACCGCGGTCAGAGCTGATCCGGCTTTTCAGACAGAATCTGGAGAACACATGGTTCATCAACAAGTAGGCCGTGGTTTCTGCCATGTCATTAGGAGCAGGCAAACACTCGACCCATTTGGTGAAAGCACATGTGATTTTGAGGAAGTATTTGTTACCTCTGGTTGACCATGGAAGGGGACCTAACCAGTCGATTTGGAGGTCAGACCATGGGGATGATTAGCCTCTTTTCTGTAGGGGTGCTCGGTGAATTGGGTTGGTTGGTTGAAACTGCCAACATACGAGACATCCCTTGATGTAGTCCGCTACATCCTTCCGCATGTATGGCCAATATGCTACTTGTTTGAGCGCGTTGTATGTCACTTTGACGACTTTGTGTCCTGCAGTTGGGAGATCGTGGGCATGAACCATTATCACCCCCCTCTGGTTACGAGGAACCACAAGCACAGGCACAGGGAGTTCATCGGAAACATGAACTAGAATGCCATTGCGCAGCTGCAGAGATGATCGTGTGGCATAAAGCGGTTTCAAGTCTGCAATGTCAGCAATATCCAAGTCGGATGGTGCATTGAGTGAAGGATCAAAGAGATTTTGTATCATTTTATGGATCGCAGGGTCAAGGGTTTGAAGAGAGATAAGGTCAGCGTCAGAGAAAACAGGATCAACCACTAGGGGCCCTGTGGTTTGTGTCGAGTCCTGGGCCCTGTTTGTCTGGGCCCTGGTGACTGCACAGACTGTAGTGGTGGGTGGATGGGACTGGGTAGTCGGCACCAGAGCAGAATCAAAGTACCAGGGGGTGCCTCGTGTGGCTCCTTGTTTTGCAAGTGAGTCCACAAGGTCATTCCATTCTTTGTCCTGACCTGGTGTGCACGAGTGACCTCTGACCTTTTTCCAGTACACCTGGAGGTTGTTGGAGGTGACCAGGTGATCACATGCCTTGAAAAGGTCTTGATGTTTAACCAGTTTGCAGTTGGAGGTTACAAAACCTTTGGCCTTCCATAATGCTAAAGGACACGTGAAACTGAGGCGTGCGTAGTTGGAGTTGATGCAGATGACCAATGTGCGAATGCCATGGTCTACAGTAAGTTGCAGTGTAATGAGCACACCTGCAATTTCCGCATACTGGGATGATTGGGAACCCAGTTGAAAGTTGTGGGGTTCACAAGGCTGATTGTTTAACCATGCCACTCCCACTTCAGCACAGATGTGAGTTTCATGGTGGAAAGAACAACCATTGACATAGGCAGTGACCATATCTTGACAGATGTTCTGGTTGAAGTAGTGATGAACCAGAGAGAGTTTTGCTGGTATAGGCTACAACATGTTTGTCATGGTCATAGACTTGATATAATCCAGCACTTAAGCAGTTGGCAGAGAACCCCACTTCTAGGAAGAATGGCTGGTCGCAATTGGGATAGGCCAGACAAGGTACTGTGCATAACTTTTGCTTCAACGCTAGCATAGCCTGTTCTTGAGCCTCAGACCAGATGAAAGGGGTGTCCTTTCATAGGAGGTCTGTAAGGGGTTTTGCCATGTCTGCATAACCCTCAATGAACCGGCGTGAGTAGTTGCATACCCCTAGAAAGCTCCGGAGTTCAGAGATGTTGGCAGGGGTCTTGATGTTTAGGACACCTTGAATTTGTGCTGTTTGTGGTAGGACCCTGTTGGATCCTGCCAAGAGACCAACATAGTTGACTTTGGTTTTGCACCATTGGCACTTGGAAAGAGAAAAACAAAAAAAAAAAAAAAGATGGCGGCGCGCCTAGACGCAGCGGCCCCTCTTGGTATCAGCGAGTGTGAGAGTTTTAATCATCCCAGACGTACATTCTGTAAAACTTACAACCGTGAGACCTTATTAAACATCAAGGTACTGCACGCTGCAAGAATCGCGGCGATCGGTTGTGATTTGGACATTCTACGCCAGCATGGAATTTTGGCGGAGTCCCCGCTGGAAGCTACCCGGGAGAGGAGGAAGCGGAAGCGGAGCGAGCGCAAGCAAAAGCGAGGAAAAAGGGCCGGGATCCATGCTAGGCTAAAGGCTAACCCCTCCAGACCAGCGGTACCGTCGCTTCTTCTATCAAACGTCCGCGCCCTCGAAAACATGCTAGGCTAAAGGCTAACCCCTCCAGACCAGCGGTACCGTCGCTTCTTCTATCAAACGTCCGCGCCCTCGAAAACAAGGTAGACGAGCTGCGTTTGCTGAAAGAAACCCGGAGAGAATGGAGGGACTGCTGTGTGTTTGTTTTCACCGAGACATGGCTCCACGACAACATTCCTGACGAGGCCATTCAGCTGGAAGATATGGCGATGTTCCGGGCCGACAGGGAAACGGCGAGCTCCGGTAAGAGCCGGGGGGGTGGGCTATGCATCTATGTTAACAAGAACTGGTGCGTTAATGCCACGTTAGTGTCTAAACACTGCTCTCCGTTGGCGGAGTTCCTTATTGTTAATTGTCGGCCTTTTTATCTGCCGAGGGAATTCAGCAACGTGTTTGTAGTTGGTGTTTACATAGCGCCGAGCGCTAACGCTAAAGCTAATGCTAAGAAGGCACTCGGGGAACTGCACAATGCAATCAGTAAAATCCAAACTTCACACCCGGACAGTTTTGTGGTGGTTGCGGGGGATTTTAACCACACCAGCTTAAAAACTGTGCTCCCCAAGTTTAAACAATGTGTAGACTTTAAGACCAGAGGAGAGAATATGTTGGACTTAGTGTACACAAACACAGATGCATATAAAGCGTTACCCCGCCCCCATCTCGGCCGTTCTGATCACATGTCCGTTATGCTGGTTCCTGCCTACAAACCTTTATTGAAGCGCAGCAGGCCAGCAGTGAAACAAATCAGGATTTTGCCAGAGAGTGCAACCTCTGCACTGCAAGACTGTTTTCATCTCACAGACTGGAAGATCTTCAAAATAGCAGCCTCCCAGGAAGACAGGACAGATGTGGAGGAGTATGCTGATTCGGTCACCAGCTACATCGCGAAGTGCACAGAGGATGTCACTACAGTGAAGACCATCACTATGCGGGGTAATCATAAGCCCTGGATGACTGCAGAGGTGCGCTCGCTGCTTAAAGCCAGAGATGCAGCGTTCAGAGCAAAGGACAGGATTGCCCTCCGCTCAGCCAGGTCTGCGCTTTCAAAGGGAATTAAGGTGGCAAAGTGCGCCTATGCGGAGAAAATCCAGGGACACCTCTGTGACACTAGGAACACCAAGCAGATGTGGCAGGGAGTTCGGACACTGACGGGCTTTAAGTCTAGGCAGGGGGTCGATGATGACGACGCTTCGCTTCCAGACAGGCTTAATGACTTCTTTGCACGTTTTGAAGCATCAAACTCGACAATCAGAGGGAGGGCCGGCCCACTCCCACCATCGGTCGGACCAGCTTTTACCATTAACACAGCGGACACACGGAGGACCCTATCCAGAATCAACCCACGCAAAGCTGCAGGTCCAGACAACATTCCGGGACGTGTGCTCCGAGACTGCGCGAGCGAGTTGGCGGATGTCCTGACTGACATTTATAACATCTCCCTGAGTCAGGCTATCGTTCCCAGATGCTTCAAGACCTCTATCATTGTACCGGTGGCAAAGAAACCAGTGGTGTCCTGTTTGAATGACTATCGTCCTGTTGCACTTACACCAATTGTGATGAAGTGTTTTGAACGGCTTGTCAAACCACACATTACAGCCTGCCTCCCTGCATCACACGACCCGCTCCAGTTTGCATATCGTTCTAACCGCTCCACGGAGGATGCTATAGTCACCACCCTACACTCTGTCATCACCCACCTGGACCAGAAAGACACCTACGCCAGACTCCTGTACATTGATTTCAGTTCAGCATTCAACACCATTATTCCCCAGAGACTGATAGAGAAATTACTCCTTCTCAGTCTGAACACCGCCACATGTCTCTGGATCCTGGATTTCCTGACTGAGAGACCTCAGGCTGTCCGGGTTGGAAACAACATCTCCAACTCTGTCACGCTGAGTATCGGAACCCCTCAAGGCTGTGTACTCAGTCCACTGTTGTTTACACTTCTAACACATGACTGTGTATCCAAACACGAGGGGAACCGGATTATTAAGTTTGCAGATGACACCACGGTGGTGGGACTTATTCAGAGGGATGAGGAATCAATGTACAGGGAAGAAGTGAGAGACCTGGAGGGCTGGTGCAGGGAGAACAATCTGGTGCTCAACGTGGACAAAACGAAGGAGATGATTATCGACTTCCGGCGGTCACAGCCTGAGCACGTCCCCCTCAGCATTGGCGGCCGTTTAGTGGAGAGAGTAGAGAACATCAAGTTCCTCGGAGTGCAGATCTCGCAGGACCTGACCTGGAGCAAGAATTCCTTGGAGATCAGGAAGCGAGCTCAGCAGAGACTACACTTCTTGAGGAAACTCAAACAGGCCTCTCTCCCCATCTGCATCCTCAGGACCTTCTACAGAGGAGTGGTGGAGAGTGTTCTGACGTACTGCATTGCTACATGGTACTCCAGCTGCAGTATGTCAGACAAAAAAGCCCTGCAGAGGATAGTCAAGGGGGCGGAGAGGGTAATTGGAGTCTCCCTCCCCTCTGTCCAAGAACTTTTTCAGAACCGTTGTAGGAGCAGGGCACTGAACATTGTCAAGGACCGTTCTCACCCTCTGCATAAACACTTTGAACTTCTTCCATCTGGTAAACGATTCCAGAGCATCAGAGGCAGAACCACCAGACTGATCAAAAGCTTCCTCCCACAAGCTGTCAGGATGCTGAACAGCTGACCCGGAATCTCACATACACACTACTGCACCTATGGACATTTTGTATATTATAGTTAGTTATTCTTTTTCCCCAAGTATGTCTCAGGGATGTGTGAATGGATGGGGGGGTGGGAGCTATGTGGGAGTGTGTCTTAATCATGCTGCTTCTTATATGGATGCCGAGAGAAACACAATTTCATCTTGCCTGCACTACAGTTGTATGTACAGCAATATGACAATAAAGTTTGATTTGATTTGATTTGATTTGAAATTTTGGCTCCTGCTTGTGTTAGCTGGCCAAGGACATGGTCGATTTCAGTCAGGTGGGCATCCAGAGTTGGACTCCGAATGAGAATGTCGTCAACATACTGTAAATGAGATTACCTCTGTCTCGGGCGTCTGGACATGCTTTGTTCAAGAAGATGTTGAACTCTGCAGGAGAGTTAGCATACCCGAAAGGGCATCAGGTGAACGTATATTGGCGATTCGCAAACGTGAAAGCCAGTTTGTGTTGGTCTTCAGCTTGGACAGGAATAGTCCAGAAACCAGAAGCAATGTCCAGCGTTGAGAAGTATTTGGCGTCTTTGACTGTAGGAAGTTCTTGCTCCAGTTGGGTCATAGGCCACCTGGAGAGAGGAACTTGAGTGTTCAACTTCCTGTAGTCAATGGTGAGTCACCACTTACCATTGGGTTTTAGGACAGGCTATAAGGGGGCCAAGTACGTACTGTTTTATGGCCTGATTATGTCATGGTCCAGTAGGTCATTGATTATTTCCTGTACTGGGCCGTACAAGGCCAAGGAATCTTCTACTGCCTGACGTATGTGGGAGGAGCGTCAGGTGGTGTAGGAATGCATAAAGAGTGGATTAAGGTTAGCCCACAGTCCAAGGAGTCTTTGGAGTATGATTATTGATGATGATGATGATTGATGATGATGATGATGATGATGAATGATGAATGATGATGATGATGATGATGATGATGATGATGATGATGATGATGATGATGATGATGATGATGATGATGATGTTCGTACTTAAGAAGAACCTGGTGAAGTTTTTCACATTCTTCATCAGAGGTTAGGGCATCAGCATCAGCTACCACCTGTGCTATCTCTTTGGCGATGGTGAGGACTGGTTTCGGTGGAATATCGCTGGGATTGTCAGTGGGCTGCTGATTGGACGCCGATGGAAGGAGTTCAATGGCTTGGACAAGCATTTGGTCATTGTTGGTCAAGTCAATCCTTCCCACTGACTCTTTGTCAGGGGTTGACATTGACACAAGGGTGATGGCCATAGAAGGCTTAGTGTACATGACTGTAGATTCAAGAGAGTCAGCCCAAAGAGAATCGGGGAGGCTGCTTAACACTGGAACAGTCAGTTCAAAATCGTGAAAATCAGTGGTGATGAGCCAGCTGAGAGGCGTGACCTTGGGCAGGATGATGGTCTCTGCCATGGCATTGTTTGCTGGCAACATGGTAGTTGTAGATTCTAGGCTTTAAAGGGGCGTGACCTCCAGAGTTAAGCCTAGATTGTCAAACAAAGGAGCCGTTTGTAAAAACGCTTGCGGATGTATGAGTTTCTGTCCTATCTGAATGCATAGTTGGACCGGGTAGCACGTGACATTAAGAGGGATGAGACAGTGTTGAGTGTTCAATACCTGGCAGGCCTCCAGTATGGTCTGGCCTGACTTTAGAGTGTCAAGATCTGGTGTAGAGTGAGCGTCTCGGACTGGGGTGAGAGACCATAAAGCATTGTTTATGGCATCAACCTAAGCGCCAAGTCTCACAAGAAGATCACTGCCGATGTAGACTGCATGTGGCAGGTCGGAAACGACCAAGAAAGGATGAGTTAGCAGTCTGTGGTTCCACTGAAGGTGGAGGGTGCAGATACCTGTGTCAACCAATGTTTTGTTTGATTTGGCCCCAGCAGGGAAATGAAAAGACTTGCTAGTGACAAGAAGGTCAGGGTATTTCTCATGCAGAGAATCGAAAAGTTTCTGGCTGATCATGGATTTATCAGCCCAGAGAGCCAGTACCATGTCTTCTATGTGGGAGCTTTGGACAACCAGTCCTTTGACCTCTTGGGGGCAGTACTCATCACCGGCTGCCCCTGGCTTTAGGGTGCAAAGGAATGAACTATGTCCATTTAGGGTCAGGTTGTCAGATGTGGTGACATGGGAAGGGGTGCCTGCTTCGACCCGGTCCCCAAGGTCACCTTCTGTCAAACTTAGTTGGGTCAGCAGTGCGAGTGGAGTGACTCCTGGAACATCCAAGGTGTCAAGAGTGTAGCACTGTGATCCGGTTGCTTCAGGTAGAGTGGCTGGGTGAGGTTGTCGAACTTGAGCCCATAGTTTGAGATTCTTGAAATCTATCAGAGGCTCAAAGCGATTAAGCAACACATACGTGTTGTGCACGGTTAGCAGCAACATGTAGGTGGTCAAAAAGGTCCTGCGACATTAGTGTGATGTCCGCTGCGGTACTTCATGCGTCATCACATTTTCCAGGGTCAATGAAAGGAAAAATTTTTGTGCAATCCTCCTTGCAGTCAAATCACACAGAAATTTTGGGACTTGTGGTTCAACACAGATTAAGGAGTTGCCTGTTTCGGGCGAGTGAAATTTTTCAGGTAGCTGGACTTCCAAAATGGCACTGGACGGCGTTGCGTTTTCAGGCCCCTCTGGAGCCTCGGGTGGAGGATGTTCAGTTGTGTCTTCGTATCCCCACCCCCTTTGTAGTAGGAGATCCCTCAGGGTTGGGTTGTGGCAACCCTAAAGGATCGTTTGAGGTTGTCACAATATTTATGGCCAGGACATCTGGCTTCTTGTCCTCTTTCTTCTCCTTTTTCCTCTTCAGTTTGTCAAGTGTACGTTTGAGAGCTTCCATGTCTTTTCGATTGAAAATGGGCATTTCTTTCTTCTCCCAGGGTTTGGAGCAAAACTTACAAGTGGGAGGTCTTGCTTCCCTGTCGAAGTTTTTCCGGCGTGGTTATGTGAGTCTTGAAATCGATATCTGTCATCCCGAGTATCAGTACCGTATTCTTGTGACTTACCTGGTGGGCTTGGCCTCTGATGGTAGTCAGGCTTTGGTGACCTTGACTTTGAGTTGGGTGTAGAAGATTTGATCGGTTTCTGACTCGACTTAGCTTGGCTAAAGGACTGTCGTGGTTTTACTTGTGACCGAGGTGCTGGAACAGGGGCTGGCCTTGGGGCGCCCTCTAGGTCCAGGGTGTCCAATGCGGTGTTGACAGCTAACACAGTGGTAGACTCGGTATGCTTCTGATCACTTTGTTGTTGTTTCTGGAATGCATAATGTGCAAACTCTCTTAGCTGGTTTATCGAATTAGACCTTGGGTTAGCCATGACTCCAAGGTGGTGTCCGACCATGGGATGGCGATTCTGAATGAAGAGACCCTTGAAATTGTGGTCTTCTTCCATCCCTGGCGTGTTTTGAGATCCAAAATATACGTGCAGGAATCGCTGGTAGTATGCCTGTGGGGGCTCTGAGCGACCCTGTTTCACAGCTAAGGCTTTCACTAGCCCTGACTGTAGGTAGTTGTCGGAGAACTCCTTTTCAATAGTTTCGTAGAGTTTCTGGTGGTTCATCTTGATTTCCAATGGCTGTTGGTGTATAAATTTTGATACCGACCTGTTGGATGTCAACTTGATCAAATAAATGCGATTGTCGACCGTAGCAACAGGGTATTTACGCAAGTAGTAGTCAATGTCTCGCAAATAAGCCATGGTATCAGGTGACTCATTGGTTGAGGGGTCAAATTTGGTGATGTGGTGAGCGATCTCATCGAGGTCTCTATCGGACGGGATTTGCAAACGTCTTTCGCGTTGCCATTCGGGCCCATCGAATGGGTCAGGCAAGTGTGTGCTGAGGGAGTCCCCATCCCATGAGGGGATGCCCCCCTTTGTTGAAGACACCGGCCTATTCATGGCTTCTGGTCTCTGCTCCCTTTGTTTGCGGTAGTCCTTCAGCTCTTCCTTGATGTCCTGACGGCCTTGTTGTGCTTCTCGTAGGAGCAGTTTACATTTCCCGTAGTTGGAGTTTGTGTTGTCCAGTTGACCTTCAACTCTCTTGAGTTGGTTCTCTTTGTCCCGAAGGGCAGTTCCTAATTCCTCGTTTTCTTGCTGAAACGAGGTATTGTCTTTTTCCAGTCGTTGCTTTTCTTGCTTTGCTTGTTCCAAATTTAGCAACGCCTGATCAAGTGTAGCTTGTCTTCTTGCTCTATACGAGCTTGTTCCTGCTTTCTCATAAGTGATTTATTGTCCTCCTGGAGAGAGAGGATGGTTGATTGTTGTTTCGCCAGTTCCTTTTTGGCATAGAATACTTGGGATTCAGCCACTCTAAACCTTGCAACTAATGCTAGTGTGAACTTTCCTAGCACACTGGGGATTTCCTTTGCTTTTGGTGAGCTAGTATCACATTCATCCAGAATTTTTTTTTTTTATTTTTTTTTTTTTAATTTGCTTCAAATCTCTGAGTGGAGTTTCCCGAGCTTGTTTAGAGAAACCGGGTTTAAGGTTGGAAGCCAACTCTTCCAATGTTGCTTGAAGGTCATCTATTTCGGCAAGTGGATTAAACATATTTAACCGTTTGTGTAATGTTTAGCTTGAAATCAATTTGTTCATTATAGCTAAAGATGTTAGTCAAGAGTTAACCTTGAGTGTTGTTTTGCAGTGAAGGTAGTTATCAGCTCCTGTTTAGAACTTGTTTCAACTTACAGGCTTGTAAGTAGGGAAGTGAATATTTTGGAATTATTTAGAAATGTGGAATATGTGTTAATTTATTTGTTTGTTGACACTGTATTTTGATTTGTATTTCACAAGACAAAAAAAAATGTGTGGATTAACTTGTTTCGTTCAGTTATCAAAGTGTAGTTTTGGAATAGCTTTAGCTTAATCCCCCCCCTCCTTTGTCTTCCTACTCCTCCACCTGACCCTGGGTGGTCAGGGCGATCGATCTCCTCCATTGTCCTCTGTCTCTTCCACCTGGCCCTGGGAAGTCAGGACGATCGATCTGGTCTCCACCGCTGCACCTCGGATGCTCTTTGATCTTCGGTGGCGGTTGAGACCTCTTGTCCTGTTCTGAGGCGTGAGGTCGTTGTACATATGTAATCATCAAACATTCCAACATGCTTATACATATGTAGGTTATGGGATATATGATTAATATAAACCACAAGCTGTATGTTTATCTGCTCAAATATTGATCCACTTTATACGGTGAACCTGTGTGTGTTGTGTTTTGGAGACCTAAAGCAGACAGGACTGTGCCTCTCCCTCTCTGTGTTTGTCTACCCCGCCTCCTGCTGAGGTGTCTGTGTTTCTAATAGCTGCAAGGGGGGTGAGCTGATTCACCCTACTGCCTGAGTTGAGCAGAAGAGCTGTGTTAATGCATGCAGGAAATTTAAAGCAGTGTTATATGCTGAATTAAGAAAAAAAGGCCTAGAGTGACAGAAACGTGAAGAAAGCTGTTCTGTTTACTCGTCAGTTTAACCTCCTGGCAAATTATCCCGGTGGGACGAATTAAACCGACCAGTCCTGTATTACCCAAGTGTTTGGTGACATCAGATTAGGCTGAACGCAACCTGATCAAGTCACTGTGAGTAAACTGTTTGGGAGTAATGCTAAACTATACCCGGAATTAAAAGGGTAAGATTATCTGTGCATGAATAAAGGAAAGTTGGGGATTAAATCTCTCCAGTTTTGGAAAAGGAAGGCGTGGTGTTGTCGATAGACTGGCGCCCGCATCCCAGATTAAAGTGGAACAAATCAATTAAGCTGATTTATAATCAAATCGAGCTTCCAGATTAACTTCAAATCAACCCGTATTATCCGGAACAACCTAACTTTAAACCCAATTCAAAGTTTTATACCAAGAACAAAAGGAAAAAGAAACTTTTTGGTTTTTGAGGTTGTTCTCATTGGTGGAAGAGCTTTTGACTGCATATATACACAGTCAAAGAGCATAAAAGCATAGAATTTGTATTTACTCACGTATGTTAACCACATATTTTAATCTTTAAAGTTTAAAGCATATATTTAATACAACAAAATTTGCAAAATTTGCAAACTTTTGAAACTTTTTATGAGTTTTGTTAATACGTTTTTGCGCAGCCACTTCGGCTGCCCGGGGAATTTCTGCCAGATAATCCCGCGCCGGGCAGCTGCCTGTCTCAGCTTTTGCAGCGTAGCGCAAACACAGTCACGCTGCCGGGCCCTGCCCACCACAGTTTTCCACGTGTTTTCCGGCCTAAAACTTTGAAGAACGCGGAGTTCGTGTTTGTCAGACATGACGCCCACCGCCCTCCACTGCATCCACCCTATGACGGACCGTTCAGAGTGCTGGAAACAGGGGATAAGCATTTTTTGCTAGACTTGGGGTGTAGGAGGGAAAAAATTGGCATAGACAGACTCAAACCCGCTTTCGTTGTGGCGGACGAGCAGGTGCTGTTGGCGAGGGCCCCTCAGCGTGGAAGACCCCCACAGAGAGCTCCCCAGGGAAACGATTCACCAGAGCAGCCACACGGGCAGACAGAAGTGTTTCCCCCCCTAGCAACAGCCCCCCATAGGCACGGCAGCGCCGCGGAGGCGGTGAATCCCGGTTACAGCAGATACGGGAGAAGACGGAAGCCCAAGCAGCATGTGGACTGATGTTCAATTGTTCTATCACAGCATGTGGACTGTTATTCTATTGTCCTATCTAAGATGCTGGGGGGGGGGGGTGGCACCTTGAAACAAGCCTGATTGTGTAGCATCTCAGACAAGAGACAGTGGGAACAAAGAGCAGGGGATTCTTGGTGAGATAACAGGAAAGTGTCAAGGATGTGAGGGTGAAATGCAGTGTGACGCGAAGGTCATCTTTTGTGTGTGAGAAAATGCTAGAAGAATGCCATGAGACTTAAGAGAGGAGTTTCTGATGGAGTGTTCATTCTGTCTATGCTTGAGATGTGAGAGTGTGTAATAAATCGTCTGAAACAAATCTGCCTCTTCATTTGCACGCTCCACAGTAACATATTTTATATTTTGGCGGCACATGGGGAGAGCATAATTGTGTAACATCTTAGACAAGAACAAAGAACAGAGGTTCCCTGTTGAGATAACAGCGAGGTGTGAAGGATGAATGCAGTGTGACCTTTTGTGTGTTAGAAACTTCTAGAGGAATGGTAAAGGATTAAGGAAGTGAATGCAATGTGACCTTTTGTGTGTTAGAAGCTTCTAGAGGAATGCCATGTTATTTAAGAGAAGAGTCTTTGCTGAGATGTCATTCTGTCTATGCTTCTTGTGTGAGATGTGTAATAAATCATCTGAGCCAAATCCGCCTCGTTATTTACACGCTCCACACTGGTGACCCAAGACGAATCATGGAACACCATGAAAGATCCCCGGAGCCAACCTCGATGGGAACCCCCAGCCACGCATGTGCTGTTGCGATCAAGCTACCAGATTTTTGGCAGCACAACCCGCGCTCCTGGTTCCACCTAGTCGAGGCGCAGTTCGCCCTCCAGGGGATATCGGCGGATGACACAAAGTTCCACTATGTGGTCGCAACGCTCGACGCCTGCACGGCTCAGCACGTAGAGAGCCTGCTCGATCAGCCACCAACCGACGACAAGTACGGCGCGCTGAAGGCTGCGCTCATCCAGCACTACACACTCTTGGATGGTGAGAGAGCAGAGAGACTCCTGACGCGGACCGGGTTGGGAGACGGGTCGGCCATAGACCTGATGGAGAAGATGCTGAGGTTAAAGGGCACAGACGACGACCATTTTATTTTTACCCACCTCTTCCTCCGGAACCTTCTGTCAGCGGCGAGAGCGACCCTGGCCAATCCGCCGTTGCTGGCCAAGCAGGACTATCGTGCTCTAGCCCGGGAAGCAAACCGGATCATCGTCGCCACCAGGTAGTTCACGACCATTGCGGCAGCGACGGAGCTTGGCGCGACGACCGGAGGAGGCGAGGAGCCATCGACGGCAGCAGCAGAGCCACCGACGGCAGCAGCAGCGGGGGCCAAGGAACGCGGGGAAGACACGCTTTGCTTCTATCACCGCCGCTTCGCAGAGAGGGCACGCAAATGTATACCACCGTGCCAATTCAAGTTACTCAGGAAACGCCAAGACCGGGGGTCGGTAGCAGCTGCGACCCTCGGGGAGGAGAACAAGCTGCTCTACTTGACGGACGCACACTCGGGGAGGCATTTCCTCATGGACACCGGCGCCCAGAAGAGTTTCATCCGGCCGACCTACGCTGACCGGCTGGCAGGATCTAGCAGCCCCGAGATGGCGGCAGCCAACGGCTCGGAGATTAAGACCTTTGGTGAGAAGACTCTACTCCTGTCTCTACACGGCCATACATTTGAGTGGACTTTTGTCATAGCAGCATTGAATTTCCAGATACTGGGGGCTGATTTTCTGTGTGCACATGGTTTGTTGGTAGATGTCGCTAACAGACGCCTGGTTAATGCACTGTCCTTTGACTCTCTCCCCTGTACAGCTCGAGTGACCTGGCCAACAGCACAAGCCAATGTCACAGCTGCATGCGGTAAGTTCCACACACTGCTCACTCAGTTCCCAGCACTCACTGTCCTGACGTTTTCGGCAGCCATCGCTAAACACGGGGTGGAGCATTTTATCACCACCACTGGGCCGCCCGTTTTTGCAAAACCTCGGCACTTGGACGCAGCTAAACTGGCCACAGCGCGCGAGGAGTTCGCCAACCTGGAGAGGTTGGGCATCATCAGGTGCTCAAACAGCCCATGGGCTTCCCTGCTACACATGGTCCCTAAAGCTGAGGGATCGTGGTGACCTTGCGGGGATTTCCGCAGGTTGAACAACGCTACAGCGCACGACCGCTACTCAATTCCTCACATTCAGGATTTTTCCGTTCACCTTGCAGGAGTGCGCATTTTTTCTAAAATAGACCTTGTCCGCGGTTACCACAAAGTCCCAGTGCGCGCTGAGGACATACCCAAAACAGCGGTAATAACTCCGTTCGGTTTATTTGAGTTTTTGCGCATGCCATTTGGGCTTAAAGGGGCTGCACAGACGTTCCAACGCATGATGGATGCAGTGCTGCGTGATCTCCCTTTCGTGTTCATCTACCTGGACGATATCTTAGTAGCCAGCGCGTCCGAAGACGAACACGAAACCCAACTCACGACGGTTTTCCGGAGGTTGGAAGAGCACGGGTTAATAATCAACCCAGCGAAATTTCAGTTCGGAGTGACGGGGATTGATTTTTGGGGGCACCGCGTCTCTCCCGAAGGAGCGGTCCCGCTGCCTGACAAAGTGCGCGCAGTAGCAGATTTTCCCCGGCCGCAAACGGTCAGGGCGCTACAAGAATTTTTGGGAATGGTGAACTTTTATAACTGTTTCCTTCCCCGCGCAGCGCAGCTCATGCAACCACTGTACGCCGCGCTTGAAAAACAGAAACCCGCAGATAAGGTCGAATGGACCCCGGAGCGAGAGCGGGCATTCTCGGAAGTCAAAGCAGCCTTGGCAAATGCCACATTGCTGGCACATCCAGACCCAACGGCCCACATAGCGCTCACCACTGACGCTTCAGATGTGGCCATAGGGGCGGTCGTGGAGCAGCGCGTAGCCGGAGCTTGGCAGCCGCTCGCCTTTTTCAGCAGGACTTTGCGCGACAGTCAACGTAAATACAGCACGTTCGACAGGGAGTTGCTTGCTCTCCACCTGGCCATTCGCCACTTCCAGCTGTTGCTGGAAGGGCGCAGTTTCACCACGTTCGTTGACCACAAGCCGCTAACATTCGCAATGGCCAAGGTTTCAGAACCGTAGTCGGGCCGGCAGCAGAGACAGCTGGCCGCGATCTCAGAGTTTACTACCGATATTCAGCATGTGTCAGGTAAACTGAATGTAGTGGCAGACTGCCTCTCGCGCGCCGTGGCGGCCCCGGTCTGCATGGGGATAGATTACGCAGCCATGGCCGCGGAGCAGGTTAGTGACGCGGACGTGCGCGCGCTCCAGTCTGGACCAACAGGGTTTAGGCTGGAGAGCAGGGTGCTGCAAGACAGCATGCCCCCCCAATCTGCGATGTCTCCACGGGGCGCCCACGTCCCGTGGTCCCGGCCGCGTGGCGCCACCACGTGTTTGACTCGATTCATTCTTTGGCGCACCCGAGAGTGCGCGCGTCGGTCAAAATGGTAGGGGAGAAATTTGTGTGGCCGAGCCTTTGCAAACAAGTGAAAGAGTGGGCGGCAGCCTGCGTGGCGTGCCAACGAGCCAAAGTACACAGACACACGAAGGCTCCCTTGGAGCCATTTCGTATTCCGGCTAAGAAGTTTGACCATGTTCACGTGGACCTCATGGGCCCCCTCCCGCCATCACAGGGGTGCACGCACCTCCTGACAATGGTGGACCGCACCACGTGCTGGCCGGAAGCGGTTCCGCTGGCAGAAACCACAGCCGAGGAGGTGGCGCGTGCGTTTTTAACAGCATGGGTGGCGCGTTTTGGAGTCCCGTCGGACATAACGTCCAACAGAGGCCCTCCATTTGTTTCCGAACTCTGGTCAACAATGGCCCGCAGCCTGGGTGTCACAATTCACCGCTCAACCGCGTACAATCCACAGGCTAATGGGTTATGCGAACGTTTTCATAGATCATTTAAAGCGGCTCTCAGGGCTTCATTGACGGATGCAAATTGGGTAGACAAGCTACCGTGGGTTTTATTGGGGTTACGTTCTGCGCCTAAAGAGGATCTGGAAGCTTCCTTGGCTGAACTCGTTTTTGCGCAACCACTTCGGCTGCCCAGAGAGTTTCTGCCAGATAATCCCACGCTGGGCAGCTCCCCGTCTCAGCTGTTGCAGCGTAGCATAGACACAAGCACGCTGCCGGGCCCTGCCCACCACAGTTTTCTGCGCGTTTTTGTGCCTAAAACTTTGAAAAATGCGGAGTTCGTGTTTGTCAGACACGACGCACATCGCCCTCCACTGCGCCCACCCTATGATGGACCGTTCAGAGTTCTGGAAACAGGGGACAAGCATTTTTTGCTAGATTTGGTGGGTAGGAGGGAAAAGATTGGCATAGACAGTCTCAAACCCGCTTTCGTGGTGGCAGATGAGCAAGTGCTGTTGGCGAGGGCCCCTCGGCATGGAAGACCCCCACGGGGAGCTCCCCAGAGAAAAGATTCCCCAGAACACCCACACGGACAGACAAAAAGTTTTACCCCCCAAACATCAACCCCCCAGCATGACAGCGCCGCGGAGGCGGTGAATCCCGGTTACAGCAGATACGGGAGAAGACTGAAGCCCAAGCAGCATGTGGATTGATGTTTAATGGTTCTAGCACAGCATACAGACTGTTATTCTATTGTTCTATCCAAGATGCTCGGGGGGGGGGGGGTTTGGCGGCACATGGGGAGAGCATAATTGTGTAACATCTTAGACAAGAACAAAGAGCAGAGGTTCCCTGGTGAGATAACAGAGAGGTGTGAAGGATGAATGCAGTGTGACCTTTTGTGTGTTAGAAACTTCTAGAGGAATGGTAAAGGATTAAGGAAGTGAATGCAATGTGACCTTTTGTGTGTTAGAAGCTTCTAGAGGAATGCCATGTTATTTAAGAGAAGAGTCTTTGCTGAGATGTCATTCTGTCTATGCTTCTTGTGTGAGATGTGTAATAAATCGTCTGAGCCAAATCCGCCTCGTTATTTACACGCTCCACAATATGAGGGTTTTCAGCTTAATTTTTTATATAATTGTATTTATACAGTATTTCACTCAACATGTTTTCTGTTTGAATTTGCAGTTTGATTTCCAAATATGATAAACTTTGTTTTATTTAAAGTAAAGGATAACTTTGGGACTGTCTGAAACTACTGGAATATTGGCGTGACATCCATCCATCCATCTTCTATCACTTCATCCTTTTCAGGTCGTGTGGGGCTGGAGCCTATCCCACCATCTTTGGGCGAGAGGCACGGTACACCCTGGACAGATGGCCAGTCCATACCAGGTCCTACTGATATGACAAATCAAATGAAACTAAACAATGTTTAGATGTAGTATTACCTTCAGAACCATCATTCTGTATGCTGGGATTATTACCAGAGGATTAACATTATGCTAATGATTATGTTAATGATGGATGCTAGAACAAGGATTCAGTGTACCCCACCTGGTTTGGGGTTACCGGGGCCCCACCCTGGAGCCAGGCCTGGGGGAGGGGCTCGATGGCTAGCATTTTGAGGCCGGGTTTCCCCCCATGGGACCTGGCCGGGCTCAGTCCAAAGGAGTTACATGGGTCCGCCCTCCAGTGGGCTCACCACCTGCAGGAGGGACCACGGGGGTCTGGTGCCATGTGGATAAGGTGGCGGTCAAAGGAGGAGACCTTGATGGTCTGATCCTAAGCTTCCTAAACTGGCTTTTGGGACGTGGAATGTCACCTCTCTGGTGGGGATGGAGCCTGAGTTGGTGCATGAGGTTGAGATATACTGGCTAAATATAGTCGGTCTCATCTCAACACACAGCTCTGGTTCCGGAACCTGTCTCCTGGAGAAGGGCTGGAGCGTGGCCTACTCTGGAGTTACCCCGGGTGAGAGACGACGAGCAGGGGTGGGCATTCTTGTATCCCCCCACCTTGCTGCCTCTATATTGGAGTTTTCCCCGGTGGATGAAAGGGTTGTTTCCCTGCGCCTTCGGGTTGGGAAACGGGTCCTGACCATCATTTGTGCCTGTGCACCAAATGATGGTTCAGAGTACCCTCCCTTTTTGGAGTGTCTGACTGCTGTGATGGAGGGTGCACCTCTTGGAGACTCCATTGGCCTTCAGGGGGACTTCAATGCACATGTGGGCAACGACAATGAAACCTGGAGGGGGGTGATTGGGAGGAACGGCCTGCCCGATCTGAACCCGAGTAGTGTTCAGTTATTTTTTGTAACTTAAGATTTTTATTCATTTTTCATTATATATATTGCATTCAGATCACAGTCTACATTTAAAAAAAAAAAAAACAAAGGGGCTAGAGTAAAAAAGAAAAAGAAAAAAAAAAAAAAAAAAGGGGGGGGGGACAAATGTTGGAGCATCAAGTTTTTAGTTTCCATCTCTTAATTCTTCTGGTTTTTCCAGCGTCTTTGGTTATTCTTTCAATATCTGTCTCGTTGTTGCACTTTGTAGTGTGTCCATTTCCGCCATTTTTTTTCCCATAGTCCTTCTTGCATTCTTTGTCGATATGTTAGTTTTTCCATCATACGTATGTCCTCAATAATGTCAGTCCATTGCTCTTGGTCAGGAAGAACTTCTGATCGCCATTTTTTTGTGATTGTTTTTTTACATGCAGTCAACAAGATTTTAACTAGATATCTGTCCTCAGCCTGTATAACATTGTCTCTTTTAAGATCACATAGGTACATCAAGTTACAGTTCAT
Source organism: Pholidichthys leucotaenia (assembly GCA_020510985.1). Lineage (NCBI taxonomy): Eukaryota > Metazoa > Chordata > Actinopteri > Cichliformes > Pholidichthyidae > Pholidichthys > Pholidichthys leucotaenia. The sequence goes on from CM035836.1 coordinate 266,517,261, forward strand.
TGGTATATTATATCCTAATATCCTCTGTATTGTCACATGTATAGATTTCCAGAATGATGAGATTTTGCAGCATTTCCAAAACATATGCGAGTGGTCTGCATTTTGAGCCCCACATCCCCTCCAGCATATAGATTGGGTATTTGTATACTTTCCTTGAATCTGTGGTGTAATGAAAAAGCGAATCAGGTTTTTCCATCCAAATTCCCTCCATGTTCTTGAATTTGTTGACGTGTGTTGTGTTTTCCATATTTCCTGCCAGCTTTCTTCTGTTATGTTTAAATTGAGCTCTTTCTCCCATTTCTCCTTTATATAGTTACTTGAATGATTGTTTGCCATAAGTTTCTGATATAGCTTTGAAATAATTCTTGTTTTATTTCCTGTATATGAGCTTAAAATGAATTGTATAATCTCGCTCACATCTGTTTGGAGGTTATGCCTAATCTTCTTCATATAATAGTCTCTCATCTGCAGATATCTGAAGAATTCCGATCTTTCTAGTTTAAATTTTCTCCTGATGTTTACAAAGCTCCCGAGATCTTTTTTTCCGATATTGCCCCATGCTGTGATTCCCTTGTTCACCAGATTTTTGTATCCCCTATCTTGTTTTGCCGGTTCAAACTGACTGTCAAATGCTACCCATTTCAATAGTTTTATGTCTTCCTTTATATTATACTTTTGTACTATTTTATACCACAGTGTGTTCAGTTATTTGACTTCTGTGTGAACCACAGTTTGTCCATAACAAACACCATGTTCAATTCAAGCATAAGGGTGTCCATATGTGCACCTGGCACCAGGACACCCTAGGTCACCGGTCCATGATCAATTTTGTTATCATGTTATCAGACCTGCGACTGAATGTCTTGGACACCCGGGTGACTCCCAGCCTCCCTGGGAAGTGCAGAGCTGTCAACTGATCACCACCTGGTGGTGAGTTGGATCAGATGACAGGGGAGGATGCCATTCAGACCTGGTAGACCCAAACGTATAGTGAGGGTGGGCTGGGAACATCTGTCTGAGGCCCTTGTTCGGGAGGTCTTCAACTCCCACCGGAAGATCTTCAACCACATTCTGAGGGAGTCTGGAGACATGGAGTCTTAATGGACCATGTTCCCCACCTCCATTGTTGAAGCGGCTTCCCAGAGCTGTGGCCGTAAGGTGGTCGGTGCATCTTGTGGTGGCAATCCCCGAACCAAGTGGTGGACACCAGTGGTGAGGGGGACCATTAAGCTGAAGAAGGTGTCCTATCAAACTTGGTTGACTTGTGGGACTCCGAAGCAGCTGAGGTGTACCGGCAGGCCAAGCGGAGTGCAGCTCGGGTGGTTGCTGAAGCAAAAACTCGGGTATGGTAGGAGTTCGGTGAGGCCATGGAACAAGACTTTTGGTCGGCCTCAAAGAGATTCTGGCAAACTATCCAGCAGCTCAGGAGGGGGAAGCAGCTCCCTGTCCACACTGTGTATGGTGCAGATGGGGCACCGCTGACTTCGACTGGGGATTTCATCGGGTGGTAAAAGGAGTACTTCGAGGATCTCTTCAATCCCACTGACATGCCTTCCACAGAGGAATCAGGGCTTGTGGATGAGGGGGACAACTCACCCATCACAGGGGCTGATGTTGCCAAGGTGGTTAAAAATCTGTTTGGTGGCCGGGCCCCAGGGGTGGACGAGATTCGCCCTGAATACCTCAAAGCCCTGGATGTTGTAGGGCTTTCATGGTTGACACACCTCTGCAACATTGCGTGGAGGTCGGGGGCAGTGCCTTTGGCATGGCAAACTGGGGTGGTGGCTCCTCTCTTCAAAAAAGGGGACCGGAGGGTGTGCTCCAACTTTAGAGGGATCACACTCCTCAGCCTCCCTGGGAAGGTCTATGTCAAGGTACTGGAGAGGAGAGTCCGACCGTTGGTCGAACCTTGGATTTAGGAGGAGCAATGTGGTTTTCGTCCTTGCAGTGGCACATCAGACCAGCTCTTTACCCTCTTGAGAATCCTCGAGAGTTTGGGGGAGTTTGCCCAACCAGTTTACATGTGTTTTGTGGACTTGGAAAAGGCATTCAACCGTGCTCCTCGTGTTTTGTTTTTTTTTTTTTGTGTGTGTGTGTGTGTGTGTGTGTGTGTGTGTGTATGTGTGTGTGTGGGTGTGGGTGCTTCAGGAGTATGGGGTATTGGGCTTGTTGTTATGAGCTATTCGATCTCTGAACGACCGTTGTAAGAGTTTAGACTCTATAGCCAACACATGATTCTTTTTTCTAAAGCCCATCCAGGGACAAGAGTTGCAAATTAGCTAATAGCTATACACTCTATGTGCAACACATCAGACTGATTGTCTTTGATTAATTGTCTATGTTTATTGCACTGTCCCTGTCAAATAAACTAATCTACTACTACTACTACACTCGGTCGGACTCATTCCCAGTGAGAGTTGGACTCCACCAGGGCTGCCCTTTGTCACGATCCTGTTCATAATTTTTATGGATAGGATTTCTATGCGGAGCCAGGAAACGGAGGATGTCATGCTTGGTGACCACAGGATCTCATCTCTATTGATTGCAGATGATGTTGTTCTGCTAGCTTCATCCAGCAATGACCTACAGGTCTTACTGTGACGGTTTGCCGCTCAGTGTGAAGCGGCTGGGATGAGAATCAGTACCTCCAAGTCTGAGTCCATGGTCCTCAGCCAGAAAAAGATGGATTGTCCTCTCTGGGTTGGGGACAAGCTCCTGCCCCAAGTGGAGGAGTTTAAGTATCTTGGGGTCTTATTCATGAGTGAGGGTTTGCAGAAGATACCACGATGGTGGGACTTATTCAGAGGGATGAGGAATCAATGTACAGGGAAAAAGTGAGAGACCTGGAGGGCTGGTGCAGGGAGAACAATCTGGTGCTCAACATGGACAAATAGAAGGAGATGATTATCGACTTCCGGCGGTCACAGCCTGAACACGTCCCCCCCTCAGCATCGGCGGCCGTTTAGTGAAGAGAGTGGAGAACATCAAGTTCCTCGGAGTGCAGATCTCGCAGGACCTGACCTGGAGCAAGAATCCCTTGGGAATCAGGAAGAGGGCCCAGCAGAGACTGCACTTCTTGAGGAAACAGGCCTCTCTCCCCATCTGCATCCTCAGGACCTTCTACAGAGGTGTGGTGGAGAGTGTTCTGACGTACTGCATTGCTACATGGTACTCCAGCTGCAGTATGTCAGACAAAAAAGCCCTGCAGAGGATAGTTAATGGAGCTGAGAGGGTAATTGGAGTCTCCCTCCCCTCTGTCCAAGAACTTTTTCAGAACCGTTGTAGGAGCAGGGCACCGAACATTGTCAAGGACCGTCCTCACCCTCTGCATAAACTCTTTGAACTTCTGCCATCTGGCAAACGATTCCGGAGCATCAGAGACAGAACCACCAGAATGATTAACAGCTTCCTTCCACAAGCTGTTAGGATGCTGAACAGTTGATCTGGAATCTCTCATACATACTACTGCACCTATGGACATTATGTATATTATTTGTATATTATAGTTCTGGTTAGTTTTTTCAAGTATGTCTCAGGGATGTGTGAATGGATGTGATGGGGTGGGGGGTGAAGATATGTGTGAGTGTGTCTTAAATCATGTTCTTTTACTTATATGGATACCGAGAGAAACGCAATTTCATCTTGCCTGCACTACAGTTTTATGTACAGCAATATGACAATAAAGGCTGATTTGATTTGATTTGATTTGAGGGGAGAATGGAGCGAGAGATTGACAGAGAGATTGGAGCAACATCTGCAGTGATGCAGACATTGTACTAGTCTGTTGTGGTGAAGAGGGAACTAAGCTCTAAGGCTAAGCTGTCAATTTACCAGCCAATCTACATTCCGACCCTCACCTATGGTCATGAGCTTTGGGTAATGACCAAAAGAATGAGGTCGTGGATACAAGCGGCTGAAATGAGCTTTCTTCGTAGGATTGCTGAGCTCACCCTCAGAGATGGGGTGAGGAGTTCTGTCATCCGGGAGAGGCTCAGAGTAGAACTGCTGCTCCTCCACATTGAAAGGAGCCAGTCGAGGTGGTATGGGCATCTGATCAGGATGCCTCCTCAACGCCTCCCACTTGAGGTATTTTGGGCATGTCCTCCTGGGAGGAGACCCCAGGGACGACCCATGACTCGCTGGAGAGACTTCGTCTCCCAGCTGCTTTGGGAACGCCTTGGTGTCCTCTCTGAAGAGCTGGAGCAGGTGGCTGGAGAGAGGGAAGTCTGGGCTTCTTTGCTTGAAGTGCTGCCTGCATGACCTGGACCTCCGGAAACGTGGTAGAAAATGGATGGATGGATGGATAACATTATGTAACAATAAGACAACATTAGTGAGTTCTTTTATTCATCGCTAAAAAAGGGCCGAAGTTGGCATTGGACTTAACATCCTGCCTTAATAAGAAGCGCAGAGAGTGTTGGGAGGAAACAGTGCAAGGAATAGACTTCACCCACTCAAGCAGAAAGGCATGAAAGACATTAAATTGTGTCACTGGCAGAATCTCTAAACAAACTCAGTGCCCTGTTACTGCAAATGCTATTGCCAAACAACTCCTTGCTAATAGACGCTTCAAAGATGCAGACAAAGATGCAGACAAAGATCAAGCATGCAATATTAAACAGGAAACCACCAAGATGTGGCATTCTCCTGGAGCCAACGGCCTCCTGACAGCTCCCTTTCCATCTGAAGAGCTCTCCTCTGCAGTCCACCAGCTGAAGAGAGGAAAAGCACACTGCCCGGACAACATTCCTCCAGAGTTCCTGATACATTGCGGACCAAGTTGCCAAGTCCGGGTCCAGCATTTTTACTCATGTTGCCTCACCAACCAAGTCATACCTAAAATTTGGAGGAGGGCAACCATCATCGCTTTACCAAAATTTAACAAACCTGTTGACAACCCAAAGAGCTGTCACTCCATCTCTCTTCTCTTTGTCCCCCTTCAAGCTCCTCGAGCACCTTCTCCTTGCCCGACTAGAGCCAGTCGTTGACCCTCAACTGCCTGACTCACAAGCTGGATTCCACCATGATCGCAGCACCATCCAACAGATTGTGAAACTTACAACTTTTTCTCAAAAATTTGGGACTTTTTTCCTCACAAATTTTCAGAACTCAAACATTTTCTCCTTTTTTTGCTAATTTGCAAATTTTTCTGTTTTTACCTCATAAATTTTTGAGCTTTTTCTTATACATTTCCTAAATTTTTCTGGTAAATTTTCTAAATTTTTCTTGTAAATTTGCAGCTTTTTTCGAGTAAATTTATGACTTTTTGCTCATAGATTTGCAACTTTTTGTTCATAAATTTGCAACTTTTTTGCCTTAAATCTGTGACTTTTTTCTCTTAAATTTGGAACTTTTTTCAAGTAAATTGTGACTTTTTTCCCCCTCATAATTTTGCTACTATTTTTTGTAAAGTTGTTACTTTTTCTCTTATAAATTTTCACATTTTTTTCCTGATAAATTTGTGACTTTTTTACTCACTTTTTCCTATGGTACCAGTGTTACTGAAACCTGCTCACCCACATTAAACCCATGTGGGGCCCAGATGGGTTTAATGTGGGTAGACACATCACCTGCACCACAGATAAAGTCCATGTGGGCAAACACAGATGGGGCCAACATGGAAAAGTGGCTTATTATATAAGTATAAAATGTACCAGCATGTCACTCAGGTTAAAAGAAACAGCTGCAGCAGTCAAAGCAGGGAAGAAACATGACAGAAAAGAAAAAAAAAAAAAAAACAGACATTGTAAATGCTTAAATTGTTTTAAATATTACTGCCAAAAACATACAGGTTAGGTTTATTGGCCTCAAACTGGGGATTCTAAATTGTCCTTAGGTCTGACTGTGAGAGTGAATGGTTGTCTGTCTCTCTGTGTTGGCCCTGCGATGGACTGGTGATCTGTCCAGGGTGGACCCTGCCTCTCGCCCAAAGATGCTGGGATAGGCTCCAGCCCCCCCATGACCCGAAAAGGATTAAGCGGAAGGAGATGGATGGATGGATTACTGTCTGTTGTGGTGGTTATTGATCACATACTTAAAACTCTGTATTTTTTTCCCATGGGGCGGCTGTGGTGCAGGTGTAGTGTAACCGACTACTAATCGGAGGGTCAGTGGTTCGATTCCCGATCTGTCTGCAGTCTGCATGTCGAAGTGTCCTTGAGCAAGACACTGAAACCCCAGTTGGTCCAGGTGGGTCAGGCCAGTGCTGGTGCATGGCAGCTCCGCCGCCATCAGTGTGTGAACGGGTGGATAGCAGGATGTGTAAAGCGCTTTGGTCATCCAGAGATGAGGAAAAAAGTGCTATATAAGTGAACGCCATTTCATTAATAAACACCGTTAATATTTCTTATACCTACAGAACCATGGTGTCAGCACATACGAGAGAAAATAAAGAATAAACACAATCAATAGAATTCAGAGTAGTGAGTGTTTGAAATATTTTCTTTCCTTGTGAAAGCGGTAAAGTTGGAGAAAGATAAAGAAACGTCTGCAAATTTTCCTGCTGTGGAAAATTTGGTAAGGTAATAAAGGATTACCTTATTTTATGAGTGACTATTCATCTGTTAAGCTGTTTTCCTGTATAAGATAAGATAAGCCTTTATTAGTCCCACAACGGGGAAATTCCAGGATTGCAACACCACAGGGATAGCAACACTCAGAGCAACAATCAGAAGGCAAGAAAAAAAACAAAACAAGCAAGCAAGAGCAGCTAATATACATATGTACATATTACTATAAAATATATATATATACACACACAGACACACAGTGCAGAGCATTGTAGCTGGATGAAATAAATATATGAATATATAAACACACAGTGCGGAGCAATGTAGCTCGATGGAATAATATGTAAGATATACACTACCGTTCAAAAGTTTGGGGTCACTTAGAAATTTCCTTATTTTTGAAAGAAAAGCACTTTTTTTCAATGAAGATAACTTTAAACTAATCAGAAATACACTCTATACATTGCTAATGTGGTAAATGACTATTCTAGCTGCAAATGTCTGCTTTTTGGTGCAATATCTACATAGGTGTATAGAGACCCATTTCCAGCAACTATCACTCCAGTGTTCTAATGGTACAATGTGTTTGCTCATTGCATCAGAAGGCTAATGGATGATTAGAAAACCCTTGTGCAATCATGTTAGGTCTGCAATGCTGTAATTGCTGCAAATGGAGGATTCTTTGACGAAAGCAAAGTTTGAAGGAAAAAATTATTATTTCAAATACAAATCATTATTTCTAACCTTGTCAATGTCTTGACTATATTTTCTATTCATTTTACAACTCATGGTGGTAAATAAGTGTGCCTTTTCATGGAAAACACAAAATAATTGTCTGGGTGACCCCAAACTTTTGAACGGTAGTGTATAAACACACAGTGCGAAGCATTGTAGCTAGATGGAATAAATATATAGATATATAAATATAAACACACCCAGTGCGGAGCATTGTGGCTAGATGGAATAAATATGTAAATATATAAACACACACAGTGCAGAGCATTGTTGCTAGATGGGATGAAACAGCACAACCGTCTACTTAGTTATCCTACATGGTATGATTATGTGCCCATACATATTCTCACTCTCCATAGCGACCGGTATTTTCCTAGTTGTATGCCGGAGGGGACCATTGTGTAAGTCTATTGCATCTTTTGCATTCAAAAAACTATTAGTTTGTTACGTCTTTTTGCTATCTCTGCGAGCAGACCTGCTTAGGTTGTACAGTCTGACAGCCGTTGTTAGGAAGGACCTGCGAAACCTCTCGGTTGTGCACCTGGGATGATGTAGTCTGTTGCTAAATGAGCTCCTCAGTGCATCCAGTATGTCCTGCATAGGGTGGAACTCGGACTCCAGCAGAGATGACAGTTTAGCCACCGTCCTTCTCTCTCCTATCTCCTCCACCGGATAAAGGCGCTGCCCCAGGACAGAGCTAGCTTTCTTGATCAGTTTGTTCAGTCTCTTCCTATCGGCTGCAGTAATGCCACTGCCCCAGCAGACCACTCCAAAAGTGATGGCTGATGCCACCACCGTGTCATAGAATGTCTTCAGCAGCGCCCCTTGTACACCAAAAGACCTGAGTCTCCTCAGCAGGAACAGCCTGCGCTGTCCCTTCTTGTAGAGTGCGTCAGTATTGTGTGACCAGTCTAGTTTATTGTTCAGGTGAACACCCAGGTACTTATAGGATGTCACCATCTCGATGTCTGTTCCCTGTATATTTACTGGTGCTGTGAGGGGTTGTCCTTGCCTGCGGCCACATTTTTCCCCAGAGAATGTAAACTGCTTTTACAACTGCTCCTCTTAAAATATTTTTCAACTTAAATTATTTTATTCTACCTAAGTGTAATTTTATTATTATTTATTAGTGCACCTATTTATTGGATTATTATACTGCTTTATTTATAATAGCTTCCCTGGTGATTTTTTTTTTATCTTTTTTGTCAATAAATATGTCAAAAAATGGTCTTTCTGTAAAATAGTTTGCTCTTTTTTTAAGACATGTAAATTTCAAAATCTTCCAAGTATTTGTCATTATTATATGTTTTAAATAGCTAAAACAGTGTATAAAAACTAAAAAATATAAAAAGCAGAATTGAATTTTCACCAGTTTTCTCTTTCTAAATATTTCAAATGTACATGAACAATAGTTTTGAGATAGCAAAAATGAAACAGAACCCCTCATACATCTTCTCAAAAATTTGTGTTTGCCCAGAATTTACAGTGTGCTGTTTTGTGTGTCCATTTCTAGGCGCTTTCTTTGGTCTGTGGTAGTCAAGGAATCACTTCCTCTCCAGCTGTCCCTGTCCCACTGCTGGTGCTGGCTGATGGCTCTTAATCTGAAGAATCTCTAGAAATATAAAGCTATAACATAAGATTTGATTGTGGGAAGCCACTCAGTAGTTTTCCCTCACACTGAAGAGATGGCAGATCAAAGGTGCTGGGGGACAAGAGGAACTACCATGGGGGGTTGATATATCAATACAGCACCTCAGGTAGCAGAGGAGGGTTAATATAAAAGAGAGTGTCTGCAACCTGTGTTTTAAAGGTTTTGGATTCTGGTGGATGTGAGAGGAAGAGAATAAAGTTTCATCTGCTCTGAACACTCGGCCTGATTATTCCTCTCCCCACACTGGTGACCCTTGACGCACAATGGAACGCGAGGCGAACGCCCTGGAGACGACCCGGATGAGAAGTGCCAGCAATGCGTGCGCCGTTTCTGTTAAACTCCCAGACTTTTGGCTACACAACCCAAAGTCTTAGTTCCTTCACACCGAGGCCCAGTTCGCGCTCCCGGGAATAACAGCAGATAACACCAGATACTACTGCGTGGTTGCAGCACTGGACACATGCACAACCCAGCAGGTGGCGAGCCTTCTCCAACAGCCCCCAGCCCGCGACAAATACGAGGCTCTCAAAACCGCGCTGACCCGGCGCTACACGCTCTCGGACTGTGAGAGAGCAGAGAGGCTCCTGATGCGCTCTGACTTGGGAGACGGGTCGGCGGTCGAATTGATGGAGAAGATGTTGGCGTTGATGGGCACAGATGAGGGGCATTTCTTCTTTGCCCACCTTTTCCTCTGGAACCTCCAGGCAGCAGCCAGGGCGGTCCTTGCCATTTCGCCGCTGCTGGCCACGTGCAACTACCGAGCTCTAGCCCAAGAGGCAGATCAGATCATCCTCACCACCAGAGCCATCACAGTGAAAGCAGTGGTGTCTGAACCCAGAGAGACGGCCAACGGAAGTGAGGAGCCAGCGACAGTGGCTGCAGTAGAGGCCAAGAAGCACCGGAGAGACACGCTTTGCTTCTACCACCGCCGTTTTGGAGAGGACACACGTGGATGTGTGCCACCGTGCCAATTCAAGCGCTCGGGAAGCACCAGGGCTGGCAGTCGGTAGTAGCTGTGACCGCCGTTGAAGCAAGCAAGCTGCTCTATGTGACAGACTCATGCTCGGGGAGACGGTTCCTCGTGGACTCCGGCTCCCAAAAGAGCCTCATCCTGCCGTCCTACTCCGACTGGCTGGAGGGAACTAACAGCCCCAAACTGACGGCCGCAAACAGCTCAGACATTAAGACTTTTGGTGAGAGGACACTGACTGTATTCTTGCACGGCCGTACATACCAGTGGACATTCCTCATAGTGGCATGCAGCTTCCCCATTTTAGGCGCTGATATTTTATGTGCACATGGACTACTAGTCAGTGTTGCTAACAGACGCCTGATTAACGCAATGTCTTTTGATTCCCTCCCCTGTACAGCTCGAGGAGCCGGGCCCACAACACTAGCCAACGTCACAGCTCCAGGGGGTAAGTTCCACACACTACTCACCCAGTTCCCAGCACTCACGGTCCCAACATTTTCGGTGACCGTCACTAAACACGGAGTGGAGCACTTCATTACTACCACAGGGGCGCCCGTTTTCGCATGACCTCGGCGCCTGGACACAGCTAAACTGGCCATAGCGTGCGAGGAGTTTTCCAATTTGGAAAAGTTGGGCATCATCAGACGCTCAAACAGCCCATGGGCATCCCCACTACATCTGGTTCCTAAGGCCGAAGGATCGTGGCGACCTTGTGGTGATTTCCGCAGATTAAATAATGCCACAGTGCACGACCGCTACCCCATCCAGCATATTCAGGATTTTTCTGTTCACCTCATCGGGGCGCACATTTTTTCCAAGATAGACCTGGTCCACGGTTACCACCAGGTCCCGGTGCGCACTGAGGACATACCTAAAACGGCAGTAATGACCCCGTTTGGTCTGTTTGAGTTTTTACACATGCTTTTCGAGTTAAAGGGCGTGGCGCAGACATTCCAACGCATGATGGATGCGGTGTTGCACGATCTGCTGTTTGTGTTCGTCTACCTGGACGACATCCTAGTGGCCAATGCGTCCGAGGACGAACACATAGCCCACCTCAGGACAGTTTTCCAGAGGTTGGAGGAGCAAGAGTTAATAATCAACCCGGCGAAGTGCCAGTTCGGGGTGATGGGAATCGATTTTTTGGGCCACCGCATCTCACTGGAGGGCGTGACACCTTTGCCGGACAAGGTGTGCGCAGTGGCAGATTTTCCCCGGCCTCAGATGGTCAGGGCGCTGCAGGAGTTTTTGGGGATGGTTAACTTTTACAACCGTTTCCTCCCCCGCACAGCCTAGCTCATGCAGCCGTTGTACACCATGCTTAAGAAACGGAAACCGGCGGACAGAGTCGACTGGACTCCTGAGCGAGAGCAGGCGTTTTCCGAGGTTAAAACAGCCCTGGCGAATGCCGCACTGCTGGAGCACCCAGACCTGGCGGCTCGGATAGTGCTCATTACTGACGCCTCGGACGTGGCCATAGGGGCCGTCATGGAGCAGCACGTCACCGATTCTTGGCAGCTGCTCGCCTTTTTTTAGCAGGTCTTTGCGCGACAATGAGCGTAAATACAGCGCGTTCGACAGAGAGTTACTGGTTCTCCACCTGGCCATACACCACTTCCAGTTCTGGCTGGAAGGGTGCACCTTCACTGCGTTCGTGGACCACAAGCCGCTAACGTACGCGATGGCCAAGGTTTCGGAACCATGGTCGGGCCGGCAGCAGAGACAGCTGGCCGTGATCTCGGAATTTATGACCGACATTCAGCATGTGGCCGGTGAACTCAACGTGGTGGTGGACTGCCTCTCTCGTGCATTAGTGGCCTTAGTCTACGTGGGAATAGATTACATGGCCATGGTCGCTGAGCAGATCGGCGATGCGGAAGTTTGCGCGCTCCAGTCTGGACCAACAGGGTTAAGGCTAGAGAGCAGAGTACTGCAGGATGGGGGGCCCCTGCTAATCTGTGACGTCTCCATGGGCCGCCCACGCCTGGTGGTCCCACGCACTTGGCACCGCCGCATTTTTGAGTCAGTTCACTCCCTGGCGCACCCAGGAGTGCATGCCTCAGTCAAAATGGTGGGAGCGAAGTTCGTCTGGCCGAGCCTGCGCAAACAGGTGAAACAGTAGGCGGCAGCCTGCGTAGCATGCCAACGAGCCAAAGTGCACAGGCACACAAAGGCCTCCTTGGAGTCGTTCCATATTCTGGCTAAGCAGTTCAGCCACGTTCACGTGGACCTCGTGGGCCCCTTCCTGCCATCGCAGGGGTTCACACACCTCCTGACAGTGGTGGACCGCACCACGTGCTGGCCCGAAGCTTTCCTGCTAGCTTCCACCGCATCCGCAGAAGTTGCACGCGCTTTTTTGACGACATGGGTGACACGTTTCGGCGCCCCTTCGGACATCACGTCCGATCGGGGCCCGCAGTTTGTTTCCAACCTCTGGTCCACCATGGCCCCGAGTCTGGGTGTCACAATTCATCGCACGACTGCATACAGCCCCCAGGCCAATGGGTTATGCGAGCGTTTCCATAGGTTGCTTAAAGCAGCGCTCAGGGCTTTGCTTACACATGCAAATTGGGTAGACTGCTTGCCGTGGGTTCTATTAGGGTTGTGTTCAGCACCGAAGGAGGACTTGGCGGCCTCCCCAGCAGAGCTGGTTTTTTTTCCCAGCTGCTGCGGCTCCCCGGGGAATTTTTGCTGGATAACCCCGTGCTGAACACCAATCCGTCCCCACGTGTATGGCATAGCGCAGTGGCAGGGACGCTACCCGGCCTGGCCCACCACTGTTTTCCCCGTGCTTTTGTGCCAAAGACCTTGAAGGACACGTCGTTCGTATTTGTCAGGCACGATGCCCACCGGACCCCACTGTGCCCGCCCTACGATGACCCATTCAGAGTGCTGGAACCCGGGGACAAACATTTTGTGTTAGACTTGGGGAGTCGCCGGGAGACAATCTGAATAGACAGGCTTAAGCCCGCCTTTGTTTTAGCAGACAAACAGGTGGTGTTGGCCCGAGCTCCTCGGTGCGAAAGACCCCCACTGAGAACTCCCCAGGTTAATGACTCGTCAGATCAGTCACGTGAGCATGTTGAAGGTGCCCCCCCGACCCCATTGTCCCCCCACAGACGGATGCACCCCCAGGAACCCCTCACCGGCACAGCAGCGCCTTGGAGCCGAAGACCCCCCGTTACAGCATGTATGGACGGACCAAAGGACATGGGAGTTAAGGCTCAGTCTGAGAGTCTGGGGGTGTGGGTGGGGGGGGGGGAAGCCACTCAGTAGCTTTCCCTCAGACTGAAGGGCATGACAGATCAAAGGTGCTGGGGGACAAGGGGAATTGTCATGGGGGGTTGATATGTCAATACAGCACCTCAGGTAGCGGAGGAGGGTTGATATAAAAGAGAGTGCCTGCAACCTGTGTTATAAAGGTTTTGTATTCTGGTGGATGTGAAGAGAATAAAGTTTCATCTGCTCTGAATGGTCGGCCTGATTATTCCTCTCTCCACAAGATAAGATTTATGCAAAAGAAACTTGTGTTTATAGAAAAAATGTTCAATAGTATGGGTAAAATAATTAATATGATATAGGAAAAGCAATAAATAGCAATGATAAAGCAATTTGAAACAAAACTAATAAGAAAACAATACACCAGATATTGGAAAAATAAATAAACAGAAATAATATAAATAAACACAATAAATATATCTTGGGGAAAAAATTATTGTAACAAAGCTGGAAATAAATAACCAGTAATACAAATGTTATTACTCTGGTTGGAATTGAGCCACTTCTCCTGAGAACCTTCTTCATCCACAGGGTTTCCCCCTTTCAAGGTTGTTCTCCTCAACATTTTTTGCTAAGCTATTTACAAATTACACTGGTCAACACCAAATTTATTGCCTAAGTTTTTTTTTAGCTGATTTAGGACAGTTTTGATGTGCTGAATCCAAAAATCACATTGGTTTTGCTCAGTCAGGTCAACCTTTTGAACTATGGCCACATGTTGTTTACGTTTTTGTTTACATGTACGGGTATTTTCACTTTATATGATGCAAAATTCATTTTTTTCTTGAAATTCTCTGAATTTTGAACAATGATGACATAACATTCAATTTACATGTACTTACCTTTATCAGTGTCTACTATTCAATTTACAGTACAACTGTACAACTGCTGTACAACTGCTGTACAAGAAATGGATGTCATTTTCAGATTCAGCGGTGCAAAATTGTCTTAAATCAGTTGAAAAAACACAGACAACTTACAAAACAATTATTTTTGTTATGTTGTGTTATTAGCCAAAAAATCTATGAAATCTCTAAAAACACGGAGATGTCTGGAAAAAGGTGAATGAGAGAGAACAACAGAAACAAAACATGCTCCTTTAAAAACACGGACAAAACATTACAAAAACAACAAAAAAACACTCCAAAACTCTCACAAAAAGTACTAAAAATACTATTTACAATGATAAATTATTTACACTGTTAACAGCGCTATAATACCACAAAAAGCTCACTTATGCCACACAGTCGCTCCATGACAGTTCGTTTATTCTGCATGCTAATCCGATAGCTTCACTTTTTTCTTGACCCGTAAACTTCCAGCATGATGTATGACGTCATTTCCAGGATTACCGTAAAGCCCGGCTTCTCAGCTTTCAGGAGCTGTGTGAATGAAGTTTCTAGGATGAATAGTCACAGAGTTACGGTAAATTGAATGAGGTGCTGTGGCTGCTGTGGCACCAGCATTGAAGCTGGAGCTGATAAAATAGTGTCAAGGTGAATTTCTCAGACTCAAAAGCGGGCAGGAGTTTGGTGCAGAAAAGACAATTTATTAACAAAAGCTTACTGTCATAAACATAAGCTGTAAAATCACCAGTGAAACCTAAAGACCCGAGCATGGCTCTGACCCACACTTGGAATCATAACAGTGCCCCTCCCTTAAGGGGTGGATCCAAGACACCCTAACGTAACATCAAAAAGAAACGAAAAGTACCCCCTCCAACAGGAATAAACTGGAAAAGCAGGCCCCGGGAGGGTGGTGGGGGGATACAGGCCTGGAGGGAGAGACACAAAAACAAAACCAACACACATGACCCCAAGACTGACCAAATAAGGTGCTATGAAATCTTGGAAATACTGGATGAATGAGAAAACAGTTCAGGTGGTCTGCCAAAGTCCCAGCTCCACCTGACCATCAGATGATAAAGGTCGGGTGGCCTACCAGGTCTCCAGAGCCACCAAAATGGGAGAGAGAGTTCATCCAGTGGCCTTCCTAAATTTCGAAGCAACCCAAGCAAACAAGAGAGTTCGTTGGACAGTCTTCCCACATCCCTGGGCCAATGGGCCGCAGAGCACCACACACTCCCCCCTTGAGGCGGCAGTTGGAACCAGTCCTTACTGCGGACCACAGAAGCTAGGAGATGGGAACCCAATGAAGAGGATGGCGGAGAACAACCCACAATGGGACTGGACGTAGACTGAGGACCTGCAGCGCTCTTGGGAATAGGCGCAGAACCCTCGGTGTCCCCGGACTGGAGTGTAGCAACACCCTCGGTGTCCCCGGACTGGGGCGTAGCAACATCCTCGGTGTTCCTAGGCTTGGGCATAGCAGCGCCCTCAGTGGCACCAGACTGAGGCATAGCAGCACCCTTGGTGGCCCCGAGCTTGGGCGTAGCAGCACCCTCGGTTTCCCCAGGCTTGGGCATAGCAGCACCCTCAGTGGCCCCGGGCTGGGGCATAGCGACACCCTCGGTGGCCCCCCACTGGGGCATAGCAGCCCCCTTGGAGGCCCTGGGCTTGGGCGTAGCAGCACCCTCGGTGGCCCCAGACAGAGGCGGAGCAGCACTCTCGGTGGCCCCGGACTGGGGCATAGCAGCACCCTCGGTGGCCCCGGGCTTGGGCATAACAGCACACTCAGTGGCCCCGGACTGAGGCATAGCAGCACCCTCAGTGGCCCCCGAGTGAGGTGTAGCAGCACCTTCAGTGGCCCCGGGCTGGGGCTTAGCCGTACCCTCGGTGGACCCGGACTGGGACGCAGCTGCACCGAAGGGACAGCACCCACAGAGACCTTTGGTGATGAGGCTTTACCCACGGAGGCCTCTGGCGATGTTGGATGACCCTCAGTGACCCTGAGGAAAGGGTCTAACAAGATGGACAGAGAAACAGAATCGGGGTCATGGGTGGCAGTGGAGCCCAACGAGGTGAGCTCAGGCCCAGCTGAGGGCTGCACTTGGCCCTTCCCACCAACGGCCAGGCAAGATCTCTCCAAAAGAGAAACAGAGAAAACAAAGAAGAGCACTTTCCTGAGCTCAAGCTCCACCGCCGTCCAGGACTCCATTGATCCAGGTGGGGGCGTCTCGTGCCAGAGCCTCTTGAGGTCTAACTTCAACTCCACTGCTACGGCCTCAACAGCAGGCATGGTGGTTAGTGCAGTCCCCAAACCTCCAGGTGAAGTGACCAAGGAAGGTGGCTCACCCAGCATGGCAGCTGGAGATCGTCTCACTGGTGGCACAGCATTCCACGTAGCTGAAACCAGGGGACGCTCAGTCATTGGTGCAGGTTTCAGGTTGCAGGCAGTGCTCTTCCCCCACCCCCCACCCCCACCACCGGGCTGTGGCTTCGGGGCTGGGGCCAGGTCCTCCTGGACAGCAAACTCCTTCATCGTCCAGTGGCTCAATCCTGGGACCAGCGGACACTCAGGCGAAATTGGAGGACACACGGAGCGAGCAGGTGAAGGAAAATTATCTACAGCAGGCGGTGGGGACTCAATGGACTGCAATGATTTAGCCTCCCCACCGGGAATCAGGCAAGGTAATTCATATGTTGGCGTTAAAGAGTTAAAAAGCACTTGACTGTATTCCCGGGGCAAGGTGGTTCCTGCTGCAGCAGGCCCAGTGTCATCCCTCTCCGTGGCTGAGGTGGTTGTGGGCCCCCCTGGAGAACATGGAGCATCCGCTCCTGCAGTCTCGATGATGGGCGAAACTGGGAAAGAGACCGCTGGGCTCTCAGCAGCAAGAGGAGGCGCCGTGGAGAAGAGGGGAACAGCAACACCGGCCCAGGAAGACAAATCTGATGAGACAGCTGGTGAGGAAAACTTAGAGGCAGAAGCTGCTGTAGTACCTTTTTGACATGGCGAAGAAGAAGCTGCGGATTGAGAGGCGGAGGAGTTCTTCTGGGTGGCCTGTAGCTGGATAACAGCGGGAGGTTTGCGACATCTGCACCCGGTGACTCTCCTCCATCTGATCCGGTACGGCTGTGTCTCGGGCAGGAGTGGAGGTCGGCGCAGGACGGCGGCATCTACGGACTGGTGACAAGCCTTTCGCCATCCCAGGGAATGACAGCTGAAGAGTGGACATGGTTGACAACAGTTCCGCGAACTCAGGATACTTCCTTAAACCGGGATGCGCCTCCACAATCCCAACCGCTGCCACAATGTTCCCCAGGACCTTCTTTGGGCCGCTGGAGGGGAGGGCCTCAGCAACATAGCTCTGGGTGAAGTGAGCCGCCCACTGTTCATCCACACCGGGGCCCCCGGCTCGCAATCTCCTTCTGGAAGCTGAGTCCCGGCACGCTGGGGACATACTGTCAGCTCTCCCTCCAGCAACAAATAGGTGACTGGAAAAAAAAACAAAAAAAAACAAAGCCCACAGCCGCTGGCATCTAAGGGCTGTGACGTATTGTCATAAATGGCCCTTTCAGGGCAGAAATCAAGATCCCTCTTGCCAACTGTGAGTTTGCATATTTAATAATAGAGAACAGAAATAAACCACGAAGGGCAACTTACAGATAAAAAAGTCATAATGGAAAAAAAAAAAACACGAAGGGAACTTACTGGTAACAGACGAGACTGAATACTGTGGGGAATGAGGAGTGAACTCGCGACAAAATAGACAGGAATCAGATGGGGATTCCTGTTAGTACACAACGTGAGGTCGCAGCGAGGAATGAACCCCGCAAGCGAGCTTAAATAATAAGAGGGAGAACCCAAATGTGGAACAGGTGCGGATGCGTGCATGACAAAGTAATCAGGACAACAAAACAGCTGTGACAACCCCCAAAGAGATTTGACACAAGGAAGTAACATAGCGGCGCTGTCAAAATAAAAGCACAGAGATGTAAACAATGGTGACAGGCAAAATAGAAGCACAAACCATAATGAAAGAAAAGCAAGAACAAATACATAAACACAAAATCACCAGTGAAACCTAGAAACCAGAGCATGGCTCTGACCCGCACTCGGAATCATAACACTTACTTCAAACAAACAGGAACTTGTCAGATCAGATCAGGATTACTGAAATGTGATGAACACACAGAGAGTAATGATGCAGCATCCAGGTGAGGGGCTTTGTCCCTTAAAAAGCCAGTGAGCAAATTAGCCAAACACAAAACAGCTGTGAATAATTAAAAACTCAAATCAGACCAGACTACGGTGAAAATAAAAACACATAAATACAAACAAGATAGAAACATGAATATAGAAATCAAAATGACAGACAGGACCAAGATAATAACAATCATAAATCTAAAGACCCAGAAAATAAACTTAAAGTGTGGATGTGGGTTGAAGACATGTCCTAAAAACATAAAACAAAAATTATAATACAAGAAGAGAACAAGGCTTCAACCCAAATCCCGACAGTCCACCCCTCTCAAGGGGCGGCTTCAAGATGACCCAAAGTAACATCAAGAAACAAAACAGAAAAGCAACCCTTCAGGGTGGGCAGTGGGGGTCCAAGGCCAGGTGGGCCAAAACAAACTTCCACCCCCCTCAGAGTCCATAATCAAACATCCCACCGATACCCCAGTCCAAGATCCAAAATATCCAACCCACCCCAGGTCAGGCAGTCTACTCCAGTCCATGGACACCCGGACCAAAAGGCAAGGAGGATCTGGCGGCCCCCCAGCATCCCAGAGGCATCAGATCACTGGACAAAACAGGTCAGGGGGTCTACCCCAGTCCATGAGCCACCTGAGGAGTGACCACAATACGTTGGGCGGCCCACAAAAGTCCCTGGGACACCAGACGGGAAAAAACACATGAGCCTTCTGCTTAAAACAAAACACAGGATCTTCTAGATCAAACAATAATATGGAAACCCCAAACTCAAGAGATGATAGAGAAATCAAACTCAGGAGACATCGTAGATGCCCTAACTACAGAAGGAAATGCTGGAACTTCAGGCTTTGAGAATAACACAGGAGCTCCTTGCTCCAATGCCAACACCGGACCTCCCTGCTCTGAAGCTACCACCAGAGCATTCTGCTCTACTCTGCTCTGCAGCCAACACAGGAGCTCTCCACTGAAAAGCCAACACAGGAGCCCTCCACTCAAAAGCCAACACAGGAGCCCTCCTCTCAAAAGCCAACACAGGACCTCTCTGCTCAAAAGCTAACACAGTAGCTCTCTGCTCTAAGGCCCACACAGGGGCTATCTGTTCCAAGACCAACACAGGAGCTGTCTGCTCCATGGCTAACAGAGGAGCTCTCTGCTCAAAAGCCAACAGAGCTGCTCTTAGCTCTGAAGCTAACACAGGGGCACAATACCCAGGAGAAGGTGACATGAAAACTTTATTCCCAGAACCGTCAACCTCAGGGGGTGAAAACAAAAAACTGTTGAGCTCAAGAAGTGAAAGTCTAACACCCTTAAATTCATGAGATAAGATTGGAGACCTCTGCTCAAAAGAAAACATGGGAGTCTCACACTCAGTGGGAAACATCGAGGCCCTTTGTTTTGGAGACCACAAATGATCCTTTTGCCCCGGAGACAACAACATGGGAGTTTTAAACTGCATAAGAGCTTCCGGCTCAGGCAGCAACACAGAAACCCCAAGCACCCGGAATAGCACAGAAATTCTTAGGTCAGGGGACAACCCAGGTACCCTTATAGCAGATACAGGAAACTGAGGCATTTCTGGCTCTGGGGATACAAAGGCAGAAATCTCTTGCTCAGGAAACACGAACACAGAAATTTCCAGTTCTGGAGACTCAGATGCTGGGGCCACAATTGCAGAAATTCCTGGCACAGGGGACACAGGTGCAGAAATTTCTGGCACAGAGGACACAGATACAGAAATCTCAGGCCCAGTACCCACAGAAGCAGAAATTTCAGGTTCAACACCAACAGATGCAGAAATTTCTGGTTCAAAACCCACAGATGCAGAAATTTCAGGCTTTTGACACACAAATACAGAAATTCCTGGTTCAAAACACACAGATGCAGAACTCTCCGGTCCAGGGAACATAGGTGTAGAAATTTCTGTCTCTAGACCCATAGATGCAGAAATGTTAAAGTCACAGATAGATGACAGATAAACGGTCAGTTCAATAAACGGTGATGAAAGCACTTCCAGTTCTGCAGTTAGTGGCTGTGGCATACAGCCCTCAGAAACATCCGACAGCAACAAACTGGGTTCTGAAACAGGTAACAGTAGGTGGGGCTCTAGTTCAGCAACCTACAGCAGATTAATCTTAAGTTCAGCGACCAGTAGATGGAGATGCCCGAGCTCCAAGACTGACAATGACAGGTGCTCCGACCTCAGTAACCGCAGACAGGAGCTTGACTTGCATAGGAACCAATGATGGAGGCACACCGGCCTCACCCTGTTGAACAGTATTGGATGGTGTGGACTGCTCGCCCTCTTGAACTGCGACGGATAGAGTAGACTGCTCGCCCTCTTGAACTGCGACAGGTGGAGTGGACTGCTTGCCCTCTTTAACTGCAACAGGTGGAGTGGACTGTTCACCGTCTTGAATAGCGATGGGTGGAGCGGACTGCTCGCCCTCTTGTACAGCGATGAGTGGAAGTCTCCTGGCCTCTTGGCTGATGGCTGGACTATGGTCCTCCTGCAGCTCCCATCATTCACACGGCCCCCTCGGACGAGGGTGGAGAACAGGTGGTCAATGAAGTGATACCACGGTTATTAACAGCAGAGACTGGGGGGGAGGACCCAGGAGCTGGTGGGCTCTGGGCTTGGGTTCCATCACCAGGAGTTAGGCAAGACTTTTCTAAAGTAGTTGTGGAAGTTAATGGAAGAAGTACTTGCCTTGGCTCCTTGTCTCCTGCTGTAGTGGTGACAACCTCAGTCTCGACTGATCGTGGTCCTCTGACCTCTGGCTTGACTGGTGGGGATCCTCTGACCTCTGGCTTGATGAAAACAAATGGCTCATTCACCTCTGACATGCAGGAAAACTCATTGGAGAGCAGGTAGATCTGGAATGTCCTCCCATAAGTGGGGCTTTGATGCTGCTATCCCTAAAGCCCTTATCCATGCCATGTCCTGCCATCCATTCCTCTTGTGACTAAGCTGATAACAGTCTGCCAACTCATGGATGACTGTCCATGGATAGTCATGGTGCCCAAATCTTCTGGCATGGAGCTTGGGAGGGAGGAAAGGGAAGAGGCAGGTGTTCGTATAGCAGCAACAGCAGAATATACAGCAGAGACAGGAAGAGAGAGCTCAGTGGTGGTGGGTTGCTGCCACTGAGCTCCCTTCCCAGGAACAGGACAAGACCTTTCATTTGTGGATTGAAAATAATGAAAAGATACTTGCCCATGTTCCTGCTCTGCTGCTTCTGAAGCATCAGACGAGTCCTCCTGGGAACTGCTGGAACTCGTCTGACTGAGAATCTCGGCCCGCTGGATTGGAGCAGAGATGTGTCCTTCTGGAACAAATGGCTGAGGCACTCTGACGTCCTGCTCTCCAGCCACTGAAACTGCTGCAGATGAAGCACTCAAGGAGGGCGGGGCCATGGCAGCAAAATCCCTTGGAGGAGCCTTTAGTGAAGGATCCGGGTGGAAAGCGGAGCAACACTTCCTCGTAGCTTGCTTCCCTCGCTCGCCCAAGAAGGTGGCTGGTCCTCACATGCTGAAAAAAGTACCTCCAGAGGGAGCCAGTGCTTGTATTCCAGCAGAATGTTGTTCTGTGCGAGGATCGCCTGCTTCCACTCTTCCTGCTCCAAAATGTCTGCAGCAATGGCTGGTAGATCTTCCTCCCAAACCAGTCGGTTTCCACCAGGTATGGGCAGAATGCTGAATTACAGCGGAGGTTTCAGTCCAGTGCAAATCAGTCCAGTGCCAATCGAGTCTTACTGCAATCTTCAAAAGTGCCTGAAAACAGCAACAAGCGCCAACAAAGCTAGTGCTAAGTAATGGCTAGCTATGCTAACAACTAACACCGTGAAGTGGATCCCACAGAAGGATATAAAGTGGAAATACTCTTGTATTAAAACCCAGAGCTGGATTTCAAGCGCAGGTATGCATCTGGACAGTTTGTGACCCAGCAAGAATTAAACAGACTGATTGTCAGATATGTTGTTAAAGACGGAAGATGTGATAACAGTAATTTTCCATCAGACAGCTGGACTGTGATCCACTGAAGTTAAAACACATTTACTTGCTACCTGGATAAAGATTACTCAAAAATGGATTTTGATCTCGAAAAGGAATTTGAGGGACTGGATCATGTCTCTGTCACAGCAGACATTTGGAATGTGGATAATGGACATTTTCTTTGGATCACTGCACATCAAATTAATCCATATCATAATGGTAAAATAAACATGGACAGTTTTCATATCCCACACACTAGCACTTGTGTAGCAACACCTACTTAAAAACTGTCTGTGAAGCTCTGTCTGTAACAGTTTGTTTTCAGCCTGACATTAATAAGCCCATAATGTACTCCATTAAAAATTATCTTGCTATGTGCGTAAGATGATTTAAATATGCATTTAAAAATAGTGCGAAAGTTACTTTTCCAAGAATGTAATTACTTTAATCTTGCAGAAATTAGTGAAGTAACTCAATTACTTTTGAAAGAAGTAACTAGTAACTGTAATCAGTCATTAATTTTTCATTAGCATGTGCAACACTGGTGACGACGTGGGTTCCCCATTAATTGGGGGGGGGGGTCCTTTAACCCGAGGAGAGGTGAATGTCATTTTCCAAAGGATATTTTAACTTTTATTTATACAGGGGAGGACCAGTGAGAGGCAAGCTCTGTTTTTAGCCAGCGCAACCTGTGCTGTCTGAGGAGAGTGAACATGCTTGGAAGTCCTGCGCGATTCAAGACATCTGCGTTGATTACCCTGTCCTGCCAGGATAATCCCATCCCAGAATGCAGCAGATGCTTCGCAGATGGAAGGCGTTGAGTCGCTTCTCCTGTCTGTCATACGTTGTCCATGACTCACTGCCATACAGCAGTGTGCTAATGACGCTATACACTGCAATCAGTCTTTACTGACAGCTTGGGGTTTGTCCACACTCTGGTTGTGAGGCGAGCAAGTGTTGTAGTTGCCTTCTCGATCCTCCTGTCTATTTCTTTGTCAAGGGAGAGGTTGTCGGTTATGGTAGAGCCAAGGTAGGTGAAGTGGTTGACGACGCTGAGTTCATAGTCATTGATGGTGATGGCAGGTGGTGATTCAGTGTCTTGTCCCAGGACATTGGTCTTTTTCAGGCTAATGGTGAGTCCAAAATTCTTGCAGGCCTGTGAGAAGTGGTCCATCAGTGTCTGCAGCTCCTGTTGGTTGTGTGTTGCAATTGCTGCGTCGTCAGCAAACAGCATGTCTCTGATAAGCATTTCAAGAAACCTTCATCTTAGCTCTGAGGCAGGCAAGGTTAAACAGCCTGTCATCTGACCTGATGCATAGGTAAATTCCTTCAGTTGCTGTGCCAAAGGCATGCTTTAGGAGAACGGCGAAGAATATCCCAAAGAGTGTGGGAGCAAGGACGCAGACTTGTTTGATGCCACTGCAGATGCTGAAGGGGTCGGAGGAACTCCCATTGAACTGCACAGTCCCCTTCATGTCTGAGTGAAAAGACTCGATCATGCTCTGCAGCTTTGGTGGGCAGCCTATCTTTGGGAGAATCTTGAACAGGCCTTCTCTGCTGACGAGGTCGAACGCCTTGGTGAGATCTATGAAGGCAACATACAGGGGCATCTGTTGTTCTCTGCAGTTCTCCTGGAGTTGGCGGAGGGAGAAGATCACGTCTACCATTGATCTCTTAGCACAAAAGCCACACTGCAACTCTGGATAGACAACGTTCTGCCATTTTCTGCAGGCGGATCAAAATGACCTGAACAAGGACTTTGCCGACAATGCTGAGAGATTATTATGTCTATTACTGTTATGGGTCTTAAAATTACATATTTAACATGAATGTTATATCTTCCTGGGTTGGTGGTGAAACCTATGTGTTCAGGTTTTTTTTTTTGTTTTTTTTTAATACAGTATCTCACAAAAGTGAGTACACCCCTCACATTTTTGTAAATATTTTATTATATATTTTCATGGGTCAACACTGAAGATATGGCACTTTGGTACAATGTAAAGTAGTCAGTGTATAGCTTGCATAACAGTGTAAATTTGCTGTCCCCTCAAAATAACTCAACACACAGCCATTAATGTCTAAACCGTTGGCAACAAAAGTGAGTACATCCCTAAGTGAAAATGTCCAAATTGTGCCCAAGTGTCAGTATTTTGTGTGGCCACCATTATTTTCTAGCACTGCCTTAACTCTCTTGTGCATGGAGTTCACTAGAGCTTCACAGGTTGCCGCTGGAGTCCTCTTCCACTCCTCCATGACGACATCAGGGTGTTAGAGACCATGTGCTCCTCCACCTTCCGTTTAAGGATGCCCCACAGATGCTCAGTAGGGTTTAGGTCTGGATACATGCTTGGCCAGTCCATAACCTTTACCCTCAGTTTCTTTAGCAAGGCAGTGGTTGTCTTGGAGGTGTGTTTGGGGTCATTATCATGTTGGAATACTTCCCTGCGTCCCAGTTTCTGAAGGTAGGGGGTCATTCTCTGCTTCAGTATGTCACAGTACATGTTGGAATTCATGGTTACCTCAATAAACTGTAGCTCCCCAATGCCAGCAGCACTCATGCAGCCCCAAACCATGACACTCCCACTACCATGCTTGACTGTAGGCAAGACACACTTGTCTTTGTACTCCTCACCTGGTTGCCACTACACACGCTTGACACCATCTGATCCAAATAAGTTTATCTTGGTCTCATCAAACCACAGGACATGGTTCCAGTAATCTATGTCTTTAGTCTGTTTGTCTTCAGCAAACTGTTTGCGGGCTTTCTTGTGCATCATCTTTAAGAGGGGCTTCCTTCTGGGACGACAGCCATACAGATCAATTTGATGCAATGTGCGGCGTATGGTCTGAGCACTGACAGGCTGACCCACCCCCACCCCTTCAACCTCTGCAGCAACGCTGGAAGCACTCATATGTCTATTTTCAAAAGACAACCTCTTGATATGACGCTTAGCACGTGCACTCACCTTCTTTGGTCGACCATGGCGAGGTCTGTTCTGAGTGGAACCTGTCCTGTTAAACCACTGTATGGTCTTGGCCACCATGCTGCAGCTCAGTTTCAGGGTGTTGGCAATCTTCTTATAGCCTAGGCCATCTTTATGTAGAGCAACAATTCTTTTTTTTTTTTTTTTCAGATCCTCAGAGATCTCTTTGCTATGAGGTGCCATGATGAACTTCCAGTGACCAGTATGAGAGAGTGTGAGAGCAATAACACCAAATTTAACACACCTCTCCCCATTCACACCTGAGACTTTGTAACACTAACAAGTCACATGACACCGGGGGAGGGGGGAATGGCTAATTGGGCACAATTTGGACATTTTCTCTTAGGGATGTACTCATTTTTGTTGCTAGTGTAGTGGAGCTGAAATAACGAGGCGGCTTTGAATTAAAAACAGGGTTTTTATTGAATAGCTCCTCTATCAAATCTCAACAGGTGCAGAGCTTAGCAGAAGGCAAGAGAGATATCTCTGCTTTGCTCGCTGGTTAAATACAAGCACACATGGCACCACTCATTGAAACAGCTGATGTCAGAGTCCACTCATTGAAAAAGGTAACATCTCCCCATTATCTAAATCCCCCCATTAGTCCTGTTAACTCCTCCCTTCGCCTTGGGAGGTGATGGGAAGACCTTCTCCTCTCTCAGGGGTGAAGGTGTTGAGTCTGTTGCCATGGCGTCCTGTGACGTCATGGGTCTTCACACGGCGGTGAGATTCCTTTGTTCTTTCAGAGGTGTGAAGTTCCTTTGTATATGTTGTCCCAAACATTTCCACATGCTCTAACCAATGTAGGTATGGAATATCTGAGTGATATATACCACAGGACCCCAAACAACTATGAAGGAACACAGAAAGATTCACAGTCTAGGGTAATTACTAAGACATACTACGTGTTACAGCTGTTGCCACAGAAGAAACTTTCAAGCAGCCATGCTTCTAAGAGAGTTCAGTGAAAACATAACGGCATAGTATAATCATAAATCAGTCCTAAACTGTTGCGGCACAATTAGCGAAAATTTGCATAGTGGTGTAATCAGTCCCTGAGTAGTCTGGGTTTCAATCTTCTCCCAAAGCTGCTGTAGGTTGGTTTAGGCGTCCTGCTGGGACCTTGTTGTGAGGAATCTGCAGTGTGGGAAGGAGAGAGATTATCTGTTCCCTGCCTGGGGGCTGAGACTTTCTCCTTGGGGGGTCTACCTCGCCGAGGTGCTCGGGCCAGCTGTGCAGGTCCGTCTCTCAACAAGAAGGCAGGTTTGAGTCTGTCAATGCTGACCGTTTCATTTCTATCCCCATAATCAACCACAAAGTGTTTGTCACCATTTTCCAGCACTCTATACGGGCCATCGTATACTGGGCGTAACGTTGGTTTTAGAGCTTCATGCTTAACAAAAACAAACTCAGCGTTTTTTAAAGTTTGAGGAACAAAAACTCGTGGAAAGGAGTGATGAGCTGGACCGTGGAGAAAGTCCGGACTGTTACTGCCTAAAAACCTTGGGACCGGGAGGTGCCCTGGTTCCGGGTTTTCTGGTAAAAATTCACCTGGTAGTCTGATAGGCTGAGCGAAGACTAATTCTGCAGGGGAAGCGTCTAAATCCTCTTTAGGTGCCGCACGCAACCCCAATAAAACCCAGGGAAGTTTATTTACCCAATTTGTGTCCATTAATGAGGCCCTGAGGGCGGCCTTTAAGGACCTGTGAAAACGCTCGCATAACCCATTAGCCTGAGGGTGATAAGCGGTGGTACGGTGAATTGTTGCCCCTAAACTGTTGGACATGGCTGACCAGAGCTCTGAGACAAATTGAGGCCCCCTATCTGACGTGATGTCTGATGGGACGCCGAAACGTGCCACCCAATTTGTTAGAAAAATGCAAGCGACTTCCTCCGCTGTGGTTACCGCTAGCGGGACTGCCTCTGGCCAGCGCGTGGTGCGGTCTATCATTGTTAGCAGGTGTGTGAAACCTTGGGAGGAAGGCAGCGGCCCCACGAGGTCGACATGAATGTGGTCGAACCTTCTAGCAGGGATTGGAAAAGGCTCCAGAGGGGCTTTAGTGTGTTTGTGTACTTTGGCGCGCTGACAAGGAATGCAAGTTTTTGCCCATTCTTTTACGTTTTTGCGTAGGCCTGGCCACACAAACTTTTTGGCAACCATTTTGACCGAGGCGCGCACACCTGGGTGCGCGAGGGAGTGAATTGCGTCGAAAATGCGGCGGCGCCAAGCAGCTGGTACTAACGGGCGAGGTCGGCCGGTTGAAACATCGCATATTAGGGGGGGGCACGCCGTTGCGCAACCCTTTTTCCTCCAGCCTTAACCCTGTTGGTCCAGACAGGAGCGCGCGCACGTCCGCATCACTACCTTGCTCTTCCGCCATGGCTGCATAATCTATCCCTTCATGGATAGGTGCTGCATATGTGTTTGCGTTAGAGAAAAGCTCAGCTGCTGAAGCAGTGTAATCTGTCTCCTCGTGCTCTGGCGGTGCCACAGCACGGGAGAGACAGTCAGCTACTACGTTAAGTTTGCCTGCTACGTGTCGAATGTCTGTGGTGAACTCTGAAATCGCAGCTAGCTGTCTTTGCTGTCTGCCTGACCATGGTTCTGAAATTTTAGCCATAGCAAAAGTGAGCGGCTTATGGTCCACAAAAGCGGTGAAACTCCGCCCTTCTAACCAAAACTGGAAGTGGCGGATGGACAAATGAAGCGCCAGCAGCTCTCTGTCAAAAGTGCTGTATTTGCGTTCAGTAGGGTTTAGCGATTTGCTAAAGAATGCTAAAGGTTGCCAGACCTCACTGACAAATTGTTCTACAGCTGCCCCTATAGCCAGGTCTGAAGCATCTGTGGTTAGAGCAATGCGGGCTGAGGAATCTGGGTGGACTAACATTGTGGCGTTAGCTAGGGCGCTTTTTACTTCCGTGAAAGCGCGTTCGCGCTCCGGGGTCCATTCGACCGCGTTGGAAGCTTTCTTTTTTCTGAGCGCGTCATATAGGGGTTGCATGAGCTGAGCTGCGTGGGGGAGGAAACGGTTGTAAAAATTAACCATCCCCAAAAATTCCTGTAGCGACTTAACCGTTTGAGGCCGTGGAAAACTTTCTATCGCACGAACTTTGTCTGGAAGCGGAATTGCCCCTGCCGGGGAGACCCTATGTCCCAAAAAATCAATTTGTGATACACCGAATTTGCATTTGGCTGGATTGATTATAAGTCCATGCTCTTCCAGCCTCTGAAAAACGGTAGTGAGGTGCTGTTCATGTTCTTCCTTGGATGAACTGGCTACAAGCATGTCATCGAGGTAGACAAAAACAAAGGGTAGGTCGCGTAGGACTGCGTCCATCATCCGTTGAAGAGTTTGAGCCGCGCCTTTGAGGCCGAATGGCATTCTTAGAAATTCAAAAAGGCCGAAAGGGGTTATAACCGCTGTTTTAGGAATATCTTCAGCTCGGACTGGGACCTGGTGATAACCGCGGACTAAGTCTATTTTTGAAAAAATGCGCGCACCTGCTAAATGCAATGAAAAATCCTGAATGTGAGGAATGGGGTAGCGGTCATGCGCTGTAGCGTTGTTTAGCCTGCGGTAATCTCCGCACGGTCTCCAAGAACCGTCGGATTTCGGGACCATGTGAAGTGGTGAGGCCCAAGGGCTCTTTGAACGTCGGCAAATGCCTAATTTTTCAAGAGCTGCAAATTCGTCCCTTGCTATGTTGAGCTTGGCCGCGTCTAAGCGGCGAGCTTTAGCAAAAACGGGAGGTCCGTTTGTTGGAATGAAGTGTTTAACCCCGTGTTTGGCTACAGTGGCTGAGAATTTGGGGGTTGTGAGTGCTGGAAATTGGGTGAGGAGTTGCTCAAACTTACCTCCTGCCGTAGTGACGTTGGCCTGCACAGGTGGTGGAGAAACTCGAGCTGAGCATGGAATAGAAGCAAAAGAGAGTGCATTAACCAGGCGCCTATTTGCAAGATCCACTAATAACCCATGTGCACACAGAAAATCTGCGCCTAACAATTTAAAGCTTATCTCTGCTACAACAAATGTCCATCTGTAGCTGCGGCCGTGGATGAGGAGGTGCAGGCTCTTTTCCCCGAACGTGTTGATGTCAGAGCCGTTGGCTGCCACTGCTCCGTTGCCCCAGGTGCCCATGGTTCGCTCTGCGTGGGAGGGCATGACGAAACTCAGCTGAGCTCCCGTGTCGATGAGGAACTGCTTGCCTGTGTATCCATCCGTCACGTATAACAGCTTATTGATGATGTGATAAAATTTGGTATCATCTGCTGTGATACCCGCCAGTATAAACTGGGCTTCAGCTTGCTGGAACCAAGATGCAGGGTCTTCTCTCCAGAAGTCTGGCAGCTTGACAGCGACGGCGTTCGTGCACACCATCATTGTCGTGTTCGCCGGGTGAGAGTGCGTTTCTACGGCTCTCGCGGCGGTGTTGGAGCTCGGTTGAGCTCTCTCAGTGCCCTCTGCCGCGGGGAACAGCTGTCTGCTTGTTCCCTCGTCTGCGTCGTCGCTGGCGTGTGCCAGAGCCACCATGGATGAACAGCTTGAAGAGCGCCTCCGGTCCATATTCTCGCGTAAGGGTCACCAGTGTAGTGGAGCTGAAATAACGAGGCGGCTTTGAATTAAAAACAGGGTTTTTATTGAATAGCTCCTCTATCAAATCTCAACAGGTGCAGAGCTTAGCAGAAGGCAAGAGAGAGATCTCTGCTTTGCTCGCTGGTTAAATACAAGCACACATGGCACCACTCATTGAAACAGCTGATGTCAGAGTCCACTCATTGAAAAAGGTAACATCTCCCCATTA
This sequence comes from Pholidichthys leucotaenia, assembly GCA_020510985.1. NCBI lineage: Eukaryota > Metazoa > Chordata > Actinopteri > Cichliformes > Pholidichthyidae > Pholidichthys > Pholidichthys leucotaenia. The sequence goes on from CM035836.1 coordinate 266,547,246, forward strand.
TCTAAATCCCCCCATTAGTCCTGTTAACTCCTCCCTTCGCCTTGGGAGGTGATGGGAAGACCTTCTCCTCTCTCAGGGGTGAAGGTGTCGAGTCTGTTGCCATGGCGTCCTGTGACGTCATGGGTCTTCACACGGCGGTGAGATTCCTTTGTTCTTTCAGAGGTGTGAAGTTCCTTTGTATATGTTGTCCCAAACATTTCCACATGCTCTAACCAATGTAGGTATGGAATATCTGAGTGATATATACCACACTTGCGATTTAAACATCAATGGCTGTGTGTTGAGTTATTTAGAGGGGACAGCAAATTTACAGTGTTATACAAGCTGTACACTGACTACATTGTATCCCAATGTCATATCTTCAGTGTTGTCCCATGAAAAGATATAATGAAATATTTACAAAAATGTGAGGGGTGTACTCACTTTTGTGAGATACTGTATACTACAGTTGCAGTTTTACATTTTAGCGTCATAGTGAAGTGAGTATCAGAAACAGAGCATAGCTTAGTCAACTGCTCCATTATCACTGGCATGTCATGTGACACTAAACTGCAACCTTTACGATTAGAACAGCACATTTTTATTACATTGTAATTTAGGACCTACTCACACTGTAGTGTTTGTCCTGTACTGACTGAGGTTTGATCATCAAAATCTGGATTGTTTGATGAATGTGATTGCTCCCTACTGTTCTGTAGAATGGAACAGAACAGTTTCAAAGAGCGTTGGGATAAGGTGAAGATGCACTTCTACTAGGGTTTCAGTCTGGGAACCGTACTAAAGGAAAAACATTGAGTGCTGCCAGTGCTGGCTACCGGCAGATGGATGAGCAGAGGGCAACTTCACTTCACTTGGCACAAAACAAAACACCTGGCACCAATTTAAGTGGGCCCTTAATCACAAATGCAACTAATCCTTCCTGAGCCTTCCCTCTCTTGCCCCTCCAATCACTGCAACAATAAACTCCTCCCTATCTACTGGCCTTGTCCCACCATCTCTCAAAATCGCTGCTGTCATCCCCATTTTAAAAAAACCTTGCCTCAACTCTGACATTCCTAATAATTTTCGACCAACCTCCAAAATACCCTTCCTGTCTAAATTATTGGAACGTGTTGTAGTCTCTCAACTCAAAGACCATGTTTCGGCCAATGACCTGTATGAAACACTTCAATTAGGATTCTGCTGTTACTGTACTGAAACTGCCCTCTTAAAAATCATAAATGACCTGAAAAAAAAAATCTCCTTTCTATCTTTGTCTTTAATAAGAACAAAAAGCAAATAAAAAAAATCATAAATGACCTCCTCCTCTCCTCTGATGCTGGAAAAATGAACATTCTCATTCTCTGTGATCTTTCTGCAGCCTTTGGCACCATCAATCACTCACCTGACTTGAAAACATCTTCATTATCACCAGCATTGCCCTCAACTGGTTCAGATCATATCTCTGATAGACAACAATTCATTTCCATCAACAACTGCAACTCTCCCACTGCTCCCCTACCTTGAGGTGTCCCCCAAGGATCAGTTCTCGGCCCCCTTCTCTTCACCCTTTACCTACTCCTTCTCGGAGACATTATCTGCCGCCATGATCTTCAGTTAGACTGTTATGCTGATGACATCCAGCTCCTCTTCTTCACCAAGTCCATCTCCACTATCCCCCACCTAACCCTGACAAACTGCACTGCCAATATAAAATCATGGCTCCAATTCAACTTTCTACAACTGACCTGTGACAAATCTGAAGTCATTATCATTGGTTCTTAGTCTACTCAAATCCACCAACAACTTTACCCTCAACATTGATGGCTCCCTAACTTCCTCCTCTCCCCAAATTTGTAACCTTGGCACCATCTCGGTCGGTGCACAACCGAGAGGTTTCGTAGGTCCTTCCTACCAACGGCTGTCAGACTGTACAACCTAAGCAGGGCTGCTCGCAGAGATAGCAAAAAGACGTAACAAACTAATAGTTTTTTGAATGCAAAAGATGCAATAGACTTACACAATGGTCCCCTCCGGCATACAACTAGGAACATACCGGTCGCTATGGAGGGTGAGAATATGTATGGGCACATAATCATACCATGTAGGATAACTAAGTAGACGGTTATGCTGTTTCATTCCATCTAGCAACAATGCTCTGCACTGTGTGTGTTTATATATTTACATATTTATTCCATCTAGCTACAATGCTCAGCACTGGGTGTGTTTATATATTTATATATCTACATATTATTCCATCTAGCTACATTGCTCCGCACTGTGTGTGTTTATATACTTGCATATTTATTCCACCTAGCTGCAATGCTCCGTACTGTGGGTGTTTATATATTTACATATTTATTCCATCTAGCTACAATGCTCTGCACTGTGTGTTCATATATTCATATATTTATTCCATCCAGCTACAATGCTCTGCACTGTGTGTCTGTGTGTGTGTGTATATATATATATATTTTATAGTAATACGTACATATGTATATTAGCTGCTCTTGCTTGCTTGTTTTTTCTTGCCTTCTGATTGTTGCTCTGAGTGTTGCTATCCCTGTGCTGTTGCAATCCTGGAATTTCCCCGTTGTGGGACTAATAAAGGCTTATCTTATCTTATCTTTGTCCAGACACTTTCTTTCAAAAAAACATGTTTAACACATCACCAAAAAAGCCTTTTTCCATTTAAGGAACATTGCCCGCCTCCATCCTTTCCTCACTCCAACAGCTGCTGAAACTGTCATTCACAACTTCATCACCTCCCGCCTTGACTATTGCAACAGCATCCTGTATGGACTACCATCAAAGACCCACATCAAGCTACAATACATCCAGAACTCTGTTGCTCATCTTCTCACCCACACTCGTATCCGTGACCGCATAACCCCCATCCTCTATAAAGCTCCAATGGCTCCCCATCCCCAGAGAATTCATTTCAAAAATCCTCCTCATGACTTACAAAGCCCTTAATAATCTGGCCCGACCCTACCTCACCGAGCGCCTCAATCATTACACCCCTTCCCGCACACTCCGCTCTACTGATGCCAACCTTCTACGGTCCCCCTCCAGACTACGTAGAAGTCGTGGGGAGACAGGGCCTTCTCCATTGCCACTCCTACCCTCTGGAACTCACTCTCTATAATCATCAGAAGCTCCCCCTCACTCCCAGCATTCAAAAATCACTAAAAAACCCAACTATTCAACACGACACTTATTTTCCCCTCCCCTTTGTAATGTGTCTTTGATTTTCTTGAAAAGCATTATAAAAGTCTAAAGTATGGGGCACCCCCACAACAGACTGGGACAAGCAGAGCGCTCAACTAGAGCAATTAACATAACAGTGAAATGTGTGTATTAATGTCAACAGGCAGCCTCGCTTCGTCTGGCTCTTTCCTGCTCAGTACTGTGATGTTAATGTGCCATTCATGCATTGTGTTGAAGCTTCCTGCTCTTACTGTGATGCAAATGTCCCATGCCTTTCATGTATTGTCTGTAACTGGGTATATAAGCTGACTGAAATTCATGTTCATTCTCTCTCTGACTACTGCTGCCTATTTTATCATCCGCCGCATTGGTGACCCCGAGAATGCACACGCTTTGTGCAAAGCAACCTTCTGACCTGGACATCCACGCTGGAACCGGCCGAGGGACACAAAGATCGTCTACTCCCTCTCACCGCTCCAACGCATCGACACGAGCCCGAGGAACAGAGATCGTCTCCTTCCTCTCATCACCCCAACGCATCTGCATGAGCCCGAGGGACAGAGATCGCCTACTCCCTCTCATCGCTCCAACAGATCTGCACATCCACGCTGGGACCGGCCGCTCTCACAGCTCCTCCACACGAGAGCGCACGCACCTCATCCTGTCTCCACGACGGCGACCTCCATGGGCCTACGGAGAACGCAGCGCGTGGACCTGAACGCACCATGACCGAACACAGCAACACACTGAACAGGGATGATTATCAGCGCCGACTACACTGATCTCCAGCAAGCTTCCTGACCCTGACTCACCTCTCGACAGTGGACCACCCATGCACCGAACCCCTGCACACGCACCGGGGGGTTATGAGGACAGCGCACCACGCACGGGACATACCGGCTCTACACAGACCGCCAGCGTCCTTCGCCGCTGCACACGGAACTTTCAGGGCTGCTCATACACCTGAAGCATCACACGCAGCTCGCTCACAGGATTTTGTATGGGTCTCAGCCTCGGCGCACAATGGGAATTCAGCCGTCAGCTGTCCCCGAAGGCTTTAGGGTTGCGCCCGCACCTAAAGTCAACATGCCAAGTCCCTCTGCTTTTGTTTTTTTTCTCACAGCGGCTACGCAGCCTCGCAGCTCCTGTTTTTCTTCATGGCCGCTATTAATCCTCGCAGGACTTAACCGCGAGGAGTCAGTGACTAATTTTTTTTTCTTACAGCTGCTGTGGACCTCCGCACGTTCAACGGGACAGCCCCTCAACATTGCGGATCCGCAGGCAATTTTTGCGCAGCCCAGACAATTTCGCCGTCCCGGGCCGGCACTTGCTACCCCCACCCCCCCTCCCTCCACCTCCGCCTGCACAGAGCTTTCCCTGCTCGCTACTGAAGCCGGACTATCGAGGCCTCAGCTTCCCGCTGAGCCCTCCTGGGGGGGGAGTGTGTGGGACACCCCCACAACAGACTGGGACAAGCAGAGGGCTCAACTATAGCAATTAACATAACAGTGAAATGTGTGTATTAATGTCAACAGGCAGCCTCGCTTCGTCTGGCTCTTTCCTGCTCAGTACTGTGATGTTAATGTGCCATTCATGCATTGTGTTCAAGCTTCCTGCTCTTACTGTGATGCAAATGTCCCATGCCTTTCATGTATTGTCTGTAACTGGGTATATAAGCTGACTGAAATTCATGTTCATTCTCTCTCTGACTACTGCTGCTGACACACGCATTCTGTGTCTCCTCACGAGAGCCTGAGGACCCGCTCCAGCCCGCCTGCACTGGGCCGGAGTGAGTCTAATGGTGGCGGGATGAATGATAATAAACTCCCTTTTAAAGGCCAAATGTCACGTAACAGGGTACTTTAAATATCTTGAAACTAGATATAAAAGGGAACCGATCCATTCGGGTCTTGGTGCATATGCTTCAGTAACAACGGAATATTCGTTAATTTAAAACTGCCGCGCTTGACCTGACACGGCCCCTGGAATCGCCTGGGGAAGAAGGCGGAAGTGACGAAATCGATTGTACCCGAGTTTGATGCTTGGGGTATTTCAATTGATTGTTTATATGGAGACTGGAAGGTTGAAGTGAGCAACAAGAAAGAAAAAATTGGATATTTCACCCATACCTTAAAACGGGACTATCAGGGACAGATGGGTAATAAGGGACACTTCTCTGGGAAATGTTTTCATACCTGTCAAGTGAGACGTTTTCGCTGTACTTCAACACCGTAAAAAGCGGCTATAAGGGACGGCGGAGCAACAAGGGACACCTCTCTGTGAAATGCCCCAAATGCAACTCGTGTTGTTATTGTCAAATATTTTAAGGATTCATGGATATTTGACAATAACAACACAACTCAGCGTCCGGCGCAAAATAAAAAAAAAAGCAGAATTCTGTATTTGTAAGGCGATCTATCTGTTTCGCAACCGCTGCACAGCTGAACGTGTTAAACCATTGTCCTAATGATTTCTCATTGTAGTGAGAATAGCTCACGCTGAGCGATCAGCCCGCCCCGACAATCAAACTAATGACTGACTCCACACTTCTTGTTGTAGTGATAATAGCTCAGGCTGAGCCATCTGCCAGCACCAGCTGTAGGGGATCACACACAGGACGTGTTCCTCAACACACTCAATTTTTTTTCCCGTATGTTTTTGTTTTGGGCGTACAGAAATGGCAATACGCCCGTTTTTGCTAAAATTGCATTTTCCCCGTATTTTCCTTAAAATATTTGACAATAACAACACGAACTACATTTAAAACATTTCCCAGAAAAGTGTCCTCCACCACTCTGCCGTCCCCCACAGCCGCGCTTGGCACCAAAATACGGCGAAAACGTCTCACTTGACAGGTATGTGCCTCCATTTTCATATTGATCTGGTCAATTTCTTGACAGCAGCGGATCTCCTCCACTGTAATAATAATGGCTTCCGAAAAATCAATATTTATGGGGCGCCCTCGACAGACCCCCTTCGGCTTCGCAATTCTGGAGGCGATTAATGTCCAGTTCAATGACATTTTCCACTGGTTCTGCTCTCTGGTCATCGTTGGAACTGTTGTCATCAGACAAAGCATCTGATTCCGTCTCGGACGGCTCGAACCGGTAAGTTTCTATGCCTCTGTCACTGTCTGAACCACTGACAAAAAAAAAGACAAAAAAAAAAGACAAAACTAAACTAATTTGTTCACAATCGCTGTCACTTTCCGTCATGATTGTCCAATGTTGATAAGTGTGAATGTGGATAGGCAGGGCAGCCAGGGTACAACTGGTGATGTCAAAAACATGGGCGTGGTCTGGACTGGCTGTCACAAGCCAGCAAGCAAGGTGGGGCCTTCACCTGGTGTATTTTGTGCAATTATGTAAATACAGGTGGGTGATATGGTCTCCGGCATGAATATTTGGTTTAAGCTATGTGTATTTTATCTAAATTCGTTGTCATTTAGAAAAAAAAATTACGTGACATTTGGCCTTTAAACTCTCAGTTTGCTGCTTTATTATTCTTCCGCCGCAAAAGTATTATTATTATTATTAATAATCACTCAGATTTTGTAAAAACTCCTACAAAAATTTAACTGTATATTGTCTTAAATAAAAAAAAAAAAAATCACTGTTTTGACCTCAGTAGATTTTATCTGAGGAATGTTGCTTTTTGTTTCTCTATAAAAATATTTTTTGTAGACAGCAAGTAAAGGGTAAACAGATTTCAAGTTAAAATTAACAAGAGCCTTTTCTGGGAATTTTTTTTGTTTTTGTTTTTGCTTTAATGATGTACATATTTGTTGAAATGCCAGTTTTTTTGTGATATATATATATAACAAAAACACACATTTCCCATCTTTAATGTGACCTAAAACCTTTACAATTCAACCGGAAAACAATGTAATCTGTTGGATGAAGATATGAAAAATAATAAACAATAAGCTGGTTCCATGAGTTTATGCAAATTTAAACTATTTTTTTTAAAAGCACTATTTGGGTGAATTGCAGCATTCAGTTAAGTTGAAAACACACCTACCATGAATTAAAGTGACTCCAGTTAACCCCAAATAAAGCTCAGTTGTCTTCATTTACTCAGTTATATCCTACAGTAAAGTCATGGTTCACAGAGAGTTTAAAGAGCATCAAAGGATCTCACTGTTGACAGGAATCAGTCAGGAGAGGTGCCCTAAAACACCATTTGCCCTTACATCCCTGCTTTTTTTTTTTCTCCTCAGAGCTGAATCCCATTGAAAATGTTTGGGGATGAATGGCTAGGGAAGTTCACAAAAACAAACATCATTTCCAGACCGTGGATAGCCTTTGTAAAGCCATCTTCACCACATGGAGCAAAGCTCCCACCAGCCTCCTGGAAACACTTGCCTCAGGCATGCCTAAACAAATTTTTAAAGTGATCAACAAAAACGGTGTTGCTACTCAGTACTGAGTCCTTTTTTGACACTTTTAGCTTTTTTTTTTTTTTTTTCAGGGCGGGTTTCAAGCTACCCGAAAAGGATTAAGCGGAAGAAGATGGATAGATGGATGGATTTTTTTTTTTGGACTTACTTTGTACCCGTAGGTAGATTTGTTCTGCAGTCCGGTGACAAGCCACCAGCTGCCGGTCGCTGCGTGCGCAAGCGCCCCTTAACTCCCAAACCTGCATGTTTTTGGCATGTGGGAGGAAACCTGAGAAATCCTGGAGTAAACCCATGCAAACACGGGGAGAACATGCAAACTCCACACAGATCACTGTTGGCCGGGGGCAGGGATCGAACCCACGATCTCATGATCCCCGCGATCCCCCGGCCGAGGGTAAACTGTGCTGCCGCGGTGCTAACCACTGCACCACCGTGCAGCAAGAGGATGGATGGTTTCAAGCTATGGTGTTAAACGATGAACAGCCTGTCTGAATTTAAATGGAGTTTCTCTATATTTTTTTTCTCTTGCTCTTGTTTCTTCTTTTTGCATTTTGAAGCTCTGCTTACAACTTGGTTACATCCACCACCACCAAATGTTTAATCTGTCAACATTTGTCTGATGTTTCTTTATTTGTTGAGGTTGTTTGTTTGTTGTTGCTGATCTTACTGCTGTTGTTAGGTTGGTGCTGTATGCTATTTGATTCTTCTCATCACTTACTATCCTTCATGTTTGTTCTCTCTTGCAATTAAAGCTTTCCAGCTTTAATTTGCTCAGATTGTTGAGTGCCTGTTTCTGTGCAGAAACAGCACAGGTCATCTCCAATAATTTCATTTTCAGTTCTAACTCCAATACCAGTGCGTTTTCTTTTTTCATTCTCACATGAACAGTAAGAGATTATTTTACCTCGTAAGACTGCGTCTGGAGAAGTTTAAACATAGTAATAAATCGGGGAGATATCTTTCTATCCAGCTTAAACTGAATAAAGAAAAAAACAACTATCCATCCTATTAAGGATATGACTGGAAATATTATCCATGACCCTGAAGAAATAAATAATTCCTTCAGAAAGTTTTATGAAAACCTCTATTCATCTCAGCTTATCCATCTGACTCAAATATAAATGAATTTCTGGGCAATATTAATTTACCTCAATTGAATAATAAACAGATTGCAGCTCTGGATAAACATCTTGTAATATCTGAACTCCAGGAGGAGCTTAAGCAGATCCCAAACAACAAAGCTCTGGGACCAGATGGTTTTCCAGTAGAATTCTATAATGAATTCTGGCCTGTGATGGCACTTGCTTTCTTTAAAATGGTGAACCAAATTAAAGAACATGTAATCCCTCAAAATATGAACTTAGCTAGCATTATTCTGCTCATTAAACCCGAAAAAGAACCTACACTTCCATCCAGCTACCGTCCCATCTCACTTATGAATGTTGACCTAAAAATAATTTGCAAAGCTCTCTCCAGAAGACTGTAAAGGATAATTCCATTTATTATTCACCCGGATCATACAGGTTTCATCAAGAGTAGGCACGCGGCTAATAATACACGCAGGCTATTTAATTTAATAGACTACTGTAAGATTAATAACTTAGAGCACAGAATATTATCTCTCCAAGCCTTCAACCATGTTAATTGGAAATTACTTTTTATGGTGTTACATAAGTTTAGGTTTAGTTCATCTTTTATAAAATGGATTAAAACACTATATAGCTGTCCAATTGCATCTGTGAGAAAAAAATGATCAAACTTCTCAAAGCTTTAATCTTAAGAGCCACCAGGCAGGGTTGTCCACGCTCTCCCTCACTTTCTACTATCTTTGTTGAACCATTAGCAGCAGCCATGCAACAGAATGTTGATATCAGAGGTATCCAAACCGGAGAAAAAGAACACAAGATAAGTCTTTATGCTGATGATATATTAATTTTCCTTGAAAACTCACAAAGATTGCGTCTTCAGACAGTGGCACTCATTGATAAATTTTCATCACCATCAGACTACACTTTTAACTGGGATGAATCAACAGTCCAACCTATAAATTGTCATGTTTCAAATATTCAATTCAATTCAACTTTATTTATATAGCGCCATTTCACAGCAACTGTCATCTCATAGTGCTTTCAACTGAAGGGGAAACAATTGAACAAACAATTGCACAAACAAACAACAATTGCAAACAAACAATTGCACAAAAAATTGTTTCCCCTACAGGAAACAATTGAAAAAGATTTGAAAAGGAGTTGCATGGGTCCACAAACAATTGCAGAAAGACCCCAGCAATCAGGCGATCCCCTGTGAGCAAGCGCTTGGTGACAGTAGAGAGGAAAAACTCCATTTTAACAGGAAGAAACCTCCAGCAGAACCAGGCTCAGGGAGGGGCAGTCATCTGCTGCGACTGGCTGAGGGGTGAGGGGATAGAGAAGATGAAAAGAGCAGACATGAAGAGAGCAAACAGCACAATGGGGACTCAATCTATGGGAGAGAACAAACAGATGTTAATGACCAGCAAAAATATTTATTGAGAGTGAAGAAAGGAGTGAAGCCCAATGCATTGTTGGAGGTCCCCCGGCTGACTAAACCTATTAGCAGCATAACTAAGGGAGGGTTCAGAGACACAAGATCCCTCCCTAATTGTAGGCTATATCAAAAAGGAAGGTTTTAACCCTATTCTTAAAAACAGAGATTGAGTCTGACTCCCGAATCCAGAGTGGCAGCTGGTTCCACAGGAGAGGAGCTTGATAACTGAAGGCTCTTCCTCCCATTGTACTTTTGGAGATTCTAGGTATCACAAGTAACCCTGCATTTTGGGAGCGTAGTGCTCTGTTAGGATAATAGGGTAGTATAAGATTTTTTTTTTTTTAATAAAAAGGGGCTTGATTATTTAAAGCTTTGCATGTGAGAAGGATTTTAAACTTAATTGTAAACTGTATGGGAAGCCATAGAGGTAAAATGAAAAAAAAAAGAAAAAAAAAAGGTATATCCACTTTTCCAATACAATCAGGTAATGTTAAATATTTAGGAATAGATATTTCCCCCAGGCTGTCAGAGTTACTGCAACTGAATCACATTACTCTTCTAAAAACAATACAAGACAACCTTACGTGTTGGAGAATGTTACCAATATCACTAATGGGAAGAGTTGCAAACGTTAAAATGATGGTCCTTGTGGCGGTTCGGTTAACCCCCACAACAGATTAAGGACACTCAGCTCTCTTCTCTTGGTTTTTTCTGCTGCACTACTGATATGTAGATGTGCTTTGGTGTAACCCCCACAAACAGACTGGTCAAACACAGCGCTCGGCTAGAGCAAATAACAGAACAGTGAAATGTGTATTAATGTCTACAGGCAGACTCGTTTCATCTGGCTCACTTCTGTGATGTTAATGTTGCCTTTCATGCATTGTGCTCATGCGTCCTGTCCTCACTGTGACCTAGGGACTGAGATCAATATGTCTCTCAAATGCAAATATCTTATGCCTGTTCTGTTATCTCTTTGATCATACCAACTGCTGGGGTATGCCCTTGATGTATTGTTGTAGTCGAGTATATATGCTGCAACTCTGTAACGCAAACCCTCTCATTCTCTCATTCTGGTTCTGCATCTGCTGAGAGACACACACACTGTCTCCTATTTGAGAGCCGAGTTCTGATGAAGGCGGGTGATAAAAAAAGCTACTTAAAAATCCAACGCTGCCTTTATTTTATCATCCTCTTCACTTCCTAAAATAAATTATCTCTTTTCAGTGTTTCCTACCCAACAGTCTATGGCCTAGTTTAAGTCTCTAGAATTAAATATAAGTAATTTTTTATGGAAGGATAACCCATCATGGATCAGTTTAAAAACTTTTCAAAAAGCAAAAGAGTGTGGAGGTTTAGCTTTTCCAAATTTATAAAATTACTATTTAGCCACGAGACTGCAGTTTGTTTTGAACTGGACAAAATCAACCCTGCTAGGAAACCCATGGTTAAATGCTGAACAGGCTCTCTGTGGGTCACTAAATATCTTTGACTGTCATGATTGGGACATGGCCAGGGACTGTGCCCACGCATTATGTCCATTTCAATCTTTGCTTTTCCACAGTATTATTATTATTATTATTATTATTATTATTATTATTATTATTATTAGTAGTAGTAGTAGTAGTAGTAGTAGTATTAAGTGCCCCCATGTTCCTTGATCATTGTCATGTCATGTTACTGTGTTGTCTGTGTCTTATGGTTATATTTTGTATTTGGTTATATTCTATGATCCTGGTTTATTACCTCCGCCAAGGAGGTTGTATTTTTACCGGGGTTTGTTTGTTTGTCTGTTTGTCTGTCTGCCTTTTACCAACATAACTCAAAAAGTTATGAGAGGATTTTGACGAAATTTTAAGGACAAGTCCGAAAGGGCACAAGGAAGAAATGATTAGATTTTGGGAGTGATCCGGGTCACCGTCTGGATCCAGGAATTTTTTAAAGGATTCTTTATCATTACGAGATAGGGCCATTTTTAGCATATGTGTATATAATTCCACAGTAAATGGTCAGGACGCTTGCCAAAAAAAATACAGGATAAGATCCCAATAGGTTCTAGTGTGGCGGGTTGATTCAACCCCCCACAACACACAGGACAGTCAGCTCTCTTCTCTTGTTTTTTCCCGCTGCACTACTGAGATGTAATGTGCCATTCATGTATTGTGATGTAATGTGCCATGCATGTGTTGTGATGTAATGTGCCATTCATGTACTGTGATGTAATGTGCCATTCATGTATAGTGTTCATGCGGCCTGTCCTTACTGTGACCTAGAGACAGATCAATATGTAGATGTGCCTTGTAACCTCTTTGTCCTGCAAGCTGGAGCAGAGGACAGCAATCTGCCTATTGTTATGTAGGTATTTCAAATGCAAATGTCTCATGCCTGTTCTGCAGTCCCTTTGATCGTACCAACTGCTGTGAATCCGCTTTGATGTATTGTCTGAGTTGGGTATAAATACTGCACAGGTTCTGTAACTCATTCTCATTCACTCACTCTTCAGCTGCGGACACAGACTTTGTGTCCTCCTTCTCCGAGAGCTGCTGGGCTCGCTCCCGGCGCGCATACACGGCGCCGGGAGCGGAGCTCGTGACGGCGGTATGATTTAATAAACTCTACTTAAAACCTACACCAACGCTGCCTTATTTCATGCCGCTGCACTGGTGACCCCGAAGACGCACACGCTTTGTGCGACGCAACCTTCTGGTCTGGACATCCACGCTGAACCGGCCGAGGGACACAAGACGTCTCCTCCCTCTCGCCGCCCCAACGCACCATGACCTGAAGGCAGAAAAGAACACGCTGCCAGTGAATGCTTCACTGGTGACCCCGAACATGCACACGTTTTGTGCAAAGCAACCTTCTGACCTGGACAGCTGCACTGGTGACCCGTTCTTCATGATGAGATCTGCACGTCTGAGATCTGCTCATCCATGCTGGACCGGCCGCGCTCGCAGCTCCTCCACACGAGAGCGCAGGCACCTCGTCCCCTCTCCACGACGGCGGCCTCCATGGCCGGCGGAGAACGCAACGCGTGGACCTGAACGCACCACGGCCGAGCGGTGACAAAGATCGTCTATTCCCTCCCACCGCTCCAACGCATCTGCACGAGCCTGAGGGACAAAAGATCGTCTATTTCCTCTCACCGCTCCAACGCACCATGGCCAATCTGCAGCCACAGCTCAACCTGGATATTATCGGCGCCGTCTGCGCCGATCTCCACCAAGATTCTGGACCCTGACACGCCACTCCAGCGGCCCACCCATGCACGGAACCCCCGCGCTCGCACCGGGGAGTTACAAGGACGGCACACCACGCACGGGACAAATACGGCTCTTCTGACCGCCTTCCTTCTGCTGCACACTGGCCCTTCAGGCTTGCTCGTACACCTGAGGACCGCAGCTTGCTCACTGGATTTTATGGTCTTAGCCACGGCACACAAGGGGAATTCAGCCATCTGCGGTTCCCGAGGCTTTAGGGTTGCGCCTGCCCTAAAGTCAACACGCCAGTCCCTCTGCTTTTATTTTTTTCTTACCACCACTCCTGCTTTTCTTCATGGCCACGAGAGGAGTCAGAGACAAATTTTTCTTCTTGTGATCTCCGCACGCGCAATGGGACAGCCCCTCGACGTCGTGGAGCAGCAAGCAATTTTTGCGCGGCTTGGACGATTTCACTGTCCCCTGTCGGCACGTACTACCCCCTCCTCCCTCCCCCTCCGCCTGCAGCGAGCTTCTCCCACAGCTCGCTCCCATAGATGGATTATCGAGGTCTCAGCCCCCTGCCGTGCGCTCTGGGGGGGAGCGTGTGGCGGGTTGATTCAACCCCCCCACAACACACAGGACAGTCAGCTCTCTTCTCTTGGTTTTTCCCGCTGCACTACTGAGATGTAATGTGCCATTCATGTATTGTGATGTAATGTGCCATGCATGTGTTGTGATGTAATGTGCCATTCATGTATTGTGATGTAATGTGCCATTCATGTATAGTGTTCATGCGGCCTGTCCTTACTGTGACCTAGAGACAGATCAATATGTAGATGTGCCTTGTAACCTCTTTGTCCTGCAAGCTGGAGCAGAGGACAGCAATCTGCCTATTGTTATGTAGGTCTTTCAAATGCAAATGTCTCATGCCTGTTCTGCAGTCCCTTTGATCGTACCAACTGCTGTGAATCCGCTTTGATGTATTGTCTGAGTTGGGTATAAATACTGCACAGGTTCTGTAACTCATTCTCATTCACTCACTCTTCAGCTGCTGCTGCAGACGCACTTGTGTCTCCTCTTCTCTGAGAGCCGCTGGGCTCTCAGAGAAGCTCGTGATACCGCCATACCGCCATACCGTGATACGTCATACCGCCGTCACGAGCTCCTCGTGATGGCGGTATGATTTAATAAAACTTCCTTAAAAACTCCAGACGCCCTGCCTTTATTTTATCATCTGCCGCACTAGGAAATATCAAAGACTGATCCGGATCCTGCAAAAAATCCGGATACTGTGATCCACAACAGCAAAAAATATGGGATCTTTGGACTTTTCATCACTGTAAGGTAACAAATTAACATATAAACATACAACAAACACCAAAATATAGCCAAGACACTGAGGAATCAGTAGTGTGCCAGTGGATTTGTTGTATCTTAAAAAGCTATGGAGCTATATCCAGAAGAAAACCGCCATTACCGAAAAAGACATTTTTGTCAATAACTGTCGTCGTCGGCCTCCGTCGGTCTATGATGACCATGGAAGAGAATCCTAAACATCTACTCTGCTGGAACAGCACCGCCTGTGGCTGAACAGGCCGATGCGCGAATGGCAGTCCCTGTCACACAGGTCACACTTGTGGATGGTCTCCGTGCTGCTGGGTCTGTGGCGGTTCTTCCTGCGGGTCCTTTTTTCATCTGCTGCAGCAGTCAGTCTCTCTTCACCCGCCTTGAGCTGTCTGGTCAGGGTGCCTCTCCATTTGGAGCGGTCCGTTGCAAGGTCCTCCCAGCGCTCTGTATTGATCTCCAGGGCCTTCATGTCTCTCTTGCAGACGTCTCTAAAGCGCAGCTGTGGGCGGCCAACGTCTCTCCTGCCAGTCGCCAGTTCTCCGTAGAGGACGTCTTTGGGGATTCTGCCATCCTCCATACGGTGAACGTGGCCTAGCCAGCGGAGCCTGCACTGCCTGAGTAGAGTGAACATGGAGGGAAGGCCAGCGTGGGACAGAACTTCTGTGTTGGGCACTTTGTCCTGCCAGGATATGTCCAGGATGTGGCGAATGCAGCGCAAGTGGAAGGAGTTCAGTCTCTTTTCCTGCCAGGCGTATGTTGTCCACGTCTCACTCCCATAGAGCAGTGTGCTGATGATGCAGGCGTTGTACACTGCCATCTTCGTCTTGACAGAGAGTTTGGGATTCTCCCACACTCGTGTGGTGAGGCGAGCGAGTGTGAAGGCTGATTTTCCAATCCTCTTGTCGATCTCTGTATCAAGGGAGAGGTTGCTGCTGATCGTGGACCCCAGGTACGTGAACTGATTCACAACCTCCAGCTCGTAGTCATCGATGGTAATGGTTGGTGGTGCTTCCGTGCCTTGCGCCAAGACGTTAGTCTTCTTCAGGCTGATGGTAAGCCCGTAGTCCTTGCATGCCTGGGAGAAGTGGTCCATCAGGGTCTGAAGCTCCTGCTGTGTGTGGGTTGCGACTGCAGCGTCGTCTGCGAACAGCATGTCTCTGATTAGAGCC
Organism: Pholidichthys leucotaenia; assembly: GCA_020510985.1. Classification (NCBI taxonomy): domain Eukaryota; kingdom Metazoa; phylum Chordata; class Actinopteri; order Cichliformes; family Pholidichthyidae; genus Pholidichthys; species Pholidichthys leucotaenia. The sequence goes on from CM035836.1 coordinate 266,563,076, forward strand.
TCGCGTACTTTGGTTCTGGCTTTCAGGCAGGCGAGGTTGAAAAGCCTGCCGTCAGATCTTGTGTGCAGGTAGATTCCCTCTGTTGCTGTGCTGAAGGCATGCCTCAGGAGCATAGCAAAGAAAATCCCAAAGAGGGTTGGCGCAAGTACACCGCCCTGTTTCACTCCACTGCGTATGTTGAATGGCTCTGAGACGTTGCCGTCGTGCTGCACTATCCCCTGCATGTTGGTGTGAAACGATTCGATGAGGCTTTGCAACTTTGGTGGGCATCCTATCTTTTGCAGGATCTTGAAAAGGCCCTCTCTGCTGACCAGATCGAATGCTTTGGTGAGGTCGATGAAGGCGACGTACAGGGGCATGTTCTGTTCTCTGCATTTCTCCTGGAGTTGGCGGGTGGAGAATATCATGTCTACCGTTGATCGCTCAGCGCTGAAGCCACACTGAGACTCGGGGTAGACACGTTCGACAAGCTTCTGTAGACGAACGAGAACAACTCGTGCATAGACTTTGCCAACAACGCTGAGAAGGGAGATGCCCCTGTAGTTGTTGCAGTCACTTCTCTCCTTTGTTTTTGTAGAGGGTGATGATCTTGGCGTCCCTCATGTCCTGTGGTACGGCACCTTCCTTCCAGCACTGGCAGAGGACGTCATGCAATGGCAGCAGTAGGGCAGTCTTGCAGTGCTTGATCAGGTCGGGGGGTATGCCGTCGTTGCCGGGTGCCTTGCCAGCGGCCAAGCTATCAATGGCCTTGCTGAGTTCGTCAATGGTTGGCTCGGCGTCAAGTTCGTCCATGAATGGCAGGCAGTCGATGGCATCAAGGGCTGACGGTGTCACGGTGTTCTGTCTGGAGTAGAGGTCGGAGTAGTGTTCCACCCATCTCTCCATCTGCTTGTTCTTTTCTGTGATCATCTCCCCAGTGGAGGATTTGAGGGGGGCCGTCTTGCTCTGAGCCGGACCAAGTGCTTTCTTGATGCCATCGTACATACCACGGATGTTCCCTGTTATGGCAGTGGTTTGAATGTCTTGGCTGAGCTGAGTCCAGTATTCGTTGGCACAGCGCCGAGCAGTCTGCTGAACTTTGCTTCTCGCAGCCCTGAGAATCTGGAGATTCTTCTCGTTGTCAATAACTACTGAACTAATAAAGATATCAATGTGAATCCAATTGCTAAAAGTATGTTTTGATGGTCAAGGAATCTGAAAATATACATAAGATAAATGTAGGACTATTATATTTGGGGAAAATCACAACATTAGGGGGAACTGAGGTACTTGGCGGAGGTCTGTGGTCTCTGAATGCTTTTCTAGTTTTTACTGTTAGTATTATTGTCCTTGTGTCTTCTGTCATGTTGTGTCATCCTGTCTGTCCTCATTGTCATTATTTTAGTCTTGTGTGCATATTTGTTTACCTAGTGTCCTCAGGTCCTCATGTTTCTGTACCCATAGCCGTTCTCCCTCATGTGTGCATTGCTCAGCCCTTGATTGCTCTCAGCTGCCCTGCGTCGTGTTAATTGTTCCTGCACCTATATATGTGTGTCTCTGTGCTCTGTTCTGTGAGAGGTCATTGTCTGTCAAGCTGTGTTCCTGCCATGATCAATTTTTGTCATTTCTGTGAGTTCCCGTGCCCTGAGTTTCTCCATGAGTTTGTTTTGCCTAGTTTTCTTAGTTTTATTTTCAGCCCTCGTGCTGTTATTTTGTTCCCAAGTTTCTGTTGAATAAATTATCAATGCACCTGATCCTGCCTGCGCAATGAGTCCCGTCCACAAATTCTCATCTGCCTGAAGGGCAGACTATGACACTGACTTACCTTTCATGAGCCCCTGTATCAAGTGCCATGACTGTTTTTAAAGCATTAACAACTAAAGAGGATGTTAAACTTTCCACTATGGTGTGAGAAAGGAATAAAAAACCTTAAAGCATCTCATTCGAGGTGGAAACTTTATCCAATTCCAGGAACTGGTGTCACGGTATGACATCATTGATAAAAAGTTTCTTCAGTACCAATAGCTTAAATCCATAATAAAAGCAAGATTCAATTTCAATCAGACGGATGTAGAGGTATCAGTTAAGGTGACAGAGTTTTTAAATCTGAGTCAGTATCTCTCCCAAAATTAAAACAAGAGACAAACCTATCAATCAAAAAAGACAAAGCTTCTGTACACAAATATGTTTAAACACTTTTAAGATGACTAAAAACTTGAATCAACAACTCATAGAGTTCAAAGTTCTACATAGAACTCATTACACAGGACAAAGGATACTCAAAATGGGCCTGAGTCACAGGCCCATTCATCAATTCAAGTTCAAGTTCAAGTTCATTCAATTCAAGTCACACACATTCATCAATTTTTGTCGTTATTTTGGCTTCTCTCTGTCATTTTCACTTTCTCTCCCACATCCAGAAACTCTTATGATTATTCCACCTCAATTTCACTTTTATTCTGCCGCAATTTATCTTATATGACAACACGTAATCGGCGCAATTATTCTGTCCAGTCACATGGTGCTGGGGTCAATGACAGGTGAAAATTAACCAGCTTCAGCCAACCTCTGTTATAACAAAATGTAGATATTTACCTTCAATAAGCTAAATAATCTCTTTTTAGAATCATAGTTGGCAAATCTGGGAGCAAATGCCTCCTCCGTGTTGTGATAGAGCACATCAACATTTGTTTACAAACTCTTCTTCGTTGGTGCCCAAGAAGTGAGGTTTTTGACATAAGTCCTCCAAGGCAAGAGCAGTAAGTTATACATGTCTGCCACCTTGTGAGGTGGAATACTTAGGTTGCACTAAGTGGGAATTTTTTTATAGTTTATGGTCACATCACATGAGAGGCGTAGAACTGCGACATAGACAGTGAGGGTGCTTTCCATGTCCATGAAATCAAGACACAAGAAGGGTTAACAGGCTACTAAAGTTTTATTAAGAGCCCAAAAATTCCAGGTGGAGAGCTGTCCCATCACACTTCCTAGTTGTTATCACATGATCACGATCGATTCATCGTGGTCACTCTCGGGTCTATCTCAAAATCTCACGTTATTTTCTATAATTCTCATGTGATCTTGTATTTTGAACTCTGTTCTTATCCATGCTGCTGCAAAATGTGCAAAACACAAACAGAGCTTGCAAGGATGGATGCGAGGGGCCATCCGCACTGCATCTAAAACGGACTTCATCTGGAGTCAGCGTCAATCCTGGGTAAGATTTTTACCTTAAAATGATGTTTCCAAAATTATTGTGATGGTACATCAATTTTTGATTGGGTGAATGTGACTTCCCCATAGCCTGAGTGGGCCCACAATGCTTATAACAGCTTTGCGCTGAGTGGAACACTGAAAAGACTACAACTATGGCAGCTATCTCAGTCATAACAGCCAAAGGGTGCTTTGCTACTTCCACCAAGGAGGTAATGTAATCAGGGTGGTTTGTCTGTCTGTCTGTTAGCAGAAATACACAAAAACTACTGGGTGGATTTTGATAATATTTTCACCAGAGGTAGGTTGGGCAAAGGATGAACCCATTAAATTTTGGTGATGATCCGAGACGTCATACCTCCACCAAGGACATTGCAGTAGACTTGGCAGAGGTATGTGCTCTCTGAGTGCTTTTCTAGTTGTTGTTGCACTCCTTAGGTGCTACTTTAAGGCCGACAGCATGAGCAGTGGCCTAAGCAGAGAACTGGTTTCTGCTACTTGACCACTGTCTCATTGTTGAAAGACATGAGAATTTCTTTTTCGGTGTTCATAAGCAAGAAAGCCTCTAAATAAGGGATGTCCAATCATGTGTCATGGAGATCCAAGACCCTGCAGGCTTTACCTCTGACCAGTGACTTCAAAGACAGATTTCACTGAACTTCTTCCCTTTGATTGCTGATCAGTGAAAACACCTGCTGAAGAGACTGGGTAGTAGAGAAAACCTGCAGGGCCTTGGCCCTCCATGGCACATGATTGGACACCCCTACTCCTGAGTCAGTGAACTTCTCAGCCTGTTCTTCACAAACTTCAGAGTAGAACACCTTCACTCACATGCAACTTCTTATATATTTACATAGCTTTTATTCTAAATATGCAACTATCCCTTGTAAATTTAGTTTTCCATTAATTTTGGTGCATTTCTTGTAAATTTTATGATTTTTTTTGCTCTCAAATTTGTAATGTCTTGGGTAGCTTTCATCTTTTTTTCAAACATTGCAAATTTAGGCATGTAAGTTTGGGACTATTTAGGTAAAATTTGGACTTTATCATTAAATTGTTATTTTTTTTTCTCTTGTAGATTTGTGAACCTAAAGTATTAAAATCGGAAAGGGGGGGGGGGGCATATGCTGCATTTGAAACCTAAAAACCAGTTTGATGAAGGAATATTCAGATAATCAGATATTTGATACAGCCCTAACTGATGGACCTTTATTTTCATTTTAATCTGCAATGTAAACAATATTCTACTGCTTTTCAAAACATGACAATATCATGATTCAAATATTAGTTCAAACAACTAAGTCATAATAGTCACACTTTAAAATAAATGCTTCAAATAGCTCTATGCGCATGATAAATATAGGAAATTATAAAGTTTAACTTTTTAAACAAAATTATTACAGTATAACAATATAACTGTTTCACAGTATTCTGGCCGGGCTCAGCCCAAAGGAGTTGCATGGGTCCACCCCTCTAGTGGGCTCAACACCTGCAGGAGGGACCATGGGGGTCCAGTGCTATGTGAATAAGGTGGCGGTCAAAGACATAGACCTTGGCAGTCTGATCCCAAGCTTCCTAAACTGGCTTCTGGGATGTGGAATGTCGCCTCTCTGGTGGGGAAGGAGCCTGAGCTGGTGCATGAGGTTGAGAGATAGTAGCTAGATATAGTTGGCCTCACCTCAACACACAGCTCTGGTTGTGGAACTAGTCTCCTGGAGAGTTGCTGGAGCTTGGCCTACTCTGGAGTTTCCCCCGGCGAGAGGCGACAAGCAGGGGTGGGTTTTCTTGTGTCCCCCCTGCCTTGCTGCCTCTATATTGGAGTTTTCCCCGGAGTACGAAAGGGTTGTTTCCCTGCACCTTCAGGTTGGGAAACGGGTCCTGCCCATCATTTGTGCCTATGCACCAAATGCAGTGTGGGAATGGGGCCAGGATTAAAAACACACGTTCCGCTATTTGAAAAAATATTAAAAAGTTTGCTGGAGTCATTTTTAGTGATTTCAGACTGTCTGCGGGTGGTGTTGTTGGTCCCTACGTGAATAATAATCCATGTAATGGAGGGATGTTGTGACTGCAGCAAATCCCAGAGCTTTTCTAACAGGTCGGGGACAGTAGCTCCTGGAAAAAAGGGAGTGATAGGGTTAAAATACCTGATGTGCCTTATGATGGAGTCACGGACGAGCATCGTGGTTGGAGGAAAAAGTGGGCAGGATGTTGGTGGTTGCAGGGTCTCTCAGCGAGAGTCACTACGGTGAGGTGGCGACACAGTGGGGGTCCCGTCGTTGGGAGAGGTAGGGCCCCATACTTCACCAGCTGATGAGCAGGGCAGCAAAACAAAGCCAGAACCGGAGGAGGGATTCCCCGACTGCTCTGTGCAGTGTGACCTCCTGGAGTGCCAGTGAGCAGCCTCTCTCAGGATCATATGTCGTGCAGATAACTTTCCAGAATGGGGCTGGAGCCGCCGAGGCTCGGCTGGGACTGCGCAAGCTGCCCCACAGCAGTCAGCCCTCTGGAAAGGCCACTGGGATGGGTGCAAAGTCAACAGGGGCTGTGCGTTGAGCGCACCCCGGGTGAGCTAGAACCAATAAAGCAGGAGCACTGGTGGAAAGTGGATTATCACCTGTTGCCAGAGCCTTGTAACAGTTGGAGACAGAGAGATGGGGGCTAGTGTTAGACGTGTCTGAGACCATTTTCTTACCCTGGACCACCACTTCAGACCATTATTGAGCCTGGCAACAACACTATTCATTTATAAGTGAAATATACTGTCTGGGTACATACAATGGTGTGAAAAAGTGTTTGCCCCCTTCCTGATTTCTCCTTTTTTTGTATGTTTGTCACACTCAAATGTTTCAGATCATCAAACAAATTTAAATATTAGACAAAGATAACACAAGTAAACACAAATACAGTTTTTAAATGAAGGTGTTTATTATTAAGGGGAAAAAAATCCAAACCTACATGGCCCTGAGTGAAAAAGTGATTGCCCCCTAAACCTATTAACTGGTTGGGCCACCCTTAGCAGCAACAACTGGAATCAAGCATTTGCGATAACTGGCAAGGAATGTTTTACAGCACTGTGGAGGAATTTTGGCCCACTCTTTTTGGAGAATTGATGTCATTCAGCCACACTGGAGGGTTTTCAAGCATTAACTGCCTTTTTAAGGTCATACCACAGCATCTCAAACGGACTCAGGTCAGGACTTTGACTAGGCCGCTCCAAAGTCTTCATTTTGTTTTTCTTAAGCCATTCAGAGGTGGACTTGCTTCTGTGTTTTGCATGCTTCAGCTTGAGGTCACAAACAATTGGCTGGAAATTCTCCTTCAGGATTTTTTGGTAGACAGCCAAATTCATGGTTCCATTTGCCACAGCAAGTTTTTCGGGTCCTGAAGCAGCAAACCACCACCAGACCATCACACTACCACCGCCATATTTTACTGTTGGTATGATGCTCCTTTTCTGAAATGCTGTCTTACTTTTACACTGGATGTAATGGGACACACACCTTCTAAAACATTCAACTTTTGTCTCACCAGTCCACAGAGTACTTTCCTCAAAGTCTTGGGAATCATCAAGATGTTGTCTAGCAAAACTGAGATGAGCGTTTATGTTCTTTTTGCTCAGCAGTGGTTTTCATCTTGGAACTCTGCCATGCAGGCCATTTTTGCCCAGTCGCTTTCTTATGGTGGAGTCATGAACACTGACCTTTACTGAGGAAAGTGAGGCCTGCAGTTCTTTGGATGTTGTTGTGGGGTCTTTTGTGACCTCTTGGATTAGTTGTTGCTGTGCTCTTGGGGTAGTTTTGGTCGTCCGGCCACTCCTGGGAAGGTTCACCACTCTTCCATGTTTTCGCCATTTGTGGACAATGGCTCTCACTGTGGTTCGCAGGAGTCCCAAAGCTTTAGAAATGGCTTTATAACCTTTTCCAGATTGACAGATCTCAATTACTTTGTTTTGAATGAATGAATGAATGAATCTTTATTTCGGATAGATTAAAAGTAAAGATTAAAAAAAGAAACAGAATAATATAACAAAGGGGGAAAGAAAATCCAACAAGGTCAAATTAGACAATAACGCCTCTGATTATACAGTTCAACATAAGTTATCCGAAATGTGTGATGGCTGAAGCCGCAGCTTATATTGCCCACCCATATTCCATCCAAGAATTCAAAAGAAAAACAAAACAAGAGTGATTACAATTCAGAACAAAGCTAAGACAAAATGTGACAAAAAAAAAAAAAAAACTAAGCAACAACACAACACAAACTGGATATGACAATCCTTATGTGATTTTACCTGTCATCTTGTATATATGTTTGGAGTATTTGTTCCTTTAGTTTTTGTTTAAATTGTCCAAGTGTTGTACATGATTTTAATTCAGGTCCAAAATCGTTCCATAATCTGACTCCTTGCACTGAAACACAGTGTTGTTTGGTGGTAGTTCTCACTGAAGGTTTTTGAAATATACATGTTCCTCTGAAATGATATTGTTTCTCCCTTATTTGGAACAACTTTTGGATATTTGCGGGCAGTGATAGATTCTTCACTTTAAACATTATTACTGCAGTTTTAAAGTCAACCAGATCTTTGAACTTGAGAGCTTTTAATTTAAGAAAAAGTGGGTTTGTTGGTTCCCTGTTAGCAGCTTTGTTTATTATTCTAATAGCTCTCTTCTGAAGCATAAAGACTGGATATATGTTTGTTTTATATGTATTTCCTCATACTTCAGTACAATATGTCATGTATGGGAGTATTAATGAATGATACAAAGTATATAGTGTGGGTTGATTCAGCAAATATTTCACTCTGTGTAGTATTGCAATTGATTTAGATATTTTACCTTTAATAGAATTAATATGTGACTTCCAATACAGTTTATTATCAATTATTACACCAAGAAATTTATTTCCGGATACCCTTTCAATCTCTACACCATTTACACTGAGTTTAGATACTAAGTTGTTTTGATGGTTGTTAAAAACTATAAATTTTGTCTTACTTAAATTGAGCGTTAATTTGTTTGAATCAAACCACAGTTTAAGCTTTCCTAATTCCTTTCCGAGTGTATCCAAAAGTTGTTCCAAATTGCTTCCACTGCATAATAAATTAGTGTCATCAGCAAACAATATTAAATGCATTTTTTCTGAAACTTTACATATATTGTGGTGGACACACATATGTGACCTGCTTTGTGACTCACATTTTAGATCAGAACAAAGGCGGAGCTTCCTTGGAGATTACAGGAAGCTGCAAGGATGTTAGCTTTGGTATGCAAGGCTTGAGGCTGTGGGGGTGTTGTTAAAGGATTAGAGAGGAGATGCATTGTAGACAGTGGGAGTGATATCAGAGAGAGGGGATGCATTGTTACTGTCAATTATAATGCAATGTGAACTGTGAGAGTCCTGGTATTTAAGGACAAGAGTTTCCTGTATTGTCCTCTTTTGCTTCTTTGAGATGCTGGTGAATGTGAATAAAGCTGGCTTGAGAGAAACCTGTCTCGTCATTCCCACATTCCCACACTGGTGACCCAAGACGTACAATGCAGGAAGAGGAGATTTCCTTCGAGCCAGCCTCGTCAGGAGCCCCCAGCCAAGCGAATGCCGCTACAGTCCAGCTACCGGACTTTTGGCAGAACAATCCACGCTCCTGGTTCAATGCGATTGAGGTGCAGTTCAACCTCCAGGGGATATCGGTAGACGCCACAAAATTCTACCACGTAGTCGCAAAACTGGACAACAACATGGCCCAGCATGTGGAGAGCCTGATCGACCAGCCGCTGGACAGCGACAAATAACCTTCACTTTCGGCTCTTAGAGAGAGCAGACGCTTTTTCCTCTCCTCCTCTCCTCCTCCCCTCTCCTCTAATATTCCCTGCTTGCGATGTCTGTGTCTTTCGCTCTTCTTCTGGCTGAATCTTAATCCAAATGGAAATCATGGATCTGGAAAAGCGGCTTATATGCGATTGTCACCACTTTAAAAGAAGAAGATCGGGTCAGGGGGGACCCAGCGAAGACTCGTGGTATTGGAATTCATGTGTCTGTGTGATTCGACTGATGATTGAAATGATCACAGGATTTTCTGTTTGGCCCTGGAGTTCCTGGTGTATCGAAATTATATTTGGGTGAGCTAATCAAATGTGGACCCCGGCGTAGCTCCCTCAACAAATTCAACAATTTGTCCAGCTGGGGGGGGGGGGGGGGGCACTGACTGACAGCGGTAAATAGGATTAACATGGAATTCCACCTGACATGCATTGAAGAGAGAACGGACTCTCTTGGACATGTTTACCCATGTTTCGGTAGGTGGATTACATCTGGGGATCGCTGAGTGCTCTCCAAAGAATGATTCTAAAGCATGATTCAAGCCAGTTTGAAATTGAAGCACAGAATGAAGAGAGGAAAATTCTATTCTCTGAGTGCACTGTGCAGATTTGACCTTGTGTTTTGGTGGCCCTGTTTACATTCTTCCTCGATGAAGGATAAGGCTGAAGAAGTGGCTAACCCAAACAATCGACACAATCGCTGTTGTTTCAACAGACTGGACTCTCAAGGACAGTGTACCATGTGTCTTCAACTCACCACCTGCAAGCAAGAGAAAGAGACTCTGGACTTGCTTATAGATCACATGATTAACATCCATCCACTGCCAGGAGGCGCCCTCTACTGTTCACTAGCGATTGACACACCTACACTACACTGCATACAACATTACAGGACTGATACATTCACTGATATATAAACATACACTGACTCTCTCAACTCTTGTTTTGTGTGATCTATTGTCTGCTAATTTATATGTGCATTAGAGAGTTTTTTTCTAGGTAATCACAATTTTGGTCATATAATGAGCTTTATTTTGATTAACAATGCTTTTTTCTCTCTGCCCATTGTGTTTCCCTACCCCCCTTCCCCCTCCCCCTCTTTACCCCCCACTGTATGACAGGCGCCTTGCATGGCTGCCGCCTCATTGGGATGCACTTATCTAGCGCGCCCAATGTCAAGTCAAATTCCTTGTATGTTTACTTGTGTTTCCTTGTAAACTTGCTTGGCAATAAAGTTCATTCTGATTCTGATTCTGATTCTGATTCTGAAATACGACACGTTGAAGGCTGCACTCATCCAGCACTTCACCCCCTCGGTGGAGGAGCGAGCAGAGAGGCTCCTAGCACTGACTGAGTTTGAAAATAACATGCCCGCGAACCTTATGGAGAAGTTGTTGAGGTTGAAAGGCTCTGACGACGATCACTTCATTTTCACCCACCTCTTCCTCAGGACTCTACCGTCAGCTGCGAGAGCGACCCTGGCGAGTTCGCCACTGTTGGCCCAACGGGACTACCGTGCGCTGGGCCGAGAGGCGCAGCGAATTGTCAACGCCACCAAGCGGCGCGCGGCCACGGCCACTGCAGCGGAGATGACAGGGGGCCAGAGGCAGCGGTACCATACTCGCCGACGATGGTGGCGGCAAGGGCCAGGGAACGTGGATCAGACGTCCTTTGTTTCTACCATCGCCGCTTCGCAGAGAGGGCACGCAAATGTGTACCACCGTGCCAGTTCAGGCATTCGGGAAACGCCAAGAACGGGGGTCGGTAGCAGCCGCAGTCCTCGGGGAGGAGAACAAGCTGCTTTACTTGTTGGACGCACGCTTGGGGAGACAGTTCCTCGTGGACACAGGCTCCCAGTTGAGTTTCATCACACCTTCCTATGCGGACAGGCTAGCAAGTTTCAGAGGTCCCGGGGTGACAGCAGCGAACAGCTCGGAGATTAAGACCTTTGGTGAGAAGACCCTGCTTCTGTCTCTACAGGGCCGTACATTTGAGTGGACTTTTGTTGTAGCAGCAGTGAATTTCAATATGTTGGGGGCTGATTTTTTGTGCTCACATGGTTTGTTGGTTGATCTCACTAACAGGCGCCTGGTTAATGCATTTTCTTTTGATTCTATTCCCTGTACAGTGCGAGTGGCCCCACCATCAGCACAAGCCAACGTCACAGCTGCAAGCGATAAGTTCCACACACTGCTTACTCAGTTCCCAGCACTCACGGTTCCCACATTTTCAGCAACAGTCGCTAAACACGGGGTGGAACATTTTATTACCACTACCAGACCGCCCATTTTTGCAAAAGCTCGGCGTTTGGACGCAGTTAAACTGGCCATAGCGCACGAGGAGTTTGCCAACCTGGAGAGGCTGGCCATTATCAGGCGTTCAAACAGTCCGTGGGCTTCCCCGCTACACATGGTCCCGAAAGCTTACGGATCATGGCGACCTTGCGGGGATTTCCGCAGGTTAAACAACGCTACAGCGCACGACCGCTACCCAATCCCGCATATCCAAGATTTTTCAGTTCATTTGGAAGGGGCGTGCATTTTTTCTAAAATAGACTTGGTCCGCGGTTACCACCAAGTCCCAGTGCGCGCTGAGGAAATTCCCAAAACAGCGGTAATAACTCCATTTGGCATTTTTGAGTCTTTGCACATGCCATTTGGGCTTAAAGGGGCTGCACAGATGCTCCAACGCATGATGGACGCGGTGCTTTGCGATCTCCCTTTCGTGTTCGTCTACTTGGACAATATTTTGGTAGCCAGCGCGTCCGAAGACGAGCACGAAAAACACCTGGCCACAGTTTTCAGAAGGTTGGGAGATCACAGGTTAATAATCAACCCAGCGAAGTGTCAGTTCGGGGTGGCGCAGATCCATTTTTTAGGACACCGCGTCTTCCCCGAAGGAGCAGTTCCGCTTCCCGACAAAACGCGCGCGGTGGCAGATTTCCCCCGGCCGCAGACGGTCAGGGTGTTACAGGAGTTTTTGGGAATGGTGAATTTTTATAACCGTTTTCTCCCCCACGCGGCGCAACTCATGCAGCCGCTGTATGCTGCTCTCAAAAAAAAGAAACCTGCGGATAAGGTCAAGTGGTCCCGAGAGCGGGACCAAGCGTTCTCGGAGGTGAAAGCAGCCTTGGCAAAGGCTGTGTTGTTGGCACACCCAGACCCAACGGCCCGCATAGCGCTCACTAGTGACGCGTCAGATGTGGCCATAGGGGCGGTTGTGGAGCAACATGTAGCGGGGGTCTGGCAGCCCCTCGCCTTTTTCAGCAGGACCTTGCGCGATAGCGAGCGTAAATACAGCGCGTTCGACAGGGAACTGCTGGCTCTCCATTTGGCCATCCGCCACTTTCAGTTCTGGCTGGAAGGATGCTGTTTCACCACGTCCGTTGACCACAAACCGCTAACATTCGCGATGGCCAAGGTTTCCGAACCGTGGTCAGGCCGGCAGCAGAGACAGCTGGCCGCGATCTCAGAGTTTACCACTGATATTCAGCATGTGGCAGGCAAACTTAATGTAGAGGCAGATTGCCTCTCGCGCGCCGTGGCGGCTCCAGTCAGCGTAGGAATAGATTACGCAGCCATGGCCGCGGAACAGGTTAGTGACGCGGATGTGCACGCGCTCCAGTCTGAACCAACAGGGTTAAGGCTGGAGAACAGGGTGCTGCAAGATGGTATGCCCCCCTAATCTGCGATGTCTCCACTGGACGGCCACATCCAGTAGCACCGGCCGAGTGGCGCCGCCGTGTTTTTGACTCGATTCATGCTTTGGCGCACCCGGGAGTGCGCGCGTCGGTCAAAATGGTAGGAGAGAAATTTGTGTGGCCGAATCTTCGCAAACAAGTTAAAGAGTGGGCAACAGCCTGCACGGCGTGTCAATGGGCCAAAGTACACAGGCACACGAGAGCTCCTTTGGAGCCATTTCACATTCCAGCCAAGAGGTTTGATCACGTTCATGTGGACCTCGTAGGACCCCTCCCGCCATCACAGGGGTGCACACACCTTCTGACAATGGTGGACTGCACCACGCGCTGGCCTGAAGTGGTTCCGCTGGCATCAACCACGGCCGAGGAGGTAGCACGCGCGTTTTTAACAGCTTGGGTGGCGCGCTTCGGAGTTCCGTCGGACATTACTTCCGACAGAGGCCCTCAATTTGTGTCCAAGCTGTGGTCGACAATGGCCCACAGCCTGGGTGTCACAATTCACCGCACAACCGCGTACAATCCGCAGGCTAACGGGTTATGCAAACGTTTTCATAGGTCATTGAAAGCAGCTCTCAGAGCGTCACTGACGGATGCAAATTCAATTCAATTCAATTCAATTCAATTCAATTCAACTTTATTTATATAGCGCCATTTCACAACAACAGTCATCTCATAGCACTATCAACTGTAGGGGGGAACCCCCACAGTTGCAGAAAGACCCCAGTAATCAGGCGATCCCCTGTGAGCAAGCACTTGGCGACGGTGGAGAGGAAAAACTCCCTTTTAACAGGAAGAAACCTCCAGCAGAACCAGGCTCAGGGAGGGGCAGTCATCTGCTGCGACTGGCTGGGGGGGTGAGGGGATAGAGAAGAAGAAAAGAACAGACATGTAGAGAGCAAACAGCACGATGGGGACTCAATCTATGGGAGAGAACAAACAGATGTAAATGACCAGCAAAAAAAAAAAAATATTTCATAGAGAGTGAGGAAAGGAGTGAGGCCCAGTGCATTACTGGAGGTCCCCCGGCTGACTAAACCTATTAGCAGCATAACTAAGGGAGGGTTCAGAAACACATGATCCCTCCCTAATTGTAGGCTATATCAAAAAGGTAGGTTTTAGCCCTATTCTTAAAAACAGAGATCGAGTCTGACTCCCGAATCCAGATTGGCAGCTGATTCCACAGGAGAGGAGCTTGATAGCTGAAGGCTCTGCCTCCCATTGTACTTTTGGAGATTCTAGGTATTACAAGTAATCCTGCATTTTTGGAGTGTAGTGCTCTGTTAGGATAATACGGTAGTATCAGATCTTTTAAATAAAAAGGAGCCTGATTGTTTAGAGCTTTGTAAGTAAGAAGAAGGATTTTAAACTTAATTCTAAACTCTATGGGAAGCCAATGAAGGGAGGCCAGAACCGGAGAGATATGATCTCTCTTTCTAGTACCTGTTAAAACTCTTGCTGCAGCATTTTGGATCAGCTGAAGACTTTTTAAAGATGGTTTAGGACAGCCTGATAATAAAGAATTACAATAATCTAATCTCGAGCTAACAAAAGCGTGGATCAGTTTCTCAGCATCACTCTGAGACAAGATGCTCCTAATCTTGGCAATATTACGCAAATGATAGAAGGCAGTCTTGGAAACAAATTTAATATGTGAATTGAAGGACAAATCCTGATCAAAAATAACTCCAAGGTTCCTCACAGAGCTATTAAGAGAAAGAGTAACCGCATCCAAACTGAAAGTTTGATTTGGAAAGGAATTTCTAAGGTTTTTTTGACCAACAAGAATGACTTCAGTCTTATCTGAATTTAATAGCAGGAAATTACAAGTCATCCAAGCTTTGATTTCCTTAAGACAGGCTTCTAACTTGGCTAATTGATTACTGTCATCTGGCTTCATTGACAGGTATAATTGTGTGTCATCTGCATAACAATGAAAATGTATACAGTGCTTTCTAATAATGTTGCCTAACGGAAGCATATATAAACTAAAAAGAGTAGGGCCTAGCACAGATCCCTGTGGAACTCCATGACTAAGCTTTGAGTTGAAAGAAAACTCATTATTTACATGAACAAACTGGAACCTATCAGATAAATAAGATCTAAACCATTGCAACGAAGTTCCATTAAGTCCAACATAGTGTTCTAATCTATCAAGTAGAATATTATGATCGATAGTATCAAAAGCTGCACTAAGGTCTAAAAGGACAAGTACAGAAACTAGTCCATTATCAGATGCAATGAGGAGGTCGTTAGTGACCTTCGCTAAGGCTGTTTCAGTACTATGATGGATTCTAAACCCAGATTGAAACTCTTCAAGTAAACCATTTCCCTGCAGGTGGTCAAATAATTGCACAGCAACAACTCTTTCTAAGATTTTTGAAATGAAAGGGAGATTAGAGATTGGTCTATAGTTAGCTAAAGCTCCTGGATCTAGCGTTGGCTTTTTGAGTAAGGGTTTAATTATAGCCGTTTTAAAAGCCTGCGGTACATGGCCTAAAGTTAATGAAGAATTGATTATATGAAGAATAAAGCTACCAATAAGTGCAAAGACTTCTTTAAATAACCTGGTAGGAATAGGGTCTAAAAGACAAGTTGAAGGTTTGGATGAGGAAACTATTTTGTCTAACTCACAAAGGTCGAGTGGAGTAAACTCATCAAGACAGACATCAATAGAAGGAGTTATAGTAGTTACAGTATTTAAGTTAACTGTGGGAAGAATCTGATTGATTTTATCTCTGATGGATGAAATTTAATTATTGAAAAAGTTCATAAAGTCCTGACTAGTAAGCTCTAAGGGAATGCTAGGATTGACAGAGTCCTGACTCTTTGTCAACCTGGCTACAGTACTGAAAAGAAACCTGGGATTATTCTTGTTCTCTTCTATAAATGCAGAGTAATAACTCATTCTAGCTTTTCTAAGAGATTTTTTATAAATTAAAAGATGATTTCTCCAAGCTAAATAGATTTCATCTAAATTAGTAGAGCGCCATTTTCTTTCTAATTGACGAGTCTTCTGTTTTAAGGTACAAGTTTCTGTGTTGAACCAAGGAGTTAGAAATCTCTGATTAGACTTTTTCTTTTTTAAGGGGGCCACCAAGTCTAGAGTCTGATGCAGAGAAGCTGAAACACTATCCACCATGTTATCAATTACAGAAGGAGCAAGCTGTCTATAGCTTATTTCCGTTGTGTCGACACATGGCATAGAGGAAACAATCTGCATAAATTTGGAAACAGCATCATCTGAGAGGCATCTACTGTAATAATATTTTTCTTTAGGAGCCAAATAGTCAGAAATAGTAAAATCAAAGGTTAACAGACAATGGTCTGACAGTACAGGGTTATGAGGAGACACTACAAGATTTTCTATTTCTATGCCATATGTCAAAACAAGGTCCAATGCATGGTGGAGGTAATGAGTAGAATTTCCTACTTTCTGAGAAAACCCAATCAAATCTAATATTGAATTGAATGCCACATTAAGGCAGTCACTATCTACATCCACATGTATATTAAAGTCCCCTACTATAATTATTCTATCAGATTTCAGCACTAAATCAGCTAAGAAATCAGCAAATTCGGATAAAAATTCTGAGTAGGTTGATGGGGGACGATAAACTATGGCAAATAAAATTGGGTTTAACCTAAAATTGCTAAGTGCCCAATACTGAGGACCAGGCCCTCAAAGGAATTATAACATGTTTTTTGCTTTACATTAACTAATAATTTGGAATGGTAAATTGTTGCTACTCCTCCTCCACGACCAGAACTTCTGGGATTTTGACAGTTTAAATAACCAGAGGGAGTTGATTCATTTAAACCAACATAATCCTCTTGCCCTAACCAAGTCTCTGTAAGGGAAATTAAATCAATCTGATGATCAATTAACAAATCATGGACTAACAGAGACTTGGGAGTTAGAGACCTAATATTTAATAAACCACATTTAATTTTTAAATTATGAGGAGGAACAGAGGCCAAATCATTCAATTTAGAGGCTTTATGTTTAATTTGAGTTTTACCAATATTTTGCTTTATCACTTTGGGATGCTTATACATTATATTTTTATTCACTTTGGAGGGAGCAGACAGCGATTCTCTGATGGGGAAGACAGGGGCTAAGCTGAGGGGTGGCGGATGAAGAGGAGCTGCAGAGAGGCGTGTAAGACTGCGACTCTGCTTCCTGGTCCCAACTCTGAGTAGTCACGGTTTTGGAAATTTGGATAAAAAAGATGTCAGATTGTTAGATAAATGAGAAGCACCATCCAAAGTGGGATGAATGCTGTCTCGTCTCATAAGACCAGGTCTTCCCCAAAAAGATCTCCAATTGTCAATGTAGCCCACGTCATTTTTAGGACACCACAGACAGCCAGCGGTTCAAGGATGACGAGCGACTAAACATGTCATCACTGGTCAGATTGGGGAGGGGCCCAGAGAATACTACAGTGGCTGACATCGTTTTTGCAAAGTCACACACCGATTCTATATTAAGTTTCGTGACTTCCGACTGCCGGAGACGGATGTCATTAATGCCGGCGTGAATAACAATTGTGGAATATTTACAGTTACTTTTAGCCAGCATTTTCAAATTTGACTCGATGTCGCCTGCTCTGCCCCAGGAATACATTTGACTATGGCCGCTGGAGTCTCTAGGTTCACGTTTCTGACTACAGAGTCGCCAATGATCAGAGTTTTTTCCTCAGCGGGTGTGTCGCTGAGCGGGGAAAAACGATTAGAAACGTGAACAGGTTGGTGGTGTACCGGGGCTTTGCGACTAGGCTTCCTTCTCACCGTCACCCACCCAGTCTCCTCGCTGCTGAGGAGAGCCGAGGGACCGCTGACAGGGGGACCTAGGCTAGCTAGCTCCGCTGCAGCTAATGGGCGTCCGTCAAGATTAACTGGCGCAGACGGTGTTTCAATGCAGCGGAGCCGGGATTCCAAATCAGACAACCTCGCCACGAGCGCCTCAAAAAGACAACATTTATTACATTTACCGTTATCGCTAAAAGAGGCAGAGGTGTAGCTAAACATCTGACAGAGAGAGCACACCAGAGGAGGAGCGGAAAGAGAGCTAGTAGCCATAGCTAGTAGCTAGAGAGCAAACCACAAAGCAAACCACACAGGCAGACAGCAAAACAGGAAGTGACGATACGTTACCACAAGGAAGTGACGATCCACCATCCACCCACGATAGACAAGTTACCGTGGGTGTTATTGGGGTTGCGTTCTGCGCCTAAAGAGGACTTAGAAGCCTCCCCAGCGGAGCTCGTGTTTGCGCAGCCACTCTGGCTGCCTGGGGAGTTTCTCCCAGATAACCCTGCACCAGACACCTCCCCGTCTCAGCTGTGGCGGAGTAACATAGAATCAGGCACGCTGCCCGGCCCCGCGCACCACAGTTTTCCGTGCGTTTTTGTGCCTAAAGCTTTGAAGAACGCGGAGTTTGTTTTTGTCAGACACGATGCGCATCAAACCCCGCTGCGACCGCCTTATGACGGACCGTTCAGAGTGCTGGAAACAGGGGACAAGCAGTTTTTGCTAGATTTGGGGGGTAGGAAAGAGAAAGTTGGCATAAAC
Organism: Pholidichthys leucotaenia; assembly: GCA_020510985.1. Lineage (NCBI taxonomy): Eukaryota > Metazoa > Chordata > Actinopteri > Cichliformes > Pholidichthyidae > Pholidichthys > Pholidichthys leucotaenia. The sequence continues at coordinate 266,581,358 of CM035836.1, forward strand.
AGACTCAAACCTGCTTTTGTGGTGGCAGATGAGCAAGTGCTGTTGGCAAGGGCCCCACGGCGAGGTAGACCCCCACGGGGGGCTTCACAGAGTAATGTTTCCCCAGAACACCTGCAGGTACTGACAAAAGGTTTCCACCCCCAGATGGCAAACCCCCAGCGTGACAGCGCCGCAGAGACGTTGAATCCCAGCTACAGCAGATACGGCAGGAGACTGAAGCCTAGACAGCATGTGGACTGATGTGTATTGATTCTATCACGGCATGCATGTTGTTATTCTCTTGTTTGTTCTAAAATGTTGGGGGGGGGGCTGGTGTGGTGGACACACATATGTGACCTGCTTTGTGACTCACATTTTAGATCAGAATAAAGGCAGAGCTTCCTTGGAGATTACAGGAAGCTGCAAGGATGTTAGCTTTGGTATGCAAGGCTTGAGACTGTGGGGGTGTTGTTAAAGGATTAGAGAGGAGATGCATTGTAGACAGTGGGGGTGATATCAGAGAGAGGGGATGCATTGTTACTGTCAATTATAATGCAATGTGAACTGTGAGAGTCCTGGTATTTAAGGACGAGAGTTTCCTGTATTGTCCTCTTTTGCCTCTTTGAGATGCTGGTGAATGTGAATAAAGCTGACTTGAGAGAAACCTGTCTCATCATTCCCACATTCCCACAATATCATTTATATACGGTGGGGTAAAAAAGTATTTAGTCAGCCACCAATTGTGCAAGTTCTACCACTTAAAAGATGAGAGAGGTCTCCAATTTTCATCATAGGTATACCTCAGCTATGAGAGACAAAATGAGAAAAAAAAAATCCAGAAAATCACATTGGAGGATTTTTAATGAATTAATTGGTAAATTCCTCAGTAAAATAAGTATTTGGTCACCTACAAACAAGCAAGATTTCTGGCTCTCACAGACCTGTAACTTCTTCTTTAAGAGGATCCTCAGTCCTCCACTTGTTACCTGTATTAACGGCACCTGTTTGAACTCATTATCAGTATAAAAGACACCTGTCCACAACCTCAAACAGTCAGACTCCAAACTCCACTATGGCCAAGACCAAAGAGCTGTCAAAGGACACCAGAAACAAAATTGTAGACCTGCACCAGGCTGGGAAGACTGACTCTGCAATAGGTGAGCAGCTTGGTGTGAAGAAATCAACTGTGGGAGCAATTATTAGAAAATGGAAGACATAAAAGACCACTGATAATCTCCCTCCATCTGGGGCTCCACGCAAGATCTCACCCCGTGGGGTCAAAATTATCACGAGAACGGTGAGCAAAAATCCCAGAACCACATGGGGGGACCTAGTGAATGACCTGCAGAGAGCTGGGACCAAAGTAACAAAGGCTACATCAGAAACACACTACGCCGCCAAGGACTCAAATCCTGCAGTGCCAGACGTGTCCCCCTGCTTAAGCCAGTACATGTCCAGGCCCGTCTAAAGTTTGCTAGAGAGCATTTGGATGATCCAGAAGAGGATTGGGAGAATGACATATGGTCAGATGAAACCAAAATAGAACTTTTTGGTAAAAACTCAACTTGTCGTGTTTGGAGGAGAAAGAACACCATACCTACTGTGAAGCATGGGGATGGAAACATCATACTTTGGGGCTGTTTTTCTGCAAAGGGACCAGGACAACTGATCTGTGTAAAGGAAAGAATGAATGGGGCCATGTATCGTGAGATTTTGAGTGAAAACCTCCTTCCATCAGCAAGGGCCTTGAAGATGAAACATGGCTGGGTCTTTCAGCATGACAATGATCCCAAACACACCGCCCGGGCAACGAAGGAGTGGCTTCGTAAGAAGGATTTCAAGGTCCTGGAGTTGCCTAGCCAGTCTCCAGATCTCAACCCCATAGAAAATCTTTGGAGGGAGTTGAAAGTCTGTGTTGCCCAGCGACAGCCCCAAAACATCACTGCTCTAGAGGAGATCTGCATGGAGGAATGGGCCAAAATACCAGCAACAGTGTGTGAAAACCTTATGAAAACTTACAGAAAACATTTGACCTCTGTCATTGCCAACAAAGGGTATATAACAAAGTACTGAGATGAACTTTTGTTATTGACCAAATACTTACTTTACCGAGGAATTTACCAATTAATTCATTAAAAATCCTTCAGTGTGATTTTCTGGATTTTTTTTTTTTTATTTTGTCTCTCATAGTTGAGGTATACCTATGATGAAAATTGGAGACCTCTCTCATCTTTTAAGTGGGAGAACTTGCACAATTGGTGGCTGACTAAATACTTTTTTGCCCCACTGTACATATTGAATAACAATGGCCCCAAAACTGAACCCTGTGGGACTCCACAAGTAACCTTCAGTAACTGTGAGTTTTTGTTACCAACACATACATACTGATATCTATTATTTAAGTAACTACATAACCAGGACAGTGCTAACCCCCTAATACCACAATTTTGTAGTTTCTTTAATAATAAATTATGATCCACTGTATCAAATGCTTTTTTAAGATCCAGGATTACCCCAACTGAATACTCTTTTTTTTCAACAACAGTTGATATTTTTTCTATAAATTCCATTAGAGCAAATGCAGTTGTCCTCTTATGTCTGAACCCATATGGCAACTCACACAATAAATTATTCTTCAGTATGAAGTTGTCAATTCTCTCACAGAATATTTTTTCAAGTATCTTGGAAAATTGCTGCAATTACTTTGTTTCTTATTGGGATCCTGAATTTCGCAGCACGATGTCTAGATTTTGAGAATATTTTGGTCTACTTCACTTTGTCAGGCAGGTCCTATTTAAGTGATTTCTTGACTTAGAACAGGTGTGGCAGTAATCAGGCCTGAGTGCGGCTCCAGAAATTTAACTCAGCTTTCAAAGATGTGATGAACCACATTTAATTTATATTTTAACGGGGGGGGGGGGGGGTCACTTTTTCACACAGGGCCATGTAGTTTTGGATTTGTTTTACCCTTAATAATAAACACCTTCATTTAAAAACTGCATTTTGTGCTCAACTTGTGTTATCTTTGTCTAGTATTTAAATTTGTTTGATGAACTGAAAAATTTAAGTTTGACAAAGATGCAAAAAAGTGAGAAATCAGGAAGGGGGCAAACACTTTTTCACACCACTTTATTTATATCCTGCTGGGTAATTTAAAAAACTGTAATGCTGTTGATACCATCTAGCCTTAATGCTCTGGCACTTTGTATGTAACTGTGTACATATGCATATTTATTTACTGCTTTGGCTAACCAGTTCTTATCTTATTATCTCATTAACTATTGCTCTGAATGCTGGTATCCCTTCGTTTCTGCAATCCTGGAATTTCTCCATTGTCGGACAAATAAAGTCTTATCTTAACTTATCTTTTCTTATCTTATTAAGCTACCAACCAAGGGCATGTAATATTAATTTGTGTTTCTCAGATAGATGTAAATGTGACTGTTATGAATATCTTTCTTTGGCTTTGCAGTTTAAAATTCTGCCAAATTATCTGTGACATTTAAAAGTTTTCCTTCCAGTACAGACATTATGGAGTCAAAAGTTTTACCCCCCCACCTCCCCCCATTTTCCTTCTGACATCTGGAATACTGTAAAGAGCCCAGCCTTCCTTTGAAGGGATATAAAAAAAAAATCTGCCAGTAATAAAGGGATATAGGCTCATTGTGAGAAAGCTTCTTCACTCTATTTGACTCAAAGTTATCTATTTCCCAGTGGCAGTGGACAATAACGCATTGAAAAGCCTCATTTTTTGCTTTATCAAATCCAGCACAGCTGTAGAGGCAGATGAAAGGCAACAATTATCAAATAAGTCTTTTTGCACTCACATTGCACTGAGAGAACAGCAGATTTTTTTGACCACTGGGTTACACTGTATCAAGGCGAGACACTCACAGATGGAAGCAAGGAGTGCCAAAAAAAAAAAAAAAAAAAAAAATCAGGCCTTTTGTGATATCATCCTCTTGGGATTATTGGAGGTTTAAGCACAGAAAGCTGAGCTAGACATTCTTTATCAAGCAGCCTTTGATTCACAATGACCAGTGTTAAAACGAGGCAGAAAAAGTTTATTTTCTCTGTTGTCGTTCCACTGTAAATGACTTAGCAGTGACTGATAACAGACAAAGAAACACTCCACTTTATGAACAGATTGGCAACAACTGCAGATTAGACTCTACTTGGTGTCACATAAAAATATTACTATTTGTCATAACAGATGCTAGTAGAAGCAGCCATCAAAACTACCATACAACACAACACACACACACACCCCTGAAGTAAAGAGGATATGACCAGTCTCATTAACAGCTTTAATTGATAAAATAAGATAAGATAAGCCTTTATTAGTCCCACAATGGGGAAATTCCAGAATTGCAACAGCACAGGGATAGCAACACTCAGAGCAGCAATCAGAAGACAAGAAAAAACAAGAGCAGCTAGTATACATATGTACATATTAATATATATATATATATATATATATATATATATATATATATATATATATATATATATATATATATATATATATATATATATATATATATATATATATACTGTATATATATACTGTATATATATACTGTATATATATATATATATATATATATATATATATATATATATATACTGTATATATATACTGTATATATATATATACTGTATATATATATATATATATATATAGAGAGAGAGAGAGAGAGAGAGAGAGAGAGAGAGAGAGAGACAGAGAGAGAGAGAGAGAGAGAGAGAGAGAGAGACCCACACAGTGAGGAGCATTGTGGTTGGTGGATGTGCAGCAGAAAGT